>CAMZMU010000055.1:37499028-38185764 GCA_947311845.1 Poa pratensis | reverse complement strand
ATGTGTCCTCTCTTCCTTGGGAAGTGTTCCATGCACTTCTTGTGTGGAAACTGAAACTTCACATTCCCTTCTTTTGAATCAATGATAGCACCTGTGGTACGAAGAAAAGGTCTTCCAAGAATAATTGGACTAGAGGTTTTATTCCCCATATCCATGATTAGAAAATCAACAGGTACAAATGTCATATGCAACTCTACCATAACATCACTTACTTTTCCTAAAGCATGTTTAATGGAATCATCAGCAAGTGCAAGTTCAATAGAGCATTTTTCAAGATTCTTTAATTCAAGTACTTCATATAATTCTTTAGATAAAACAGAGACACTAGATCCTAGATCTAATATAGCATGGTGTGTCTCTTTTCCAATGGTTACTAGTACTTTGGGAATCCATATATCCCCAAGCTTAGGTGGTATCATAGCTTCTTGGTTGTACCTAGCAATCTTTTCTTTTAAAACATGATTAGCAATATAAGAACCAAAACCTGCTTGGTTAACATTAATGGAAGGATCACTTGCAAATTTTTGTAAGATAGATATTAATTCATGCAAGCTACAATTCTCTAAGTCAAGCAATGGTTCCTTGACTTCACTAAGCATTTTAACTTCCTCAACTTTTCTCTCTTTCATTACCATAATAGTTTCCTTAGCAATTCTCTCTTGCTCATGAATATGTTCCCAAGATTTATTTATAACCTCTTGACAATATTTAATTGTTTCCTCATGTTTTTGAGCTATAATGGTGTTCTTTAATGAGGAAACTTCCTTAGTGAGCTGATCTACCCTTTCAAACAAAGAGTCTTGTTTTTCAAACTTAGATATAAATTCCTTATTAAGCTCCTTTTGAGTAGATATAAATGATCTAATGGTGTTTTCCAAATCACTAGAAACATTACTACTAGTGGTATATTTGTTTGGCACATAGGGGTTTATTATAGGAATTTAATTGTTATTACCATACCCATTATTACCATAGTTCCTAATGAAGTTAACATCAACATTTTCAGGATTATTACCAACTAGTTCTTGCAAAGGCACATTTTCAATATTTTGTTTATTAATGAAAGCAAGAATAGTGTCCATTTTAGATGACAAATCATTTGTTTCTTCTATGGAGTTTACTTTCTTAGATGGATTAGGTGCTCTATCAGTATGCCATTGACTATAGTTTTGCAAAATACTTTCCAATATGTTCTTAGCTTCTACTATAGTTTTTCCCATAAAAGCCCCTCCAGCAGCGGAATCAAGAATATTTCTAGACATGTAATTTAGACCATTGTAAAAAGAGTGTAATATGGTCCATTCATTGACCCCATGTGATGGACAAGTTCTAAGCATAAGTTTTATCCTATCCCAAGCCATGGCAACATGTTCATTTTCATTTTGCCTAAAAGAAAGAATATTGTTTCTATTTTGCAAAATTTTAACAGGAGGATAATATTTCTTAATGAAAGCTTCTTTTAGATCATCCCAAGAATTAATGCTACCAGTAGGTAATGAATGCAACCACTCTTTAGCTTTTCCTCTAAGTGAGAAAGGAAATAACTTCAGTTTTAGAATATCACTTTCCACATTTTTAAACTTTTGCATGTCACATATTTCAACAAAATCATGAAGATGCATAGAGGCATCCTCCATAGCACTACCGCCAAATTGTTCCCTAGTTATCAAGTTCAACAAACTAGGACTTACTTCATAACTATCAGCTTTTATCTCAGGTGTGGCAATGGGCCTAGCAATAAATTGATCATTTGGAGTGTTTGTGTAATCACACAACTTAGTTCTTTCTCCCATTTTTGCAAGTTTTTATGTGTTTTTTAATTTTTTATGCAAAACTGAAAATAAAATGATACTAAACAATGCAAACCGAAATAACAAATGCAACACAAAATGCAAAACTGAAAATAAATATAAAATATGCAAGACAATAACAAAACAAAATAAAATGCTTTGAAGGTAAAGATGGATAAGATGATGCTCACGTAGGTGCAACCTCCCCAAGCTTAGGTGTTTGCACAAGTTGGTGATGAAGTTGACTTTGTTGTGAGATACCCTTGGATAAACCTTTACAGCAATGATTCCCCGGCAACGGCGCCAGAAAACTGTCTTGATGGCCCTTGACGTAGTTACCTGCGTCAAAAGAATATGGGTTAGGTTGAGACTCCAAGTGCAGAGTGTATAGTATAGGAAAGACGGTTTTCCCCACGAGGGGTGACTCGAGGGTTTAATATCGAACTCTCGGGGAATCAGTAGTGAAAGATTTATCTTCTTATCCTTCTCTTGAAAACCTACAAAACAAAGTAAATTGTTTGTGCCCTCAACCTCACCAAGTGGTTGTCAAGCACAAGGTGTGAGAATGATATCAAAATAAAATGAATGCAAAACAGTAAATAAATATGCAATGATGATAAATAAATATGCAAGGATGGTGGAAACAATGATGGATGATATTTTTGGGTTTTGTATTGTGAATGCAAGATAAAAGTGTTTTTGTATTTTCGGATTTTTAAATGGCAGAAAATGTAAAGTGGATAAAAGTTGTTGGAAAGGTGTTTCTTATGATTAAAAATGGACCGGGGTTCATGGTTTCACAAATGCACTCTCTCTTTAATAAAGTGGTAGACAATGGAACACTAGAATTGACATATGAGATTGCAACAAAAAGGTTTCATGACAAGTTACTAATTATATGGGCATCACGTCCTAACATAGAGATCTTTTGTTTATTAATCTCTCTTATACTCCACCAAGATGCGAACTAAATCATAACACCTTAGTAATTAAGATAAATCAGAGCATAGCATTAAGTATCATGACATGAAGTTAAAATAAGAACATGCTAGATCTAGTCATGGAGTAGTGGCAATGGTCACACCCACATCTCCGGTAGCAAGGTATTTTTCTTTATCCCTAGTGAGGCAACAAAGTAAGGTAAAAACCCAAGTGGATCGCGGAACTTTCTCTCACGTTC
Source organism: Poa pratensis (assembly GCA_947311845.1). Taxonomy (NCBI): domain Eukaryota; kingdom Viridiplantae; phylum Streptophyta; class Magnoliopsida; order Poales; family Poaceae; genus Poa; species Poa pratensis. The sequence continues at coordinate 38,182,794 of CAMZMU010000055.1, read as the reverse complement.
ACCGCACTAGCCACCCCCCGTTACTCCAACTAATGCACACGTTCCCCCTCACACGCTCTCATACACATGCTTGATCATAACAAGTAAACAAGAACGGGGTACATAATATGCATCTACTTTCATAACTGAAACAAAACTATTGCATACATAGATGACCGTAATCATGTTCAGCAGCTCATACGGTACTAATTAGTGAAGCTCAAGAGAGGAGAGATACATAAGTTACTTCGACAAACCCATAGTCCAGGGGTGGACTACTCCCTCTTCATCATGGAGACGGTGGAGAAGTCGTTGGAGAAGATGGAGACCACGCGGCAGCGCCCCGCCGGAGTTTTCCCCCTCCAATCTGCAACTCCAGGTCTCTGTTTCGTGGTTTCTGTGTTTCTGCGACGCTCCTTTCCGAAGAGCGCCGGGGACTATTTTTATAGTCGTTTTTAGGTCAAGACGGAGGCTCGGGAAAAAAAGATCGACGGCAACGGAGCCACGAGGGCCCAGATGGTGGGTCCCACGCGACCAAGGAATCTGGCCGCATGGGCCCCCCTCTTCTGGCCCTCAGGCCTCCGTTTGTTCGCTTCCTTCGCTCCACGCTTTGTTCCTTCCAAAAACTGATGCTCGTAAAGTATTAGGTCATTTGGACGTCGTTTGGGTCCCTGAAACATCAAAATATAGAAAATAGGGTTTTCTGCATGTGCAGGGTTAATTCCAGAAAATAGGGAAACAACGAAATATTCCCCAAATCAATATAAATCAATGATATAACCCTTATATGATGCAAATATGATTGAAATATAAGTAATATAATGCAAAGTTCATGTATACATTTTACATGCATCACCACCTCAATCAAGCAATACCCACGACAAGGTGGGATGTTTGCGTCCCTATCATGCTTTCCCTTTAAGCATGAATGGCAATGATTTCACCTCTTTTGCTCGTCGTTGCCATTGCAAACTCATGAGTCCGACGTTGTTTACCATATGTTGGTCTGATGCCTCCCCGCTCCTCCTTGCATCGAACTCCCTTCTTACATTGCAATTCTCTCTCTCTCTCTCTCTCTCTTCTTCAACATCACAAGATAGGACGGCATGAGAGCGTTTACACTCATACCGTCAGACGACGGTGATAGAACCATATGGACATGAAGATGAAAAATGAAAAGAGAATAAACACTCTGAATGATGTCACACTTAATTAACTGGATCAGAATTAGCTATGTGTCCCTACGGGCATGTAGAATGACGATATCTTAGCCTGAGGTGGAAGAGAGAAATCAAAAAGAGGTTAGCCTTAAGAGATGATCTCTTAGTAAGCAAAGAAAAGACATTTTCTCCATTGCATAAGTTGTGATCTTCTTTTACTCGCACATTTTCTTGTTTAATTTGAACAACCCATAATTCTAGGACCAAGGAAACATTAAAATGATAGAGATAATTTAAGATATGATTCATTGTACACTACTCTAAATGCCAGATTATATTTTTTGTCTTCCCTAAATGATGTGGATTAAATAAGAAAAGAGGTCTTATGGATCATTGTACATGCCCCAATATTCACCAATCATTGTGTGAGTGTGTGGGTGTTTGTGTGGTGTCATCGTATTTCTCGGAGAAACTCATCTCCGAAGTCTGACCTCAATTTCAAGAACTCTCTCTCTCTCTCTCTCTCTCTCTCTCTCTCTCTCTCTCTTCCTTTTCTCGTCTTCAACATCACAAGATAGGACGGTGATAAAACCATATGGACATGAAGATGGAAAATTAAAAGAGAATAAACACTGCGAAAGATGTCCCCAAGGTCATGTAGAATTGCGATATCTTAGCCTGATATGGAAGAGAGAAATCAAAAAAGAGGTTAGCCTCAAGAGATGATCTCTTAGTAAGCAAAGACAAGACAGTTTCTCCATTGTATAAGGTGTGATCTTCTTTTACTCACACATTTTCTTGTTTAATTTGAACAACCATAACTTTAGGACCAAGGAAACATTAAATGCTAGAGATACTTTAAGATATGATTCATTGTACACTACTCTAAATGCCAGAGTCTGTTTTTGTCTTCCGGATTAAATAAGAAAATATGTCTTATGGATCATTGTACATGCCCCAATATTCACTAATCATTGTGCGTGTGAGTGTGTGGGTGCGTGTGTGGTGTTACCGTATTTCTCGGAGAAACCCATCTCCGAAATTCGAACTCAATTACTGTAAAAATAAAACTCATTTCAAGAAAAGAGAAAAATCGCAAAAAGAAAAAGAAAAAAAAACTGGCTTAAAACCGCTTGTTGGACTTTGGGGTGTGAAAACCGAAAAGTGGAAAACGCGCCATCCGCTTCAGTGGCAGGCGGCAGCTCTGCGAAGAAAAAAGAAAGGAAGCCGCTATTTAATTTGGCTGTTCCGTGCGCCGCGAAATTGGACGCACCAACACACGAGGAGGAACACCCAGTCCAGAATCGAATCAGGCCGCAGGAGAAGCAAGGAATAATCGAGGCGGGGCGGCAGCCGACGACGAGCAAGGGAGTTGCGGCAAATGTCGGCGCTGCCGAGCTGGCGCAGGGCGTACGGCGCGCTCAAGGACACCACCACCGTCAGCCTCGCCAACCTCAACTCCGACTTCAAGGTTACCATCGAGTTTCCCCCCACCATTTTTTCGGTTCTAAGCTGGTTCGAGTCTCCCGATTCCCGAACTCGCCGGTGCGAGGAGTTCAGTTGTGCGCACGCGCTTTGGATCTGCGGTTCGTACTCCACTCCACTGGATTAATTTTTGCTTGTGGTCTACTTTTTTTAGGATCTGGATGTGGCGATCGTGAAGGCCACTAACCACGTGGAGTGCCCGCCAAGGATCGCCACCTGCGCAGTACGTCGATTGATTCTAGCACCCTGAGTTACTATGTTTCTCGCTTACGAATGTTCCCTTAATCTAGTGTGTGTTGGATTGACTATTGAGGAGTCGTATGGTGGAGTGATGTGCATATGCGTGCCGTGGTTTCCCCCCATCTCGGTTGCGTTTGGTGTTTGATCGGTTGGTGGTGTTGTTGCAGAGATTGCGGCGGCTTCGTCCATCACCGGGCCCCGAGCGGACGTCGCCTACTGCATCCATGCGCTTGCCCGCCGCCTCACTAAGACCCGGAATTGGATCGTAAGCACCGTGCACTTGCCATATCACTGAAGATTTTTTTCCATTCATTTTGTACGATTGATGCTGTATGGGTTGCTGTGAGTGCTTTTCTAGCTCGGATTTCGCACTGTTGCCGAATAATGCATATAGTAGTTGCAACTTGTGCAGTATCCCCTGTAAATCTATCAATACCACTGTATCAGTAATCATCCTGTGGCACTGCTGCCTTTTGGGCCTAAGTTGGACATCGTGTGTGGTGGTAGTGTAGTGTACTGTTTTGGTTATCTAACGCACTAGAAATATATGTTTAGTTTCAAATCGATGCATCGCTTGTTTGGGGAAAACCATCATATTGCTTCTTATGGCCTTGAGTATGTCCAGTTTGTACTGATGGTTGATTGGGGTATCGGTTAAAGTTCGATTTGGAACCTCAAACAGATGTGGATTTCTCGAAAAAAAACCTCAAACAGATGTCGGGCCAAGAACTGTACAATTTGTTTGATAGAGCCACAGTATTGTTTTATACAGCCAAGATGGAAATTACAATATCTATTATCTGGGTTTTGGTTATTTGTGAATTGATTTATTTTTCTTGTTCGTATACCATATGCGTTACCAATTTCCCATCACAAACAAGTGAACAGTAGCTTATACTCTGGAGTACCTTGGAGTTGTGAGTTCAAACCTAATATAATTGATTAAAATTTCCTGTCTTGTAATTTCTGAATTTTCTCGGGTCAGTTTGGTACTATATCATCTACTGTCCACAACCGGGTGATGACGCAGTCTGATATTAAGTGCTTACGTTGGAATTTTTCCTATTGACAAACTTGATAGGTCAAATATTATTATGTTGAACTGGAATCATATTAAGTTAATCGTGCTTGGCTCTGCTATTTTTCCTTCTTTAATTGTTGTTCTGGTGATATTTGTAGTGCCTCCTTTTCAGTAGTCTTCATCCATCATCGTGGGAACCAATTAATCTGGTACGTATTTTCGTGCACCATGCAGGTTGCATTGAAGACACTTGTGGTGATCCATCGACTACTCCGAGATGGTGATCCTACATTCCGTGAAGAACTTCTTAATTTTACACAAAGGGTGCAGATTTTGCAGTTATCTAACTTCAAGGATGACTCCAGTCCTATCGGTCAGTATTTCTAGTTCTCTATTAGCAACATGACCTCATGCCTTGTTCAGCTCAACATTGTTTCTTTGTTCTGCAACCTAAATTTTCTTTCGAATATTGACTTATATCCAGCTTGGGACTATTCTTCGTGGGTTCGCACGTATGGTTTATTTTAGAGGAAAGACTGCAATGCTTCAGGATCTTGAAGTATGATGTTGAAGCTGAGCGTTTGCCAAGCAAGGTCAAGGGCCTGAAAAGGTTTGACTATTTGCATTCTCTTTTGGTAATATAACAAATCTCTTTAAGGGTTATGACTATAGTGGCAAAGTTATACATTTTTTTGTGAATTACTATCTGTTGAGTATCTTGCCGGTGCTGCTTTAACTTATAGTGAGACTACTTATATTCAGGGGCACAGTCGAACCAGAGAATTAGATTCTCAGGACTTGCTGGAGCAGATGCCAGCACTGCAGCAGTTACTATATCGACTTATTGGCTGTCGGGTGATTCTCTCTTATACCTAGCATCAACTACTCTGCATGAGTTGAAGAAATGAATATTTAGATATCTTATGGACACAACATGACGTGCATTTTCTCTTGCTGATGCAGCCAGAAGGAGCTGCCAATAGAAATTATTTGGTGCAATATGCTCTAGCTCTTGTAAGCTCTGTTTTTTCAGTGTTTACTTTTTTGTACTTACTTTTTTTATTCAAGCTGAAGAAACATTTTATTTCAAGATGCAGCTGATCTTCTGTGAACTTTTTTGGTTACATTGGCATTTCATAGTTTGTCTGACGGAGAATAATACTCCCTCCGTTCCAAATTAATTGACTTGGTTTTGTCCAAATATGGATGTATCTATACTTGTTTGATGTCTAGATACATTCATGTGTAACAAAATGTGTGTCAATTAAATCCGAACGGAGGGAGTATTTGATTAAGCATTGATTTTCCTTCTGCATACCACTTCATTTTCTGAATAATGGTAGATTTTAGGAAGTAACATAGCAGGTTCTGTTTCTTCGCTAATAACTTACTATTTGTTATTCCAGGTAACACTATAGCCACCTAGCGGTTCCTTACTAAAGCACATTCATAGAATTTCCACTGGTTGAGTTGTTGATTTAATTACACCCCATCTTGTGTAAATTGAACTAGATTTTTCCCTTTACATAATGTAATCTTTATTTTGCATTTCTACTTCGATTTTACACACCCAATGAAATGAGGGGGGAAATGGATCTGCTCTTCCAGGGAATAACATTGTGGTCAAACAGAATATTGAATGGCTCCTGTATTTTCTCAAGAAACATGCCTAATTATTAACTTCGTAATTTGATTGGATGCCCTTGTTTCCCACAGGTTCTTAAAGAAAGCTTCAAAATTTACTGTGCAATAAATGATGGAATTATCAACCTTGTCGATAAGGTTAATTATTTTCCATGTGACAGCACCATTTTTATTGTTGAGGCAAGTTAAGTGCATTTATTTTCATCTTCTTTTTACTTCACAACTATGTAGTTTTTCGACATGCCAAGACACGAAGCTCTTAAAGCACTTGAAATTTATAGGAGGGCTGGCCAGCAGGTAATCTACAGAGTGATAGCGTGAAATCTATCTTAGATCGCAGAGGAACAATATGATAGCAATTGTCTGGTTATTTGGTATTCTTACCGAGCAACTTCTTTGATGCTTCAGGCTGGAAGCCTATCCGACTTCTATGAAAACTGTGTGAATTAGAACTTGCAAGAAATTTCCAGTTTCCCACTTTGAGGGAGGTGAGGTTTTGTGTTTACATATAAGTTCCCATTGTGTACTATCCGGTATGTCACTTCACTCACTTTGATTCTTTTTTTCCTTAGCCACCGCAAATATTCCTTTCAACCATGGAAGAGTATGTGAACGAGGCCCCACGTATGGATCCAGTTAAGGATCCCTTGGTTAGTACTTGGCATACAATAACCTGCTGATATTTCTGTATGGCACCTTTACATTTTAATTTGTGAAATAACGGCCTTGATTACCATGTTTGTGCCATCCTTTTCTCCACCTTGGTCTCATTGGAAAATAATATAACTTTGATTGAATGCAACCTGTTTTTAACGTAAGAATTCACTTTCACTATAACATCTACTGACTAGAAAATTGGGTGTATCAAATCTTTTTACACGAAACGTGTATCATACCTGTAATGTTACGAGTGCTCACAGAGATTACAAATACACTTAAAAGTAACATTAAAATCCTCACATTTGATATCATGTTGTCTGTCATATTTTATAGGTGCAAGGAGTTAAGATCTATCTATTTCAGTCTAAAGTATAATCCCATTAACCTGTCCATTCTTCTCATTGCTATAGTAATAGAAACATGTAGCTGTGAACTGAAGGCTGCAGTTACCATCCAAGCAATACTGCTAGCAGGTTTAGTAAGTTATCCTGTTTACTTAGGTTTTGAAATGGTCATTGTGTCACCATTATGACATAATCACATGTCGATTTTTTTTTACTTAAACAACCTGTCCACTGCTAGAATTTATTCTTAAATTTCAGTAATTGTTACTTTATCAGGAGTTTCCTGAGAGACTTCTTCTGACATACAAACCGGAAGAATCAGAGGAAGTTCCTGAGCCTGTTCCTATTCAGGAGGAAATACCGGTACCACACATGGAAGAACCTGCTCCACTACCATCTTCAATGGAAGTAGCTTCACCTCCTCCCAACACCAGGGATGCAGATACTGGTGATTTACTGGTAAGCAGAACAAATCATAACTGAATGGTACATCAGTGCATTTTTCACAATCTTAATGTCATGCCATGTCTACTCCTAGGGACAAAGTGATCCAACCCCAAGGTATCAGCAATAGAGGAAAGAAATGCTTTGGCCTTGGCTATTACTCCGAATGGTAATTAGTCAACATTCAGTCCATAGTGATGTGTGTCACGAACCTGACATTAAGTCTGAAGATTATCTGGAAATGTGCAACAGGTGTTAATACTTCAACAGCTAGCACAGCTATAATGCAAGATACAGAATTTGATCCAACGGGATGGGAACTTGTCTTGTTACTACCTCGAGCAGCAATACAAATTCACTGGCTCCAGATAGTAATTTGGTTGGTGCCTTTAACCCTTCTCCGAGTATATATTACCTTCCTGTTGGTTTACTCTATGTTCAACTTTTATCGGGAAACTGCTATGCTGCCGCTACTGATTTCCTGCAAGCTTGTCACTGCTTTGGTCTGGGTAGGATTCGAGAGAATATCGGTGGAAACCCAGTTTCAATGGAAACGGTGAAAACCATGAAAAAATCATATTTAAAAACTTCAAAAAATTCTTAGCAAAAATGTATTGCGTTGGGAATGTAAAGTTTTATAGGCATGCAAAATGGCAAGTTGAAACTCTAAGTTTTTTAGGAGATACAAAAATGACAAAATCAGCAATGAATAGTGGCAAAATGAATAGTAGCTGTAAACAGTATTATTCATGTCTGAATTTGTCATTTTTGTATCTCCTAAAAAACTTAGAGTTTCAACTTGCCATTTTGCATGCCTATAAAACTTTACATCCCAACGCAAAAAAAATTTGCTAAGAATTTTTTGAAGTTTTTAAATATGATTTTTTCGTGGTTTTCACGGTTTCCATTGAAACTGGGTTTCCACCGGATACTTTCTCGCTGCTCGAGGTAGTAACAAGAGCAAGTTTAGCAGGGCCACGCCCAATAATACAACACCACACCCTAACACATAGGCCCTGATGGAAGCATTGCCGCGAGGCCCGATGCTCCTGCCTTCGCCCAAAACTTCAACTGACTGTCGGAATCAGCAGTCCCTGGATTATTGTCGCTGGGTCCCTGAAATATCTGCTTTTTTTTATGAAGGAATAGCTGAAAGTATAACTCATAGGTATTCCTTCATGTTTACGTAATGGCCCTCATGCAGTCTGAGCCTCTGAGGCATGCCTGGTGGTACAAGTTGGTATGAACTCATTCTATAACTGCAATCATTCACTGCATCGTCCTAATAGTGTTTAGGTCCAGACTTAAGACACAAGAGTTTTTCAACACCTCAACCTTTTGGAGGTATAGGGGTACATGAGTTTTTCGACACCTCAATCATTTGGAGGTATAGCTTGCCTACCTCATTTTTTTTCTGGCCAGCTGAAGCCACTTCTCAGTGACCTTGAGACTTCCGAAATGTTGCAATGGGCTTAATTTAAACCCACCACAAAAACCGAAGGATCCAAATGCACTTCTGGAAAGTTTGTGAATTTAAAGTGCTCCTTATCCCAAAGTTCAGATAGATGGACGTGTTTTCATCATTCTGTGGGTTTTGCTTCTGATGAGTCATTGCATCTGAGTTCATTACTGGCTATCACCTTTTATAATGCCTATTTTGGTGTTAAAAGGCTGCGCTGACAAAATACTTTGCACCCTCGTAATTTTATTGGTTGCTTCACATGTTATGCCACATTTTATCCATAACATTCAACCCTGCAGCTAGATGTATGAAAAGCCACAGATTTCTTGCATGTGACTTTTTGTGTTGTCAAAATTGTAATATGTTTCTTAATTATTTATCTGCATCTGGCTGATTGTCATTGCCACGCTTATTTCTGCTGCAGGGTGGTGGATTCGACAAGCTCATATTGGACAGCTTGTATGATGAAGGAACTTACAGGCAGATGCAGCAACAGCAGCCATATGATTCAGCACCTCACAATCCCTTCATGGCGAGCGATCCTTTTGCAGTGTCGAATCAAGTAGCTCCCCCACCGTCAGCTCAGATGGCCCCGCAGCCCCAGCAGATGGACATGGCGATGCAACCAAATCCCTTCGGGCCACCCTTGCAGCCAGCGCTCACTGGCATGGCAAGCGTACCAAACCCCTTCATAGATGCCGGTTTCGGCCCTTTCCCGGTAGCAAGTGGAATTGGAATGCACCCACAAGCCAACCCGTTTGGAACTGCCCAACTTCTATAAGCTTCACACCTTACGACAAAGTCACATACAAGTTACAGAGTGTAATCTATAGAGTTACATATTGCATGTTGAGAACAGTTTCCATGCGTATTTTTTTTTTATTTTTTATAATGCCTGTTTTGTTCCGCCCTCTCTTGGGCTTTGGCCGCTTGGCCAATTCTTGTGTAGCTCGCGCTTGTATTAAAAATTTCTGTGTTAAAATTCATTTTTTTTTGCTGTCTTCCTTTTTTTTAACATTCGACATTGTGGGGTGGCAATCATCCGGTCTGTTTTGCATCGCTAATGTATGCTCACACAATATATCATGCCCCAGCTATTGTATGTTGCTTGGAAAACCTTGGATTCAGTTGTCTGGTGCTGGCACTGTCTTTTCCGCATAAAACAGTAAATATGCTGCCGAGAGATATATGTGGTAATTGTATATAAGAAACTATGTTTGTCATTAAACCTGCCGCAAGCTATTGGGAAACACTTCTTGTAAAGTCATTCGTTATTGCTGATGTAACATTGTAACCTCCAACTGGATTAGACAAATTTGACCCCACACATGTACACAAACGGCTTTGGAGATCTCCAACTGAAATGGACAAATTTGACCTCACATATGTCCACGGACGTGTTCGAACGTGTCTGCAAACACCCCATTTATCCATCTGGGCAACCTCACCCTCATATTTAAACCCTCGTTTTGATGCAAACACACGTAGATCATATAACACACAATCAATTTATCATCAATTTAACAATTCAACGTAAACCAAAAGAAATAACAATTCAAAATTTCAATTTATGCCTATATAGGCAATACATGAATGAATCAACCAATCGCCCCTTGTTGCGCTCGTTGATCTCCTTTGTCATCACGGAACAAAATTTCCACTTTGCCTTGTCCTTCCCCTTATCATTTCCGAGGCGACGATAATACATGTAGGAGTTGTAACCGGCGAAGGACGAGGAGCAGGGTTTCTCATTCAATTTAATCCAACAATAGGCCACAATGAATGGTCATTCCTCAATTTTTATGATACAAAAGTGGCGGTCAACTTCATCTAGCAAGTAGGAATCACTCAACATAGTGCAATAACAAAGCAAACAAATAGAAACATATGCGAAGCAAGGAAAACTAACATGTTAACCTATACCGATTCTATTTTGCACTTGCAAAATTGTTCACGGAGTTTTGGATGAAGGTCCATCTATGTTAGAGAGTCCTCATTGCGAGTGGTGTGGATTGGATGCGGATCTTGGTACTTCTTGTGGAGAACCTGCCTGTGTTAGGATGGTGATTGTACCCTCAGCCCACTAGAGTACAAACCCCAGGTTTGACACTGTTGTTTCTCATTTAGACGAATTATTCTTTAGTGGGAGGCGACATTCCCGTCGACAGCGAGCCGCCTGTGGTGACTTCGTCAATCCCAAGACTTGACCGTCAGCTCAGTCTTTCGGAGGTGCTCATAGTGGTAGGGTGTGCGTGCGTTTATAGGGATGAGTGTATGCACATGTTTGTGAGCGTCGTTTGTACTATGTTCCGCAAAAAAGGTACTTGTGTATTTCTCCAATATTTCGAACCTTTTGCTCGTTTCACAAATAGGATTCATGCTTGGGCCAACCAAGATTTGCACAACAATCATCTCATGGATTGAGTACAAATTTCTTCTTGCCATCAACCACTTCTTTTTGGGTCTGGAATTGATCCTAAACACACATCAAAATAAAATACCATTTAAAAAGTGATACGATAATGCATATGGGATAAGAAAAAATTCCCATTCGGGTCTTAAATTCGGTCTAAGAGTTGGTGGGAACATTCGGCACTGGAGATACCCGATGTTGGCCGCGATCGTTGAAGCTGCGACGAGTCACACACGGTGTCCGAGTAAGGTTTCTTGTACTATGGGAAGTCATCCTCATAGGGGCTTGTCATGGGCAGGGTCGAGGACTCAAACCTTCTCGTGGATGCGACGAACTATATGGACACAATCCTTTTTTGTAGCTTCATTCTCCATGTTGCAGGCGGACGACAGAATGTGCATTGGTGGTTAGGATAGAGGAGGGTACCAAACACGATCAAGGAGGGAAGAGGGCGACAATGCAATCGCAGGAAAATGGGGATGGAGGTGAGAGATGGGGGTCGCTTCGAAACATTTTAGAGTGATTTGGGGGAGATTTGGATTGGGTCTGGCTTTTCCAATTTGACGTGGTCAAAATCCAAATCCGCCCCATTATGGGCTGGATACGAGGGTTAATGGTCAATGCAAGTCACGAGGGGCGGATTTTAGTTGGGGCAAAACCGGGTCATGGCCCACCCAGCTCAGGAAATTTCAGCCTATACACATGCAAAATTAAGCCCATTATCAGCCCATTTTACATCCTATACCTTATTAGCCTACCCAACCATTTTTGACAAGCTCCGCCGCTGCAAGTCACGATCTACGCTTTAATGGCTCTATTGATTCATAAGATTTCCAACGGGTTTGTATAGGATTAAAATCCTATGAGAATTTTTCTTCAGAAGGCGTTTGATTCGTAGGATCCATAGTAAGATCTTGCATAGGAATCGTGTAGTGCAAACTTCGTAGGAAATAACATGAGGTTAACCTCATGGAAAATTCTTTCACGCAATTAAAGGAACTTTCTCTTCATACGATTCAATTAGACATGACATCTCCTATTCCTATAATCAAAGGAGTTTTTTTGTGTGCTTTCTCCCAACTATCGCAGCTGGAGATGCTCTAGATGTGTGTGTCTACGCTTTAAGTGCAGTGCGGTGGCCCTGGAGTCCTGGACACGTGAGAGGGTTATTTGAATCCAACGTCAGGCAATGGGACACGCCGTGCACACATGGTCCAATCAGGACATAGATCAGCTCAGCTAAAACGACAAGGTTAAAAAAGTAAATTAAATGTCCGATCCAGGATCCACGATCGCCCGCACAGATCTCACGGTGGATCTCCCCGCAAAAACATCTCACGCTGGAGGCTGGATCGATCGCTCGCCCTGAAGCCCCGTCCGGCCTATAAATTCCCTTGTAAACCTTCATCGCCTCCCTCACTCCCTACCATTCGCCACACCACACTCCCTCCAGACCTCTGTTCACTTGATCCCGTCGTGGATGCATCCGCGTGGGAGATCATTCAACCGCCGGTCGCGCAGCTTCTCCCGCGCCCGCGTCGCCGTCGAGGGCTCCTAATCTCACCGACGTCTCGTAACGAATCGTCCCCTCTAAAATCAGGCAGCAGAACACTCGCCGTTAACGAGCACGCGAACGAAGATGGACGCCGCCGCCGGAATCGCTGTCAATGGTAAGCACGGGAGAGACAACCCCGCGCTCCCATCCGTGTGAACCGGATCGCGGGATCTCTGTTTCCATCTGGTTGGGTAGAACGGTCGAGCACCTGACGCGCGCGGATCTCTGTTTGCGGAAATGGGGTGAATGACGTGTAGTGCTTCCGTCTCTGTGTTGCAGGCGGGCTGGAGAAGCTGGAGGAGGAGAGGAGGGCGCAGAAGAAGTACTGGGAGGAGCACTCTAGGGACCTCACCGTCGAGGCCATGATGCTCGACTCCCGCGCCGCCGATCTCGACAAGGAGGAGCGCCCCGAGGTGATAACACCATGACATCGCCTCACTTTCGTTCCCGTTGATTAGTGATAATCGTTACCATTTCGTTTCTTCACCTGTCCGTGTGCCTAGATCTGGGGAGCATGTGTGTGATTTACTTTTTTTTCGCAAAATATGAACAAATATATAATATTTTTTATGTGAAACAAAATATTTATAATATTGGTGGTCTTGTAGTATGTAAGAGATGTGTGTGCGTAATGTGTGATGCATTTAGAGGTGCTGCGTGATTTGGTAGGCAAACTGGTCGGTATGTTGTGGGCTTGTGGCGTTAAAGGCAGCTGTGCAAATCGGTGATACTGACACAGTGACACTTACTTTTTAATTTTCCTCAAGTCCTGGTTTGGCTCAAGAAAATTGGGCGTCCACTTGTGATGACGCCAATAACCTTACATTTTTTTCTTTTGAAGATTACTTGTTTTTAGGTCTTTTAGAAGTTTGACATTCTTATTTTCCTTAATTATAATTCATCTTACTGTATTTTACATTCAACAACAATATGAAAAATTGGGTATCATATAAGAACCCTACCATGCTGCTATATGCACCGAGCACTAGAATGAGCTGTAGTCCCCATGAAGTACATCCCTGGGCTGTTGGTGTTACTGTTACCTTATTATATAGTTATGCCATCTTTTGTAGATACTGTCTTTGCTTCCTTCATATGAAGGAAAGTCAGTGCTGGAACTTGGTGCTGGAATAGGCCGCTTTACTGGAGAGTTGGCCAAGACAGCTGGGCATGTTCTCGCAATGGATTTCATTGAAAGTGCAATTAAGAAGGTATCAAAATTCACACTTCTGATTTAAGAAGATATGTTGAGTACCTGAATGCAATAGACTTCTTTTAATCTCCACATGCATGCCATTCCTGGTTTATTCCTTTGTAACATATTTTTTCCTTGTAGAATGAAAGCATAAATGGTCATTACAAAAATGCGTCCTTCATGTGTGCTGATGTTACATCTCCGGATCTGATGATTGAAGATAACTCCATTGATCTCATATTTTCAAACTGGTTATTGATGTATCTTTCAGACGAGGAGGTAAGATAATGCACTTATGAACCTGGGTATTTATCTCACTCATCGATTTAATTAAGATTTTTTAGGCTGTAGCAATCCTTTATCTTCCAGATCAATAGTTAACCCTTGTATTGAATAACCTGTACTATCATCTACTATACAAGCAAATATTTTCTTGTATTTCTTGTGACTATTTCTAACGTTTATCCTTACTGTAGGTTGAGAAGCTAGTAGGAAGAATGGTAAAATGGTTAAAAGTTGGTGGCCATATCTTCTTTAGGGAATCATGCTTCCACCAATCTGGAGACTCGAAAAGGAAAGTGAATCCAACACACTATCGCGAACCAAAGTTCTATACTAAGGTGACAGCGTTAACTTCCCTACTTCTACGACCTCTTCTACTATTTCATTCCAGTTTTGAGGGTCTATTTTTACGCAACTGTTACCTAATTTACTGCATATAAGCTAATGCCCTAGTATGCCTACCATAGTACAGATCAGTGTCATTATTACCAATTATGTAGGATTGAATTCCCCGTTATTTTTTCTACTTAGCTGCACTTGCCGACAAAATGACATTGTAGCCTTTTCTTCTAAATAGCTAACATTTGATTGACAAATAGGTGTTTAAAGACGGGTACACAATTGATCAAAGTGGGAGCTCATCTGAACTTTCTCTACTCACTTGCAAGTGCGTAGGAGCTTATGTCAAAAACAAGAAGAATCAGAACCAAGTATTTCTCTTTCCTTGTACCCATTAAATGTGCATGCATTTCCATGATCAAGAGAATTAGCGATTAATATTTGTCTACATGTTATAGATATGTTGGCTATGGCAAAAAGTCAATTCAACAGAAGATCGGGGATTTCAAAGATTTTTGGATAATGTGCAGTACAAAACTAGTGGAATATTACGCTATGAGCGTGTTTTTGGGGAAGGTTTTGTGAGCACTGGTGGAATTGGTAAGTGCATACACATCCTTCTGTCATTATGAAACCTGTGATATTCTACTCTGAAATGTTTCCCTTACAAGCGCTTATTTATCATCATTCACTAGAGACTACAAAAGAATTTGTGGACTTGCTGGATCTTAAACCAGGGCAGAAGGTGCTTGATGTTGGATGTGGAATCGGGGGTGGTGATTTTTATATGGCTGAAAACTATGATGTTCATGTGTTGGCATTGATCTTTCTGTAAACATGGTTTCATTTGCACTGGAGAATGCTATTGGGCGCAAGTGTGCAGTTGAGTTTGAAGTTGCTGATTGCACCACGAAGGCATACCCAGACAATACGTTCGATGTTGTGTACAGTCGTGACACTATCCTTCACATACAAGTATGTTTCTGTACATGTTAGCGAATCCCTTGTTTTTGCTTCTACATCTAAAACTAAAATTATTGAGGTGACATGTCTATTTGATGCCAGAGGACAGTTTTATGATGAACAATGCATTTGCTTTGCAGGATAAACCCTCTTTGTTCAGAAGTTTCTTCAAATGGCTGAAACCTGGGGGTAAGGTCCTAATCAGTGACTACTGTAGGAGTCCGGGAAAACCGTCTGAAGAGTTTGCAGCATATATCGAACAGAGGGGTTACGACCTTCATGATGTAGAGGCTTATGGACAGGTACTTCCGAATTGCACTTGTATGTTGTTGATACTGTTTCTGTAAGGAAATATTGATCAACTTATATTCGTCAAAACGATTCAGATGCTCCGTGGTGCTGGTTTCCATGATGTCGTTGCTGAAGACCGCACTGATCAGGTTATTCTCTCACTAGCTCACTGGTTTGCATCTCTGCATGCTTATGTTTCTGTCCACAGAGATGTAGACAGCAGTTACTCGGATACTAATCAGTGCACAATTTTGTACAGTTCCTGTCAGTTTTACAGAGGGAGCTGGCCGAAGTTGAGAAGAACAAAGATGATTTCATGGCCGACTTCGGTCAGGTGATTTGACAAATCTCTTAATCGGTCAACCATGAACTGGCAATTTAGAAGGCTCCATCCTTTCCATATTTCTGCGAGCATATCTGATCCTTTAGTTTCATTTATTTTCAGGAGGACTATGACGATATTGTAAATGGATGGAACGCGAAACTTCAGAGGAGCTCTGCTGGTGAGCAGAGGTGGGGGCTGTTCATTGCGACCAAGTGACGAGCCAGGTCCGTGAGGGCTTACAAATAAAGTGGCTTCATTTATGTCGCCTTTTCCTGAATTTGGTGTTGTATTTGATACTGTATTTTGGATTCAGCGAGCTTGTTAGTACCTATCCTACTCCTGGTTGATCGGAGAAAATTGATTTCATGTTTCTACACTACTTAATCCATTATGCGTGATACTGATATGCACAACCTATGTTTGATGTCTGTTTTCTTGTACTAGGAATTATATGCACGATTTTTACTTCAGTACTGGTAGATGTAGCACTGCTGCGTCTTGCTGAAAGTTCGAGAGCAGCGGTCGGTTTCCGGATGTTCCCGAGGCGTAATAACATTGTTCCTCGGCGAGCACGGCAAGGAAGACGAGCCAACCGAGAGAAAGCGCCACCTGTCTGTAACTTGTCTGCCACAGCTTTTCTTCAGACTCCGTATACTGGCGCGACGCGTTGCCTTGTGCGGTAGCATCATTGGCAATTTGGCGTGTGCCAGCCAACGCCGTAGCCTGTCTTTCCGTTTTTCTTTACAGCCAGCGGGCGACGCGTTCGTGTGCATATTCAGGATGTTCACTTGTGCAAATCACGCTGCACTACGGACTTTCGTAGAATCGTGGGCCCTTTGTGTTTTCTTCTTCTGAACCCCTTTGGATTGATGTTTTTTACAACAATTTTGCAGGATCCAACCCATAAGTATTTTTCTAAGGAATCCCTTTGATAAGAAAATGATAGCTCTAAAATTGTTATGGATTGCATTCATACACCTCAATCACACAGGAATTTCAACGTCGAGTTAAGCCTCTTTTTAGACTCATTCGCGTAGGATCCATACAAATTTTCTTCGTTCGATCCAAATAACTATTCCCATAATTTTAATCAGTTTTACATTTATCTATTCCATACGTGCAACCCTGTCAAAATTTTGAGGCATGGTGCATAGAGACAGGTGGAGATGCTCGGCTCTACAACCCCTCCCTCAAAATAAATAATGTAATATTATTCGGTTCCATAATATAAAACGTTTTGCTAAGATAAAACAATTTGCCAAATGCTAAATATTGACAAAGTCTCCTCGGTAATCTTGTCTGTTGTGTTCGTGTGCAGGATTGTGTATTTGTGTTGTAAGCTGGGGTTCAACACTTTGTTTATGTTTATTAATTTAGCATCGAGCTTTTCAGAGCATCTCTAACCGGGTGGACAAATCCTCCCCAAACTTCTTGGCGGACAGCCCGGACAGAAAATGGGGTAAAATAGCTATCCAACCGAGATGGGCAAATTCTTTCCAGACCTCCGGGCTGTCCGACACTTACCAAACTCACCCTATATATGGGATGAGTCCGGGCTTGTCCGGGCTGTCCGCCTAGCCCACTATAGACCACCTTTTCAACTACGTTTTCTGTATTTTGGGCCAATTTGTCCATTCCGGTTGGAGATGCTCTCAGCCTTTCATCTATTTGTTTTTAACAAAGTCAACATTAACCGAAGTTCCCAAGAAAATCGGCAGGACCTATGCATCGGCATCGGATCTACAAATCCAAGAACCCATTCGAAATGAAAATAAAACGTATACCCCGAAGCAGCTGGTCCCAAATCCCAGCGCACCACCGCCACGCCGCGGCTCGCCACCAACTCGCTCCTCTGCCGCCTGACCTGTGGCCACCCCGTCCCATCTTCCTCCCCGCCACGCCCGACAGAGTGGCCGTGAGCGTCACGAGACCGGGAAAACCGAACCAGAGCGGCAGAGCCTCAGCTAAACACGGGGCGAAAAGCGACACGGCGCCACCACCACCCGTCACGCCGTCCGTCCGTCTCCACCGCCCCTCCCCGCCCCGCGGCCGCGGCCACGCCTAGTAGTACCCGAAACGCCACGCCGCCTCTGGTAACCCCCTTCCGCTTTAAATGCCACCGAGGCCCACGCCGGCGCCGCCGCCAATCCCGCGCCCGTCTCCGCTGATGCCGGCGGCGAAGAGGCCGGCGGTGGCCCTCCCGCCGGGCCGCCGCGCGCGCGCCCGACTCTGCCTCCGCCTCGCCGCGCCGCTCTCCTTCCTGCTCCTCCTCGCGGCGTTCCTCCGCACCCAGCCTCCGCCCGCCGCGCTGCTCCCCGCGCCGCCCTTCGCGGGGCCAGCGAAGGTCGCCTTCCTCTTCCTCGCCCGCGCCGGCTTGCCGCTCGATTTCCTCTGGGACGCCTTCTTCCGCGTAAGCGCCGCGCCAACCCGCCTCTCCTCTCCTTCGTTCGTTATGTTTGACTCCATTCGATTTGGCTCTGATCGTCGCGTGTCTCGGCAGAATGGCGAGGAGGGGAGGTTCTCGGTGTACGTCCACTCGGCGCCCGGGTTCGTGCTCGACCGCACCACCACCGGATCGCCCTACTTCTACGGCCGTCAGCTCGCCAAAACCGTGAAGGTTGGGCCTCTAGCCTCTTAGTAACAGAATGTCTACTACGGTCATAGACTCCTGAGTGTGATTTGAGTTGAGGAAATATGGCTGTCTCCTGCAGGTGGCGTGGGGCGAGCCAACCATGGTCGAGGCGGAGAAGATGCTGTTCGCCGCTGCGCTTGAGGATCCCGCCAATCAGCGATTTGTTTTGCTCTCGGATAGGTATGATGTGTCTGCACTGTTTTTCCTGGGAAGCAATCTGTGTACTGGTCAGTTTTTTCGTATGATGTACAATTTTGTGGACGATTCATGATGAAACCTTCAACTGTCTGTACCTTCTAGTGACGGTATAATAGCTGTATGTTCAGTAATGGTAATTACATGTGAACGCTAGTGAAACCAGGAGAGCTGCGCATCATGCTGTCATTTAGATCAGCGCGGTCAAAGGAGCCGATTTGCCATATTTGTAGGATTGAAGAGAGTGGTCTTCTTAGTGGTTCATTTGGATTCTGGTTACCTGTTATGGTGCTTGTACGGAGGACTATTATACCAAGAGGATCCTTTCCTTTTACTCCGGGTGATGGTGGGAAAGTTACTGCAATAATGGAGTCATTCTGTCATTCCTTGTTTCTTGGTTTCCATTATGGGTGATTGCTCAAGGGAATAATTATTGCTTCACTAACGTTGTGCAATAAGATGAACGCAGTCATGGCCTTTCTTAGAGAGTTTTCTTATAGAGATATTTGATCCATTCCTTAGTATGCATGTCTCTGTATTGTAGTGGGGCTTTGCTTCCTGTCCTGTCCTGTCCTGTCCTGTCTTGACTTGACTTATTTTTAGGCTTAGCAGTTTCTGTATTCAGAATTTAACATTTCATCCTTGTCTGTTTCAGTTGTGTTCCTCTGTACAACTTCAGCTTCACATATACTTACTTGATGAACTCACCTAAAAGCATTGTAGACAGGTAATGGAAAAATATTCAACTTTGTGACTTCTGACCTATAAGATGCAATATTTGGATTTGAATTTTTTGAAAATTAATTAAGTTTTCATCCAGTTTCATTGACAAGACAGAGAAGCGGTATAACCCAAACATGTCTCCTGTCATTCCAAAGCATAAATGGAGGAAAGGATCTCAGGTTCTTGTGGTTTCATGACTCCCTTTTTCTTATAGATTTTTCATACTTACTAAGAGTTTAAGTCTGAGCTCATTTGGCGTTTCATTTCAGTGGATAATGTTAATCAGAAAACACGCAGAACTTGTTGTTGGTGACAAGCATGTCTTCAAAGTTTTCAGGAAGCATTGCAAGGTAGTTGTTCTGGTGATGTTGATATTGAAATTTTTCCTTACTTGGCCCTTTCGAATCCTTTACATTCTTTTATGAGCTAATCCTTGACCTTCTTTGAAGGAAGTGATTGTTAAATGGATTTAGATGTGTTTGTTTGAGTTCTTTTCGTTGCTATATCCTTGAATGCTGTAACTTACAACATACATGTATGAAAGCCTGGGTCTTTTCATTTCTTAGTATTATGTGTGCTGCAGTGACTATAACTGGGAGAATTTATCCCATGATTTTGTCAAAAGTAAAGAAAAGAATGTTAGCACCTGATCTTTTCGCACTGTTGGATAACTGTCAGGCAAGATGCACCATGCTATCCAGGTGTAAATCCTTTAATGATTTGGACAGTTGTGCTTTATCATGTTTGGACTAGATGTCTTGTTCCACATTTAATTACGCATGACTACTGCAAATTTATTATGAATCTGCTAAATATTTATCTGGAGGTCCATCCCACGAGGTTATGAAAATACTAAATAAATAGACTTAAAATAGCTTATACTGAATATGTCTGATATTTTTTAAGAGATCTCTTCTGTTAATATAGCCTACTGATGCGTCATTACAGAAATGATCGTGTTTGTTTTATTTAATAATTTGCAGATGATAGTGACCAAGGCATTGCTGGGACAAAAGCCGAATGCTGTAAGTATTTATTTAATTCAGATTGCTATACAGTTTACATAGTGTAGCTCCAGATGTAGTTTTAGGCCAAAAGATTTGTGTTTAATAGCTGTTGTTTTGCGTTTCCTAGGAAACTATTATCTTTAAAGTTATGCATGAGCCATTTCAGTTTTTTTATCAAATATAACTTAAAGGATTTAAAATTTTAAATAAATGAGAAGATAATTAATGTTGCCTTGGTCTTAGGCTCTTAGCTAAAGTTACATCCATTTTGCACGATTGGCAGAAATAAATAAATCACTTCGGGTCAGTATTATTGTCCTATGAATTCATGATATAAAATCAAATTATTTTCTACAATCTGTGTTTTATACATGTGAATGATCTTTTTGTTTCCTTGGATCATCAACAATTAGATGTGCATTTTCATTTACTCTATCAAAATATTGATCCTAACATTTAATTAGCTTTACCTTTATCTCTGGTTATTCTCCTTATGGTGTCGAACTTTTTTCTTTCTCTGTCAGAGACGATTAGGATTTGTATTTCGGCGAAAGCAGATATTGGTAAGGTTCAGTTCTCCACATTCTCTTCATGTATTCAGATGAGCTCTAGTTGTTGCTTACTGGCATAAAGACACTTGTTCTCTTCTTTTGACAAATGATTTTCTTACTGAACCTTGCAGAAAGGAGTTGCCCAAAAGGAGCATGATTGTATTCCAGATGAACACTATGTGCAGACAATATTTTCTGTAAGGATTGTTATTGCTAATGTATGTTCGAATTTTGAACCGACATAGTTATCTTTTTCAATTCATAATGTTTGGCTCACTGTGTCAAATTCTAGACTAAAGGACTTGAAGATGAACTTGAAAGAAGAACTTTGACCTATACATCATGGAACCAGTCATCTTTAGATCATAAAGATAAACTGACTTGGCATCCGACGACATTTGAGTACGAGACATCAAGTCCTGAGCATATCAATGCTATAAAGGTAATCTCAGCTTATCTTGGTTTGCATGTCTTGTCTTTTGTAAAAGCGTGTGAAAGAGTGAACACCAAGACCTAAGATGATGTAGTGCTCTGTTGTCCTTCTGCATTCAAAATTTGCCGGCTAATAGCAGGTTTCAGTTATATTCTAGATATCCTGGTCATCAGACGAGATAGTGGAATGTGCAGTACAACAATCTAGTTTCTATTTCTTCCGAACAAGGAAACAATCTACTCAGTATTTGTGTCTGCGTGGTATAGTTTGTTGCTATAGTTAGTTACCTGAATCCTTTCTGGCTGGTACTTTGTATTGTGTATAATTGAAATCTTGTTGATGAGCTACCTTTTCTTTGCAAGATACACAGTGTGTCCTATAGGCTATAGAAAGTAGTAATAATAATATAACAAATCATCCCTTACAAGCTATGTATCATTCAGGTAATATCGTATCACTTACAGTTTGTTCGGAATAATTTTGCAGAGTATCGATCATGTGAACTATGAGGTTGAACACAGGACTGAGTGGTGCCAATGCAATGGTACATCTGTTCCATGTTTTTTATTTGCCAGGAAGTTCTCTTATGGTGCTGCGATGCACCTTTTGGAAGATGGTGCACTTGGTCTGCAAAAATCTGCTCAATTACTGGTTAACTTCTAACAATTCTTCTGTATACGAGTCCCATTTTTCGTGTGACTGGATACAGTTCAGGGTAAGGTCCACCCTCGTTGGTCGCAGTAGCATTTGCAGCTGAGGCTTCTGAGCATGGAGTATCATAGTTTATAGTTAGGACATGGATCGAGTATAAATCATTGGAACAGAGTAGGTTATTGTACAGAGCATCGTTGTTGAAGTCCGGTCACTGCACCAGAATGCAATTTCCAACTGACAGAGGCTGGGATGCAGTGTCAGCCAGCCATTCCATCTGCGAAAATAATGAAGCCTGCGCGTCCCTTCAGCAATGGTGCTTGTATAAGAGTAGAAATATCAGATAGAAAAGGTGAAACAATACCTGTATGTACATGATCGTAGCATACAAATAGATTAGCAGAAAAGAAGTACATTTCTTATCTATTATTTTACATATAACTTTATCATGGAAATTCTATGTTGTTACGAACAAGATCTCAGTCTTTCAGCCGACTGTTCAAATAGTATGATTAGCAATACTACTCTCGTGCCTGTCGCTTGGGACATAGTCTTCTTTGTATGCTTCTCAATAGTTCAGCAGTCCTGTAGGTACACAAACACAGCAAGAGCCCACACCAACACAAGTATCCACAATTCTACCATACATTTTCCCTGTACGCTAGAATATCATTACTTCCTCCTCCTGTAGATCTTCTGCACAAAGGATTTCAACACTGCTTGTACTGCTTCACTCGGTTGTGCCGCGATGTCCGAGGTCAGCTTTTCGTAAGTCTCCCTTTCATACTGAGAGAACACCCTCTGGAAGCCAAGATAAAAGGAATGTCACACGTGCTTGCATGGTAAATGAACTTCACATGGTATAAACGTATGCAAAAACTACAAACAGAACTAAATAGGCCACTAATTTTGTGCATGTTGAACAGAGGGAAACCTCAAGATTGAGCTCTTTATACAGAGCCTTCACTTTCTCGACACAAGCAGGATCTGATTTCCCATAATTTTCCTGTGCGTGATATACACACAATAAGACAATAAGATAAGTGTGCTTTCACAATATTTTAGAACGACTCTTCGCATGGGCCTTACAAATAAGATGTCCTTTTGCCTCTCATTGACGCGAACGAGTGCTTGAACTAATAGCCACGAGCACTTGAAGTCTTCAATGTCGGTTCCAATCTGGGATAAGATGATTTCAGGAATCCAGTGCCAAATATTCTTTTGATGTTAAGAGGAGGGTAAATTAACTCACCTTGCCCATAACTTCTGGATCACCAAAACAGTCGAGATAATCGTCCTGAAATGAAAATCTAGCGATTAATACTGATTGTGAAAACATAAATAAAAAGAAGAAAACATGTATTTAAGTGAGAAGATAAAATGTACTGTGAATATTATACCTGAATTTGGAAGTAAATACCCATTTCAACTAGGATGTTTTTTGCTTCAACATAGTCATCCAAACTCCAACCGGACAAAAGCAGTGCACAAGCGACCTTGTAATGGGTTAAGAGCATTTAGCTGCTGGTAAGTCTGAACTCTAGAGTATGGAGGTATTGATAAAAAATATATAACCTGAACTAATACTACCAGAGCAAGCACAATTAACATATCGTACCGGCAAATAAAATGAATAATAAGCTGTTTTGTATTCCACAATGCGCCGGTAACTGCATAAAATTTAAAACGCCCCCAATTAGCAGGAAAAAGAGTAAACTACAGCGAGTAATAATTGTCTTCACGGTGTAAGAATGCACAGTATAACATCATGGAAGTTGATAAGAAGGTGACATACTTATCTGTAGTATACTTGCTCAGATCTTTCCTCCCTTCATTTGTTGTGATTTGATCTAACAACTCGCCTGAAGTCGTCTTAAACTCGACCTAGATGAGTAGTAACAAAATCATGCTCCTGTAAAAAAAGGGGAAATAAAAGGAGACTGGTTTTGAATATAGCGAGTTACCTCGTTGAACAAATCTAGGAGATCAACATAGTAAGTTTTTCGGTAAAAATACCGCTTCAAGATGCGTGAAATTTGGCTGCGAAGGACAAGCCCATCATTTATAGCAATGAGGCCAACCTGCCCAATGAGTCATCAGAGTCAACCAAAGAGCTAGAACCTAAATAAGCACCAACCTATTCTGCTAAAAGTGATAGTAATATTGATTTGTCTATTTACACAATGGAATTAATCAAGTCGATAGCTACTATCTAGCTTGTAGCCTACTTTCCCTTTGATAATGCAATATTGAATGTTAGCAGGAGTATTTCAATATTGCATTTTTGAGTCTGAAGACAAACATAGCATATTTGAACAAGACCACTCACTCAAGTATTTCTTTAGTAGAAGCACAACAGTAAGATCTGTATCGGCTGCTCATGTACAAGAACACAAGGACATCGATAGACAAACCTTTGATAGTGTATACCAACAAGGCTTTCCTCGCCTAGTTTGAGAATTATCCATAATATCATCAAGAATTAGAAGATAAGCCTGAAGCTGCACATCACCCAAAAGAACAATTCGGAAGACAATTACACATGGTATCATGGTTTCATAGTACTCAATCACAGAGGCATCATCACGTACCCATTCAACGGCCCAGCCAAGAATGCAAGCAAGGAATACTTCATCCTCACTCGGTTCGGATCCAGCTTTCAGTAATTTATAGCTCTCAACAACAGCCAAGCCACGGTTCAGCTTCCCTGTTCATGAGGGATTCCAAGTCATTTGTTACTAAAAGCTAAAAAATGGTGTACTATCATGGGACTCCCCATTGTCTAAACTTGCAAATGCTTGCTCACCACCGAGCACGTTGTAGTCCAACATCTGCGAAGAGAAAAAGTTCAATTAATGATTTTTGGATGAATAACTAGGGAGGAATCCACGTAGCTAGATTCAGAACTTCAGATGGTCTCTTCACTCCATAGATTCAGAATTAGCACTCACGCCGTCGAGCCATCTGACGGCGTCCTCGTTGGAGTCGAAGGAGGAGTCCAGGAGAAGCTGGGCCTTGAGTGTCTCGTATGCTCGCCGGAACGTCGCCGTCGTGCCCGCCACCGCTTCCGAGGCCATAGATGCGTGCGTCTGGCGGCAGGCTCGCGCTCGTGTGTAGGAGCAGATGAGCACGCGTCGCAACTTGTGGCGACTGGCGAGCGTGTGCCGATCTTTGTTTATCCAGTCTTCGGTACTAGTGAAAATGACAAAGGAGCGACGCGCGTCGCCTGGCGCACGACACGTCTTTGCTTTGCGGTGGTTTCTGGTTTGCTTTCCTGTCGTGTAGTCTGCTCAGCCTTTAGCCCGATATAAATTACAGCGGTTCACCCTAAGAACAAGGATGTGACTTATTCTCGAGAATTAACTTAGTTCCTGGTAAGACAACGTCAATGAATCACAGTTGTAATCCATGTTGTAACTCATGAATATCACGAATTACGAAGCAAATTCAATAGTTCAAGGCATTTTTCTTATTTACAGCCCCATTTGCAGCTGAAAAATAGTGGTACAAGACTAGACTGAACGCTAAGTTAGCTGAGAATTATCAATTCCATAAGAACAGAGGGATCATAACATGAAATGACAAAATACATTTCGTTTTCATGCCACAGTTCTGAACTTCTAATTGACTCGAACATAATTTGTTGGAAGAGGAGAAAATCACGTCTCAAATACTTCTGCTAGCCTGTCGGTGCATTCGCAAAAATAAGTTTGCTTGTCACTTGCGTTCGCATGTCCGTAGTGACAACTGCACCGGCCACTTCAACACGCAAAACGCACCGTGGAAGCTATGCCAGCCAGGGGAACCGCTTTCCAACCTCTCCGAGCAGAGCTCACTCGCATCGCGTGTCGTTGGCCTGCTTAAGATTGCTCGTTTCCGGCGGCGAAGTGTTGAGGATACCTTTGCGCCAGTCCGAAAAGGCCGAGGGTTCCGCCGGTGTGGATCATGACCACTTTGGCTTCTCTGTTGTCTCCACGGCATAGATCGACAGCTTGCTCCCAGGCAGCCAAGGTGTAGACGGGGTCCAGCAGGATGCCAGTCTGCTGAGCGATGTGGCGGCATGACGCGATTTCGCCACTCAACACCTTGCCGAATCTGAAGGAAGAAAAAGAAGCACAAATGCGTCAACAGTTAAGAGTGCAAAGTCTAAAGAATCTAAAGATGCGAAAATGACTGCAAAATTGCTCGCCGACACAAATCACGGTCAGGGCATACTATCAGTTACAGTTACAGAAAGGTTAACCACATGGCGTATGTGGTGAGCAAAGATCAGATATACGCGATCACATCCAGGATATACTAATAAGAGAAACAGTAAATAAATTACCACAGATATTTTAGCAGTTTTGCAGGGCATAGAAATGCAGTATATATTGAACAGAATGAGTATTTGACTAAAGCATACCTTCTTGGCGAAAACCTGTCCACCCAATGAACAAGACCATCTTCCCCGATCATGTCACGGCAGTCTTCATGACAAATCCCCTTAAAATCAGATACCAGTGATTTTTCCAGTTCTTGATATCTTTGGAGTGTGTCAGCAAGCATGACAGCAGTTACCCTCCAATGAAGACTGCAAGGACATCAATGATAAAAAATGTGATCTCGTGCTATGATGCATGGATTGAGTAGTACTGAAGACACTGGGGAAATGAAACGACAAAAAATCGTAAGTGCAATGCTTAATTTCATTCCCCTGCCACATAATTTAATTCGGCCTAGTCATGTTAAATTGCAGAACAAGCATTGCAACTGCATCTTTCTTATCCCTCTTCTCCATGTTGTGCTCTAGACGTTTGACACGTATCACCAACAACGATAGATTAATATGATAATTAAAATATTCTTTCTACAATCAGAAAATTCAAACTTTTGAAGTCCACAATTTTTTTGGACAAAATGATTCGTATTCCATTCCAGCATGATGCAAGTCAATATTTGCAAGCATAGTGTCAATTATCAAACGCACCCTAGACATACCGCTCCAAGAGCTAACCCAACAGAGGTTGTGCCTGTCCCAGCATCCACCACGATATGGACTTCCTCATCTTTCTGAAATGATGAAAATTTTGAGAGGTGCTCCACTAGCCGCATCACACCTGAAAAATCAATGAAATCGTGTGGATTTTTTGCAATGATTTCCTTTTATGCAAGGCTGGAATAAAAGGTTCCTATCGAAACAAAAGAATCAACATTGTACGACCTAAACAGGATGACATAGTGGGAAAGCTCCGGGTGCAAATGCTCAGTCGCAATCAAATACAGGTAAAATATAAAAGAAGCATGTTGAGAGGTTGAGTTTATAAATCTGCTCGGTTGTCGAAAATCATCTGTACTGATGAATGTAAACCTGGAATTCGAGCACAGCACAATCCATCATTTCCTAGTAGCGCTTGAACAGTACCCGCCCCTTCCTTAACAATCACCACTCTTCTTGAATCATTTCCGCGAGCAATCTCTTCATCGACAGCTAAGTCATCTCTGACAATATCATCAGCCCAAAGTACTGTACCGCTGGTACCAGCCACCTTCGTGGCATGCTCAAAAAGCATCTCATCTCGATGTGCATAGACTGAGCGAGCAGCATAAGTGACGTTGCCAAACATCAAGGAGATCAAATTGTAGCCTGTCGGGACATCTAGCTGCTCTCCCCTTAGCAGTAGGTGTGGCCTGATTCCCCATTCTGCACAATGGACCGCTGACACAGGCAGGGAACAAGTGTGTGAATGAAATTGAAATCCCACTTAAGCACATGAATCAAGTTTTCGAATCGCAGGACAATGTTAACCCAGCAAGCGAATTTCACACTGTCAGGCAGTAATAGCATTTTTTTTAGAAGACCCATGGATAAATATTGGATAATCAATATCTCACCAACGGCTGCCGCATGGGCGCTCTGGCAACCCCCGCATGTTATCTGCAATCGAAGCAGTGAGACATCATCAGAACAGGAAACGAGGCGTCGAGATGAGGATAGTGTGGCAGGCAGCGGGTGCGGACCAAGTCAGTGGCGCCGCGGCGGCGGAGGAGCGGCAGCAGGGCGTCGAGCTTGCGGGCCTTGTTACCGTTGGCGAGGGGGTGGAGGAGGTCGTCTCGCACCACCTCGAACCTCGGGATCCGCTTCTCTGTCGCTTGACCGCCGCTGCTCTTGGGCGCCGTGGTGAGGTTGGAGAAGGCGAAGTTGCCAGGATGGGACGGTGAGTGGGAGGGGAGGACGGAGATGGTGTGCACTTGGGTGGCCGGCGAGGGGAGCATCCACTCCGTGGCGGAGAGAATGTTCGCGAGCGTCCTGCCGCCGCCGGCGAGCGCCGGCGCTGGCCGCATCATGCGATGGCGGCGGGAGACGACTACGGCGGGAGAAACTGACACGCGAGAAACCTATCTGCCATCTGGGTCACTTTTTTGGGGAAATTTCGTCTGAACCATTAAAACATCTAAACTTTAGAAAAATACCACTAAGGGCCACTTTGGATTGAACGAATTTCGTAGAAATTTTAGAGGATTACATAGGAATTTTCCTATGGAATGCCTTTGATCACACGATTGGCACCGTCAAATTCCTAAGGAATCTATTCCTATGCCCCCATTCCATAGGAATCTAAACATGAGCTCAAACCTCTTTTTATTTTTCCTTTGAGAAGTCCAATCACTCACACTCTATCTCTCTCTCCTCAATCCTGCAAATTCCTGCAAAATTCCTGTGTTTGTTTCCTGTGCACATCCAAATGCATCTCTTACAAAATTCCAGTGTTTTGAAATCTAGTAGGAATTGAAGTGCATGACATTTCAATCCTTTGTTTTTCCTATTCCTACGTTTTGAAAATCCTGCAATCCAAAGAGGCCCTAAATTTTTGGTCGACCGGGAAATTATCCGGTAAAACCCAACTTTTAGTGAAAACAGGCGAGTTGAAAAGGTAGATATCTATATAGACATGAAAATTTGCAAGTAGAAACTCAAAATTGTTTAGAAGTTATGAAAATGGTAACTTCAGCCATGTTACTACTATTTATTGTTGAATTCGTCATTTTCATTCATAACTCCTAAACTATTTGCCTTTCAACTTGCAAATTTCATGTCAATAGAAATCAACCTTCCAACCGTAATGCATTTCTGTTGAGCATTTTTTAGACTTTTAAAACATGAATTTTTTCATGGTTTTCACCGGTTTCCAGCGAATATTTTCAACTCTGTGCCTTTCCATTTTCGGAAAAATCCTATATTTTCCGTAATAGGAAACTAAAACGCTCATGAACGCGTGCCAAAGCCAGTTGCACGATCACGACCCACTGTACATGTATAAAAAAAGCAGATTGCAAACCACTACCTAGGCCCTCCCTCCCCCCGATCCCCACCCCCTTCTTCTTCGGCAAGAAAGAAGAGATGTCCCGTGCCATTCTTTCCAGTTCCAGGCGGCGGCGATAACTCCCATTCACCAGTTTGATCTTCCCCCTATGATTTTTCCCCCAACCCTTTTCCTGTAAGAAAATCTCTGTTAAAAACCTTTATTACACCCGAGTTGGCTACATCAACTGTATAGGGTACTTCCAGTATGATCTGGTTACAAAAAATAAATCTGATAACCAAGCATCAGGGCGGCGGCCACGCGCGCGCCATGGTGGCGGCCGCCACCTACTCGCTCTCTAGTTTTTAGCCCTTTTTGTAGTTTCAAACATCATATTCCCTCCGTACCAAAATATAAGATGTTTTAGACTTTTCTGGATCATGTAGACACGTTTTAGTGTGTAGATTCATGTTCGTCTTACACTAAAACACGTCTAGATACATGCGGATCCAAAAGGTTAAAACATCGGGAGTATTTAGCATAGAAAAAGGCACACAATAAGGAGAGGCGAGATGCAAAACCTAGTGGATGAAACATGTAGGTTTCAGAGAATGGCGTTTTGGCTCCCGGGAGCATATAAAAAAAAACCAAAAATTGAAAACTTATCAAAAAAATCCGAAAAAAATCATGCACGTACCCGAGCATGGTACGCACCGTCGTGTTAAATTTCGCACCGAAATGTCATCATATGCGCCCTGGGCAAAAATGACAAATTTCTGACAGGAAATGAGATCCGAAAATTTGAATTTCTTGTCAGAATTTTTTTTTTTTTGCCCAGGGCGCATACGGTGACATTTTGGTGCGAAATTTCACACGATGGTGCGTACCATGATCAGGTAAGTGCATGATTTTTTTCGGATTTTTTTGATAAGTTTTCATTTCTGGATTTTTTTTTTGAAAATACCGGGAGCATATGCTCCCGGGTGCCAATACGAATTTCCGTAGGTTTCAGTCCTTTTCGAGCATATATCCTTTGAAATCTTTTGAGTGCACAACTTTGTTATTGTTTAACTTTAAGGATGATCGCGTAAAAGTTTGGTCGAGTTTAATATAGGTGCCTTTGGTCTCTTCGTGAAAAGGAAAATAACCACTAAGGCTGGCCTTAAAACAAACAGAATAAGCATCATGACCATCGGACGAATCAGGAAACAACTTCTCAATTCCTTAGCCCAGCACTCCCTTGTTTCAGTCCCAATCAGGGCCCGCTCGGTCGGTTGGTGTGTCCAACTCCTACCACCCATGAAAAATCTAACATCGCACCTACAAAAATGTAACACCGCCCTGAAGCATTTTGTCACGAAGTTTGGTGCAATGTGCAATTGACTCATGTATATACCGGCTGGAGTGTGGTAGATCGATCTATCGCTGCTCCATGACGACGTAGATCAGATGAAGTGAAACGCTGGCAGATGCCCACATCCCAACTGATCGATCGACGGAAGTATGGGAGCAGCTTAATTACGTTCTCTCTGGAGGTTGTCTGGGTCTCGATCAAATCTACGGTGATCTGGACTGGACGTAACGGAGACCCCCTATAGTTGTACTGTTTCCGCACAGGCATGCAGGCAGTCTATTGCTTTACGATGGGAGAAGCCACCGACTAGATCGACCTGCCGACACACCAAGGCGAGAATTATGAGAGCACGAAAGCAAAAGTGCGTAACATCTGAATCTGATAGACAGGCAGACAAACATGCATCGACCTTTGCGACCTTGGAGGCGAAGGCGCCACATCGTACTATGAACTCGAGTATCGATCAACAACCACTCGAAAACAACAGCTGGAAATCCATTGATGCTTTTGGTTCCTCCGGTGATGATGATCAACAGCTTACGTCATTCCTCTTGGTTATTTGGAACCACTAATTTCTTATGTACACAACACCTCCAGCATCGCCGCATCTGGACTACGTCATGATCAAGGTTTCGGTTCCTCGAAGAAAAAAATTCCCGAGGGGGGTCGGGATAACCGGTTACCGGAAAATGCCGACTGGTTACCGGACGAATTTGAAAACCAAAATTCAAAATTTCAAATTTTGTGGTTCTCAGTTTGACCATTTATCAAGGGTTCTCGTTTAAATTTAAAAAAATCCAAAAATTTCGGTATTTTTTGACCGCTATGACCATTTCCCGAGGATGCTCGGGATATCCGGTTACCGGGCGGTAACCGAATTTTCCGACTGGTAACCAAAACCTTGGTCATGATTAACGACTTTATTATATGGCATGTGGTAGCAAGAACAGAGTTAATTACTTGGATATTGGACCAACTTGGAGTGAAGAAACAACTGATCACTGAAATCACAAATTAATGATAGGAAAAACTCAAACACTAATAATCCCGGACACATTGCGCTTGAGACTTGAGAGCCTCTACAATGCAAAAATTGTTACCCATCATCCATACTCATATCCATGGTTTTGGTTACCGGTCGGGAAATCCGGTTACCGGTCGGTAACCAGACATCCCGAGCACCCTCGGGAAATGGTCATACCGGACGAAAAATCCCGAAATTTTAAATTTTAACGAAAACTTTTGGTAAATGGTTAAACTGGGAACCAAAAAATTTGAATTTTCAAATTTCAGATTTCAAATTCGTCCGGTAACCGGTCGGGATTTTCCGGTAACTGCGGTAACCGGAAATCCCGACCACCCTTGGGAATTTTTTTCTACCGGTAACCAAAACCTTGCTCATATCGCGGTAAACATCAGGCATCAAGACGTCGCCACCATAACCTACACTTTTCAACCAAGCACGAAAGAGTAGCTAATTAAAAGATGCATTAATTGATTCTGAGTTAGGACACGGGTTGATCTTAAAGAAAACGTAGCATTCATTCCAACTACATAAATTGATAAGCGACGTTCTAATCGTTTTCGCCTGATCAACCATAGAACCACGCTTCCAGCGCGCCGCCCACACGCGTGCACATGTAAAGCTAGGATGCAAGATATCTACCGACAGTAACTTAACTATCTGTGCAAGATATTGGGTGGTGAGGAATGTGAAGAAGAAATTGGGAAGAGAAAAGGGCGAATTAACGATCGACCAACCTATACGAAATAACCTGCTCATGTCATCTACTCCCTCCGTTCGGAATTACTTGTCTCTGAAATGAGTGACCTACACACTAATAAGTGTCTAGATACATCCAACTTTGAGACAACTAATTCCGAACGGAGGGAGTACCTATGGAGATGTGCAAGGCTAATATACTATATGACCAATCTGATAAATAGTTTCAAACTATTAAAAAAGGACCTACACATTTTGTTTTGTTGTGAGTATTTTTTACGAATCTGCTTCTCAATTTGTTAAGAATAAAGGTGATGCATGTGATTGTGTCGATTATGTTCTCTCCTGACTCGTGCATGATTGATGCTGGAATTACCTCCTTTTTAAGTAGTCAGCAAGTTACATCATTACTAGCACACATATATTTCCTCGTTTGTTCTATGCCCACTACCCAGCCCAAAATTAGACACTTCAACACATTTAGATATAAGTTTTGAAACACACTATCATGTGTTCCCCTCTGTTCCCTGTATGTGGCCGTCGGACAATTCCTATATATCAGTGTCCTAGCCATTAATTCAGTAGCCTATAGGGATTTTGAGAACGAAATATCCCGTATTAGCCATTGCCTAAATTCTAGTATATGTGGCCAACATATATGTTCAAACATAATTTGAAATTCTAAAGCAACATTCTCTCCGAAACCCGATTGTTTATTTCCTAAACAAAAGAACATGAAATGTGTATCAGTGAGACGTTAACGCTAGCTTGTTCCTTTACAGAAAAAAGATAAAGGGAGTTGATGCTGGCTTACCTTTGCCTGTACAAGAATAATCACGAATCTTACCATTTCCTATAGCCCTGGCTTACCAACCATTGATGCTGTTGGACCTGCCTGATGGTAAGTTAATACTGTATCAGATAGAGACATCACCCCCGGTATATCCGTATATGTGCCCATGCATAAGCCATGAATCCGCGTCTCAACAAAAGACGCAGGAGTCAAAAAAAAAAAAGTGGACTATAACATACCACCATCACAATTTCGAAAAACCATACCACCATCATCAAAAGAAAACGTTTTCAGTCTCGAAAAAAGAAAACAAAGCGTAAAACTGCGCCTATATATACTGACAATAAGACGTCATGTCAGTTCCTCTTGCTTAGCATATAATTATGCACCCGGCTCCATAACATCGGTAACAACCACACAAACATGCCAAGAGATAGATAAGCATATTGGTAGCAGCTGCTACTAAAGAGAGAGGAGGCAGAGAGATAGAGAGCAACACTAGCTAATAGGGGAGACAATGGCAGATAGAAGAGACGATGAAGCGACGGAGGGGAGCGAGAGGAAGAACGCGGGGGCAACGACGAAGGTGCCTTTCTTGGGCATGTTCAGGTACGCCGACCGCGCCGACTTGGCGCTGATGGCTGTCGGCACGGCGGCGGCCATGGTGAACGGCATGGTTGAGCCGCTCATGACTGTCGTCTTTGCCGCGGTCATCGAGTCCTTCGGGGGCAGCGACGACAGCACTATCCTCCACCGGGTCAGCAAGGTACTTACGAACACAGCGTTTTCTGTCACCGGAACGTTGACGGGAAAGTGTCCGAGTCTCTGAATTAACTACGGAACTCTCTGATTAACTACGGAACGCATGGTTTTTGAGCTGCACGGCGCGCTGCAAATGTGCCTGTCGGCCGGGTATATGTGCGTTACTAGTGCACGCCGGCACGGCACGACCCAGCCACCGGCGGCGTGCAGCCGGTGCCTACTCTGCGGCTAGGGGTGATCGACTACTGATCGATCGGGCCAGCCGTTGAGGTGTGGTGGCGGATGGGTTTGCGTAGAGACGTCAGTGCAGGCTGGTTGTATGCATGCAGTAGCTTTGGCGTCTCCTGCATGTTAGCTAGCAAGTCCGTGTATACTTAGCTTAGCTGCCAGCCTGCACGGCGGTCTAGTTTCAGCTAACTAGCTCGCCGTTCGTTCTATTTCACGTTTTCACCCCATCGAGAGTACGAGACTGAGAAAATGCAAAATACTCCCTCCGTTCTAAAATATAAGATGTTTTAGCTTTTTTGGATTAGGATTGATTCGGATATATATAGACGCATTTTAGTGTATATATTCACTCATTTCGGTCCGTACATACTCCATATCAAAAACCTAAAACATATTATATTATGCAACGGAGCGAGTATTAGACACGATACATTCTTTTAGTCGATGAACATGGGAAAACACTACGGAATGGGCACGAAAAATGCTACGACAAGCGGAGATAAGTACGTATCAAATGCGGTGTTGTGAATTCTCATTCGAAATGAGAATTAACTTAGAATTCAATCCACTCCTTAGTGTTTGGATGTTACGTGGAGATTCATGCTATTCAGTTACGTCAGGGGTTGAAGCGGAACTTTTCCAATTGCAATATGGTTGCAACTGAATTTCTATTTTAAATTGTAATTTTTTCGTCTCCATCATGGTTGTAACTAAATATTTTCAGCTGCACTATGGTTGGTTAAAACTGAACCATTTTGGCATCATTCCAAATTTTCAGTGACAATCAAACTAGCAAATAATAATTCAAATGAGCACTAGGCGAACCCATAACAGTATCGACGATATGTAGAAGAGAATGTCGTGGTTCGCCTGAAATAATCCAGTTTGTGGCCACTGATTTTAGACACGCGTGAAAGCACGTGCGAGGAGTCAATTATTTGACACCAGGCCAATTATTTGGAGTATGACCCTGATGCTCAATTTGGAATAGAGACACCCTTGTATTTTTGTTAGTATTCCTGTTATAACGGGACCATATATATTCTCTACTAGTATGTGGAGCTGGTCCAGCAAGAGTCCGACTTATCCGACCGGAGATCTGTGACGTGATCAACTACCTCCCCGTGTACACAACTCTCCTGCATGGTAGCTTTTTTCCTGTTTATTTTTTATTCTGTTTATTTTTTCCTTTTTTTGTTGCTAATACATTAATGACGAACATGGTTTGGATACCGCGTGTACATTTCTTTGAACTCGTGAACGTTTGCTTCGAACTTGGTGAACAGTTATATGGAGCCCCGAAAAAATGAACATTTTTCTAAAAAATGAACATTTTTTTCAAAACACAAACACTTTTTAAAATACTTGAATATTTTTTCTTAAAAAGGAACATTTTTCAAAAATACATGATTATCCTTTTGCACAGTACAAAAAATTAGTTATGCTTGGATATTTTTCCATTCTCACGAATACTATTTTGTGATTATTGAATTCATAAAATAAAATTAATTAACTACAATTATTTTTGTGGTTAAGCACGCGATCACCACCCCACGCACTGATGCGGGCACCATTTCGCTTCGTCGCACTTCAGCAAAAGAAAATTTATGCTGCTGACACCAGTAACTTTAGACCAATTAGTCTGGTCTATCATATAAAAAAAAACCTCGTCTATGAATTAGTCAAGGTCTTCTCCAAGTGCAAGGTTCATCCACGGAGGGTGAGTCAGGGCCTAAGATCAGGCCACCCTCCAAGTATTTTTTTCATTAAATACACCATTGAGGGTGTATTGTATTTCATAAGTAGTATAGCAGCTCAAATAACACCTTTCCCTAATCCAAAAATTAGCCACCACACTACAACCAGGACGCAAAAAGGATCTCGTCCAAACTAAACAATAAAGTCTCGTCTTGACCAATGCTCGTCACTCACGAAGAACAACATCTTCAACCAAATTTTCCTTGTTGACACACCATATATCCTTGAGCGCCTAAAGGAGTGGGAAGGTGGGTGGCATGACTTGGTCGGTTCCGAGATAGGCATCGTCGTGGACTCACTGGCGATGGCGTACATTGGGGCTCTGAAATTCAACCTGGAGCAGAGAGCAACACCACACCAAACCAATGTGCTCCTCCAAGCCGTGTTTTCACCAGGAACCACGATCACCACCATCCAACCTGCCACGCATGTTGCCACAGGTCGGGCCCCGCCAGCCCACCCAAGTCCAGATCCCATGGGCGGGCCTAGGCCTGGAGCCCCTGGCCCCCGCCAGTCAGAGCCCACCCCTCCACCACCGCTGGCGCATGTAGCCACAACCTAGTGTTCGCAACACCAAGCCGCCAACCATGCCGCCGAAATCCCTGCCCTGCGGTCTGGGGAGAGATGAGGGAGGTAGGGTGCCCCTATTTTGCCTCACAGAGGGACGCTAGGGACGAGAGACACACCTTCGAACAAGATCATGTTAGGCAGGAACTAGCAGTGCTCACGTGGCCCCCAAGCTTGACAACATAATCGCAATGATTGATTAAGGATAACTTCATTCTGGGCAATCGATAGGTGAAGAACTTCCGCCAACGACGCATCCTCACTCTATCCCTGAAGCCGGAAGCTGGACAACGTGGACGCAAGAGTCGGCAGAGCGGAGTACGACATGTGGGTAGCCACATACCGCAATGTATCCCACTCCTTTGTAAATAATTGCTTCCAATCTTAACGAAGTAACCCACAATGTTCTTGTGCATTCTTGAAAAAAGAATAACGTAACAGAAAGAAAAGGTGGAACAATATGGTTAGCTTGGAAAAATAAAAATGTCAGTTTGATCTCAGACTAAATGACTGCACCAAAAGTTCAGCAGTACTACTATTTTGTTTTTTGACATTGTAGCTTTCTCCAGGTTGTTGTGTACTACATCTACTTGGGAATCGGGACGGCAGTAGCTTCATTTCTTCGTAAGTACACTTCTAGGCATGGACTACATGTTTCTATAAGGACAGCTGAAACTCAATCGGATCAATCTTATAAAGTTCTGAACTGAAATAGGACAAATGATAAACAATCAAGCACTTTAAACCACCAATTACATTCAGCACAAATGGAGTATAAACTGGCTATAAATAACAGAATATTAGTTGCTACTACTCCAGTACTAGTCAAGTATTCAGTTGGATTTACATTCACTCGCAGCAGAATCTCAACTGAGTAGCCGAAAGCTTTTAAAGTTAACCTGTTACCTGTGCCAGAGGTGTCATGCTGGACAATGGCTGGAGAAAGACAGTCAACACGCATCCGATCTCTATACCTCGAAGCTGTTCTCAAACAGGATGTTTCGTTCTTTGATGTGGAGATGACAACTGGGGAAGCAACTTCAAGAATGTCTGCTGATACTGTACTTATACAAGATGCGCTTGGGGAGAAGGTAACAAATGCAACTTGAGAAAAATTCAAAACAAACCTATTTTCTGTAAATGTATCATTTTATTTCAAGTAAATATGGCTTCTTCATGTTCAGGTAGGCAAGTATGCACAGCTTTTGACAACCTTTGTTGGAGGCTTTGTCATCGGATTCATAAGAGGCTGGATGTTGGCTCTGGTTATGCTTGCATGCATACCTCCAAGTATTCTTTCTTTTGCAACAGTCTCTCGGTTACGCGCTCAAATATCTGCCACGAGGCAAGCATCATATAGCGATGCAGGCAGTGTTGTCGAGCAGAGCATCATGGCCATAAGAACGGTTGGTTCTATTATATAGAAGTTATAAATTATAATTTCATTGTTAGTTGTGATTGTATAATATTGATAACATTTCAAAGCAGGTTGTCTCCTTCAATGGTGAGAAGCAAGCAACTGCATTGTATAATGCTCTCATTAAAAAGACATACAAGGCTACTGTCTTGGAAGGGATTGTCACTGGTCTTGGAATAGGTTGTATCTTCTCTGTTGTCTTCTGCAGTTACTCTCTAGCCTTTTGGTATGGCGCTAGGTTAATCATCAGCAAAGGATATACTGGAGGGCAGGTCATTAATGTTGTATTTGCAATTCTAACCGGATCAATGTGAGCTTTCTAATCTTTAACTATAGTATCATAAATAATAATGAGACGTTAGAGTAAACTGGCGCTTAAGCATTTCACACACTAAAAATCAAAACTGTTTCATGACCTAAAAAAAGAATATTTATTCTATTTATGATTTATCAAAAGCAGAGAAACAACTAGAGCTGAAAATTTTAATGGTTAATATTTCGAAGTTACTGTACTGCTACTACCAATATCGTTAGTTAGTGATTATTACTTCCAGTAGCAAGACATTATACAACTTGTCCTGCTCAACAGATGGGTGTAACACTTTTGCAAATCAAAGAACATGTACTGCCAGAAACATGCTTCAAAATTGAGTGAAACAAAGTGGATAACTAATAGTATCTGTTACTGTTGGAATTTATAGTAAATTTTGACACTGATGTATTGATTATTTTCAACAGGGCTATAGGTAATGCATCACCCTCTATTTCTGCAATTGCAGAAGGTCAATCGGCAGCACACAGGTTATTTGAAATAATCAACAGGAAACCAAAGATCGACATCACCGACACTGCTGGAATAGTATTACACGATATCAAGGGTGATGTTGAACTCAACAACGTGTTCTTTAGATACCCAGCAAGGCCTGAGCAGTTGATACTTAATGGGCTGTCTCTACAAGTACCTAATGGTACTACAATGGCTATAGTTGGAGAGAGTGGGAGTGGTAAATCTACATTAATTAATCTGGTAGAGAGATTCTACGACCCACATGCTGGTGAAGTGCAAATAGATGGAATCAACATCAAGAGTTTGAATCTCCAGTGGATAAGAGGAAAGATCAGTCTTGTTAGCCAAGAACCGTTACTTTTTATGACCTCCATCAAAGATAACATAACATACGGTAAAGAGGATGCTACACTTGAAGAGATCAAGAGAGCAGCAGAGCTTGCAAATGCAGCAAACTTCATCGAAAAGCTGCCTAATGTACTTACAAAACAAACTACTTTTAAAAAGTACCTTACTCAAGTGTCCTGAAGTTAATGCTTATCTTACTACTCCTACAATATAATACAGGCATATGAGACGATGGTTGGTCAGAATGGTGCTCAGCTTTCTGGAGGGCAGAAGCAAAGGATTGCCATTGCAAGAGCGATCCTTAAAAATCCAAGAGTGCTTCTGTTGGATGAAGCTACTAGTGCTTTGGACGTAGAGTCTGAGCGAGTAGTTCAAGAAGCACTAAATAGGATCATGGTAGGGATAACTACACTCATTGTTGCTCACCGTCTGAGTACAGTCAGGAATGCAGATTGCATAGCAGTGGTTCATCAGGGAAAGGTAGTTGAACGAGGTATGAGATACTTCCACATTAATTGTTTATCTTTTTCTTTGAACCAATTAACTAGTGTGAATTGGAGGTTATTTAATTCATTTCCTTCATTAAATTCATTTCGTATAGGTGCCCATGACGAGCTGATTAAGCATCCTGATGGACTGTACAGTCAGCTTATTCAGTTACAACAGGCCCACACTGAAGGAATTCATGAGGTGCCACATGTGTCGGGCTCAAGACCTAAAATTAAAAGTTTATCTTTGGAACAATCCATCGGAGATTCTCCCAGGAATAGAAGACAACACTCCATCAAAACCCTTGGTCTGTCTGGACCTGATAATTTGCATGGAGATGCAAACACCAGCAGACAGGAACACAAGGAAGGAGATAGCGAGGCTCCTAAGAAAACACCAATTAGACGCCTTTTTAAGCTTAATAAGCCAGAAGCACCAATTCTCCTGTTAGCTGTTATAGCTGCCTTTGTGCATGGACTTCTTTTCCCATCATTCAGTGTTATGATGTCTGGTGGTATAAGAACTTTCTACTATCCAGCCCACAAACTTCGAAAAGATTCTACGTTTTGGGCATTGATGTGCCTTTTGCTGGCAATCATTTCTCTCGTTTCAATCCAATTGGAATTTTTCTTATTTGGAATGGCTGGTGGGAAACTTATAGAACGTGTCCGTGCTTTGTCTTTCCAGAGCATCATGCATCAAGAGATTGCTTGGTTTGATGATCCTTCTAATTCCAGGTTAGCTACTCATTTTTCCTACAAGTTTTCTTTAGTTGTAACAGTGTGGACATTAAGTTTTCCTTATAACATTTACAGTGGTGCACTTGGTGCAAGGCTGTTCATTGATGCTTTGAACATCAGACGCCTTGTAGGAGATAACTTGGCCATTCTAGTGCAATGTACAATAACACTTATTGCTGGCTTCGCTATAGCATTTGCTTCAGACTGGAAGCTTACACTCATCATCCTATGTGTGATTCCTTTTCTGGGCTTGCAGAATTATATTCAAGTGAGGTTCTTGAAAGGGTTCAGTGAAGATGCTAAGGT
This sequence comes from Poa pratensis, assembly GCA_947311845.1. Taxonomy (NCBI): domain Eukaryota; kingdom Viridiplantae; phylum Streptophyta; class Magnoliopsida; order Poales; family Poaceae; genus Poa; species Poa pratensis. Next base: position 38,142,245 of record CAMZMU010000055.1, on the reverse strand, counting down.
GAAATCAGAGAAAACCCTGTTTTGAACAAATTTTGTTTGTTTTTTATTCTGGTGCTTTTAACATGGAAAAGGATAAAAGTGTGCCCTTTTTCTAGCACGGTGCAATTTTCCTTTGCTAGTCCACATTCAAAGCTTACCATCAATATAATGTGGTTCTTTGGAAGTACTGTATGAGTTATACAATAATCTCTCCTACAACTATGATTGCTACAGGTGATGTATGAAGATGCAAGTCAAGTTGTGGCTGAAGCAATTGGCAGTATTCGAACTGTAGCATCTTTTTGTGCAGAGAAGAGAATAATTACATGTACAACCAAAAATGCCAAGCTTCAATGAAACAGGGAATTAGAAGTGGAATGGTTGGCGGCCTTGGTTTCAGTTTCTCAAACTTAATGGTGTACCTCGCGTATGCTCTTTGTTTCTATGTTGGTGCACAGTTTGTGCATGACGGCAAATCAAACTTTCAAGATGTTTTCAGGGTAAGATATACACATTTGATATGTTAGGGTTTTTTATTCAGTGACTTGATAAATCGATCTGGTACTTTGCAGGTTTATTTTGCTTTGATTTTCACAGCTCTTGGAATTTCGCAAACAAGTGCAATGGCATCAGATTCAACAAAAGCTCAAGAATCCACAATGTCCATACTAGCTTTCATAGACAGAAGGTCCAAAATTGACTCAACTAGTGTTGAAGGCATAAAGCTAGATAAAGTTAATGGTAACATAGATTTCAACCATGTAAGCTTCAAGTACCCATCGCGCCCAGACGTACAAGTATTCAGTGACTTTACCTTGCATATTACTTCCGGAAAGGTACAGTTAACTTGACACTTGCCATGATTTTCTCTAACATAAATATTAACACTTAATAATTGCAAAAAGGGGAGAAAAGTCTGACTGAATACAGTTTACTTCATGGTAAGGAGATTAGACCCGCTACTATGTATTACCATGATATATGTTTCACAAGAAGGTTGTAGCAGCCTTGAACTACTTTATTTCAACATCAATGATGGGAGTGCTGCAGATACAGGTTTTTGTATGCTCCAAGTGTTAGAATGCCCACCACATAACATAAGTCCTTCCAAAAAAATACATAACATAAATTTCACAAAAATTCTAGACATGTCAAAGCACATTTTCATTTGTCATTCCACAAACTTTCAAGTTTAAACACCATGTACATAGGAGAACCAAAAGAGACAACGAGATGAAGTTATAAGAAAGTCGATAAAGTTACTAGGCACAAAGATTGTTAACTGCCAGTTTTTCCGTCCCTTATGATAGTAGATTTCTCCGGCCCCTACCTATCCAATGCCAATAAGTCTAGAGAACTGGATTTTATTTTCAAAAAATGAAAATCACAAAGAACAAAAATGTAAATTATTTACGTTTATATTTTTGCTCCACATTTGTGTTCAAAGGTTTAAAACTGATTGTTATGTGCAGACTACTGCACTTGTTGGAGAGAGTGGCAGTGGCAAGTCCACAGTAATTTCTTTGCTGGAGCGATTCTATGATCCAGATTCTGGCACAATCTCGCTAGATGGAATAGAACTGAAGAACTTATCACTGAGTTGGTTAAGAGACCAAATGGGACTGGTAAGCCAAGAGCCTGTACTTTTCAATGACACGATTCGTGCGAACATAGCATATGGAAAGCGAGGAGAAGCAAGTGAAGAAGAGATTATCACTGTCGCCAAGGCAGCCAATGCTCATGAGTTCATATCGAGCTTGCCTCAGGATACAACACTAACGTTGGCGAGAGAGGAACACAACTTTCTGGTGGGCAAAAACAACGGGTAGCTATTGCAAGGGCAATCTTGAAGGACCCTAGGATACTTCTTCTCGACGAGGCAACAAGTGCCTTGGACGCTGAATCAGAGCATATTGTTCAAGACGCATTGGACCAGGTAATGGTCAGCAGGACCACCATCGTCGTAGCACACCGTCTGTCTACGATAAAAGGGGCAGATATGATCGCAGTCATCAAAGATGGTTCAGTTGCCGAGAAGGGAAAGCATGAATCCCTCATGGGCATCAAGGGTGGAGTTTATGCATCACTGGTGGAACTACATTCAAAGGCGTCATGAGATGTGCAGATATTTATTGTTCATCTCTTCTGTAGTAGCTAAAAAGATTAAAAAATGCATGTAGTATTTTGCACTACAAGTCATGTGATGTAAATTGCACACAAATGTTAAGGCTAATCGCCTATATTTCTGTTTTTTAGCTTCCTATAATTCTGGTTTTGGCTACGCCTAACATCAGAGATAAAAAAAACTGCCTCGGCATGTGTTTTAGTTGTTCTGGAGTATTCCCTCCGTTACCAAATATAAGATGTTTTAGCTATTTCACATGTTGACTAGATGTAAATGAGTGAACAAATATATTAAAATGTGTCTACATACATATAGATACATGTGAATTTAGAAAAAGCTAAAACATCTTACATTTAGGAACGGAGGGAGTACTACTTAAGTAGTTGTCACAGAAACTACCTACAACTACACTAGCTGAAAATCAACCATGCGGATGCGCCCGACATCAGAAGTGTAGGACGGTGTACCTTTGGTACTGCGAGGTCTCCCACCTGTCGTCCTGGAAGCCGTCGGATGCCAAGCTAGCCGTGGCGCCCGATTTGGTTCCCGCCGGAGATCCTGCCATCGGGGAGCCGCCTCCGGCCGCCGCCGCTGTTACATAGACTGCAAGCGCGTACCGTTCGTCGGCCGTCTGAAGAGCAAGTCCCCTTCGGCCTGGCCCAGCCCAGCACAGCCCAGCCCAGCTAAGTAGCACTACTGAGAGAGAGAGAGAGAGAGAGAGAGAGATATGCCTTCGAAAGAAAGGAAAAAAAGTGGAGATATATACATGCCGGGGAAGACGGCGGCGGCGCGGTCGCCGACCGGAAGGAAGAGGTCACCAGTGCAGAGGTATGCCCTGTTCTACAATTCGCATACATCTTGATTTTTCTCTTCAGACCACACACGTTAAGATCTGCCACTTTAGCCGATTCCCCCACTCCCAGAAAACCTGTAGCTGTTCGCAGTCATTTGGTGTTCGTTGGAGCATGGGAGACGACAATTGCTCATGGCCGTGCGAAATTGTTGGCGTGGAAGTGGAACCCTGCAGCTTTCGTGAACTAGATGCCCGGAGCTCGAAATTTGGTCGCATTGTCTCGTTTACTATTATTATTATTATTATTATCGATGCAGACTAGTGTTTTAAAGCCAAAATTGAGTAATGTGTTGGCCCAATCATCTCGTGTAGTCATTGTCATTTAGTGCAACACAGTTGGATTAGTATCATTAACTACTATCATCCCAATCATAGGCCATCTTCGCAAAAAAAATAAGCCAACATCTTGCATTCACTTCTCAAATCACAAATAAAATTGCATTTAGTTAACTAGGGACAAATATACACAATTCTACTCAGAATTTGACCGAAGCTCTACTAGCGAAGCGTAGACTCCATCCTTGATTCGCATCAGGGCCTCATGCTTTCCCTTCTCTGCAATTTTGCCTTCCTTCAGGACCGCAATCATATCAGCCCCTTTAATGGTGGAGAGGCGGTGCGCCACCACTATGGTGGTCCTGCTGACCATGACTCGCTCCAGTGCATCTTGAACGATGCGCTCCGATTCCGCATCCAGGGCACTGGTTGCCTCATCAAGTAGTAGTATCTTAGGGTCCTTTATCATGGCCCTTGCGATGGCCACCCGCTGTTTCTGCCCACCAGATAGTTGCACTCCTTTCTCGCCGACCAGAGTGTCGTATCCTTGTGGCAAGCTTGATATGAAGTCATGAGCATTTGCTGCCTTGGCCACAGCCGTGACTTCTTCCTCTGTCACCTCTCCATGTTTGCCATATGTTATGTTGGCACGGATTGTGTCGTTGAAAAGCACTGGCTCCTGGCCTACCAGCCCCATCTGATCCCTTAACCAGCTAATTCTTAAGCTCTTAAGTGGGACTCCATCTAGTGAGATTCTACCAGAATCGGATCATAGAAACGCTCCAGTAGAGCAATTATTGTGGACTTGCCACTACCGCTCTCTCCAACGAGTGCTATGGTCTGTGGAAAAGGGAGGAAAAGGTTACAAAATAGCTGTTTTAGACTTTTAGTGCTTGTGAATCATCACATGTGAAATAAAGCAGCTGACGGTTGCTCATATGATAACACTGGAACTAGATGCATCACCTAGAGTATGTATTCTTGGTTTTATGCCCAGAGGTGGCAGTTAAAGTTAATTATCCGAATGGAAAACAGTTGGGTGCAATAATAATAAAGAGGATTACAAAAGGTTGCAAATTGTACCTTTCTGGAAGGAATGTGCAAGGTAAAGTCACTGAATATTTGAACATCAGGGCGTGATGGGTACTTGAAACTGACATTACTGAAATCTATGTCGCCGGTGACATTTTCCAACATCCGACCCTCATCGCTAATTGTATCGATTTTGGACTTCCGATCTAGAATACTGAAGACGGAAATGGCGGAATCCCTTGCCTTTGTTGCATTAGATGCCAATGCACTTGCCTGTGAAACCCCAATAGCTGCCAAAGCTAAAGCAAAGAAAACCTGCAAAACATTCAGTGAATTTGCGATGATTATTAGAAGCTAATACCCATACACAAATATTAACTTCAAATGGTCTAGGAATTCTTACTTTGAAAACATTTGCAAAGGTAGTTTTTCCCTGACGTACAAACTGTGCACCAACATAGAAACATAGTGCATACGTAAGATACAACACCAAGAATGAGAAACCTAAACCAAGACCTCCAACGATTCCACTTCGAATTCCCTGTTTCCTTAAAGCTTCACATTTCTTGTTATATGTTGTAACCACTCTTTTCTCTGCACAGAAAGATGCTATAGTTCTGATACTACCAACAGCATCACTTGCAACTTGACTTGCATCTTCATACATCTCCTGTTTAATAAGAAGATCACATTATCCTGATAAGCGATTCATGGTTCCTTTTCTTAGGATTGCTCATACTGGATCATTCAGGAAATAAATTTAGAGTTCTTATGCATTACCTTAGCTTCTTCACTAAACCCCTTCAAGAACTTCACTTGAGCATAACCCTGTACACCCACTAAAGGGATGACACAAGTGATAACCAGAGCAAGCCTCCAGTCTGCCGTAAACGCTATGACCAAGCCAGCGATTAGTGCAGCTGCAGACTGCACTATAACAGCTAGGTTATCTCCTACTAAGCGCCGTACATTTAATGCATCAACTGAGAGGCGTGTACCAAGTGCCCCGCTGTATGTGATAAAGCAGAATGTTAGTATTGCGTAGATCTATGTATGAGAAAATAAAATATTTAAGAACATCTGGATATGATACCTGGAATTTGACGGATTATCAAACCAAGCAACTTCTTGGCGCACAATATTTTGAAAGGACAGAGTACGAACACGCTCTATAAGCTTGCCACCAGCAATTCCAAACAAAAAATATTCTGCTGGAATTGAAATAATAGATGCAATCCCCAGAACAACGCATATCAGTGCCCAAAAGCTAGTGTCTTTTTGCAGCTTATCTGGTGGCTCGTAGAATGATTTTATAACGCCAGACATTACTATGCTTAACAATGGGAAAATGACTCCATGCACCGATGCTGCTATAGAACCGAGCAGAAGAAATGGCACCTCAGGCTTGTTAAGATGAAAAAGACGCCCAATTGTTGCTTTCTTGAGGGTCTTCCCATCAGGAAGGTCGTCTTTGTTCTGTTCGCCTGTGATATCATCCTCATGCAACTCAATAGATAATCCTAAGGGGTTCTTGAAGGAGTATCTGTTGCTATTGCCAAAAGAATCTTTAGTCATTGACCGTCTGATTGACAAACTAGTGCTTTTTGATAAAGAATTGGGCACTCCAGAATCTTTTATTTTACGCCTTTCATCACCGCGAGTTTCTTGGAGCCTAATAAGCTGGGAGTAAGCTCCATTGGGATCCTTCACCAATGCATGATGAGGACCTGTACATATAGGATATGATTTTGGGGTGAATGAATAGTCATAGATTGACAATAGAAAATTTCTATATTGGGAAAAGTAGTGTATATTCATGAGTGTCTAACCTTGCTCAACTATTTTCCCTTGATGAACAACTGTGATGCAGTCAACATTCCTTACAGTGCTCAAGCGATGAGCAACGACGAGCGTGGTTCTTTCGACCATTATCCTATTGAGTGCCTCCTGAACTATCCTCTCAGATTCCACATCCAATGCACTTGTTGCTTCATCTAGCAAGAGGATTTTTGGATCTTTAAGGATGGCTCTCGCAATTGCAATTCTTTGTTTTTGTCCACCTGAAAGTAGCGTGCCTCGCTGGCCAACCAATGTATCGTAACCCTGGTATGAAATGAATTTAGTATTAGCTTAAATTTCAAGAAAGTTATTTGAAGCATTCAACTTTTATTTATATACATTTGGTAACTTGTCGACGAAGTTTGCTGCATTTGCAAGCTCAGCTGCTCTCTTGACCTCTTCAATTGTCGCATCTTCTTTACCATACATTATGTTATCTTTAATGGAGGTCATGAAGAGCAATGGTTCTTGGCTAACAAGACCGATCTTCCCTCTTATCCAATCAAGATTCATATTCTTGATATTGATTCCATCTATCAAAACTTCACCAGCCTGTGGATCATAGAACCTTTCAACTAGACTGATAACAGTTGACTTGCCACTTCCACTCTCTCCAACTATGGCCATTGTTGTTCCACTGGCTACTTGTAATGACAATCCATCTAATATTAACTGCCCAGGTCTTGCAGGGTACCGAAAGTACACATCCTTTAGCTCAACATCACCCTTGATATTTTCTAAAATCATTCCACTGGTATCATCTGAATCTATCTCAGGTTTCCTCTCAATTGTTTCGAACAGTCTGTATGCTGCAGATTGACCTTCCGCAATTGCAGAAATTGATGGTGTTGCATTACCTAACGAACTGTTACAAACATTTGAAAAATGTCAGGTTTAGGACATTAATATACCATATGCAATGGTCATTTCTTCTATTTCTTGACATGAAGTATGGTTTTCAATTATTTTGCAATATCTTCATCTTTTAGCTTTCTAGTAGTGGTTCTATTTTCATCTTCATCCTATGGTGAGACATCTATTTTCTAAAAAAAATCTCTGTAGCTTTATGGGGATTCTTGGAACCCCGATGTGAGGGTGCAATAATTGCAATTTACATCCTTGGTTAAAATTGTGCTTCCTGTTGTAGACTGGGTTGATCTTCAAGAGAATTTTTCTTCTTGTAATCTGATCTTATAAAATAGCAGGTGGATCATTCAATTTTAATTTTATTTATCTAGAATTTATGTTTTTTCTCTTTAGTATTACTGTTGTATTTCTTTTATCCTAAAAAAAGGGGACACTTCGAATCTCATGAGTTACATGTATTTATATTTAAAAAGCACTAATCTTGAGCTCAAGCATTGCCAGTTAAATTATTTACCATTAAACGATAAATAAGTAAATAAGAACCTTAGAAGGAACATCGAACCACCACGTAGAGTTTTTTATAAAATTTACAGAAAAATATGTATTCACATGGCATGTGTAAGAAAAAGGTTCTCTAGATTTTAAAATACTATTTTTTATGTTTATATTTCGATTCATTCATTTAGACCAGTAAATTGGGAGTTAGATGCACTGAACCTCACTACTGTATTATCAACAAAGGTCTTTGCAATGTAAAGGTTTCAGAAACTCACGTTGCGCCAATCACCACGGAAAACAAAACAGTCATGATCATCCCTCCGGTATAACCTTTGTCAGTGATTAGCTTTCCACCATACCAGAAGGCTAGGCCATAGCTACTAAATAAGATGCAAAAGACAGAGCCCATGCCAAAACCATTGATAAGGCCCTCCTCAATAACAGTCTTGTAAGCCTTTTTAATGAACTTATTGTACATTGCTATAGCTTTCTTCTCCCGTTGAAGGACACGACCTGTTCACATGAGAGTTGCTAACTTAATGTCTGCTATTTACAGCATAATTTATATAATTTGAATTAACTTAGAAAATTGATATAATTTCGAATAACTGCATAGTTTGAACTCACTGTCCGTATAGATCCAATTGTCTGTTCGACTGTGTTTGCCGCATCACTATACGACGTTAGTCTCTTGCTAGAAGCCCGGGTTAGCAGCTGTGTAGAAACTGCACCAGCGACCGCAATTAGTGGCAGTGATGTTAGCATGACAAGAGTCAGGAGCCAGCCTCTTGTGAATGCTATGATAAAACCACCAAAGAAGCCAGATGTGAGTTGTACAAGCTTCCCTGCCTGTAAATGAGAACGCATGAATGTCAGCACCCGCATCACTAAGTCGGCTGCCTAGAATGTATGAAATACACTTCTAAAAGTTACGCAAAAACTTACGTAGGTGCAAATAAAAACTCTAAAAGTACAAAACGCTGACGTGTTACTTGTGCCTGCAGTTATGTGCACACCTTGCAATGTGATGAAATATTATGTTTTTTATTTAGTACCCTAAAGAAAGTATTACCTTCTCACCAAGAGCATCTTGAATAATGACCGTATCACTCGACATTCTAGAAACTGCTTCGCCAGTCGTCATTTCTGTGTCGAAGTACCCAATATCTTGCCTCAGAACTGATTTCAGATAAAAAGAACGGATGCGGGCTGACTGCCTTTCTCCTGCCATCGTCCAGCATGACACCTCTGGGAAAAAATCAAGAGTGAGCCCTTTTTCAAATGAGTAGGGAGGGAAACCTCCCGGATCCGAATACATGACAATTTATGATGTTCTGTTCATCGTCGTATCTGCATGTTTGTCACTTAGCGATAACAAACTTGTGTGTCCTAGTTCCACAATGTTCAGTTATGAAAATCTTCAACTTGAAGTATTACCTCATAAGTTCTTTGGAATCTTAACAAAGGAATAGGTGCAATAAATAGAGAAACTCGGTCAGTTATCCTCTGCAGTTTGGTTATTCAAATATTATATACCGAATGTATAATTATCTTTTGCTGTGTACTATTGCTTGACATCTAAAGTTTCATTGACAGGTAAAACATGCATTCTAAGAACAGAATGGAAATTCCACTTACGAAAAAGGAAGCAACTGTTGTCCCAATGCCCAAATATATGAAGTCCAGAACAACCTGGAGAGAAAGAACAATCGCTGTGAGATTGGCTAGTTAGGCGCTCGTCGAGTGAGGTGATCACACTGTAAGCCTGTGGCGCACCTTGGTCACGCTGGCGAGGACGGTGCTGGTGGTGCTCTCGCCGAAGGAGTTGATGACGTTCCCAAAGAGCACGGATATGAAGGCTCGGCCACGCCGTTGGCCATCGCCCCCACCGTGCCGACCACCATCAGCAGCACGTCGATGCGGTCGGCGTACCTGAACATGCCGAACAGCGGCACCTTCTTCTTGGCCTCGTCCTTCTCCGTCCGGCCATCTTTTCCTCGCTGGTCGCCGCCGTGGCGTGCTCCTCCTCCACTACCATCTGCTGCTGTCGCGTCCATTTCCCGCAGCTTTGGTGATGTGCTGGGCGTGTGTAGTTCCTGTCCCGGGGAGTGGTGGAGGCACTATTTATACGCACTCTGCCGGCCTCCCGAAGTGCCTTTGACGGCTAGCCTAGTTGCTGGGTGCTTGGAAGCTGGAAGCGACCGGGAAGGTTTGCGATGGAAAAAAAGGCACGCGGACGGACGAACGCAGCAAGTAAGTACAGGTGATTACGGGAAGATTCAGAACTACTACAAGTACAGTGCAACAAGTCAAGCTGTTTCAGCGCGGTTCGTTCAGTCAAAATGATTGCGTTTCTCTGTGATCTCCTCGCATTGCGCTAGCTGGGCTCTCTGAGGTTCACTAGTAAATCTTGTTCTCCGGGCCAGGGGAAAATGAGTGGACAGACAGAAGCCGATAGACTGTCGAATATAGATTATACTTTCAAAAAGGGGATATATTCATGGAATATTTGACGCTCTGTACAGTAGTAATTGTTCCCTTGCATCGTCCGTGTAAAGAGATGGACAGAGATGTGCGTTCCCGTGCAGACTGGTCAGCGGAGACGCACACGCCGAGGCAGCTTGATTGGAGCACAGCGTCTCCACGACAGACGACAGTCATGTTTGTTTCCTTTAACTGTTTGACAAAAAAATCGTAGATTCAGGCACGTGAGAGCAGAAGAACGGACGGCAGGCGTTGCTTGGGTGCCAAGCATGAATAGCATGTGGTCTCTTCCTAGCTACTCGGGTACCGGGAGACGCAGGCAGGAGGTCAGTAATTTAGTCCACGCAAGAGTTCGTTCTTCACTTTTCGACCTCACCATAGCTCATTGTTCAACGGCAGATGAGCATGCATCTTGTTCCGCAAGATAGAGATCTGGGCTTGTAAGTTGGGGGGCTCCTGCTCGAGAGCCTGCACTTATCTAGATCATACACCTATACTAGGCAAGATGGCGCGGCGTGTGGATAATATGTGTTTTAGTTAGGGTTAAGTATATTTTTTTTTGCTTGTGGGAAGAAGGTTTAGCGCAGAGGAAGATTGTATGTATAGCTATATGCCGCGCCCGTGTCGTTAGAAGAAGAAACATCGTGGTGTAAAAAATTCGATTTTGGAAATGTTCGCATTCAAAAGTTGTTTATATTTGAAAATTGTTGAAATTAAAAGTACGTTTAAATTTCAAAAAATGGTAAACTTGGAAAGTTATTTATATTTGAATTATTTACACGTTTATTAAATGGTCAGATTTGTGTTTATGTCCATATATTGTCATATTTGTAAATACCTCGGTGTAAATAATTTAATTTTGAAAATGTCCACATCCAAAGGTGTTTAGATTTGAATATATGAAATTCGGGAAAAGGTTTACATTTACAAATTGTTAAAATTTCAAAAAATTGTTAAAATTAGGAAGTTATTCATATTTGAATTCTGTTTACGTTTATTAAATGCTTAGATTGAAAGGCATTCAAAATTTTGGAATGCTCATTTTTTAAATTCGGTGATATGCCATAAATAATCAGCATTTATTTTTGTGTTTATGTTGATATTTTCGTCATATTTTTTCACGGGTAGATTTCAAGTTACTGTTATACTTCACATTTCACTAATCTTTTTCTTTTGCTCAAACAATACTCCAAATATCTGTGGATTTTTTTTTAGACAAACGACTTCATTATTATAAATTGGAACATTGTTTATGGTTTTTAGACAAATGACTCCATTATTAAGAGAGATGTGAAATGTTTGGAGTATTGTAAAAAAAATGTCTTCATTATCATTTGTTTAAGGAATTGGAACATTGCTTAAATTATACTTCCTTTATTATCTTTTTGTTTTGTTTAAATAATACTCCAAATATTTCACATGTCTCTTATCTTTTGTAGATCGTAAAAAAATAATTGTCGAAATTAAATAAAAGCAGCTTTTATATTCCATTACCTAGTAAAGCCCATCGCGGACGGTGTGATTCAAAATGTTAAAATTCGTCGTAATTTGTCGTCTGGAGTGTCTCCAAATTTTTTTTAGCAAATTAAAATTTTCAAATATGTTTTTAGTTTGACATAGATATTTAATTAAGCTCCATAATCAGGTGAAATACACTATATAAGCATTTTCTAAATTTAACTCCATTTATTTAGAGGGAATGCATTTGTATCCAAATATTTATCCAATTTTTTAGCAGATTTAAATGTTTTTTTTATCATTTTGATGTGTTTCATCTTTTTTCGAAATGTTTAGCAAATTGAATTGATCAAATGAGTTTGTATTAAATTGAAATGGTGAAATATGTTCGTATTCTGTCGCAAATATTTATTTGAGTTCCATAATCAGAGGATGTACATTGTATGAGTATTTATTAAAGTCAATCCATAATTAGGAAAATTCATTTGGATTTTTTTTGCAAATATTAACCAAATTAGAATAGTCGAAAACCATAAATATTTATTTCAACTCCATAATTAGGGAGCATGCAATATGTGAGATATATTTTAGGGTATCTCCAATTTTTAAGCAAATTGAAATGTTCAAATGTGTTGCATTTTTTTGTGAGAATTTAGATATATTTTTTAGTAGAATCAATTTAAATAAAGTTGGAATGACTAACACATGTCATTCCACAGACTTACATGTTTAACATGAATTAGTATTTTAGTTCTTCTAATTGAAGATTGTTCAAAGTTGCTTAATCATGCATGAAGATGCAATGGTTGTAAAGGCTTCATTTTCCTGCAAAATTTGATATATTATTTGCATTTGTCTAAATTACATATTAAAAGATATGAATTTTACAGATTTTAGCATTTTCTGTAATTATTAAATATCTGACATTCGGGACCCACATGTCAGGGTTTGCATTTAAAAGTAAAAATATTTAAATTTGAAATGTTGACCGTATGTCATAATTAGTTAGCATTTATTTTTGTGATCATGTTGATATATTTTTCCATTTGTTCGTTGATAGCGAGATATGGATTTTCGGTGCTCTCAGAACCAACTCCGGAATGTGTTCTATCGATAAGAACTAAACACCGAAAAAGGAAAAGAATAATCAACATACGACGTCGATGCATTGCAGTCAATATGGATGATATGACCAATTAATAGTATTGAAATGCATCCTTAAGACATAAGAATCAATTTAAATGAAGTTGGAATGATTAACACATGTCATTCCACAAACTACATATTTAACATGAAATGGTATTTTAGTTCTTCTAATAAAAGATTGTTCAAAGTTGCTTAATCATGCATGAAGATGCAATGGTTGTAAAGATTCCATTTTTCTGCAAAATTTGATATATTATTTGTATTTGTCTGAATTATATATTAAAAGATATGAATTTTACAAATTTTAGCATTTTCTGTAATTATTAAACATGCGGGACCCACATGTCAGGGTTTTATTAGTTATGGAAATAATTACGGAAATCTAAAAAAACTGACAGGTGACGTTAGTAGGTGACGGCACGGCGGCGGACGCACGGCCGAGCTCTGCCGAGCTCGCGCTCGCGAGGCTGGATCCGCGTGGATCAGCGAGAGGGCATCGCAGGGAAGCGACTGGCAGCGGAGCTGGACTAAATGGTCACCGGAGTTCGCCGGCGGGGACCAAATTACGGCGGCGGAAGCAGGCGCACGGCAGTGCCGAATCCGGCGTCGATCGGTCGTCCCAGCATGTGGCTGTCGGCGAAGATGTAGAGGACGCGGCAGCGGAGCGTTCTGCATGCTTCGATTTGACCGAGGAGGCGCGGAGCGGCGGTGGCGCGCGTCGGCGGCGGCGGCGACCTCCAGCGTCGCGGGAGAAGAAGGAGAGAGGTTGAGTTGTGGTGTTTTTTTACACAGAGGTCCCTGGGCTTTCGCGAAAGTATACATTAGTCCTTTGCGGGGTTTTTTTTTGTAAAAATCTGCGCCAAAAATCGTGCGAGAGGGGTGACCGGCTGGCCACCGGCGCGACGGGGTGGTAACCGTCGACGTGGCGCTTCCTGATTGGTGCGCTTCCGTGTGTACTGTAGCTAGGAATAGTACCGTGCGTTGGGGGCATCGTGGCTCGATCCTGCCCGTCCGTTTCATCAATCCGACGGCCAGAAGAAAGGGGGCGACGTGGAACGCTGGAGAGGGGGTGGAGATGTCGCTCCTTTATATATAGAGGTATGGTCCGATCTGCATATTATGCCCAATGGACGCACACGTTTGGGCACCGATTGAACCAAGTAGAGGGAAGAGGGACAGCGGATGCAAATCCTGCGTGGGATATAGTCTGGAAACTGATGGTACCAGCTAAGGTCAAAATATTTGTTTGGAAAGCTTTGCATGGCACCATCCCGGTTTGGCGATTCTAGCGGACAGACATATCAAAACATCACCACAATGCCCAATTTGTAAGATAGGACCAGAAGATATTAAGCATCTAATGTTTCTCTGCCCACGGGCACGCCAGGTTTAGAGTGCAATGGGTATCATAGAGGTGATTGATGATCTGCTACTGATTGACAGATCGGGTTTCGTCGTGCTTGAAGCTCTTCTATGTAATAATAGCCCTAGTATTCCGAGTCTGGGTCGGATTGGGTTCAAGGAGGCAGTTGCTGTTGGCTCTTGGTACATCTGGTGGCAGTGCAGGGAGGCGGTGAAGGGTGAAAGAGTGGCGTCTCCACCCCAATCGGCCTTTGCAGTCCTTGCCATCACGGCTAACTACCAAGGAGCTCAACCAAAAAAAGAACCTAGAGTTGTGCAATGGTCGAAACCATCTCCAAATACGTACAAGTTGAATATTGATGCTTCGTTCTACCCTAATGGGACGGGAGCAGCTGGTGTAGTGCTCCGGAATTTTAAGGGGGAGGCCCTCGCAGGGGGCGGTTGGACCCTAACAAATATTATTGATGCTGCTACTGCTGAAGCCTGGGCACTCCAACAAGGTTTAACTTTTCTGGAAAATCTTGGTTTAACCAAGGTGACAATTGAAACGGATTCTATGGAGCTCTGTCAGGCATATAATGGAGATACAAAAAATTTGAGCCCTTACACATCGGTCCTAGCTGATTGCTTTATGATTTCGTCGAGAATTGGGTCCATTACAGTCCAACACTGCAACAGGGAAGCAAATACGGTAGCTCACAATCTTGCTCGGGAAGCTTATGTTTTTGATAGGTCTTTTAGTTGGGATGGAGATCTCCTAGTTTTATTATTCCTGATGTAATCAATGATGTAACTATGTTCGAACTGTAGGGGCTAGCAAGTTTCAGACGCACTCTTTTCCCTACCAGGATACCTTAGAGGACTGGAGGGTTTTAATGAGACGGCTTGCTAGCTCGGTTTTTGTTTTTTATTCGGTTTTGCTAAGTCTCAGCTAGCTGAGACATAGCTTATGTCTTAGTCACATCCGTGGCCGTCTGATCGTTCTTTTGCTTTGCGATCCGTGTTTTGGTGGGTTGGCCCGAACGGTGACATCACCTGACTGAGACAAAACTTACGTCTCAGTCAGCTGAGTCGTAGAGAGACCCTTTTTTATATACTGGAAAATTCAAAAAAAAATACAAGTACAGGTGCAACAAGTCAAGTGCTAGGGTATCTCCTAGCTTTCTTGAGCGCTGTTTCAGCGCGGTCGTTTAGTCAGATTTTTTTTTTTTTCAGTCAGATGAATTGCGTTTCTCTGGTGATCTCCTCGCATCGTGCGCTAGCTGGGCTCTCTGAGGTTCACTAGTAATCTTGTTCTCCGGGCCAGGGGGAAAATGAGTGGACAGACAGAAGTGGATGGAATATTTGACGCTCTGTACAGTAGTAATTGTTCCCTTGCATCGTCCGTGTAAAGAGATGGACAGAGACGGCGTTCCCCCGTGCAGACTAGTCAGCGGAGACGCACGCCGAGTCGCCGAGGCAGCTTTGATTGGTGGCACAGCGTCTCCACACAGACGACAGCTCTCGAGGGAGAATTTCAACAAGTTTGTTCCTTTTAGATTGTTGTCAGAAAGAGTAAGAAAAGAACACGGACACGGCGTTTCGGCTCACGGGTGTAGATGCACCCGTTATGTAAAACATTTTTAACTTTTTTTCAAAATGTCAAAAAAATTCAAATAAAATTTTGGATATACATCATGACATTCCATGTTAGCACAAAAAGTTTCGCGATGAAAAGATATTTTTTGTGACCTGTACAAAAAAGACAAAAAACAATCGCGTACAAAGTCATTTTAAAAACCACGGATTTGTCTTTTTTGCACAGCCCACAAAAAATGTCGTTTCTTTGCGAAACTTTTTGTGCTAACATAGAATGTCATCTAGTATATCCAAAAAAATATTTGGATTTTTTTGACATTTTGAAAAATGTTTTTTAATCAGTGGGTGCATCTAGACCTATGAGCCGATATGGATTTTCGAAAAGAACACCAACTATTGCACAAAGAAACAACATATTCGCACTGTAAAAAAAACATCTCCACACATGTTATATTTATCATTGATGTCAAGTTGGACTTCAGTTTTGTGGAGGAAACAGCCAAGCCGGTTCGTTTTGTTTCTTACTCCTTGGTATTATTAACATGGTCATTTGATCTTCTTTTTTCCCAAGAAACAAATTTACTCTCTATTCAGATTGTTTCCAACACCTCACCACGGCTCGCTAACGCCTTTTGGCTAGGAGTTCATCTTGTTCCTAGGTTTGGTGTTGTTGGCGTTTCCTTCTCTGTTGTTTGCTTGGAGAAGATCTCCTGGTCTTCGGTCTGCTCTTGTATTCGTTCTTGTTCTTGCTGTACTTGTTCTTCGTGAATGAATACAACCTTCCTTCCTCAAAAAAAAAAAAAACACCTCACCAAAATGATGACGTGTCACACTAAGTTTTTTTTCTTGACATTCCTTCATAGAAATAATTTTTAGAACTGTGTGACTTAAAAATGAATCTGGTTTATACTCCCTCAGTCCCAAAATACAAAGTGCGCTATTTTTGTGTTGGTCTTCGGTGTTCAACTTTAACCGTTAATATATAATAAATTATGTGGATCTAGAATGTATAAATGGTACCGTTGGATTCGACTTTCACAATTCTTTCTTTCCATATATTTTTATAATAATTTTATGGTCATATTATAAGTACAAATCATGCTCAAAGTTGGACGTCATTGACCAGCGAAATTAAAGGACGCCTTGTATATTGGGATGGAGGGAGTATTAGAAAATGAGAATACAGGATACAACTGGGTAATCTAAGCCCACATACGGACATTTATCCCTTGTGGAAGGGGTTGTTCGATTCTGGTTATCTTTGTTCAGTTTTCGTTCATATAAATGGCTCTGTGCATCACATTGATGCGGAGGTCGGTGGTTTTAACCTCTTTTTTCAGAGAAAATGTATGCAAAAGATACCCTAAACAAAGCAAAAATTACAACCAAAACACTAAACCCTAAAATTCTCAACAAAGTTGCATCCAAATTTGTTGTTGATATGGCATTGTAGCTCTCACAGACGATGGATAACATCGAGAATTCAACCACTGAAGTACCTAAAAGACCTGTAGAGGACCAAACCTCATTGAATCACTGTAATGGTAGATCTTGGAAATCACGCCAAGCACATCAGCGAGCGCACCACACCTAATCAAGGCAGGCAGCCACGCCAACATCGCTAGACCAGTGCAATGACATTGTTTGCAAAGGCTCCAAACGAAGGACTATGGAAGAAGATGACATTGTTGCCAACGATGTCCATGGAGCCATGTCGACGTACAATAAAAAGAACCAACCCATCATTCGCGAAGATTAATGGGAAAAAACCTCACGTGCCTCGGAACAACGATGTACAAGCGCCACCAAGATGGGATTAGAACCGGAGGACTTATATTGGTGGCAAACTAACATCACCAAAGCATCCGGAACAAGGGGTAGTGTGATTGGATCTAATAAGATGTGGTGGCTAGATCTGAGTCCCAATTGCATGGTCGGCATGGTTGATCTTTATCTCTAGAACGACCGACTCTATTTATTTGACAAGGATGATACAAACCGAGATAGAAAATGATAAAATAACTTGAAGTCCTCCAATGACGATACAAACCGAGATAGGGTGTTGGACGGGTGAGCGGCGGTTGCGACATGGCCTCACCAATGATGATACTTGCCCTAGTTGCTTGTAGGACTCGGAATACATCCAACATCTTCTTTGCAGTTGCCCCTTTGCGCAAGTCATTTGGTTTGAGACCTTCTTGGGCCTTGTGAAGCCTGACCTTGCCCCTTTGGCCTCGGATGAGCTTGAACCCTGGTGGACGGCAGTGGACTCGCACTGGCCTACCAAGGAGGCGCCAAAGATTAGGCCCTTGGTGCTTCTTGTGCTGTGTTCCATCTGGGTTGAGCCAAACAGCCGTGTCTTCATTAGGACGACTAGAACTGAGGTGGCTCTTCTTGATGCCATCATGGTCGAGGTTGCTAGATCGAACGTCGTATGTTTTTGTGAAATTTTCCTCTTTATATGATCGGCTGGCTTTAGAGCCTTATTGTGGATGTTTGTAAAACCATGTGAGATTTCTTCTTCTATATATATAAAATGGCGTGCACTCTTGCACGTTCCTGAAAATAAAATAGCTTCGCTAATTCCATATAAAGTTTGTCTCTAATTCTACCATCCTAGATCTCGGTTAACTTTAAGGTTTTGAAGAACCTGCATGAGACGTAATCCCAACAGGTCATATGAAACGGGCTAACTATTTTTCGAATGCACATTCTCAAAAGGAACACCATTCACAGGTAGCTCACCGAACCATTGCTTCATCATTACCTACTTTATTGCGGAAGAAGACCAAGAGTGCAAAAAAAGATGAGCTAGGAAATCCGCAAAACAAAACAAACATGACACTATCAGTGCCGCCACCATTGCCTAGATAAGCCAGGGTCGGCTTCGAGTGAGGTATGTATTGCTTTATGAGGCGTCGCCCTCACCAGGAATGACATGCTTCAGAGGCAGAGCCATCTTATTTTTGGTTTCGTCGAGTAGTTGTGACATCATGATGGTGTTCCCATATACGAACTGTTGTTGAAATCGAACAATTTCCACCATCATAAGAGATAGCAGGTATTTTTTAACATATAGATAGTCTATAATATCTTTCGGTGATGGCACGAGGTTCCTAACAACAACACTATACTCAGCATTAATTTGAATCTTCGTGCAAAAAAAGCATTAATTTGAATCTTGGACTGGGCCAACCCAATGGAGATGAAGGCGTCGCACGGTGACTAAGTACTCGCATCACGGTTCGTGTGCAAGTTGGGCCAGGCCCAAGTATTATCATCATGTTGGAGGAGGCCGAGTAAGTCATATTCTGTTAATTTAAAAAAATTAAAATAAAATATTAGAAATCGTTTTTGAAAATATGAACAATTTCAATTCTGAATATTTTTAATTTGAATATTTTCGATCTGATGTTTTTTAGATTTGAACAATTTTCAAATCTGAACATTTCTTAATTTGAACAATTTTCAAATATGAACACTTTTCAAAACTAAACACTTTTTAAATTCGAATATTTTAAATTTAAACATTTTGAACTGTGAACTTTTTAAAAACTGAACATTTTTTAAATCATAAATGGTGAAAAAAAAACGAAAAAAGAAAAAGGAAAAAGAAAAGAGAAACAAAAAAGAAAAAAAGAAAACAGAGAAGAAAAAGGAAAGAAGAAAAATGAAAAATTGCCGAATGGGCCTTGCTTCAGGCGACGCACGCGGGCCGTTGCGGTGCACGTTCTAAATTTGGAGCTACCTAGTTCAACAATCCGCCTCCTGTGGTTTGCCCTCGATCGGGTAGTGCGTGAGCGTGACACGGCGCAATTCAATCCAAAATTCCCCCGTTTCCGAAAACGGAAGAGACCGCCGCGCAGAAGGGACAAACCACCCCACCGACCGTTGCCTCTCCGGGGAGGTGGCGCTGCGGCGCACGCCGAGAAAAGCGAAAAGCAGTCCAGTGAGGAGCCAAAGTCGATCCAAAGCTAGCCATCTCCCCTCTGCTCTGCGTCTCTCCCCGGAGCAGAGACCGATCGATGGCACGGCGGAAGCCGCCGGCGCAGAGCGGAGCCCGGAGCGCCGAGGGCCAGACGCCGTCGCCGCCGCTGAAGCGGGGGCCGTGGACGGCGCAGGAGGACGAGGTGCTATCGCGGTTCGTGGAGCGTGAGGGGGAGGGGCGGTGGCGCACGCTGCCGCGCCGCGCGGGGCTTCTGCGGTGCGGCAAGAGCTGCCGCCTCCGGTGGATGAACTACCTCAGGCCGGACATCAAGCGCGGCCCCATCGCCGACGACGAGGAGGACCTCATCCTCCGCCTCCACCGCGTCCTCGGCAACCGGTGCGTGCGTGCACGCAACTAAGCTCGCTGAAATGCCATACACACAATGTTTCTTCCTGCGCTCATGCTTGATGGAATGGAATGATGGATGTGCGCGCAGGTGGTCGCTCATCGCCGGGAGGCTGCCGGGCCGCACGGACAACGAGATCAAGAACTACTGGAACTCGCACCTCAGCAAGAAGCTCGTCGCCCAGGGCCTCGACCCGCGGACGCACATGCCCCTCGCCGCTCCTACTGGCAACGGCAAGACGGCAGCGGCTGGGCGCTCTCACGCCACCGCGGCCGCTCCCGCTGCGGCCGACAAGACGGTACAACCGATCGGGTCGCCACTACCTCCGCCTCCGCCAGCAGTGCAACCGACCTCGTCGGGCGCCGCTGGAACTGGATGCGACGGCCGTGACAGCCCAGCCGACGGAGGCGATGACGACTTCGCAGCGTCGATGAGCCTCGACGCCGCCCATGGCTTCAACGGATTCAGTGCAGATCAGTTTATCGCCGAATACGGTGCTACTATTCGTGGAGCCGGCTTCGACGACGTCCTGGGGTGTCCGATGGTGGACGACGACACGTTCACCTCGTTTCTCGATTCTTTGATGAATGAGAGGCAGCTCGCCGGTTGCCTCGTTGACGCCGACGCCGCTGATCGCAAGGATGCTAATTAAGAACTACTATCAGGGTGGCGCTAGCTGATGATTTGTCAGAACTGTACGATTTATGCACTGTTAAGTGTTAATTAATCGTGAATCAGCTGACCAGCAAAGAAGTAAGTTGATCATGAGCAGCTTGATACTCCACTGCTCCATGGTGACTTAACGTTTGTGCTCTTAAAAAGTACAAGGATGATGTGTATGGATTGCAAAGGCATTCGTGTTGCTGATGTGAATTAATGTGTTCACCTGCTACTCGTGTGTGCGTTACGTCGACCTGCCGGTTGAGTGTACGTGCAGCACATGAACCTGCAGGTCCATCCGTCTATATTTGTAAGCGCGTACAGCTCCTTTGTGTTAATAAGTGCATTGAACAATGCGTATCTTGTATTCCTTGAAATTTGCCATATCTGTACCGCCAGTGCCTGTCCTTATTGACTCGGCTGTCGATTGGATTCAGGAAAGAATACCCGAATCTTTATTTTCAGGTTTAAGCAAATGCCATGGGTGTATGCACAATTTATCTATCTATATATCCTAAACACAACTTTGCGGAGGTGGCCGGCTTAACCGAAAATTGGCAAAAAACTTTGGTTGCTCCCATCCGATATGAGGGTCTTGATCTTGACAACATCCTCCAATCCTTTCCGGTTACTAGGAACGATTTTCCTATGCGCTATTTGGGGCTGCCTCTTACCATCCACCAGCTTCGCAAGATTGATTTGCAACCTTTGGAAGATAAGATTGCTAGGGAAGTTCCATTGAGCAATTGGAAAAATGTAAACATGGCCGGGCGTCGAGTTCTTGTTCGTGCGGTCCTTATCTCGCAAGCTATCTACCATCTCACTCAATTGATCTTCCGGTGGAGGTCATGAAGAGTATTAAAGCTCTCCAACGGGCGTACCTATGGGCCAGATGTGACAAGTTACTGGAGGAAAATGCAAGGTCAATTAGAAAACCGTTTATCAACCAACCAAGCTTGGCGGTCATGGTGTGATGCATCTCGAAAAGTTTGTCGTCGCCTTGCGTATTAGATGGCTTTGGCTCCATTGGGCGGATGATTCGAAGGATTGGATTTGGCTTGGGAACCCTTGCAATGATCATGATAGAAACCTTTTTGCGACGGCAACAGTGGTCATGCTGGGGATGGTGAGAAGGCTCTCTTTTGGAAGTCATCTTGGTTACTTGGGCAACGGCCCATGGACATTGCTCCAATGACCTTTCAACTCTCTAAAAAGAAGAATATCACGATGTCGAATGGTATTCAAGGGAGTGGATAACCCATCTCGATACCCAAAGTGGCCTTAACATTGACCACCTTATCCAATTCGTCACCCTTTGAGAAATGCTTCAACATGTAACCCTCACTCCCGGTCTAAGTGAATGTCAACTACTCCGCCTTGTCGGCATACAAAATGCAATTTGAAGGAATCATTGACTGAGATATGAATAAATCGTGTAGAAAACTTGGGTCCCTCCCAACGTAGAGGATGGCAAAATTGCGTTCTTTGTCCGCTTTGCGACCAAATCCAAGATTCCGCGGCACACATCTTCTCTTCCAATGTCGCTTCTCCAACTTTATTTGGTCGGCCGTTTAGCTGGTCTGGTTTTTATGGTATCTCCCCCGCGCTCTGGAACAATGAGCCCAACGTTAAAGAATGGTGATCAAAACTTGTCACGATAAGGGGGCACCCTCGGAAGGCTTTGGCGTCCCTTGCAATGCTCATCTCTTGAAATTTTGGAATGAGAGAAATGATAGGGTCTTTTGTCACCATGCCACTCCCCCCAATTTCATCATAGCTAAGATTAAAGAGGAGGCTAAGCTTTGGGGGAGGATGGGAGATTTTTTTTTTGAGTTTTGTAATGCTACGAAATTAGGCTTTTGTGCATACCCGCCCTAGACACTAAACTTCAAACCTCTAAAAACTCTCTTCTCTATTAATGAAAAGGCAAATCTTTTGTCCCGTTAAAAAAAATTCTTCACACATATATAAATGGAACATGTCTTTCACATGCTCGTACCTCGCAGTAGATGACAAACCAACCTCGTAACGAGAACAAAGAATCTATAAACACATGGCAACCCACAGAGATCCAAGGCTCAAAACCTGAACTTGTATTGGTAATGGCATAATGCACTGCTCCAAATTAACAGGGAGGAAGATCTGACCTTGTAATTCAGCAGCAGGCAAGCACGTCCATGTCCTAGGTTTCGCGTAGCTCGTGTTCGCTGGGCGTTTACGCAGACGCCAATTACGTTTTCACTGGCGGGCTACGAAACATCAATTTCTGCTTTCAGTCTCAGAGACCAGGCCGTTTGGTTCGGTCGGTGGGGTGCCGCGGCGAGGGCCTGTGGGAGGTAGAGAGAAGAGATGGCCTTCGCGTCGTTGCTACTGGCGCCGCCGCCTCCTGCCGCGGGGGCATGGTGGAGGCGCGCAAGGGCCACTCCTCGGCGGTTCGTCCTGGCGGCATCTAGCCGAGGCGTCGATCCGGCCCCGCCGACGTTCGAGCGGCTGCGGGGGCAGCTCCTCCAACTCCACGCCGAAGCCGACCTCACCCAATCCAAAGGTATGCATATTCCTCTACTCCCTTTATCTCGCTGTGATTAGTCTACAAATTTGTGCTAGCAAATTGCAAAAAGTTGCCATGATTCCAAATGTTACCGCGTGACACATCCGTCTCTAATAGATTTGTTCGCAACTAAAGATCTTAAGTGTGACTTTATTGTATTGCACATATTTGTGCTAGCAAATTGCAGAAAATTCCAAATGTTACAGCGTGACACATCCATCTAATAGATTTGTTCGCAACTAAGAATCTTAAGAGTGACTTTATGGCTCTTAAAGCTTTGTGGATAAGAGTAGGATAGTCGTTGTATTGCACAATTGCACTTGTGTTTTTGCTAGAATACTCGCTGCACAACTGCACATCATCCTTGTTGAAAAATGACTATGTTTTCTTGTAGCAACTAGTGCTAGGGTAAGGCT
This sequence comes from Poa pratensis, assembly GCA_947311845.1. Lineage (NCBI taxonomy): Eukaryota > Viridiplantae > Streptophyta > Magnoliopsida > Poales > Poaceae > Poa > Poa pratensis. Next base: position 38,118,790 of record CAMZMU010000055.1, on the reverse strand, counting down.
TGTGCGGTTGACCGAGGCCGCGGAGAATCTCAAGAAGAGAGCCGCGGTCAGTGTCCGGATGGGCAGAGAGAATGAGGCAGTGGACCTACTTGTGCAAAAGAAGAAGTTGACCAAAGCTCTGGAGAACTTAAAAGGGCGCATTGAGCTGCTTGAAAAACTTTCCGCAAAGATTAGTGAGGTGATGACCTGTTCTTTATCATCATGTGCTATATAATGGTTATGTGTTTTTAGAATTGATTTATCTTCTCTATTTTGTGCCAAAATTGCATGATGTCTTGCCAAGTCATACTTAGATAATGCCACACTGTTGTGGCAATTCTGCTGATTGCATCAAGTATGACTTTTACAAGCTTTTCCTTCACTAAAGTCATATAAAAAATTAAAAAGTACATATATGACATCTCTCGTAACCAGTATACAACTCCCACTCAGTAAAATCAGCCATATGTGTAATTGAAACTTTCTTTTTATCCAGGCTATTTCGGTGAAGCAGAATATGTTAATTGAGCACGCATTGCGTCCAGGGACGCCTAATGGTGAAGACTCCATTGACGAGATAAGAGTTTTCTCCGGTAAAGTTGATGATGGGGTGGATGAGACTGACTGTCTTCCCAAATCAATTGAAAAGAGGTCTTTTGAGACGAGAAATGTGGTATCTACAAACTTGGCAGGCCAATCTGAGAAAAATAAATTTCAGATGGATGATCAGCTCACATTTTCCATAGTTCATGACCCAACAAACAGCACGGACGATCCTTCTGCATATGATGATTTTCTAGAGCATATTGATTCACAGCTAAATTCATTAGAATGTGAAATTGAGCAGTACATCAATTCCCAGTCAGTAACAGATGTGGACATTCAGCAGTCTATTAATGGCAAATGGCACAAATTGCCAATTGTGTTGAAGCTTATAACTGAAACTAGAGAAAGGTGAGTCTTGAAGGGGGAGCACGATAAGTTCCGATTGAATTAATTTCTGTTTTGTGTTTGCAGTTTTTGCATTGCCATACCAAATATGTTTGAGCTTCATTACAGTAACTAAATTTTCCAGGATTGCGAAGATTTTGGATCATAAAGTAAATGATACTGGATCTGATGGCTTGAGATAATAGCAAAGTAGAAAACGTCGAGTTCATAATATCAAGTCATGTCCCTTTCTTTGGTAAGTTTTCTAATTGCTTCAATTACACTGCGCAAATCTCATATTATTCAGTTCTTTCTTGTATCCTTAATTACAAATCCATACAATCCGGGTGAGGAATATGTAAGAAACCCTGAAGCTGTGGCTATGATTGAGTTCACCCAGCCAGCATTTGGACTTTTAGTTCAACCGCACAACAAGAATATACAACTCCAAGTTCAGTTGTGTACCCCAATATACAACTCCAAGACCAGCTATAGTAGACCTTGTTTCGATTACTTGTATTATGAAAGGGAATTAAATAGGTTACACATCCATGTGTGGGTTTTGCTACCTAGTTAACAAAGTATCAGACAGTATTAAACTATTAATATTGTGTACCGCAATATACAACTCCAAGACCAACTGTAATAGACCTTGTTTTGATTACTTGTAATATGAAACAGCATTAGATAGGTTTCACATCCATGTGTAGGTTTTGATAGCTAGTTGACAAAGTATCAGACGCTATATATCATTGTGGTATGAGATATTTCTCTAATTTACATAATAAATACGCATAACTCATAAGTTGCCAATTATGTCGGCAATAGCAACATTTCCACATTTTGCAAGGCCTAGCTGATCAAACTGGTCTGATATCATTGTGACGTCTTTCTCATCGATCTTCCCCATCTCTTTCAGCTTGTAGATCAAAAAGTCTGATTTTCTGTTGCACAGGGAGAATGCGATCACACGTTAATGATTAAGTAAATTACTTGAATATAAAAGACGCAGTAACTTACTTTTGAATTAATCTAATAAGAAAAAAAGCCAAAGTTGTGAGGAACTGATGAAAAGTAAATTCCATGTAAGATTGTGCGGTCTTAATGCATATCACAAGCATCTGGCTTTGCATCGCATACAACAACTATAGAGTATTAAATCCCTTTCTTGATTTCTGACATATTTTGGAAAAAGGTCACTCTTGGCCTAGTTTCTTACACATAAAGGTTCTTACAGTTAGTCACTGAAACTATTGATTTTTTTTTCAAAACATGAACGCATACTCTGGAGTCAGGATGCTATCTTGTGTAGCATGTATGCGGCCATGCAGGTAGCTGTGACATACACATGCGGAAGACCTCTGTAGATGTTCTATATAGAAATATCTTCTATAATGGTATATTAACTATGTTTGTGTTATATTTAGTGTTTCCTTGTGCATTTGGTTTATAATCAACATGTTTGTGTTTTATTGTTTCCTTGCGAATCTGGTAAAAGGAATGACAAATTGTTAGGTCTTTGTCGTGCAACAAATTAAGAAAGGTCCTATCATCAGATAAAGTTGACTTCCTCATAAAGAAATAGGATGGTGTAAACTTGAATTCAAGACAAGCAGTAGATATAAGCGCATGTTAAGTACAATCTCTTGACATGATAATTGATGGAAAAAATTCTAATACCTTACAGATGCATCATTATCAAAGCCTGCAGCAAGCGGCTCATTGTCCATTTTCTTCTGGAGGATCCATTTTGTAGTCCGTCGGTTCCTTCTCTCCATCCTTAGATCTGTTAGGAACAAGAATGCCTTGCCAACTGCCGAAGTGCTCACCAACAGGCACACGGTCGCAGAGAGCCTTCCGGCTGTTGTTGAGAAGCCATAATCCCCATATCCAACTGTTGTCACAGAAATGACTGATAAGTAGAAACTGTCAAACCAATTTAGGCCCTCCACCTCATGTACTATGACTGTGCAAACTGAGATAGATCCCGCAACAACAACCAGTGCAAGTAGTACTTTCATCTCCCCTCTTGACCTTTTCTTTTCAGCATCAATCATGTAGGTGTCAAATACCTTGTTGAGCTTATTTTCGTCCATTGTGCTAAGTAGGACTGTTCTCTGCTTGTCAAGCACATTTGTCAACAGCCCGTTTAACATAATGTCAACAAAGCGAACACCAATTAGTAGAAACAAGCATGTGAACACCTTTGTGAAGGTAGTACAAGGGACTATGTCACCATACCCAATGGTGCACAAACTTATGATGGTGAAGTAAAGACCATCCACTAACTTAAATGTGGATTTTCCCTTGAAGCCTTCAACATTTGTCATGTACACAATGACTCCAATTGAGATGTATAGGATGACACTAGCAATAGCCTGCCTTGAAACTGATGGTGTGTATTGTGCAGCACGGCTTTGCTCGTCAAGCTCATGTGCACAGGGAGCTTCTTTGATCGATGTGAACATGGAAGGTGAAGAACGCACTCGCTGTAAAGTCGGTGTGGATTCTATGTTGGTGTTTTGATTAGTGGCTGGAGGGTGGTTGGGAGTACTGAACTTAGCTTTGACATTACTCTCTGGATGAAAGGAAGTCGCGCACCTGTTTGGAACATCACATGATTTGCTTCTGTCTTGCTGGGAAGAAGAGTACTCCAGATGACGCTGGACTAAAGGCAGCAGGGGCTCTTCCATGGAAGACATATTTTGAACTAGAATTCATAACCTCGAAGCTCTTGGGTTGGGTTATCATCATTTTATATCCATGGGGGTTCTGCTGAGACCTTGCCGAAGTGGTAACCATCAGACAGTTCACCAGGGATGCACACTTCCCTGGTGTTTGTGAGATGAAAGGATCTTGTAACAGATCATTCTTATTAATTGCAAAATTGAAACAGTTTCTAGTATCTTGCATAGTAGCTGATACAAGAGGCAACTCATGAAAGGGAAATAAAGTGTGGGCATATGCATTATTTTGTATTTACATTTTTCTTTTGATATCAGAAAGTGAATTGCTAGGTTCATCTAAAGTCGGATTTGTTATGCTATGAATTCCCACTTCTAGCCTGTAATAACCCGTTGCACACTTCTATGGTAACCCATTTTGGATTTCTAGTCCACTGACGATAGTTACCTGTGTTGTTGCAGGGGTACTCATGCACTGGCTAGCTACTTGCTGCATGGGCACTATTAGGTTCTCCTGCATTAAATTTGGCGTTACATACTTACATTGTGATGCAGGTACCAAGTTGACAAATGACAATGGCTTATCAACCTTCTGATCATGCAAGTTGGTTTTTCGCCCTCTGGAATGATCCATGGGATTTAAGGCAGTGCCAGTGCCATTTTCTGCAGGACTCTGTTCTACAACTGGGATGGGGACATTTTTATCTCTTGTGGTGCTAAGATCTTATTGTCGGTGGGTGTGGTACGGTTTTGCCAACTGAAAGCAGCTCGAGGTGAAGATCTTCATGAAAGGAACTTAGTTCTGGATTGTTATCTCTCCGAGTGGTCTTTATCTGTATTGCTTCATATGTCCGGAGAGAAGGCTCTAGGCAAAACGGCACGATTTTTTCTGGATTTTACGGAAGACCGAAAGATTTAGAAGTCCCAATCAAAGCATTCAAGCTTATGACATGAATGTACATAATGAGATTGTATCTCAATCCAGTCTCAAGCTTTTTATAGACCCACTGTGGCTCAATTTGAGGAAAATGGAAGTGTGAAAACAGCTATGGCTCACTCTGAGGTCCCGAGTTGAATTGTATGGTGCTGAATTTTTGTAGGCAGGTGTCAAAGTAGCTGCAGAAAAATACCGTCCTGAATAAAAAACACTATGCCCACAATTACGTTACTATCAGCTGAACATACGGAATGCCCAGTGTCCCGAAGGAAACCTTTTAGCTGAGGAGTTCTTCTCCACTGCCTAACTGTCAGCAGATCTGACTGCCACATGACTCTTTTTTTAAAAGAAAACGAGGCGAAAAAAGTGGAGATTTTTTGCTCCCAGGCTCTAGTGCTCCAGCCATTTTAAAAAATTCGAAAATCATATTTACGAGTTTCAAAAAATTCTGAAAAAAATTATGTATGTTGTCCACGGTGAATCCTATAAACGTGCAAACAATAAATTTGAAATACTTTGTATTGGAGTAGTATGCATAGTTTTAAATCTCTAAATTTATCAGATTTTTTCATTTTTATGTAGCCCATAATACAAACTATTTGAAAATGATATTTAACATGTTTGTGAGATACACCATAACCTACATCCTGATTTTTTTCAGTATTTTTTGAAACTCGGAAATATCATTTTCGATTTTTTTTAAGTGCCAGGAGCACTGGTGCCCAGACACTTTCCGGCAAAACAATTGCCATTTTCATTAATAAGGAGAAAGTTTTTAGAGGTTATGAACAAACTGAAGGAGATATGCCCTAGAGGCAAATAAATATTAAGTATTTATCGCTTTATCTCATTAAGTTTATAAATAAGTTTTATACCGTGCTATAACTGTATTAATCGGAATTGTTAATACACGTGTGGTATGTAAACAAACCAGGATCCCTAGTAAGCCTCTATATAAACTAGTTCATCAGTCAACGGATGATCGAGATTTCCCGGTCATGCTGATTCATAACAGTTGATGATGAAGTCATTTTATTAGTAGAATAAAATGATGGACATACCCACCAAAGTATTGCAAGAGGATCGTATCACAGAAGTTCATTATTGCAATAGGAAAGTAATATGATAGCTTATTCCTCAGACCATGAGATCATATCAAATCGCTGCTTCTGGAAGATGTTTGATTGCATCAAACGTTATGTCTTATCTAGCGTAACAATAAAGGGGTCCCTTTCGGTATCCGAAGGAAGTAGTCGAGGAGAGTGATCAAGAGCGGGATTTGTTCATCCGTGTGATGGGAAAATACTCTGGCCCACTCGGTGAGATTACATCTATAAAGCTGCGCAGCATATGACTAGGTCATTGGGGATGTAATATCACGGAACGAGTTAAGTAACCCTTGTCGGTAATGGAATAAAACACAACATAGGATGTTGACGATCGTATCTCGGACGAGGGTAGTATCGAAGGAACAAAAGGAATAAATATCATGTTAACGGTTCAACGACGATTATTCTGGAATGCACAGGGACCATGATAGCCATCCAGGTCTCCTGACGGTCATTGGCGAGCGAGGGGTCTCGACCATGTCTGGAGTATTTCCCGAACCGTAGGGTAAAACACTTAAGATCTTGACGACGCTCGGAGATCGTTTTGGAATTATCGAAATAATAGAAATAGAGAGAGAAAATAAACCGGAAAGGTTCTGGTGGAATCGGAAGGGTTCCGGGGAAGACCGAAGGAAGTTCGGAGTGGTCCGAAAGTTGTTGCGGAGTCACGGGAGATTAAATAATATGCAAATATATTTAATTATGAATTATATATATTTAAATATTAATTAAAAGAGGAAAAATGGGGCAGCCCACCTAATGGGCCAAAACCCCGTAGGGAAAGTCCACTAGGGGGCCGAACCCTCTAGGGAGGGTGGGGCGGCTGGGCCACATGGGGCCCATAGCCAGCCGCACCACCTCCCCCCTCCTCCTTTAGTCCCACATGGGTTAGCAAGGGAGAGGGACACCCCCTCTCCCCTAATAAATAGTGGGGCATATTAATTGGAAAATACCCAATAAATTCAGGATTTATTCCTATTGGCCGAGGATGCCCCTCCGCCCACTTCCACCCTCTCTCCACCTCCCGTTGCGCGTGGTCCCCTTGTAAGGACTGCGCGCGCGTGAGAAATCTATACCTCAGTACGCCGTCGTGCTGCGGGATTCCACCCAAAAGTTCTACTTCCGCTATCTCGGCTGGATCGGAGAGCCCGGGAGTCATCGTCAAGCTCCGCACGTGTGCGAGTACTCGGAGGCACCAAAGTCGTGGTGCCAGGGCTTCATCGTCGCGCCACCTTCGCCTTCGTCTTCGTCGCGTCAAGTTCTTCGTGACCTCGAGGTCGGCTACGTCGTCTTCATCGACAACGCTTGTTGCGGGAGCGTAATCCCCGCTATCGGTCTACAAGGGTATGTTACCGATATCTCCTCCGTTACCGCAATACTAGATAGATAGATCCTTGACTAGTTTTTGGTGTTGCGATAGTTAGAAAAATTATTGTTTTCTGCTACGAACCCCTTCACAAACGCCTTAGAGAAACCTGCGCTGCTCGATCCAATCGGCCAAACAACCAATGCCAATAGCCGAGTCTGCAGTTCTTGCTACACATCCCCCAAGTAGCTGGACTACTGGCAATCACGCGTATCCAGCTCATTCGCTACTCATGTAAAAAAAAACTCGTCCGCTACTTGGGGGTTTCATTTAGGGTGTCAGGCGGCGTTCCGCCAAAATCCCGCAAAGATAGCTCACAGCACAAATTGAGCTAAACCACCACAAATTATTGATTTTGTTTGGGTTGCTCACCACATATGCCATGTAAACCACCACAAATTAATGAGTACTAAGATTCCGTTTTTTTTCTGTTTTGCGCGATGGATTCGGGCGCCGCTGCAACCCTAGTTTCATTACACGTTAACCTGGCCGGGCTAGGCCACTATGTGTGGGCGGCTGGGCGCTTGGCCCATTATAATACCAATTTTGATTTTTTTAAATGGCAGGAGCACTAGTGCCCAGGAGTAAAAGACACTTTCCGGCAAAACAATTGCCATTTTCATTACCCCAGGAGTAAAAGACACTTTCCGACAAAACAATTGCCATTTTCATTACCTAGTAACAATGCACGTGCGTTGCACGGCAAATATAAAGTACAATAAATACATTGCACTATACATTCTATAATTACTTAATCATATAGTGCATACTGAATGGAACGTTCATATAAGCTTAGACAATATTCTATTAAAATTTTGGACAAGGTGGGACGCACAATTCCTTCAAGGTAAAATTTCAAGTGGCTTCCACTCTTCCATTTTATGAATTGCCATTTCTAAATTTATACCTTCCATTAAATACAAATGTTTTAGTACTTATTATCATTCCTTTCCTTGAGTATTGTTAGTACTCCTATACAATCAATTATTAGAGGTTACAAACAAACGCTGCAGAGAAACCTGCGCTGCTCGATCCATTCGGCCAAACAGCCAACGCCAATCTTATATTTACTAATTGGAGGCACCGTAGAAGGCTCCACGTTAACTCTCACGGTAAAAGAATAACAACCATTAGATCGTTCCAAGGCATTATAATAATCGTCCGATCACGCCGTATTATCTGTTGACGAAGCACCGATGCAAGGTTCGAGTAGCGAAGACCGCAAAATAAATCTATCGCTTTTACCCAAATAAACTCCCGTTTTCTCCTCAAGTGCGCCAGGTAGGTCTAAGCTGTCCCATCATCCTTCCATTTAACTAGATTTTCCATTGCGCCGCCGGCCACGCACGGCGCACACGAGGCATTATTCCGATGCATGGCTAATGCCGAGGTAGTATTGAAATCTGCAACGCTGCTTGCATCAAATCTGCCGGCGGCATGGAAGTGAATAAAACGGGTAAAAGCAGCGTACGTGACATGTCGCCGGATCGGAATACGTCGGTGGCGGCTGGAATACGTCGACGGCGCTCCGCTTTCTGCGGTCGCCGACTCGCCGAACGCTCTCGCCGTCTCTAAACCATCCACCATAGAACACTTTTCTCCTGGCACGCTCAGACGCATCTCTAGCCAATGCAGCCTCAGGTTTGGTTATCTTCTACATAGCTGAATCCCCATATATATGTATTTCTTGGACCAGTAAATCCAGTTCGTTCAGGTATAGCCAGCTAATCCATGCTTCTTTGGAAACATATATAGTCCAAGCTTTTGTTTTTCGTTTTGTGGATTCACTTGCACGTAAGTCTGCATAGGTCAAGCACGATGAAACAAACACGTCTTATTGTTACCTGATTGATCCATATTATAATTTTGTTATTCTTACACAATTCTTCAAATTTCTGCACGCGTTGGTTGTCACTATGGTGTCAATGTTCTATTTTCCGTCGGATAGAATGACTGCATTCATCATTTAGTTGCTTTTGAAGCTTATTAGCCTTACCTTCTTCTCTGGGAACGAATTTTCTTTTGTAGTCTGATCGACATCATGGTGTAAATCACTGGCCAGCTGTTCATCTTCTTTTTTCACGAACAAGAATTACTTACAAGCATGGCAGTATTTCTAGAAACAACTAATAACTATAACTATAAGATATCCATTAGAATGAACATTTTGTGAACGTAAAGTGTTAGCGTCTACTCAGGCGTAATCTGAGAGGCACCAGGTACCAAAGAGCCATAAATTTTTAATCATATCCACAAGCTAGCTATTCCATTACAGATGACTTAGAGCATCTCCAACCATGGCACCCAAACCGGTTTATTTTGTCCGGGTGGACAGCCCGGACACTATGGGGAGGAAAATAGCTACCCAATCATGGTCCCCAAAGTGGTTTTATATGTCCGGGCTGTCCGCCTGCCCCCAAACTCACCCCATATGTGGGGAGGGTTTGGGGGTGGGCGGACACGCCCGGACAGCCCGCCACGTAGGACACGGACCAGATTGGACCACTTTATCTACTTATTTTCTCTTTCTTTTTCCTTTCTCTCTCCATGCCCACCAATCACATGCAAGTGATCGGACACTTTGGGGTGATTTTGGGGTACATGATTGGAGGAGACCACTTTTGGGCGCTGTCCGGTCACTGTCCGCGGACAGTTTGGGGGCCTAATTTGGGGGTTGTGACTGGAGATGCTCTTACCCCTCCAGCTAAAAAACCTAGCTAGCTTGATCATCCGCTGATCGATTTTCCCATATATCCTCATATGCTTTTCCGAATTTTTGGAAACTTAAAATTGTAGATTTTGAATTTTTACCCAAAGATTTTGTTTTTCATATAAGACAGTAAGGGTTCCTCCTGCGTATATTTAAAAGTTTGTACAGTAGTCCTGTCCATATGTACAGGGTATGGACTAAAGAAACTTCTCAAACGAAGGAACTATCAAGGAATGAAACCCAGTATTTTTCTTTCGCTTTTCTCTGTTATAATCAGCTGAGCTAATTGGTCCTTAATATTTGTTCGTGAAGATTCGGCCGTTATCATTTGAAGATATAATCATGTCTTGCAGGCCATATGGCCACGACTAATTCAGAGAAGGATTCAAACGAAAGAGGATGTCTAGAGTATTGCAAGAAATTGATACTGACCTGCATACATGCAAAGGTACGCTTATTACTTGGTATTTTCCATTTCAAAAAATTACTTGGTATTTCACTTAGAGCATTAACTGCTCTACTGACATGCTGTCAAGACATCTACTCATGTGCTCTTCTCATATTCTTCTGAGCTGTATGTGTTAAATTAATCCATAACCTGTACTAATCGACTGTTTCTTTCTATGTTGAATATTATGTACTGGCAGCGATAAACAAAGTCGGTCATGCAGAGTTAGTACATTTCTATTTCTCTTTCCTTGGAAGATTTTTTGTATCTGAACCCATGAGGACACATAGCCAATTTATCTTAGCAGGGATCAATATCCAACTTTAGTATCTATAAGAGACAAAATATTGCATACTAATCAGAGCAAGTTAGATAAATATGTAATTGCTCTGTTTTTATGTGAATACATTTTGAAAATAATTTTCTAATTGGAATTCACTTTTGTATAGGCTTTGATTGTAGATATAAATTATATGCAAGTAATATTTGCGAACTCAAATGCTATGGTATCAAAGATTTCGCATTACAAAATTGAGTTAAACATTTATGCTTGCATCTCATAAACCTTGAAACTATTTTGCTACCTTCTTTTTTAATATAAAAGTTGTGTGCATCATCATGATGCAGAGGCTGGGACTTTGCTCTCATAAAACTATTAATCTAACCCCGTTTTACAGATAATCTATAAGCAATAAAACTGCCATGTTTCAAATATACGTATGACTCTCAAGGCGAATAAGGCATAGATTTCAAGTGAATAATAGATTACAGTACCACCTAACAGAATTTTCCATCCAACATGCAATTAGTCGGAGCAGAGTTTGTTTAGTGTGATCACATCATATTACAATTAATCTCCCATTTTTTTTGATTCCGCCCTCAATTATTATTAATACCTTGCCTCATAGTTGTAATATGTAAAATTGATATTTTTATAAGACGAAATGAAGAGTCCTTATAGAGTAAAGTAATACTAGAAAATTTCAATAACTAAAGGATTGTATTTACAGTTGCAGAGTTTTTTCAAATTGTCACTTAACCACTATAGAAGAAGTGACATAAAGAGTGCAAGACATTAATAATGGTTAATTTAAATTTACGTAAAATTTCCATTACTAATGCAAACGTAAAGAAATTCTTTGCAATATCTAACTTTAGTGTGTATCTCTCTAGATTATTAAATAAAAAAACTAAGACCTAAAAAATTATGTTCCAACAAAAGGTAAACACACGAGCCCGTGCGAAGGCACGGGTTGACGACTTGTAGTCAATAATCCACGGTTCTTGCTACACATTCATATCCGACGCAGATGGACTACTAGCAATCCCGCATATCCAGCTCATCCGTTACTCATGTAAAAAAAAAACTCATCCGCTACTGGGGTGTTTCATTTAGGGTGTCAGGCGCGAAAGTCCCGCGAAGGTTGCTCAGAGCACAAATTGAACTAAACCAGCACAAATTAACTAGTACCAAGCTTCCATATTTTTTTGTTTTGCTGGATGGATTCGGGCGCCGCGCTGCAACCCTAGTTTCATTCCACGTTAACCTGGCCGGGCTAGGCCACAATGTGTGGGCGCTTGGCCCATCACTCGGCTTGACCTTGTCCGCTTATCTGCGGCTTTGTCAGTTTTCTCAACGATTGTTTTTTTTGTCTTGTCAGGCTTGAGATAATTTTCTAACACGCATACATGAATATTAAGGATGACTTCGATCGTTTGATTTTTGAAACCCTAATTCATGGTTTCTGTATGATAATAAAAATTGGTGTCAAACCCTATTTTCAGTTGACGGGTTTATGCTTCGGTGCCTTAATTTGTGAAGGAAAAGAAGATTCTGCGTAGAGTACATGACATCCAACAAAAAAATTATTGGGCTCCAAGCTCGAACGCAAAGGTATGCCATGTGACGTCATGACGTGCGTGCGTGTTCCCAACAAGAAACAGAAAGAGATTCCACCACCAGCGAATAACCACTCTGTTACGGACGGAGTAGGTTGTATATTGGGAATTCAGAGTTTAGCAGCGAATTACAGAGGGATTGGATACAAGGATCGATCGATCCCGAGGTTCCTTGCAAGGAACTGGAACAAGGTTCTATTATTGTTCAGGCTTACACCGCCGTGATCGACTAGCCTAAGAAGCTGAAGACGACGCCGTGCTGACTTTGCTTGAGGCTGGGCTTGGGCCGCTCCTAGGCTGGGCTTGCTGGGCCTTGGTCGGGTGCTAGCAGTCATGGTCGTGACATCCCTCCCTCCTTCAGAACTGGCTTGACCCCAAGCCAGTGCTCCAGGAAAACGATGTTCCATCGCTGCTGCATCCTCCCAGGTGATCGATGAAGCAGGAAGACCATGCCATTGTACCAGAACTCGGTTCACCCGAGTGCCTCCACGCCAAATGCATCGGCGATCAAGCACTTTGGCCGGCTGCAAGACAGAAAAATCATCAAGACAGAGGAGAGCTATGTCATCACTCACCTTTTGTGCTACTGGCAGACGCTGTTTCAATTGGGAGACATGGACCACATTGTGGATTTTGCTGGTTGGTGGCAAATCCAGTTTGTATGCGACAACCCCCACACGAGCAAGGATTGTGTAAGGTCAAAAAAACTTGAATGCCAGTTTCTGACTGCTGCGCGGTGCCAGAGAGGTCTGCACATAGGGCTGGAGTTTGAGAAACACTTGATCACCAACAGAGAAACTGCGCTCAGAACGGTGTTTATCTGCTTGTTTCTTCATTCGCTGCTGTGCACGCAGCAAATGTTGGCGCAACAGCGAAGTCATGAGCTCGTGTTTCTGTAACCAGTGCTCCAGGTCCGCACTGCACACGTAGCGGCAGCAGAGATGCCAAAATGGTGAGGAGGGTGTCCATACAGAGCTTCAAATAGAGCACGACCAAGAGCGGAATGAAAAGATGTATTATACCAAAATTCAGCCAATGGGAGCCATTTGAACCATTTCGTGGGCAGGCGTGAACCGTGCATCTCAAGAATGCTTCCAGACATTTGTTTTAGCGCTCTGTGTGGCCGTCCGTTTGAGGGTGATAGGCAGAGCTCATAAGCAACTGAGTGTCAGTGAGGCGAAATAGCTCTTGCCAAAAATTACTCATGAAGATCTTGTCACGGTCTGAAATGATGCACTGTGGTAAGCTATGGAGTTTATAGATGTTGTTGATAAAACTCTTGGCCACTTGGAGTGCAGTGAATGGATGCTTCAACGGGATAAAATGAGTATATTTTGTCAATTTATCCACCGCCACCAGAATCACATCGTACCCATTGAACTTAGGTAGGCCTTCCACGAAATCAAGAATGATAGTGTGCCATGCCTCTGGTGGGACTGGGAGAGGTTGCAGCAGACCTGGCAGTTTTGTGTGCTCGGACTTTGCTCGCTGACAAGTGTCACAGTTTTGAACAAAAAATTCCACTGTCTGTTTGACATGTGGCCAAGCAAACAACTTCTTGACACGTTGATATGTAGCGAGAACGCCGGAATGGCCTCCTATTCCACTATCATGAAGGGCTTGCAGGATGTGTTGCTGAGCTAATGAATTACCACCCACCCAGATTCTGCCATGTCGTCGAATGACACCTTTGTCTAAGGAAAATCCTTCCTTATTTGTGCCTGAAACACTCAGTTCAGTCCATAGTTGTTTTGTATCGGAGTCATCCATGTATCCCGACACTAACTTGTCCAACCATGATGGTACCGCTGAGGAAATGGCCATGAGATCTGGATCAGGTGTTCTCCGGGACAGAGCATCGGCAGCTGCATTTGTAATACCTTTCTTGTACTGTATGGTGTATCGAAGACCCATGAGTTTGACAAAAGCTTTGTGCTGAATGCCCGTGCCAAGACGTTGTTCAGTTAAGTGCAACAGACTCTTTTGTCAGTGCGAATGGTTAACTGCTGCTGTTGCAAATATGGGCGTCATTTATCAACAGCCATGAGAATGGCAAGGCACTCCTTCTCGTATGTTGACAGTGCTTGGTTTCGTGGGCTAAGAGCCTTGCTGAGATAGGCTATAGGATGGCCCTGCAGCATCAAAACTGCCCCTACACCGTACTGGCACGCATCTGTTTCGATGACAAAAGGTTGAGCACAATCTGGTAGGGCGAGCACAGGGGCCGTAGTTAGCGCTCTCTTCAGTGTTTGGAAAGATTCCTCAGCAGCAGGAGTCCACTGAAACACTACTCCCTTGCGTAACAGTTGTGTCAGAGGATGGCATATGATGCCGTAATTCTCAATAAAACGCCAGTAATAGCCTGTCAGCCCTAGAATCCCTCGCAATTCTTTGAGTGACAGTGGTCGAGGCCAGTCTTGTACTGCTTTTACTTTGGAAGGGTCAGTGGCCACCCCTGCGTTGCCAATGATGTTACCGAGGTATTCTAGTTTTTGCTGGGCAAACAGACACTTAGATTTCTTGAGAGTGAACTTGTTGGTTGCTAGAATCTGCAAGACTTCCTTTAGGAGCTTTGTATGCTGTTGCAGGGTTTCGGTGTAGATGAGTATATCATCCATGAAGACCAGGACCCCTTTCCTTAGCAGATCAGCAAATATTGTGTTCATTACATTTTGGAATGTGGCTGGGGCATTTGTAAGCCCAAATGGCATGACCAGAAATTCGTAAAGCCCCTGATGTGTACGAAATGATGTCTTGTACTCTTCCCCTTCAGCCACTCGTAGTTGATGGTAACCAGAAGACAAGTCCAGTTTTGTAAACCATCGGTCACAAGTAGGGGTGGAATCGAGCCGAGCCGAGCCGGCTCGAGCTCGGCTCGGTCAGGCTCGGAAAATCTCGAGCCGAGCCTGGCTCGGCTTGCCTCTAAAAACTTTACAGAAATTGGGCTCGAGGCTTGGCTCGAACGGCTTGCGAGCCGAGCGCCACAACTGGATTCGATCGATCCCCTTTACCCCTCCCAGTCCAGATCGATCCCGATCCATGTCCCTGCTCTCGCGCGTCCGCAATCCGCTGCTCTAGGGTTAGCCTGCCGCCGGCCGCTGCTCACCACCACCGACGCTGCCACCGCCCTCCACCACAGCCGTGGTCGCCGCCCGCTGCCACCCGCCCATGCCATAGGCCCCTGCCTCCCTCTAACTCATGGGCCATGGCCCCCTGCTGCTCCTCCCATAGCTGCTTGTAGTCACAGTCGCCTGCTCCTCCCGTAGCGGCGGCCGCCGCCGGCGGCCGTCACGCAGAAGCAGGAGACATGAGCTCTATCGACCGGTGCGGCCTACTCCTCTAATCCAGACTTCCACCACCGGCCGCTCCTCTTATCCACCACTACCGTACTGCACTGCTGCATATGGCTCTATATTTATATTAGTATAGATGTCATAACGAGGAAAATTGCAAAGGATTGGTCCATCAGATTGCTATTCTCCACCAAGTTCGGGCTGCACTGCTCTCCTTCACCAGTGCCATGAATTCCAAAACCGCATCGTATTTGATGTATTTGCTTGATGTTGCTGTAACTGTTTGTACAGCAGGTTTGGTCACGGTCATCCGAGATGAGCTACAGATGGTCGATGCTGCTTTCGCTCCTCTAGTTACTTAGCTATTTGCTAATGTTCAGAGTTGAGTGAATGAGTGGTTGCATTATTTTCTACTTTAATAAATAAAAGCACAGCTCCTGCTGTTCAGGTTCAAAACTGTTTGTACAGCCAAAAAACTGAAGAAAAATAGTGTGAATTGTGCTTATTTGATGTATTGCTTGTTGGACCTTTCTATACAGCCAAAAACCTGATGCAAAATAGTGTAAATAGCGCTTATTCATGTATTTACTTGCCTAAATTTTCTATACAACAAAACTGAAGCAAATTAGTGTAAATGTGTCTTATTTGATGTATTTACTTGTTGTAACTCTTTACACAGCCAAAAAACTTAAGCAAAATAATGCTAGTGGTGCTTATTCATGCTCTATTGTTGATTATAATTATGATTTGTTACAATTTTATCAAAGGTTATGTCAAATTTTTGTATTGCATCGAGCCTTCGAGCCGGCTTGCGAGCTTCACCGAGCCGGCTTGTCGAGCCTCGAGCCCTGCCCGTAGGTTTAGGCTTGGCTTGTCCTACCTTCGAGACCGAGCCTTGTCGAGCCCGAGCCGAGCCTCGAGCTTTGTGTCCACCCCTAGGCGCAAGCTAACTCATCCAGGAGCTCCTCAACCACCGGCATTGGTTGCTTGTGTTTGACAGTTAAGGAGCTTAGCTAACGATAATCAATGCAGAAATGTCACTCCCCATCTTTTTTGCGAACCAACAATACTGGTGAGGCAAACGGCTGGTACTTTCTCGAATGATACCTTGCTCGAGCATATTGTGTATCTGCCGCTTGATTTCATCCTTCTGATATGGTGCATATCCGTAAGGTCTGACATTGACAGTTGAGCACCTGGGACCAGAGGTATTTTGTGGTCATGTTGTCGCCTGGGTGGCAAAGTTTCCACTGGCCCAAACAGTGGCTCAAACTCCTGCAGCAGTTCCTCCAATTCAGAAGGTAACTTGTCCCCTGGCAATTGGTCCAGACTATGAAGACTGCCACCTTGATGGATAGGTAAAACTTGAACACATTGCGCCACTGCTCCTCTTCGAAGTAAGCCACGGAATTCACCAGGTGTCATAGGTTTTCCAACAGCTGCATCATCTTGAATCCCTTGCAGAGTGATTTCCTTTCCAGCATGTGTAAAACGCATGCGTCGCTGACGCCGGTGCACCCACATCGGGCTGTGCTCCTCTAGCCAGTCACCTCCCAAAATGATATCATAAGTGGTTAGTGGCAGGATTTCATATCTTGGACAAACTCATGACCTTGTACACTCCACGGCCATGTCGCATTTGACGGTCAGTAGTCATAATTTCCCCATTAGCAACCACAAACCTGGATGGCTCGCACTGCTCTGTGGGTGCATTGAGTTTTGCCACCAGTGTCGTGGGGTAGATAACACGGCAGATGCTACTTTGGGGTAGCTTGAGTTGATGGGCAAGGCGACACTGGCGTCTGGGAGATTGTTTAGCATGCAGGGACAAAGGGTTTACCCAGGTTCGGCCTCTCCATTGGAGATAAAGACCTACTTCCTGCTATCTTATTATTGATCTCGATCTCGATAACCCGGCTACGACAACAGAGCCGGATCTCGATCTAGGTTACAAGGTTGTGGTGTTTCTCTCGATGGTTCTCTCGCCTAAGCTTGGATCGTAAAAGTTCTCCCTCAACTAGGGCTCAGGGACCGGTTTATATAGACGACCGGGTCTCCTGGCACTTTACAATACGAACCCGGGCTCTACCCAGACTCGGAGTCCTACTCTAGCTCTTCTAGCCTTCGTGTCCTCCAAGTCCCGAACCGCCTCTGGTCTTCTAGAAACTTCCCTTCCTGAACCGGGTTACCGCCAAAGCCTCTGGCCCAGCAACATAACCCGGCCCATGCTGATGGTTAGCTGGCCTGGCCGGGCCTCCTGCCTGGCGGGTCACGCTTCCCTCTTCATGGGCCTACCGGGTTACATCCCCCCATCAGTAGCCCCCAGATTAACCTGGTTGCCAGGTTGGCATGCTCTGCTTCTACTCTTGAATATTGCTTCTTTGAGCAGAACTGATATCCTGGCCAGCCGGGTTAATCACCTGAAACATAAAATAGCACATAACAAACTTAATATCAGAACATGTCTCTTTCCTCCTTAGCTTGGCCAGTCTTTTTGGCGGTTCACGCCGTAACCCGGTTATCTCTTGCCGGGTTCACACGCCCGGGTTTCACTTTCGACACTTAGTGAAAATTATCGCCCAACTGAAATCCATCCTTATCCATCTTAATCACGATCTTATCATTTAATACTCCGTGATTATCTCATTCCGTTTGTCGTTGACTTTTAGTCAAAGATCCTTATCTCTTCACTTTTTACCACAACACCCCTAGGGTTTTTACTGTGCCTATAAATAGGAGACCAAGAGACACCGCGGTCACTTTCCCCATTCAGTTCATCTTCTTCCTCGCGCACGCACTGTAGCAGCCGCGGATTCAATCTCCAATCGAGCCTCCAAATCTCTGCGAGAAGATCCACAGGTACGATTCTCCCACACACCGTGCTCCGCACTCGATTCCAACTTGAATCTCGTCCAGATTTACTTTGCATTTCCCTCTCCACGCATCTGCATCTAGAACTAGGGTTTCACGTCCCATTGTTGCGCCCAGGGAACCTCGAAGCTCTCAGCCATGGTGAAGGACAAAGCGAAGGCCGGAGGTCCCCGTGCGGCGAAGAAGCTCGCAAAGAAGCCTCACAGCACCCACGCCGGTGCATCTGGCTCCGCCGCCCCCGCTGCTACTCAGGTCAACTGGACCAAATCCACGGTGACGAACTTGATGCTTCAAGAGTACGTGAACTGCGGCGAGCTCCCTCTCAAAGATGAGATTCAATGGCGTGCTGCTGGAGAAGAAATCCGCCCCAGCCCCAAGAAGGTGAAGTGGTGGTTTTCCTCGACCATGTTCAGCGCGGCCTTCGCCCCCCGGGTTCTCTGTTTTTTCGCCGGGTCTTGAAGTACTACGGCCTTAGGCCTCAAGACATCGCGCCCAACTCCATGCTGAACATCAGCAACTTTGTGTGTTCTGTGAAGATTATCTGCAAATGGCTCCAAGCCTCGAGCTGTTCCTCGAATTCTTCTACTGCAACCCCTCTCGCAAGGACCAAGTACTCCCATATGGGGGAGTTGCAATCCAGCGCCGAAGGGAATGCGATTTCCCGGCTCTTCTTCTAGCCAGCCATCCCAAGGGGTGGCAAAACACATATTTTTACTGCAAGGACACTTCACCAGAATCTGACGATGCCCGTTACCCGGCTTTCCGGAACTCGGGCTTAACATATGAAGCCAAAATGAACAGTTATGCCGATGACGCCGAGCGGGTCAAGCTCGAGCCCACCCTTCGCCGGGCCAGAGCTTTACTCGCCCATGGCCTCAAGGGCACAGATCTGGTCAAGTGCTGGATCGGTTGGTTCATCCAGCCACTCAGCATCAGGACCCGGCTAATTTGCCAATACACTGGCGAAACCACAGACAATATGCGTTACTCTGAGATGACGCTACTGATGATCAGCTCGTGAAGAATGCCAAGAGATTGCTTGGCGAAAAGAAAGATGCCATTGCACTGAACGGGCTCGCCCCATTTAGTGCCAAGAACAAACCCCCCACGGTAAAGCCAATACTCAATCATTTTGCTTACTTTAACCCGGTAAACTCATCCATAGACTGTTATTTACTGTGACTGCTTTTTCTCAGGACTCCAAGTGGTGGAGCGTGGATTTTACCCCTACATCCTCTCCTGATGGGGAGGACACAGAAAGTGAAGACGACGAAGAAGAAGAAGAAGAAGAAGTGGTGAGCTAGACTCCGTAGGCCGGCTCTTCCTCCAGTTGATTAACAACGAAGTCCCCAACAAGGACACCTCTACTGATAACCCGGCAAATTTTATTCCAGGCCCCACTGACCCGGCTTCTGACGTAGCGCCGGGTCCCCAAACTGCTGCACCTACTCAGAAGAGGACCCGGGCCACCATTGCCAAGGTACCACATTCTCTTTTCTCAATTTTCATGATGAACTCATCTCAAACTTAAGCATAAACATAGGAAAAGGAGCTGAGAAGGAGGCTGAGGCGAACAAGAGACGCCGAACCCGGTCTTCTACAAGCCAAGCTTCCCTGAGCCCAGGTATCCCTCAACGCTCTTTATCAAGCTGGGCCAAATCCATCCAGAAGACGCCCAGCAAACAGTTCCCTTTAGCTGGCAAGATCCGGGTTCCTAAACCATCTCGTTTGTCAGATTCTTCCTCGGATGGTGTTAGCACACCCGAGGATTTCCAGATCAACGCCGGGTTAGAAATACTTCACACATCTTTTCCATACCTCTATACTTTACTGTCCCTTCTTGTTTAACTAAGACACTATCTTGTTCCAGTGCCAGAGCTTTTATGGATGAAGACCCGGAATCTCCTCCCGCGGCGTCTCCTCCTCCAGCAACCACAGAGCCTTCTCCTATGGAGGCACATATTGAGAACCGAGGACAAAGACGAGCCAAGGAGCAAGCAACCCCCGCGGCTTCTCCAAAAAATTTTGACCCGTGCCAGAATCCTCCCCAGCTGCTCACTCGCCCGGGTTAGGCTCTGGGACTAAAGAAGATGAAGTGCAGGTTACTGGGACCCGGCACGTTCCAGTACAAAATGCTCCTGAGACTCTTGCCAAGGTGCCAGCCCCAGATGCTGACCCGGCAACTCCTGCCAAGGACAAGAACCCGGCTTCCTCCTCAAATTCACCGGCTCTGGACGCCATGTCCGTTCCAGCACTTTGCGACGAATATTTTTCTCGCCTTGCTCAACACAAGACCCTGGAGACAGAACTGGTCGCCCTAATTCAAAAACGATATCAGGTACCCATTTTTACTTCTTGCCTGTATATTTTCTTGCATAACTATACCCTGAGTAGCCCCCAAGCTCTAAGTTCATCACTTGTGATGAGCTTGGTGCTTACAATATGCATTCCTTAGGTAAAAACTTCAAACCTGTAGCCCCCAAGTGCCGGGTTGTCTGTTTACAGCAACCTGGGACTAAAAAACTTCCATCATTTAAAACTTGCCCATTTTCACATCAAACTTTGAACACTGTAGCCCCCAAGTGCCGGGTTGTGTGCCTGCAGCAACCTGGGACTTCTTTATTACGTTGAACAATTGAACTTCAAACTGAGTAGCCCCCAAGTGCCGGGTTAGCTGTCCACAGCTACCTGGGACTTACAGTTAGAAAATTTTCAGACTTTTTGCGCATGTAGCCCCCAAGTGCCGGGTTACGCCTGCGGCGACCTGGGACTAACATAACTTTTTGCATCTTAACAGGAAGACCATGCCAAGGCCCAGGCTGAAATCACCCGGCTCAAGACGCTGCCAAAACTGAATCTGAGACCCGGGCTGATCACTCAGCTCAACTCCAGGCCTTAGAAGAAAAAATTACTGCTCTGACGCAAGAAAACTCTGATCTGAAGAAGGACATGCAGGAGAACGAGGAGAACTTCCAGGAGCAACAGGAGACTGCAGAAGCAGCTGGATGAAACCAACAGTGAGCTGACCCGGCTAAAAAGAATGATCACCTCTATGGTTGAATCTTTAGTGGGTAAGCACTACTCCTTTGAATTCAACTGAACTGACAAGCAAAGCCGGTTTTAAATCTCACTGTTCTTTTTCCTTACGCAGGCCCTCGCGACGGGAACCTCCGCAAAACTGCTGCAGAGAAGATCAAATGCATGTACACGCTGACACGTCAGCTGTACTTTGGCAGCTGCGAGGTCATCAAAGCCGCTAGGCTCTGGGAGAACCCGCCAAGCAAGTACACTGAAGTCCTTGGGCATCTGTCAACAATGCCACAATGGATCCATCTGCTCAAGAGATCTGCATGCAGGGCCGGGGTGATGCGAGGTCTTGCCTTGGCAAAGGCCTACCATCCCCAGCTAAACCCGGCTCCACTGAAGAAGGGCTTTCCTCAGTTTGACACTGATGGCAAGGAGTTCGATAAGAAGTGCTACGCCCGGGTTGTGAAGCAAACCCGGCACGTTGCCACTGTAATTGCCAGCAAGATGAAGCTCACCACTTTGCAGCTTGGATATACTGAAAATGATGAAGAGATCATGGATGACGAGCCACAACGCGTCGATCTCCTCCAAAGCTATAAGGATTCCATTGACCCGGCAAAAACTGCTCCTGGTACCTCCACTGCTCCCAGCTCCTCTACGCCAGTTATTCCTCCTCCGTCACGGGCGATAGCTGAAGAAGATGATGAAAACTTCTTCCAGCCACTTCGAAAAATCACCCGGCGCAAGACCAAGGCCAAAGAAACCGACGAGACCAAGGAGCCAGAGGCTAACCCGGCGGCCGCCGAAGAAGAGACCCGGCAAAGACCGTCGAGAACAACCAACCGGCTCTCCTCCCCGTGACCCGGCTCCTGAAGCCGAGCTTGAAAACTTACGCAGATGCTTTATCTCTGCAAGAAAACAATCTTATTCGGCCCTTTGGGCACTTATTGTAATAACTTTAGCACTGTTTGCACTATGCCTGTGATGGTGCGCCTATGCACCTGATGAAACTTTTATGCTACTCTCAAACTTTTGCTTGAAATATGCCTCTTCTGTGGTTTTGATGACCCTTTTGATTTCTTTAACTGTGAGCCGGCTTTCGCATGGATACCCTGTCGCTACTTCTCTGAGAAAAACAGGGTCGAACCAAGTCCCAATGGGCTTCATGGTTGATTGAATTTCCAGGTGAGCAATCAGGCCATAAAATTGCGAGTCACATCAGCTCAACAGCAAGATAACCAAGAATAAACTAGTGGCATAAAGCCGGGTCTTGGGATTGCAGCTACAAACTATTGAAGTAAGAGCCCCCAAGACCTGGATCAATGTTTATAAAGTAATGGCTTAACTATGCAACATTACCCCATTGATCCTCATACTGGTGGGACACGCTCTCTGGGCGTCCTCAAAGATAACTATGCACTTGTTCTATGACAAAAACATAAACAACTAAAATGTAAACTACACCTTCATACTTCTGAATCCAAAATACTGAAGCTAAAACTGCACAGCCGGGTCACAAAACATCGAGACCCGGATGACCGTAAAAAGCCGGGTCTTGGGACAAGCCCCCAAGGACAAGCCCCCAAGACCAAACTTAACATAGAACTATGCAACACTACTATCAAACATAAAAAAAAAGAAACTGAAAGAACACAAATTTCTGTTCAACCTTCACTTTATTGATAGAAAAGGTTAGGTCAGCAAGCCGCCTCATTAAAAACCTTCCAGTCCCCTTAGGTACCCTGGTAAGGAAAAGAGCGCGTCTGAAACCTGCTGCCTGTTACATCGTGTTTTACATCTCATATCTCTTTCTCATGCTAAGTATAGTATGGGCGCAGCTGGCAATGTTCCATGGCCTCTCACGCTCTTCCAATGAAAAGGTAGAGTGCGATGTGTCATTCACAGACTCGGACTTTTCTCTTGCATCCACTAAATAATATGAACCATTGTTCAATTTCTTGCTTATGATGAAGGGCCCTTCCCAAGGGGGAGATAACTTGTGCATCCCTTCTTGGATTGCACCCATCGCAGCACTAAATCTCCCTCCTGGAAAGTGCGAGTTTTAACCCGGCGACTATGATACCGCCTCAAATCTTGCTGATATACTGCTGATCTCTCCAGTGCTTGTTCTCTGTTCTCCTCAAGCAGGTCCACAGAATCCTGCCGGGTCTGCTCATTTTCTGTTTCAACGTAAGCCGCCACGCGAGGCGAGTCATGAATTATATCACTTGGCAAAACTGCCTCTGCCCCATACACCATAAAGAAAGGGGTCATCTTGTGGATCTGTTTGGTGTTGTGTTGATTCCCCAAACTACTGATGGCAACTCCTCAACCCACGCTCCAGCGGCTCTGAGACACGGGACCCGGAGACGTGGTTTCAAACCTCGAAGCAACTCCTGATTTGCTCGTTCTACTTGTCCATTGGCCTGTGGATGAGCAACTGAAGCAACATCTAAACGTATACCCTGATTTCCACAAAACTTTGCCATCTCACCAAGGGACATGTTAGTACCATTATCTGTGATGATACTATGAGGATACCCAAACCTGTGTATGATCTGCTTCAAAAACTTGACTGCTGTAGCTGCTTCACAATTAGTAACAGGCATCACCTCAACCCACTTTGTAAACTTATCAATGGCAACCAAGAGGTGGGTTTTCTTGCAAGGAGACATGCTAAAAGGACCCACCATATCAAGCCCCCAAACTGCAAAGGGCCAAGTCAAGGGTATTGTTCGCAACTCCTGAGCCGGCACATGAATTTGCCTTGCATATCTTTGGCAACCATCACATCTACTCACCAAGCGCTCTGCATCTGCCTGAGCTGTGAGCCAGAAGAAGCCGTGTCTGAAAGCTTTTGCTACTAAAGACCTTGTTGAAGCATGATGACCACAATCTCCCTCATGAATCTCTTTCAAAATTTGCCGGCCTTCCTTTCCAGACACACATCTCTGAAATACTCCAGAAACACTTCTCTTATATAACTCGCCATCAATAACTACGTAGGCCTTAGCCCGGCGCACAATTTGCCGGGATATAACTTCCTGCTCTGGCAGCTCTCCACGCAAAAGATACGCCAAATAAGGTTCTGTCCACTCTGGAATTTCATGAGTTGCTGCTACCAATTGCGAATCCGGGTCTTCCTGACCCGCCAGTTCCTCTACGCCCTGAGGCTTGACTGATGGAGTCCATAGCTCGTCCAAGAAAACGTTAGGTGGAACCGGCTCTCTGCGTGAGCCGAGTCTTGACAAAGCATCTGCAGCATCATTTTTCCTGCGGTCAATATGATCCACCTGATAGCCTGAGAAAAACCCGGCTACCCTGTCCACCTCTCTCCTGTAAGCCGCCATTGTCGCATCTTTTCTATCCCATGTTCCTGAAACTTGCTGTGCCACAAGATCTGAATCCCCATAACAATTAATATGCTTGATGCTCATCTCCTTTGCCATACGCAAACCATGTAACAAGGCCTCATATTCTGCCACATTGTTAGACAATCAAAGTGAATTTGCAAAACATAGCTCAGCTTATCACCCTTGGGAGAAGTTAACACAACTCCAGCTCCTGAACCTTGTGCTTGCTTAGACCCGTCAAAGTGCATAACCCAAGGCTTGAGACCCGGCGCAAGGGTGGTGCACTCAACTGTGTCCAATCATTAAGAAAATCGCCAATGCCTGAGATTTGATAGCTGTACGAGGCACATAGTCAATGTGGTAAGGCCCCATCTCTATTGCCCACTTGGCAATTCTTCCTGTAGCTTCTGAATTCCTGATAATATCTGCTAAGGGTATTGAACTCACCACTGTGATTGGATGCTCCTGAAAATATGGTTTCAACTTTCTACTTGCCATGAAAACACCAAATACTAGCTTCTGCCAATGCGGATAGCGCTGCTTTGCTTCTGATAACACCTCACTAACATAATAGACCGGCCTCTGAACCGGGTTTTCCTTGCCTTCCTCCTTACGCTCGACCACCACCACAGCACTCACAGCCTGAGGCCCGGCAGCGACGTATAACAGCATGGGTTCCTTGGGACCCGGGGCCGCCAGAACTGGCGCTTTGATAATTGTTTCTTCAGAGCTTCAAATGCCTCTCTGCTTCCTGATTCCACACAAAATTGTCTGTTTTCTTCAGTAACTTGTACAAAGGTATTGCTTTTTCTCCGAGCCGGGATATAAACCGGCTTAGCGCAGCCACACATCCTGTCAACTTCTGAACATCTGCCAATTCCTCAGGTTTTTTCAAACTCTGGATGGCTCTGATTTTTTCCGGGTTTGCCTCAATTCCACGCTCTGACACAATGAAACCGAGCAATTTTCCTGGAACTCCAAACACGCACTTTGTAGGATTGAGCTTCATCTTGTACTTCCTCAAATTTTTGAATGTTTCTGTAAGGTCACTGATAAATGACCCGGCTTTTTCTGACTTGATCACCACATCATCCACATAAGCATGCACATTGCGCCCAATCTGATCATGAAAACAATTTTGAATACACCTCTGATAAGTTGCCCTGCGTTCTTCAACCCAAAAGTCATGGTCTTGTAACAAAAAGCACCAAAGGGGGTGATGAACGATGTCTTTTCCCAATCCTGCCTGTTAAGCTTGATCTGATGATAACCTGAATATGCGTCCAGAAAACACAAGAGCTCGCTGCCTGCACTGCGTCAACAATTTGGTCGATGCGCGGCAGTGCAAACGGGTCTTTTGGACAATGCTTGTTGAGACTTGTAAAATCAATACACATCCTCCACTCATTATTTTTCTTCAGAACCAAAACCGGGTTAGCCAACCACTCTGGGTGGAAAACCTCCATGATAAAGCCGGCTTCCAATAACCGGGCTATCTCCTCTCCTATAGCTTTTCTTCTCTCTGCGTTCATTTTTCTCAAACCTTGTTTCACCGGCCTTGCCTTTGGATCAACATGTAAACGGTGCTCAGCGAGTTCAGTCGGAATGCCTGGCATGTCACTAGGTGTCCACGCAAAAACATCCCGATTCTCACGGATGAACTCGATGAGCGCGCTTTCCTATTTATCAGTTAGGCTGGTCCCTATGGCGAACTGCTTGGAGGAATCCCCAGGCACAAAATCCACCATCTTAGTATCCTTTGCTGCTTTAAACTTTGCCCTGTCATCTTCTGTTGTTGGTTTTTTGAGCGCTTGTTGTCCTGCGGGTCAAGATTAGACCTGTAAGCTTTCAACTCCTCTCTAGCACAAGTTCGCTCTGCCAGGGCTGCATCTCCCTCGTCACATTCTGCTGCAATTTCTCTGTTACCATGAATAGTAATGATCCCCTTGGGACCCGGTATCTTCAACTGCAAGTATACATAACACGGCCTTGCCATGAACTTGGCAAAAGCCGGCCTTCCAAACAACGCATGATAAGGACTTGGAAATTTCACCACCTCAAAGTGAGCCACTCTGACCTGAAGTTATGGATAGACTCGCCAAAAGCAACCTCTAATGAAATTTTTCCCTCTGGTGTAGCAGACTTCCCAGGAACTATACCATGAAATATTGTTGACGTTTTCTGCAACTGTGACTCCTTCAGACCCATACGCATAAATGTTTCCCAGTACAAGATATTAATGCTACTGCCACCGTCCATCAAAACCTTCTTTAACTCAAAGCCATGAACTTGAGGAGCCACAACTAACGCAAGCAGACCCGGGTGCTCCACCACATCCGGGTGATCTGCTCTGCTCCAAGTAATAGTATGCTCTGACCATCTCAAATACCTTGGTACCCCTACAGCCACTGAATTAACTGCCCTTTTGACTATCTTTCTCTCTCTTGGTCGTGCCACTGGTATATATATGATATTGGCCAAGTTGCCTCGGCTGGTTCGAGAATCCACCCTGATTACCTGTATTTTGGCCGGGTCCTGTATTTCCAGTTGGTACCGCGTTTGCTCCAGTTAGAGGCCCCGCAGCCGGGTTAGCACTCGGGCCGGGTCCTCCACTCCTGTTTGCTCCTTGCAGAGCTCTCTGAATCTCATTGTTTTTCCACCTGTTCAAATCTACACACTGGGCCAATGAATGATTGGCGGGTCTGCCGTTCTTGCTATGACGAGGACACGGCATCCTGAAGGCCTCTTCAGTGCTCATTGGGCGTGTTCCTTGATAACTATTTCCACCACCGTAACTCCCATTATTTCCCTGATAACCTCTGTTTTCCTGATAACCTCTGTTTTCCTGATAATTCCCGTCCATCCTTTGCCTCTGAAACCCGGCATTTGCATTTGCAACTAGCTCTGAGTTTCCTTCCTGATGCCCACGCTTGTGCTGGTTCTGATTGTTGTTGTTATTGTTTCCCGGGCCATTGTTCTTTCCTCCATTGTTCGCAGCACCTTTCCCTTTTTCTTCCTCACTATCATCCTGGGTTTTGTCCGTGGCTGCGTGTCTGTTGCACGCATCCATCAACTCTGCCATAGTAACGGGCTTAACCCGGTGTCCTTCCTTCATGCGACCCAGCTTCTGGACCAAGGGAGCGTACTTGCAAGTTTTCTCCATCGATGAAATTGCATCCTTGGGCTCGATACCTGATGAAGAGTGCAGGATCTCCGTGACCCGGCCCATCCAGTGACGAGCTGACTCGCCCTTCCTCTGTACGCAACGATCAAGATCTTCAATGGAAAATAAACGCTTGCACGTGCCCTGAAAGTGCTTGATGAAAATTGTTTTCAACTCATCCCAAGAATTGATAGATTTCTCTGGCAGATTCTTGAACCACAACTTTGCTGCACCATCACTCATCATCAAATACATATACTTTGCACAAACGTTCTCTGTGGCATTGCGTATACACATCGCCATCTCATAGCTGCTCAACCAACTCGCCGGGTCTGTGCTCGGCTCATAATTGGCAATCTTGCTTGGCTCCTTGAACTTCTCAGGGAAAGGCTCTGCTCTAATGGCATCTGAAAGACACTTGGGACCCGCCAAAGTGGAAGAACTTGCTAAAAGATTTTGTTACCCGGCGAGCTTGCAGATGCTGCTGGCACGGGACCCGGTCCTCCTTGTGGTGCTCCAGCGCAGGTACTGCCGGGTTTGCATTAGCTGCACTTCCTCCCCGATCTATTGACTATCTGCTGAGCCACAGAAATTGCAGGGGCGGGTTGATACTGCTGATTATTCTGGTTCTGGTTCTGCTGGGGGGGTTTTGCTGCTGTGCCGCGGCAAACCCGGCCAATGGCGGGTTTCCCCCGTGGCGACTCTTGCTACGATATGTTGTGGAATGAAGCGCGCTTTTCTCTTTTGAATACTGAACTTGCTGAGCAACCGCAGTGCGTAACATGTCAATGGCACGCCGAGCTTCAACCTCTGCTGGCGAGTCTCCTAATGGAATACGATCAGTGCTAAAGTTGCGGCATACACGTTATCTGCTGGATTGGAATAGTGACCCGCCGGCGTGTGAAACCTTGGTGTCCTGGGCGGCAGACCCGGATTTCCCCTGGCTCCCCCAGCGAGAAGACCCGGCACCGCTGCAGCTGCAACTCCAGCTGCTCCTGTTCCTCTGTCTGGTTCTACATTTGCTCTAACAACTGGAGCCACCTGGGTTACACCAACTGGTTGATCTTCTGGGGTTCTAAACAATACTGCTGGATTTATGGCGTTTTCTCCAGGAGCCAGCCGGCTCTGGTGCCTCCTCCGGTGTGCCCTGGTCATCTCATTGAGACGATTTTCCTCATCCTCTAATTGCTTTCGCCTAACCTCCATATCTTCTTCTCTGCCATTGTGTCTCTGCGCACCTGCTCCAAGGCCCGGCGTGCTGTATCCAATTCTATAGCTCTGGCTGCCGCGTTTTCTGGAGTAATAATCCTCGTAAGTGCTGTTGGATCTAGGACCAGGCCATTGTTAAACATGGCCTGGGCCCCAGTTGCATTGTTTCTTTCCTCACCCTGAGCTCGGTTATTGAGAAAACCGAAGCTATTCCTGTAACGCGCCGTGTTTTCACTTTCCTCTGACACCGAAGCCGGGTCTCCATCAACCCTTTGACCCGCCAGCTCCAACACTGGTGGCAATTGTTGCTGCTGCTGACCCGGAGTAAAAGCTGGTGGCACGACCGTTGACGGTGATGCCCCGCGTTGATCGAAGGAGCGGTGTAAACCGCCACCCTCCTAACCGGGCTTGGAACGGACTCTTGCTCCTCTTCGTCCTCTTCTTCTACTCCATATCCGAACCGGCCTTCGAACAAGGGCAAGATCGATTCTGAATCTGCATAGTCCACCACATCACCCGGGATTGGAGCCGGGTTTCCCGATCTTCCTCGTGCACGTCCAGGGCAGCTCATCTTCAGCCGTACCAACTGATTCTTCTCCATCAGATTGAACAATTGTGGCAGCTCCTGACACAGATTCATAGTCTCCATCACTAGCAGATCTAGTTGCAATCATACCAACAAAAACGTTAAACTTGCCAATTGGAATAACATCACCTGATTCAAGTAGATCTGATTCCGGCCCCCAGCCAGAATCATCAACGATGGGCTCTCCTTGCGAGTTGAGGGTGATCTCGCCGAAAAAAGTTCTCTACTCCTTGCCTTGCTTCTCCCATGATGGTGACACCTTTGGACGCGTTCCCACAGACGGCGCCAACTGTCGTGGGGTAGATAACACGGCAGATGCTACTTTGGGGTAGCTTGAGTTGATGGGCAAGGCGACACTGGCGTCTGGGAGATTGTTTAGCATTGCAGGGACAAAGGGTTTACCCAGGTTCGGCCTCTCCATTGGAGATAAAGACCTACTTCCTGCTATCTTATTATTGATCTCGATCTCGATAACCCGGCTACGACAACAGAGCCGGATCTCGATCTAGGTTACAAGGTTGTGTGTTTCTCTCGATGGTTCTCTCGCCTAAGCTTGGATCGTAAAGTCTCTCCTCAACTAGGGCTCAGGGACCGGTTTATATAGACGACCGGGTCTCCTGGCACCCAGAATCGGAGTCCTACTCTAGCTCTTCTAGCCTTCGTGTCCTCCAAGTCCCGAACCGCCTCTGGTCTTCTAGAAGCTTCCCTTCCTGAACCGGGTTACCGCCAAAGCCTCTGGCCCAGCAACATAACCCGGCCCATGCTGATGGTTAGCTGGCCTGGCCGGGCCTCCTGCCCGGCGGGTCACGCTTCCCTCTGCGTGGGCCTACCGGGTTACTATCCCCCCATCAACCAGTGCAACATCAACGAACGTAGCTCCGCTGCCAGAATCTACCAGGATAAGGACTTCATGAGAACCCACCTTGCCATGGAGACGTATCGTGCGACGGCGTGCCGGGGAGGTCGATGATGCCGCCGCAAGATCAACACACATGCGATCTTCATCAGAATTGGCATCGCCTGGTGACGAGGGGTACACTCATCAAATCCCATGGTTAAGGACCTAGGGTTGAGATTATGGGGAGAGAATGTGGTAGTACTGGTAGTTTCGTCGGCTGACAAGCAGAGGCAAAGATTTTCCCAGGTTCAGGCCCCTCGGGTGGAGGTAAAGACCCTACTTCCTGCTTGTCTGTTATTGATCGCGTGAGATTATGAGGTTACAAGGTGGCTCCGGCGAGATGTCGATCTCGCTAGAGCTTTGGTGGTTTGAGTATGGCTTGTTCAGATCAGCGCCCCTCCCAGCCTTTATATAGGCTGGGTCTCGGGAATACGTAACCGACCTGGTTTACATATAAGGAAAGTCCTAACCGACTATGCCTATGTCTAAATCTTGGAGGGTACTCCATCTTCTTTGGGCCTCCTGTCTTGGGCTTCGAGCAGGCCCTTCGTGATTAGGCCTCAGTCGTTACGTGCACCAGGTACCCTCATGGTAGGGTACCCGAGATGTATACCCATGTCAGTAGCCCCCGAGTACTTGTCTGACACGAAGAATCGGGCACGGACTCTTTCGTAAGTGCACGTCATATGCTTTGTATTATAATTGGAATTCATGTATGAATAACACCTGTTGGCTATGTCGAGTATCTAATCGAATGTGATTTTTGCTTATGATGATCAAGGGATAATAGCTTAGCAGGCCCAGTACACTCGACGGATCGGGACTGGTTAACTACACATTCGGGTAAAACCTTACTAGCCTTCAATCAAACTCGAGTCCCCGGACTCGAATCTGGAACAAACTGGTTAGATTCGACTAGGCCGCGGAGGTCTTACTGAGTCGACCTGTAGTATAGATTTGAATTTTACCCAACGCGTCCGTCAGGATTTTTCATCATGTCTGCTGACACGGAAAGCATAAGGATTGACGTTGCTGGAACGGTCCTTAGCCCAGCTCGAAAGTTCGGCGGGTCTTACCTTTGCACTTATGCGTGCAACATCCAAGGTATTTGCGACGGACGCAACTCGGGAATGTTTCGAGTATGATTTTGTATATGAACTGAGTCGATTCTTTTGTTGACTGACCTTTTGACGTTATTCTATCGGCTGCGCGACAGCGCTCCCGATGGGAGTAGCCCCCGAGATTGTGCTTTATTGCTTGCAATGGAGGATAATCTCAAATCATTTTTATCCCATACACGCTTAGTCGAAGAATTTTTTTGTATGCTCCCGATGGGAGTAACATGTCTTTGATCGAACAGACAATCGATTGACCATACACTCGAAAACAATCGAGTGATTAATATGCATTGGGCGAACCCGAAATCTTTTCTGAACAAGTCCCTTGCAATGACGTCAGGGATGACGTTTTATGGCGACTGCACCACCTGACACGCGGTGGCGTGCGCTATGCTGCGATGGATGGGACGTGACACGTATGTGGGCCCATTGTGCAGCCGTTTTGACTAGATTTGACCGTTCAGCCACGATTTCTCCGAGGCTATGATGGCAGTTCCTAGATTCCCGTGCGTAGTGGGCGGAGTGGCCGGCGACGGTTGCCCTCCACAGCTGCCACGTGTACGGCTAGATGTGCTACTTTGCCCACGATCTCGCGTCCACGGTGTGGATTCTTTTGCGTTGAGGTTAAAAGGGTGCGGCGGAGTAAATAGTACTTTTTACTTGCCATTTGCTCTCCGCCGCCGCTGCCTCTTCTTCCTCCTTACGCATCGCCATAGCCTCATAGCAAAGCTTCTACAACCCACCACTGCGATGACGAAGCCTGCCACCCGGGGGGCAGGAGTGCCGCGAACGCGTCGGCAGACAGCACCGCTGGAGCCGCTGCCAGCGGTTTGAAGAGGGACAAGGGCGCCTGGACCAAGTACTCCTGCAGCAAGAGGATGCTCACCGGCCTGCGGAACGACGGGCTGATCCCTGAGGACACCTCGCAGGTTCGCATTCCCGACGCCGAGGTAATCCCGCGCCCAGGCCCCAATAAGCGGGTCTGTTTTGTGGATTTTGTGAACAGGAGATTCTCCTTCCCTGTTCACAACTTTCTTCGTGCGCTGATGCACGTTTATGGAGTGCAATTGCACGATTTTACGCCCAATGGGCTTTTGCACATTGTGTGTTTCTTCGTCCTTTGCGAGTGCTTCTTGGGCGTTGCACCCCACTTCGGGATGTTTCGCCGCATCTTCAACGTTAAGCGCCAGCACAGCGTCAAGGGACCTGGCGGTTTTGGAGTACAGACTCGACCTGACGTCGAGTACTTCAAGATCAACTTCCTGGAGTCTGTGCAAGGATGGCGCCAGAAGTGGTTCTACATCAAGGATGTGACCATAGGCACCCAAGCATTCGGGTTGCCGTCCTTTGACGCAGATGCCATGGTGAAGAAGAGGCCATCCTAGATCCAACATCGGCTGGGCGATCTAGGATGGAGAAGGTGCTAAAGCTTCAGACCACTGTTGGTCGAGAGGTTACGGGCATCCATCTGCTAGCCATTATGGCCAAGAGGCGAGTGCAACCCCTCCGAGCCCGAGCACATGCTATGTGGGCACACAGTGGGGCTTCTGATCCAACCCGCTCACGCGCAGTGGAGCTTTCTGATGCGGAAGCAGAGAAGTTGGTAAGAAGCCTTACCAAATTGACTGATGAAGACCCCTGCGAGATGAACTCGCCTGTGGCTCCTTATGAAACCAGCACCCCTCTAATAGAGGTATCAGTCGATACTATACGTCAATTGATATGTTATGCATGTGTGATGTTGATTCCTTTGCTGTTTATGTGTGCAGGGACACAAAATGTATGAGTCGATGCCACCCTTGCCAGAGAGCGGTCCAGTGCCGGACAATGAGCCACTCGAGGCGGACTCTGATGATGAGGTGACCTCACTCGCCACCGCATACACGCCAGAAGCTGATGAGGGCGATGGTGAGGTGCAGGCCAAGCAGAAGCGGTCGCGCGAGGAAGAAGATACTGCTGACTCGGAGGAAAAGGAGGGAGACGAAACGCAATCGATGACGGCGCCACTCGAGGTTCCTCCGATTCGCTCGCTTCCCCCACGGCCACCGAAGAAATCGCGCCCGAGCCTGGGTGTGCTTAACCCTGGTCGAATGGTCGACCTTACTGAAGAGTAAGTATTATGTGCACTTGCCTTGTGATGGTTTATGAATGTTGCCAAGCTGTTTACTTAGCATGTGTGAAACCGTGTGTCCTCGGATGAGGATTTTCCACCACCACCTCAGACGGAGAAGAGCAGTGCGGCGTCGACTGCTCGGAGTTTGCCACCAGAGCAGCCACCCACCGCTGCGACTCCAGCTGCTGCGGACGCGGCTACACCATCTGAGCCTGAGGCTGCGGCTGCCAAGGATGAGGCAGCAGCGACAGGCGTTCCTGCGTCGACTTCCTCCTTCTTGAATCATGTCAGCTTGTGCTTTTGTATCATAGTTGAATCACTAGTGGGTGTTAAAGCTGTTCATAGACCTGATAGACCTGTTCTGAACTTTCGCGTATTGCGTTGTAGCCATTTGTGCAGGAGCTACTGAATGCTGGCTCCAAATATGTACACAA
This sequence comes from Poa pratensis, assembly GCA_947311845.1. NCBI lineage: Eukaryota > Viridiplantae > Streptophyta > Magnoliopsida > Poales > Poaceae > Poa > Poa pratensis. The sequence continues at coordinate 38,084,663 of CAMZMU010000055.1, read as the reverse complement.
GGAGACGGAAGCCGCCACCCTGCAGCAGCAACTCGAAGCTGCGAAGAGTGCGTGTCTCTTTATGCTAGTACCACTTGTTGAAGCTGATTCCTCTTGTAGTCTGTTGACCATGTATGTTTGTTTTGCAGAGGCTGCCGTTGATGCGGCAGAAAAGATGAACAACACCACCCGTCGAGTGGCTGATCTGGAGAAGAGGCTGAAAGCAGCCGAGGTTAGAGAGGAGTCGGCGATTGGTCGACTTTCTGCCGCCGGCACCACTTTGACTGGTGCGAATTTTTGCTGTGTTCCTTAGATGTTTGAGATTTCTGCAATATGGTGCTTATTATGTTGTCCCCGTGCTACGCTAGGCGTGATGGATGGCCCTACTGCTCCTGGCAAGCAAAGCCTTGGCACCTCACTCGATGAAAGTGTGGTTGTCTCAGAGGTTACCAGTAGCAGAGCAGGGGAGATGCTGACACAGGCGGCGAGTGCCTTGGGCGCCCTCCATGGCAGTTTCTTCCCCGGTGAAGAGCTTCCATCTTTCTTTGCAGAACTGGTAGAGTTGTTCAAGCCTGAAGGGACTGCCGTCACCGATTTCTGTCGCGAGCAAATGGTAAGTGGTGCTCAGACTACTTTTCTCATGTTGCTCGCGCACGGAGTCGAGGCAGATTTTGACAAAGCTACGATGAAGTTCCCACGGGGTTTTGATGGCAGAACCGTGGGGCTCGGCACTTGGATGGAATCCGCCAAAAAGTATGCCCAACAGCTTGTAACAACTATTGAAGATAGGGCAGCCAGGGTCCAGGCGAAGAAGGCTTCCTCCAAGAAGTCGACGACTTGGCGAGTGATCCCTTTGTTGACTAAGTCTAAGGATTTCGTCATTTTGCTTTTGCTATATGTAAATTATCAGACATCGTATCTGTCTTTCTATGAAATATGAACTTCAGTAATCGGGAGGCGCAACCCCCGAGCCTTTGCTTGAGCTCTTCATGCTTCCTTATGCCCTTAATTATTCTGACTGTAGAACCGAGCCTCTAAAGCATCAACTGGCCCTGTTGTGGGTGGTTCCTCGAAGTCGCGAAGTGTGAATGACCAGAAAATTATGGACTACCTTCAGCAAAAGCTTTCGAAGGTGAGCGACGTGCTGAAGGAGACACAAGAGGCATATGCTGAGTTGCAGTCGAGACCATCCCCAACTATGGAACGGGAGGCCTTTTTGCTTGAAGAGTTGGAGAAAGTGAACCTTCAGCCTGAATGTAAGCTCTTATGGAAATTGAATTGCTGACTCGACTCAAAGGTCGACTGGGATAACGGTTTTGCATTATTTTTGCCATAGGTGTTTGTTTTGACCAGTCGAAGGAGGAGGCGCGGCTACAGGACCGACTCGACGGTCAAGCGAGTAGCGCGGAGTACGCTGCCCACCCCTTTTGGTCGGACAGGGCGAGGAGTGCTATTTTGGTAAAGCTTCTGGACCGTGCGTGGCGAACTGCCATTCGACTTGAGAGCTGCAGGTTAGCCTTGTTTTGAGTCCACGAGGTTTTGTTTCCTTTCAATGAGCAGCCACAAGGCCTTGCTGCATTACTAAAGAAATTTCGAAAGGGCAAGGCAATCAAGAAATTTGTACATGAGCAACTGATTAGCGGGGCTAACGTTGCTCTTGCCTTTGTGCGGTCGCACTTTTTTTTAGAAAAAAGGCAACAGCCCTGCTATAAATTAATAAAGCAAGCAAATCCACAACACGATATTATAGCAGCTGAGGCATACAGCTTCGCCTAAAAGTGCAAGCACGAAAGGAAGATACCGGAGTCGACCAACTCCCAACAAGCCGGGCTAAGGAAACAGATGAGAAGCTACTGATCACTTCTTGGCTTGAGAGCGGTGTAGATCACCTTTAGCCCGGTGGCTAGTCCCTAGAGCGCCTCCTTGTCCTGCTCCTTTGCGAGATTCGCCCACATCTGAAGAAACATCATGATTTTGAAAATAAGATCAGAGGCATGTTTTGGGACAATTCCTTCAATAGCAAGTTTATTGCGAGTAACCCACAGCGCCCAGAAAAGCACCGAGACCAACACCCAAGTTAGTCTGCGTCTCTGGCCTAAAAGTTGTTGGATAACCGCGTGGAATTGAGGGAAGTTGGCCGGCGCCCAACTGCACCCAAGCAGCTTCCGAACCACACTCCATCCTAGATTCGCAAGCGCACACGAGAAAAAGATATGAGTCGCATCTTCAATCTCCCCACACATCCTACATCGACCATTCGAGGGCCCCTGTCTCTCCGTCAACTGTTTCCCCGCTGGCAGTCGATCCAAGGCCAGCAGCCAGGTGAAAACTTTAATTTTCAGGGGTAGTCTGGCCCCCCAGATGTCCCGCGCATGCGCCACAGTTGCTCCTGAGGACAAGATGTGGTACATAGATGACACTGAGTAAGTACCGGACGGTTCCAGCGCCCAACTGACCGCGTCCGACCCCTCCTGAAGCGCAAAGTCATCGAGCACCGTGAGCAGCGCATTCCACTGAGCTATAGCTTCCTGGTCCAGCGACCTACGGAACGTGATACCAACCGTATGCGGCGCAAACACCTCCGCCACCGAGATGTTGGGTTACTACAAACAGCGAACAACCGAGGAAAGGACTCTTTGAGAGGCCTATCGCCCTGCCACCAATCCAACCAGAACGCAGTCCGTCCCCCATCTCTGGGATGGTGCCTTGCCCCTAGCTTAAACCACTTTTTGATCTTGTGAATGCTTCGCCAGAAAGGAGAACCCCCTGGGTTGTCGTGGCAAAGACATTGTCAGCTTCCGGATACTTGGCACGAACCAGAGCATGCCAAACTGAGCCGTCCTCGTTGTACCGTTTCCAGACCCACTTAAGCAAGAGCGCTATGTTCATGTTTTTGGTATTTGTAAGCCCAAGACCCCCACAGTCTTTGGGACGACAAACCGCTGGCCAATTAATCCAGTGGTACTTGCGCTTCGGTCCCGAGCCTTCCCAAAAGAATCTCGCCCTAACCGCGTCGAACTTCGCATGAACCCATCTTGCAACAAAAACAGCCCCATCGCAAAAATTGGCAGCGCATCGAGACAAGCATTGGAGAGGATCAGCCTTCCACCCGAGGAAAGCAATCTACCCATCCACACCTCCACCTTCCCCGCCAGCTTTTGCACGACAAAGTTCCATTGTTCCACCGTTAACTTGCGGTCAGAGATCGGGAGCCCTAGGTAAATAAAAGGGAAGGAACCTAATTTGCAATTAAGCATGTTGGCCACTCTTTGCTGCTCCTCTAAGGGTTCTTCTAGCACAAACACCTCACTTTTGTGGAAGTTGATTTTTAGACCTGACATATTTTCAAAGCAAAGCAACAGGAACTTGAGATTCGCAATGTCCAGATCAGACTTCTGAATCAAGATTAGGGTATCATCCGCGTATTGGAGGTGCGAAATTCCCCCTGGAATCAGGTGCGGGACTACCCCCTTAATATGTCCAGCAGCCCCTGCTGCGGACAGCATTGCAGCTAGGGCCTCCACCACAAAGTTCAACAAAATCGGAGATAGGGGGTCCCCTTGACGCACCCCTCTCTTGTTGCAGAAGTACGGCCCAACCACACCGTTGATTGAGATCGCCGTTTGACCACTAGACACTAATTGCTGAATCCTAAGAATGTAGCCTGCATCGAACCCTTTCCGACGCAGAACCTCGATGAGAAACGACCAATTCACTCTGTCATAAGCCTTTTCAAAGTCAAGTTTCAACAGGATGCCACCAAGCTTTTGGACTTCAACTCATGCACGACCTCCAGCAGTGCCAACGCCCCGTCAAGAATACAACGCCCTTTGAGAAAAGCAGTTTGAGTGGGGCTGATCACTCTATTGGCAACTGGGTCCAGACGGGAAGCCATTGCCTTCGTTATGATTTTAAAGACCACGTTGATGAGGGCAATTGGCCTGAACTGAGAAATTTGATCCGCCCCCGGAATTTTCAGAATTAGCGATAAGATGCCGAAGTTCAATCTAGACACATGAATCCTGCCAAGCATAAAGTCATTTAGCATATGCAAGACCCCTTGTCTGCACAGCGGCCAAAATTTCTTAAAGAAGGACACCGGGAACCCGTCCGGGCCTGGCGCCGTGTTAGATTTCATGTCTGCTAGTACGCTGTCGAGCTCTTGCTCAGAGAAAGTTCGCATAAGAGATTCATTTTCCGCATCCGACACTCGGGCCCCCTCGGTCCAAGTGTTGGTGGCTAACCCTAAGCACCTAGCCGCCTCAGACCCCAACAGCTCTCTGTAGAACTCGTATACATGCTCTTGAATGAGCCTTGGGTCAGAAATTGGACCTGCCGGCGTCACCAAGGACGAGATTATGCATTTCCTTCTTCTACCATTAGCCACCGCATGGAAGTACGCTGTATTTGCGTCCCCCTGCAGCGTCCAGCGCACTCTCCCTCTCTGCCGCCAGTACTCTTCCTCCACCTTATAGATCTGCAACAGTTGTTCTTCCAGATGATAACGAAACATCCACTCATCCTCTTTAAGCCCTGACGCGTCGGCTTTAGCATCAAGCTGAGAAATCTGGGCCACTAACGCCGATTTCTTCACTCTGGCCTCCCGGCCCATGTTCTTGCTCCAGCCCCTCAAGTATTGTCTCAGCCCGCCAGACATATGATTCCACCAGTCCAGAATATCCCGACCCCCTGCCCTCTCAGCGAGTCGATGCCAAATGCTCTTCACTAAGTCTAGGAACCCTTCTACTTCGAACCACCCCAGTTCAAAGAAGAAGCGGTTGCTTTTAACCAACACCCCCTCCCCGGAGCTAAAAATTAGTGGCGTGTGATCTGACCCAAGGCTAGTTTCGGTCGCACTTTCTGCACCTTGATTTAAAAAAGATTGCGATGGGGCCTGCACCCGTACCAGGTGGGGGTCCTGTGCCAATGGAGGAGCACTACAGAGAGACACGGGTGGACGCATTGGTCCTAATCCATCATGTGCTAAAGGAGGAGGAGAAGTGGACCCAGCCAAAGGAAGAACCGTTGTATGTGTAGGGGTCAGCCCCCGAGTGTAATTTTGCCACTTGTAGAAAATGTATATTTGTGTACTTGTGTGTGTGCAGCCCCCGAGTGTACCGAACGGGGTTTATGACAAACACTTAATATTTAATATGACTCCTACAGCCCCCGAGTGTTCGAATGAGGCTGTGAATTTTTGCGATGTTTGGAGCTTCAACTCATGCTATTGAGCAACTTGTGTGTATGATTTTTATGACCCAGCCCCCGAGTATTCGAGTGCGGCTGGGGTATTATGTTTCAAGAAGGAGCGAAAGCTCATGTTTTGAGGTAACACAGGCCCCGAGTGCTCAGTTGAGGCTAAGGTTGTGCGAGTAAATTATGCGAGTAGTAAACAAAGAGAAATATGAGGAATCATTGATTATATTCTATTTTTGAATGTTAAGCTGCAGACCGCCTCATTAAAAACCTTCCAGTCCCCTTAGATACCCTGGTAAGGAAAAGAGCGCGTCTGAAACCAGCTGCCATCCGACATATGTGTCTATTACATTATGCGACTGAGCAACCTAAGCATAGAAACGGCGTAGCTGCGCAGCGTTCCAAGGATTATGTGAGAGTTCGCCTGTCTTCACGTGCTTCAGTCTGTACGCTCCACCGCCAATGACCTCGGTGATGATGAAAGGTCCCTCCATGGCGAAGCAAGTTTGTGCACCTTCTTTTGCTCCAGTCGAAGCACCAAGTCGCCAACCTCGAAGGACCTGGTACGCAGTCGACGGCTGTGATAGTTGCGTAGATCTTGCTGGTAGACAGCTGTGCGTGCTAGCGCCGTGTTGCGTGCTTCTTCGAGCAAGTCGACTGCATCTTCGAGTGCTTCATCTGCATCTTCTTCGTTGTATGCTTCGACTCTTGGTGCATTGAACCTTACGTCTGATGGCAGGATTGCCTCTGCGCCGTAGACCATGAAGAATGGGGTAAATTGTGTTGAGGCATTGGGAGTTGTGCGTAAGCTCCATAGCACAGATGGAAGTTCTTCGACCCAAGCACCCGCTGCTCTTTTGAGTGGGACCAGGAGGCGTTTCTTGATTCCACTCGTCACAAGCCCATTGGTTTTTTTGACTTGGCCATTTGACTGCGGGTGTGCCATGGATGCATAGTTGAGCGTGATATCTTGCTCTTTGCAGAAAGTTCGAATTCTTCAGCCGTGAAGTTTGTACCGTTATCAGTGATGATGCTACTTGGCACACCAAAGCGGTATATGATGGATTTTATGAAATTGACTGCTGTAGTGGCAGTCGAACTTGTGATAGGGACTGCTTCAATCCACTTGGTGAACTTGTCGACCCACCAGAAGGTGAGTATGCCCTCCATGGGAGGATTTTTTGAGTGGCCCAACCATATCGAGCCCCCACTGGGCGAAGGGCCAGGCCAATGGTATTGTCTTCAACGCCGATGCGGGTGCGTGCGGCTTTGTGGCGAATTTTTGACAGCCGATGCACCTTTTGACTATGTCCTCCGCGTCTTTGAGTGCTGTGGGCCAGTAGAAGCCTGCGCGAAAGGCTTTGGCTACGAGTGATCGACTGCTGGCATGGTGCCCGCAGTACCTGCATGAATATCACGAAGGATGGCTTGGCCATCTTCAAATGCTATGCAACGTTGGAACATACCTGATACGCTGCGTTTGTACAGTTCACCGTTGATGACAGTGTATGCTTTAGATCGTCGAGTGACGCGTCTTGACTCTGTTATGTCTTCAGGTACCTCGCCGCGGAGTATGTATGCGAGGAAAGGTTGAGTCCAAGTTGGCTCGATGAGGAGTACCTCGACTGGCGGGTCCTCTGTGCTAGGTGCTTTGCTCTTGGCTGCTGCAGCTGATGTAGGAGTTGTTCTTTTTTCTTGATGGACCTGTGCTCGATGCGCTCGAAGAAGACACCAGGTGGAACTGGTGCTTTGGTCGCGCCAATGTTGGCTAGCTTATCTGCTTCTTCATTGCTCTCACGCCCTATGTGCCGCAACTCGCAGCCTTCGAAGCTGCCCTCCATGAGTTGTACAGGTCACGGTAGGCGATCATGTTATCTGCGATTGCGCAGGCCTTCATTGTTTGCTGCACCACAAGATTCGAGTCACCGTAGATCATCAGTCGAGTGCACCCGAGGGCTTTGGCCATCCTCATGCCATGGATCAGGGCCTCATACTCTGCTTCGTTATTGGATGGGAACTCGAACCCCATTTGCAGGATGTAGCGGAGCTTGTCGCCTTTTGGTGATATGAGGATGACACCTGCGCCTGCGCCTTCGTTTTTCTTTGAGCCGTCGAAGTACATAGTCCATGAGTTGGACACATCTGGTGCTCCTGGCAGCTGAGCTTCGATCCACTCGGTGTGGAAGTCAGGTAAGACTTGTGCTTTGATGGCCTTCGGGTAATCATACTTGATGTCTCGGTGCTAGCTCGATGAGCCATTTTGCTACTCGCCCAGTTGCGTTGGGGTTTGTGAGGATGTCCCCGATCCCTGAGGTGCTGATTACAGTGATCGGGTGCTCGGAGAAGTAATGCGTCAGCTTCCTTGAGGACATGAACACGGCGTAGGCCAGCTTTTGATAGTGCGGGTACCGCTGCTTTGATGTGGAGAGCACTTCACTCAAGTAATAGACTGGACGTTGTATGCTTTGGGTGTGTCCCTCCTCCCGTCGTTCGACCACTAGTACGGTGCTCACCACCCTGTTAGTTGCGGAGACATATAGGTACAGTGGCTCGCGTTCCCTTGGTGCGACGAGGATTGGAGGGCTTGTGAGGACTCGCTTGAGGTCCGTAAAGGCTGCTTCGGCTTCTTGCGTCCACTCGAATTTGTCTGCTTTCTTCATCAGTCGATAGAACGGGAGTGCTTTTTCACCCAGCTTGCTGATGAATCGACTGAGTGCTGCTACTCGACCCGCCAACTTTTGCACGTCATGGAGCTTTGAAGGCCTTTGCATCGTCAAGATGGCCTGTATTTTCTCCGGGTCTGCCTCGATTCCTCGAGCTGAGACTAGATACCCGAGAGTTGCCCGGCTGGCACGCCGAACGTGCACTTCTTCGGGTTGAGCTTGATGTGGAAGCGTTTGAGGTTTGCGAACGTCTCTCGCAAGTCATCGAGTAGTGTGTTTTCCTCCCTTGTTGTGATGACGATGTCGTCGACGTAGACCTGGACGTTTCGCCCAATTTGCTTCTTGAGGCAGTCTTGCATCATGCGCTGGTAGGTTGCGCCTGCGTTCTTGAGCCCGAAAGGCATTGGGTGTAGCAGTAGACCCCGAGTGGGGTTATGAACGCCGTTTTCTCTTCATCCTCTTCCTTCATCCTTATCTGGTGGTAACCCGAGTAAGCATCCAGGAAGGACAAGCGAGCGCACCCGGCGGTGGAGTCGACGATCTGGTCGATTCGAGGTAGTGGAAAGTGATCCTTTGGACAGCATTTATTGAGTGCTGTAAAATCTACGCACATCCGAAGGATATCTGTGTGCTTCTTCTCTACGAGTACGGGGTTGGCCACCCATTGTGATTTCTTGATTTCTCTGATGAAACCTGCTGCGAGTAGCCTGTCGACTTCGGCTTCGACTGCGGTTCTTTTTGGGCCGGATATGCGGCGCATTGTTTGCTTGACTGGTTTAGCATCTGGAAATAATTGGAGAGAGTGCTCGGCGAATTCCCTGGGAATACCTGGCATGTCGGCTGGACACCACGCAAATATATCCCAGTTCTCACGGAGGAATTCGACGAGCGCGCTTTCCTATGCGATAGGCAGACTCGACGAGACATTGACTGTCTTGGTCGGGTCAGTCGGGTGCACCTGATGCGATCTTGTGTCATTGGTGGCATTGAATGCTCTGTCGACTGCCACCTTTTTGTGTTCTGGCATAAGTGTTCGATCGTTGGAGACCGCTAGATCAGCGAGTGTTGCTTCCATGCCAAACATCTCAGAGATTTTGCTGAATTCTCGGTCACAAGAAGGACTTTTGGAAGTTCCCTTGACTGTGATTACTCCTTTTGGTCCAGGCATCTTCAGCTGGAGGTATGCATAGTGTGGAACCGCCATGAATCGAGCGAACGTCGGGCGTCCAAGTATAGCATGGTATTGTGATTTCCAGTCGACAACTTCGAACTCAATCGACTCTGTCCTGAAGTGGTTCTTGTCCCCGAACGTTACGTCGAGTTGTATGGTGCCTTCTGGGCTTATTGCTTTCCTGGGACGATACCGTGAAAGGTATTTGAAGACCTTGGCAGGTTTTCGACTGACCTGTTCATTTTGCGGAGCGTATCTGCGAAGATGATGTTTATGCCGCTGCCACCATCCATGAATACCTTGGACATGGCGTAGCCTCCAATTTGCGCGTCGAGTACCAGAGCAGAGTGCCCTGGACGAACAACCGATGGAGGGTGGTCCTCTCTGCTGAAGCTTATTGCGGTTTCAGAACCCTTCAAGAATTCAGTTACAGCGGGAGGCGACATGACCGCCATGTTTACTTGTCGAGTGCGAAGTTTTTGCTCCCTGTTGGAAGGGCGACCTTTCTGTATCATGTACATCTGCCCTTGGGGCGGAGGGTACTGTGGTTCGTCCACCCGAGGTACGGGCTGTATGGCACCCGCGAGATTTCCGCCTGGGGCAGGCTGTGGTGGTGGAGGTGGTGCCATCAGAACAGGCACATTGTTTGGCTGAGGCACGGGTGCAGGTGCGTGTGGCTGCTGCCTTTCTGAGATTTACGTAATCAGTCGCCATTTGGTCGAACTCCCTGCAGTTTCTCATCGAGTGATTGGAGCGCAGTTTTCCGTCTTCCCCCTTGTACAGGTGGAATCTGCAATCAGCATCCATCTTTTCCTCGAATGATCGCTCGGATTGTGCTCCAGGTCGTGACTTGCGCCAGTCTTTCCTCTTGTAGCTGTCGCTGCGTTGGCCGTGGTCTCGACTATCCCGGCGATCATCTCGACTGTCCTGTCGATCATCTCGACTGTCCCGTCGATCTTCTGACCGCCGGTCGCTTCTGTCTTGGTCGTTGCGGGGTGTGGAGAACCCAGCCGCCATGAATTCGGGTCTGTCATCATCGTAGTGACGTTTTGAACGCTTGCGCCTTCGGTCGTCTCTGTACGAGTCTCTGCGGCTTCGACTGCCGCTTTCATGATTGTCACGGGGTGAGGACCCACGTGTGGTGCGCGCCATGTCTTCTCCGTCTGCCCACTCAGTCGCGATCATCAAGAGGTTAGCCACAGAGGTTGGCTTTTTGCGACCAAGTGCTTTTTTGAAGTCCCGCCTGGCGAGTCCCATTATGAAAGCGTCCATGGCCATATCTTCTGAAATTACTCCGACTGAGTTGCGTATCTCAGTCCATCGTCTGATGTATGACCTCAACGTTTCGTCTGAACGTTGAACGCAGGCTCGCAGCTCCTCGAACGTTTTTGGGCGCTCACATAGAGGCTCGAAGTTTTTGATGAAATCATTGCGGAAGTGATCCCACGAGTCGTATGTTGATGGAGGTAAAGCTTTGAGCCAGTCGCGGGCTGTGCCTTCGAGCATGAGTCGTATGTATTGCATGGCTGTGGTGTTTGTGCCTCGCTGGCACGCGATAGCCAGCCTATAGTCTTCCAGCCACCCGAAGGTTCTTGTCGACCCATGTACTTGGGTTGTTCAGATGTAAGTTTGAACCCTTTGGGCATCCGTGTCTCGCGGACGCGTCGAGTGAAGCACAGAGCTCTATGTGGCTCAGTCTCTCGATCAGAGTATGAGTCGCTACTGTAAGATCTGCGTGATCCGCTTCTTTCCTTCGAGTGGTGGCGGCGACCACTGTGATTGTGCTCTTCACGACGCGTGTCAACCAGGGCACGGTCTCGACTCCCTCCTGGAGTTTTTGGAATTTGGCGTATGGCCTTCGCTGCTAAGGCGAGTGATTTGATCTGTTGGCGATGTAAGAGAGCACCCGCAGCTGTTTTGGATACTGGTACTCCCTCCTCGTCGTATGTCATGAAAGAATTGCCTAAGTTGCGGGTGAGTGCCGCCCTCTCGTCCGGCGAGAGGTGTGATGGCCTTGATCTGGGTCTTGTGTCTGCTCGCCCGGTGGAGCTCAGGGAGAGCTGTCTTCTGCGCGCACTCGACAAGCTAGCCTGCTTTTTGCGTTCTTCGAGTGTCGCTCTTATCTGTTTCAGTCGAAGTGATTCCTGCCAGTTGAAGTACTGGAAGGTCAGCATCTCCTCATGTGTTGCGTATGCTGGCATCATTGTGCACTCTTTGATAACTTTATCTGCTTTTGTTGCCATCTTAGCAGTAATTGTGAGATTTGTGACTCCGTCCGGCATAGTGACCGTGCACGGGAACTCCGTAGGCCTGCGACTGGCCGCAGTATCAGATGATTCTGCGGCGAAGGCAACGTAGACTTGCTGGGGTATTACCCGAGGGTATGTGTATGTGTCTTTGAGTCCCACCATGGACTCGACATCGTCATCAAGGCTCATGTCGGAGTCGATATGCCCATCGAGTGGTCCGTCAGGACGGATCTCATTGTCGATGCCTTCATCTCCTATGCTCATCTCGACGTCGTCAAAGTTGTTATGAATCTCGAAGTCGAGGTTGTTGTTGTTGGTGCGGACCTCGGAGTCGACGTGGTTGTCGATATGAGTTTCTGGTTCGTCGAAGTCGCTGGGGGAGATCCCGCAGTCGAAACTATCCTTGAGCGGGAGATCGAGCTCGGGATCGTTTGTGCGGTATGCTGATTCGGCCTCCTAGCCCTGGAGTTCTTCGATGAGTTCGTGCATCTCGCGTGTGGACATGGTTGTTGCAGACGAGCAAGCTTGTAGGATCGACGATGGTATGGACGCAGTTGATGGAACCGCAGTCAAAGGATTCGCAACCGATGGAGCCTCGGGTGCAGAAGTCGCGAGTTGGCGTGGATCCGTCAGGTCCTGCACACCAAGCTTGTTGACGAAAAAATTGAACGAACCAACGGTTAAACCCAAACCTGACTCGAGATCGGAGAAGGCCTCCTGGAATTCTGGCGAGTGTGGCTCGAAATCCATCAGAGGATCTGATGCGCTTTTTGCGGGTGAAGCTGGCGTGTTGCCGTTTGTCGAGTGAGTCGGCGAGTTACCGTGTGCTGCCTGAGCCGGCGAGTTCTGGTTTGTCGATGCAGCCGGCGAGTTGCCGTTTGTAGATCTGATCGGCGAGTCGCCGTTTTCCGATGGAACCGAAGAAACCGCGAGTCCATCATTATTCTTTCCCACAGATGACGCCAATTGTCGAGAGGTACACTCATCAAATCCCATGGTTAAGGACCTAGGGTTGAGATTATGGGGAGAGAACGTGGTAATACTGGTAGTTTCGTCGGCTGACAAGCAGAGGCAAAGATTTACCCAGGTTCAGGCCCCTCGGGTGGAGGTAAAGACCCTACTTCCTGCTTGTCTGTTATTGATCGCGTGAGATTATGAGGTTACAAGGTGGCTCCGGCGAGATGTCGATCTCGCTAGAGCTTTGGTGGTTTGAGTATGGCTTGTCCAGATCGGCGCCCCTCCCAGCCTTTAAATAGGCTGGGTCTCAGGAATACGTAACCGACCTGGTTTACATATAAGGAAAGTCCTAACCGACTATGCCTATGTCTAAATCTTGGAGGGTACTCCATCTTCTTTGGGCCTCCTGTCTTGGGCTTCGAGCAGGCCCTTCGTGATTAGGCCTCAGTCGTTACGTGCACCAGGTACCCTCATGGTAGGGTACCCGAGATGTATACCCATGTCAGTAGCCCCCGAGTACTTGTCTGACTCGAAGAATCGGGTATGGACTCTTTCGTAAGTGCACGTCATATGCTTTGTATTATAATTGGAATTCCTGTATGAATAACACATGTTGGCTATGTCGAGTATCTCATCGGCTGTGATTTTTGCTTATGATGATCAAGGGATAATAGCTTAGCAGGCCCAGTACACTCGACGGATCGGGACTGGTTAACTACACATTCGGGTAAAACCTTACTAGCTTTCAATCAAACTCGAGTCCCCATATTCGAATCTGGAACAAACTGGTAAGATTCGACTAGGCCGCGGAGGTCTTACTGAGTCGACCTGCAGTATAGATTTGAATTTTACCCAACGCGTCCGTCAGGATTTTTCATCATGTCTGCTGACACGGAAAGCATAAGGATTGACGTTGCTGGAACGGTCCTTAGCCCAGCTCGAAAGTTCGGCGGGTCTTACCTTTGCACTTATGCGTGCAACATCCAAGGTATTTGCGACGGACGCAACTCGGGAATGTTTCGAGTATGATTTTGTATATGAACTGAGTCGATTCTTTTGTTGACTGACCTTTTGACGTTATTCTATCGGCTGCGCGACAGCGCTCCCGATGGGAGTAGCCCCCTTATTGCTTGCAATGGAGGATAATCTCAAATCATTTTTATCCCATACACGCTTAGTCGAAGAATTTTTTTGATATGCTCCCGATGGGAGTAACATGTCTTTGATCGAAGAGACAATCGATTGACCATACACTCGAAAACAATCGAGTGATTAATATGCATTGGGCGAACCCGAAATCTTTTCTGAACAAGTCCATTGCAATGACGTCAGGGATGACGTTTTATGGCGACTGCACCACCTGACACGCGGTGACGTGCGCTATGCTGCGATGGATGGGACGTGACACGTATGTGGGCCCATTGTGCAGCCGTTTTGACTGGATTTGACCGTTCAGCCACGATTTCTCCGAGGCTATGATGGCAGTTCCTAGATTCCCATGCGTAGTGGGCGGAGTGGCCGGCGACGGTTGCCCTCCACGGCTGCCACGTGTACGGCTAGATGTGCTACTTTGCCCACGATCTCGCGTCCACGGTGCGGATTCTTTTGCGCTGAGGTTAAAAGGGTGCGGCGGAGTAAATAGTACTTTTTACTTGCCATTTGCTCTCCGCCGCCGCTGCCTCTTCTTCCTCCTTACGCATCGCCATAGCCTCATAGCAAAGCTTCTGCAACCCACCACTGCGATGACGAAGCCTACCACCCGGAGGGGCAGGAGTGCCGCGAACGCGTCGGCAGACAGCGCCGCTGGAGCCGCTGCCAGCGGTTTGAAGAGGGACAAGGGCGCCTGGACCAAGTCCTCCTGCAGCAAGAGGATGCTCACCGGCCTGCGGAACGACGGGCTGATCCCTGAGGACACCTCGCAGGTTCGCATTCCCGGCGCCGAGGTAATCCCGCGCCCAGGCCCCAATGAGCCGGTCTGTTTTGTGGATTTTGTGAACAGGGGATTCTCCTTCCCTGTTCACAACTTTCTTCGTGCGCTGATGCACGTTTATGGAGTGCAATTGCACGATTTTACGCCCAATGGGCTTTTGCACATTACGTGTTTCTTCGTCCGTTTCCTGCAATTGGGCAAGAATACTAGCAGTATCCACATCCACAGGTAGGTGTAACAAGACAGCTGAACGAAGATCATCAGATAATCCAGCAATGTATCGCTCTACAAAGAACACATCACTAGTGCTAGGATCATGCAGCAAAATTTGGTGTTGCAGGTGTTTAAATTTTCCAGTATAAGCCTCTACAGTGTCTACTTGCTTAAGAGCTAAAATCTGTCGCATGTAGAGATTAAACTTGTTCTTTCCCCAGTAAGCCTCCACTGGAAGATACAAGTCATGCCAGAGCACAATTTGGTGCTTCGATTGTAGGGTTTTCAGCCAGAGAGCTGCGTTCCCCACGAAATTGAGCATAGCAAATTTAACTTTCATGGTTTCAGAGCCATAAATCTCAAAGTACGTCTCACAATTATCCTTACAAACAGATGGATCCGTCCCATCAAGCTTTGGAAAATCTATTTTAGGTGTAGATTGATAACGTGAGTGATGCACTGGTCGATCGTACTGATCCTCATCCCCATAATTGCGTGAGTAGTTGAGCGGGATCAACGTACCATTACCCGGGGTAATCGCTAAGATCCGTGGATCTCATTGATGTGCCCCCGTGCGTTGTTGTCGGTGCCGTGCCCCTCGGGCCGTCGCGCCGCCGAGCCCGTGTGCGACGTTGTAGAGAGCGTCGTGGGCGAATCGGTTTGGGGAGGCGGTCGCGACTCGATGGCGCCCAACCGCGCTGCCGTGTCCTCGGCGTGGAGCTTGAGAGTCGCCGCCGTGGCGGCGAGGCCCGTGACGGCGGTCTCCACCGTATCCATCCAGCCGGAGAGCTTGTCGAACTTGGACACGAGCGAATCGAGCTTCTCATTTGTGGCCTGAGCATGCTCGTTGGCGGTCGCCATGGATTCGACGAACTGTCGTTTCGCCGCCGTCGGCCGCTTGGGTGCCAGCTCGCCGGATCGAGATCCTCCGATCTAACCCGTGCTCGGAATCACGGCGGCAGATCAAGATCCGCTGCCCACCGCGCTTCGGAATTAGGGATCAGAAAAAATCAAGCAGGGAAGAGGGTTCCTTGCAAAGAACTGGAACAAGATTCTATTATTGCTCAGGCTTACACCGCCGTGATCGACTAGAAGACGACGCCGTGTCTGACTCTGCTTGAGGCTGGGCTTGGGCCGCTCCTGGGCTGGGCTTGCTGGGCCTTGGTCGGGTGCTAGCAGTCATGGTCGTGACACACTCGCACATGAACAGAGCACACACAGCTAGCTATTGTAGCTACTACGTACGCGCGGTTCCTTCTAGAAGATGGTCTCGTGACGAAAAGTAAATAAACTCCCTCCGTAATGAAGCTACTCGTACTAATCAGCGCGTATCACGGTCAAATCCAACCACGCGAGACCGTACGGTTCAACAGCATCTGGTCAGTGTACTTGGCCATGTTTTGACAGACCACTGGACTGGGTGCCATGCATTGAGATTATTTTAAATCGCAATGACGGAGGATGCATCGGGACAAAATATTCGAGTTGACCGGCCTGCCTTGGCAGTGAAGCATGGGCCTTGGAGACCAAGCATCTGCCTGATTGATGCCTAGCTAGGTGAGCTGCGCAGAAACAGAAAATTCGGGCGCACATATTCATGTCGTATTTGGAAATATAAAAAAAGTGCTAGGCATGAAGAAGAGCACGCCTTCGCCTTGGATGTCAAGAAACCAAAGGAGTTCAGGTCGATCTGCCTAACAAAACAGCGACGTCTAATCTAACAAAATGGCGCATCTGCGTCTCAAATACGTCCCCGTACGTCCAGGCTGTGTATGCTGTACTTATATGACTAGGGAATAAGCGCGGCATCCGCTGCGCCCGTGGATTTGATTTTTTTTAGTTTTCTTTTGAGGGATTAAATTTGAAGAAATGGTCGCTTGAGGCTTTTTTTTATTTTTTTGCATTTTGTATGTATGATTTGCAGGATTGTAGTTAGTAAATAAAAATGTCTTAGTTCTTGTGGAAATTTCAAATTTATGTTCGAACTTAGAAATAAATTAAATATTTTGGAGACATTTTTTTTGGGGAAATATATTTTCTGTATTTTTTTTGTCGTGGTTTGCATTGTTGTGATTCATAAAATTGAAGATGTGAAGTTTGTGAATAGTCAAGGGGTCCTTTAATTCATATGATAGGAAAAATATAGAAATAAGAAACCCATATGAATGGAATGTCATGTCTAATTGAATCTTTTGGAAAGAGCAATTGTGTATGATGGTAAAGGGAAAGTAGAGGAATTGTAAAAAAATGTTGGAGTGAATGGTAGAATTCTTATGGGATGTAGTACAATGATTTCTATGAGAAACATTCATATAGGAACAACTTATATGAATCAAATGACTAATGTAGGAAAAAGTTCTATAGGATAAAATCATTTAAAAATCCTATGAAATTCTATCAAAGGAGCCCTTAAATTCTGAATAGGAAAAGGCTAACATGATTTGTCGTTTTTTTTTTGTTTACGCGCATCTGCTGTCAGGCTGTCACTAACAAGCTGGCGTTTCTCCTATTGCAAGCATTCTTCTTGCATGCATGCCTGTTCAAATGTATTCTCTCAGTTCCATATATATGTGAGTCATCTAATATGGGACGGAAAGAGTAGTACAGAGTATATCATGAATAGCATAATGCTGTTCTTACAACTTGCTACATGATATTCTACATGTTGAGAAGGATAAATGAGTACGTGGTAGAATGGTAGTATAAAATCGATCGTACACTATTAAGGACAAAACCCATACATCATGCTGAAGGTAGTATGTCCATTTTAGCGTGTATATGTAGTTAGCTCTATCCTCTATTACGACATGTACAATGGAAGATGTTTAGAGAGGTGTGTATGAAAATATACAAACTTTTTTCAAGCACCGTATGATTATTTGCATAGGAAAAGTGTCTAGTCTGACATCTGGCTAGTGTAAATAAGCACTAGTGCTTAAAAAACCATTTTATTTTTTACGCACCTCCCTCAGCATATTTCATTGTAGATGTCCTTATAACTTATAAGGGACAAAACTAGCTAGCTTGTTTTGTTCCACTTTGATGTGTCCACCTGATTGCTGCATTAAATGACAAAGGTTAGGTCAGAAAAGCGGCACACATAAGGATCACTCTTGTGAAAGCACGTGAGGCCAATCCGTCGCTAGCTTGCTAGCCAAGTTACTTGGGGAAGAGAACATATATAATACACAGTGGTAAGATTACTCACAGTGGGAATAACGTGATAACATGTCTGTCATGTAAAAATACAATGTCAAGCAATAAAATCTGAACAAGACAAATGTAGTAGTATAATATATTATCATCACATGGCGTTTTTCAATAAAAATAACTCTACGGAGTAATAAACGAAGGTCTTCTAACATATACTCCCTCCGTTCCAAATTAATTGACTTCCATTTATCCACATGTGGATGTATCTAGACATGTTATAAGTATAGATACATCTATATTTGGACAAATGGAAGACATTTAATTTGGAACGGAGGGAGTATATTTTACTAGTCTAACTTATTGTCTACTATGACCAGCCTTACCACACATATACATTGAAAGATCGAAATATTATGACTAGAATGAGGAGTTTATAAAAGTGTAGCATAATTAATACTCCCTCTCATCGGAAATGGTTGACACAGATTTCTCTAAATACGGATGTATCTACACATTAAAACATGTCTAGATACATACGTATTGAGGCAACTCCATGTCAATTATTTCTGATCAGAGGGAGCACTTTAAATGAAGTAGATCTTCAAGCAGATATGTTATACACAGCGCCAGGGGCGAAGGCAGGAATAAAAAAAATCATGTTGAGTGCGGACGATCAAAGAGAATGCCAAAAAAGAATCTCTAAAATCTGAAATTTACAAAGGACTTCAGATTCTTAGGTGGGACAGGACCCTGCTGGTCAACCACTACCTCTGCCCCTTCGTAGAGGAAGCATGAAGATTGAATAACCCATGGTTATGTAAATGGAAAACTTTTATACCCATCGAGTAGAGCGGGTATGACCACGAGAATGAATAACCCATAACCACGTACCCATGAATCCGTATGAAAATTGAACTAAACCAGCACAAATTAACTAGTATCAAGCTTCCATATTTTTCTGTTTTGCGGGATGGATTTGGGCGCCGCACTGCAACCCTAGTTTCATTCCACGTTAACCTGACATGGCTAGGCCACTATGTGTGGGCGCTTGGCCCATCACTGGGCTTGACCTTGTCCGCTTATCTGCGGCTTTGTCTGTTTTCTCAACAATTTGTTTTTTGTCTTGTCAGGCTTGAGATAATTTTCTAACACGCATACATGAATATTAAGGATGACTTGGACCATTTAATTTGTCAAACCCTAATTCATGGTTTCGACATAATAATAAAAATTTGTGTCAACCCCTATTTTCAGTTGGCGGTTTTATGCGTCGGTGCCTTAATTTGTGAAGGAAAAGAAGATTCTGCGTAGAGTACATGAATGACATCCAACAACAAAAATATTGGGCTCCAAGCTCGAACGCAAAGGTATGCCATGTGACGTCATGACGTGCGTGCGCGTTCCCAACAACAAACAGAAAGAGATTCCCAACCACGAGCACATGAACAGAACACACACAGCTAGCAAAAGCTACGTACGCGCGCGCGGTTCCTTCTAGAAGGAGATCGTCTCGTGACGAAAAATAAACAAACTCCCTCCCTAATCAGCGCGTATCACGGTCAAATCCAACCACACGATTGCGACCGCTGCAGAATCACGGAAGGCCGTACACTTCAGCACTATCTAGTCAGGCAGGTACTTCGCCATGTTTAAACTGCCCCTGGGTACCATGCTGTCAATGCATGTGGTGCGATATCTGCTGGAGTACAAGCGTGATCAACCACCTTTTTTTACAAATGAATCAACAGATTTTTATTATTGAAGTGCAGTATTATATGTATAAGCTCAATGAAGGAGGATGGATCGGGACACTCGATTTCGCTGCCCCGATCAGCTTAAATAATCGAGTTGACCAGCCTGCCTCACTAAGCGCCTTGGAGACCAAGCATCTGCTGATTGATGCCTAGCTATGTGAGCTGCGAAGAAACAGAGCGGGAGGAAAATTCGGGCGCACATATTCACTCCAAGCATCTGCTGATTGATGCCTAGCTATGTGAGCTGCGAAGAAACAGAGCGGGAGGAAAATTCGGGCGCACATATTCATGTCGTATTTGCAAATAAAAAAATGGGAGCAGCTCGTGTTTTTTTTTTATGCCTCTGGATTGGTACAGCTGTAGTATCTGAACTTAACACACCAACTCACACCACACGCACACACTCAACACCACACACACCCTAGTGTGCAAGTTAAGACCTACATATCTATACAAACCCCACGCGAGCAGCTCGTGTTAGGCATGAAGAGGATTCCATTCCATCACGCCTTGCATGTCAAGAATATGTGAGTTGATGCACTAGCCAATTATCGCAAAAGTCCGAACTGATGGGAAAGGGCTGTGCAATGTATATATTATATTCTGACACTCCCCCTCACGTCCAGGCTATGGACTTTTTCCCACGAGCCTAGGACGTGGAATTTAGGGTGTCCGCAGATATTTATTTTTAATACTGCGTTAGTCAGGATTTGAATTCAAAACCTCTGGCTCTGATACCATATGTGAGTTTACGCACTAGCCAATTATTCCAAAAGTCCGAACTGATGGGAAAGGGCTGTGCAATGTATATATTATATTCTGACAAAGAAACCAAAGGAGTTTTCCCCCTAACGAAACAGCGACGTCTCATCTGCTCCGTACCAAACTGAAGGATCTACGGGCGGCGCGCATCTGCGTTGCAGATACGTCGCCGTACGTGTTAATAATTCAGGATGTGTATACAGTATTTGACCAGTACTCTTTGCAAAGTTATGTGTACCTGCAAGGCTGCAACAGCAGTGTAGTCAACCCTTCTTCCACGATGGATCACGTCGTGATGGCGACTATATATATTGAAGAAAGCTGGTGTTTAGTGTGGCGCTAGCACGTGTGTATTTCAAAGCTCCAACAAGAAGGCTAGACCCCGGAAGCAAACGCGATGCCATTTGTCTGCATTTGTAAAGGATACAGTGGGACATAGCTTTCAGCCCTCTGTGCAACAGAATGGTATAAAGAGCATGTTCAACCAGAATTGTCTGATTTGACTCGCTATATGTCCGTGGATAATTCAAACATGTGTGCGAACAAAAGAGCCCCGGTCACCCTTCAAATGTCCAGGTCTGAAGCCCTTTAAATCTCACCATTCAAATCCATAAAATCCACACAACGTACAAAATTAACCTAAAAACTTAAAATGCAACCAAAATAGATCATCATCAGAAAAGTTCACATCTAGTTAAAATAAAGCGGACAAGTTCATCATGGGACCAAAGGAGCACAAGTTCATCGACACACATATAGACATAGATATAAATCAGGCAAGTTCATCACCGCGGAGCCTTGCCCTTCCCCTTGTCATCTCCGAGTTCGGGGCGAGTTGAAGGCAGCGTAGGGGTCGGAGAAAGTGCTGCCACCGGAGGAGGAGCTGTCTTCGTCACCGGTGGGAAGCCCCTCGAGCCGTTTGATGGCGGGCCCGCTCGTTAGCGAGGCAGACCACATTGGTTTTGGCAGCCTTCTTCTCCGCTGCCTCCCGCTCGAACAACGCGATGGCCTCCACCAACGCAATGGCATTCTTTCAGAACCGATGATGGGCGTCCATCTCCGCTAACGCGTTCATTTGTTCAAGCTAGGTGCATTTTGTCGTGGAAGCTTCTTGGTGATAAATATATATTTTCCACATGTCAAATTACTAGGCATCCAATATGTGCGACAAGTGGGTGCTGAAGTCCTTCCCTGGCCTTGAAGCGTTGTTCTACGTACGTTTCCACTCTTTTTTTTAGCGAGTAAAGGATGACGTACTAATCCTCCGAACTTACAGAAAGATCCAGAAGCAAAGGAAAATTACAAGGAGACCCTCTGGATCCCGACGACAAAGACGAGCCAGAGCTGTCGGTGACGCGCCGCTGCTGAAGCTCCTCCACTCCTTGGATCGCCAGAGCCCACCACACCGCAGACGGGAAGTCGCCAAGCACCGCCTCCGAAGAGACTACTGCCGAGACCGCCGGCGCCGCCGCAGAGAACCACTGCACCATCCTCCACATATACTTCATCCAGATCCGTCGCACACCCAGATCTGGTCGTGGTGAGACGACCTCGAGAGATCCAGCGATCCTCGAGCTCGGGAAGTCGTGCTGGAGACGGCGAAGCTCCAAGGAACACCACCGCCGGAGGGGATCCACGACGACACCAAAACCCGAACCAGCAGCAGCTCCACCTCCCAAACGCCGCCGGCCGGGAGCCTACCGTAGCCTACACTATATACACCCCGTGAGACGGGCTTCCCCCACCCTCCCGCCGCCGGAGCAGCCGACGGAGGGGGAGTGATACGTCTCCAACGTATCTATAATTTCTGATGTTTCATGCTTGTTTTATATATCATTGTCACATATTTTATATACACTTCATATCACTTTTATGCATTTTCTGGGACTAACCTATTAACAAGATGCCACAGTGCTAGTTCCCTGTTTTCTGCTGTTTTTGGTTTCAGAAAAGTACTTCTGCGAATATTCTCGGAATTGCACGAAACAAAAGGCCACGTCCCTATTTTTCCAACACGTACACGAAGTCCGAAGGAGAGACGAAGAGGAGCCAGGAGCCAGCCAAACCACATGGCGGCGCGGTGGGCCCCCCTGCCGCACCAGCCTATGGGTTGGGCCCCTCGGGCTCCACCGACATCGCCCCTTCGCCTATATATTGCCTCAGATGCGAAAACCCTAAAATATGAAGTCATATTCCACGAAGAGTTCCGCAGCGCCGCCGCCATCGACGACAAGTTTCGGGGGACAGAATCTTTGTTCCGGCACGCCGCCGGGACGGGGAATTGCCCCGGAGTCATCTCCATCGACTCCACCGCCATCTTCATCGCCGCTGCTGACTCCCATGATGAGGAGGGAGTAGTTCTCCCCCGAGGCTGAGGGCTCTACCGGTAGCTATGTGGTTCATCTCTCTCTCCCATGGTGTGATCTTTATGTGATCATGTGTATTGCTAGTATCGCTGAATGCATTAATAATGTTTATGCTACTCAAATGATTTTGTCTAGTTTCTGGAGTCATTGTGACAACACGGTATCAAGGTGACAGTATGGGTACTTGTGTGACTCTATGAATAATTTAGACATTTATCATGGCTTATTCTTGGGAATTGTGGTGTTTGTTTACTCAGACTTTGAGGTGTGCTCTTGCAGCCCTACGCATAGTACTCTTGCTTCATCAAGAAGGAGAATAATACCGAGCAGTATTTACTTATGTTCAGTTGTGCTAATCTAGTTGAATATGTAGATGTTACTCTTTATTTATTATGCACTCTAGAGGTTACTTTAATATGAACTCCGGTACTCTCCACGGTGTAAAGGTGACAGTGTGTGCACCGTGTGTGATTCCTTTATGACGTTGTGGCGCTTGTTTACTTCAGCTTGAGGTGTGCTTTTGTAGCCCTACACAATGAATGGTGTTTGTTATCCAACAAGAGAGTGTTTAAGAGTAGTTTTTATTTATTCAGTTATGAGATCATTGTTGAGAGTGTCCACTAGTGAAAGTATGATCCCTAGGTCTTGTTTCTAAGCATTGAAACACCGTTTACAACAAGTTCTGCTACATGTTTGCTTGCTGCCATCTTTATTTCAGATTGCAGTGTTGCCACTCATCACAATCTGCATGAGCCAACTGATCATACGATCGTCAAACCCTCTCCGTTGCAGCGCCACCCGGAGAAAGGCCCAATCCAGACGGTCATACGCTTTCCGGAAATCTAGCTTCAGGAACACGCCCTTTTGGCGTTGAGATTTCACCTCGTGAATAATCTCGTGAAGAGCCAGAATCCCATCATGTATAAACCGGCCTTTTAGGAAGGCGAACTGGTAAGGATGTGTAAGGTGCTCCATAATTGGAGCAAGCCTATTAGCACACACCATAGAGAAGATCCTATGAATGACATTCAGCACGGTAATAGGTCTAAATTGGCGGATATCCGTGGCCCCCACTACCTTGGGGATCAGGGTAACCATGCCAAAGTTAAGGCGAGACATGACTAGTGTCCCAATATAAAATTCTTGGAAATCGCCATAATTACCGCCTATAAATTCTCCCAGAACTTCTGGAAGAAAATAACCGGAAGACTGATACGTCTCCAACGTATCCATAATTTCTGCTGTTCCATGCTTATATTATACCATTTGCTACATATTTTATATACACTTTATATCATTTTTATGCATTTTCTGGGACTAACCTATTAACAAGATGCCACAGTGCCAGTTCCCTGTTTTCTGCTGTTTTTGTTTCCAGAAAATTACTTCTGCGAATATTCTCGGAATTACACGAAACAAAAGGCCAAGTCCCTATTTTTCCAACACCGTCACGGAGTCCGAAGGATAGACGAAGGAAGGCGCCGAGGTGGCCAAACCACATGGTGGCACGGCCAAGGGTAGGACCGCGCCACCAGGTGAGGTGGGCCCCTCGGGACTCCACCGACGCCGCCCCTTCGCCTATATATTGCCTCAGATGCGAAAACACTAAAATACGAAGCCATATTCCACGAAGAGTTCCGCAGCGCCGCCGCCATCGACGACAAGTTTCGGGGGACAGAAGTCTCTGTTCCGGCACGCCGCCGGGACGGGGAATTGCCCCCGGAGTCATCTCCATCGACTCCACCGCCATCTTCATCGCCGCTGCTGACTCCCATGATGAGGAGGGAGTAGTTCTCCCCCGAGGCTGAGGCTCTACCGGTAGCTATGTGGTTCATCTCTCTCCGATGGTGTGATCTTTATGTAATCATGTGTATTGCTAGTATCGCTGAATACATTAATAATGTTTATGCTACTCAAGTGATTTTGTCTAGTTTCTGGAGTCATTGTGACAACACGGTATCAAGGTGACAGTGTGGGTACTTGTGTGACTCTATGAATAATTTAGACATTTATCATGGCTTATTCTTGGGAATTGTGGTGTTTGTTTACTCAGACTTTGAGGTGTGCTCTTGCAGCCCTACGCATAGTACTCTTGCTTCATCAAGAAGGAGAATAATCCCGAGTAGTATTTACTTGTGTTCAGTTGTGCTAATCTAGTTGAATATGTAGATGTTACTCTTTATCTATTATGCACTCTATAGGTTACTTTAATATGAACTCCGGTACTCTCCACGGTGTAACGGTGACAGTGTGTGCACCGTGTGTGACTCCTTTATGACGTTGTGGCGCTTGTTTACTCCGGCTTGAGGTGTGCTTTTGTAGCCCTACACAATGAATGGTGTTTGTTATCCAACAAGAGAGTGTTTAAGAGTAGCTTTATTTATTCAGTTATGAGATCATTGTTGAGAGTGTCCACTAGTGAAAGTATGATCCCTAGGCCTTGTTTCTAAGCATTGAAACACCGTTTACATCAAGTTCTGCTACATGTTTGCTTTCTGCCATCTTTATTTCAGATTGCAATTACTACTTGCAATCATCCATATCACTTGTATTTCACTATTTCTTCACCGAACTAGTGCACCTATACATCTGATAAGTGTATTGGGTGTGTTGGGGACACAAGAGACTTCTTGTATCTTAATTGCATGGTTGCTTGAGAGGGATATCTTTGACCTCTACCTCCCTGAGTTCGATAAACCTTGGGTGATTCACTTAAGGGAAACTTGCTGCTGTTCTACAAACCTCTGCTCTTGGAGGCCCAACACTGTCTACAGGAATAGAAGCGTGCGTAGACATCAGGGAGGAACCCACGCCTCACCGGCGGGCGAGGTGGAACGACGG
Organism: Poa pratensis; assembly: GCA_947311845.1. Lineage (NCBI taxonomy): Eukaryota > Viridiplantae > Streptophyta > Magnoliopsida > Poales > Poaceae > Poa > Poa pratensis. The sequence goes on along the minus strand of CAMZMU010000055.1, from coordinate 38,059,429 downwards.
GTGACTCTCAAAAATCGCCTCTCGGAACTGTAGCGGAGAGAGGAGAAACGAGGGCGACCGACTCTGTTGTATGTATATTTCCACTCTTGTTCGTCCTTATAAGTTTTGAATTCTGAACAGGAAACGGCTAACATGATTTGACATTTTTTGCAGCCATTTGACGATGTGTACGCACATCCCCTGTCAGGCTGTCACTAACAAGGTGGCGTTTCTTCTAAAGCAAGTATTCTTCGTGCATACATATACAAAAAAAAAATTCGAACCTCGGCAATGCCTTTGATTGATAAAGTCGAAAAGAGTTGAACAGTTTATGAGGGAAACTGGCCGAAAACCGTACAACACAACGCACCACACCGGCCTCAAGGCCACGCCCCAGAAAACGAGTCGATGACTATATCGCCCTAGCGAAACCATAGCCGACACCCAACACGGCGGAGACGATCTCAACGCAAGACGAAATCCGGAGCTGCCGCTCCGACATCCACACCGGACCGATTGTCGCGCCCCAAAACGAGTCGACGACCATGTCACCCTAGCGACCATAGCCGACACCCAATACGGCGGAGACGGTCTCAACGCTAGACGAAATCCGGAGCCGCCGCTCCGACATCCACACCGGTCCGATTGCCGCGCTCCCCCTAGCCGAACACGAAGGCTCGCCGCCGCCAACCACCATCCGGATCCACTGGTCCCCCTGGCCGGTGGAACATCCAAGGCGAGGCCCCAAGAGGCAAGCGACGCAGGAGCGCCGCCCTCGCCCGATCCCGCGAGGGATTTGGGGTTTCCCCCGGAGAACCCCGCGCGAGGAGGCAACAGAACCACCTCGACGACGCCTTCAAGAAGGACGCGGCGCCCAAAGGGCGTCGCCGTCATCGGCCCTGGCCGACAACCAGAGCAGGGCTTTCGCCCGGCGATGTGTCGCAAACCTCGCAAACCGCCCATCGAGGACCGGCCAGACCACCATCAACGCATGCCGCAGCCACCGTGGCACCTCACGCCACGACGGCGCCGCGCCGACCAAGCCCGGGGCCGCCACCCGGCATCCTCTCCTCCGACTGGAAGAAGAACCCACAGCCGGAGGTGCAGCACGGCCACCTCATGCCAGCCACATGGCCGGGGCAACCCCGACCGCACCGATGCTCCCAGGCCTCGACCTCGCGTGGCGCCATCGATCCGGGGCCGCCGCCCCGGCGTCCTCTCCCCGGAGCCCCGGACCGACGAAAATCGCCGGCCAGCACCACTCCCCTCTCCACCGACCCCGCGCACCGCCGCAGGACCACGTCGGGCCGACCGAGCGCCAAAGCCCGTGCCACGACGCCGGCGACCTCGACCCGCCGTCCATACGGCCAGGCTCCGGCCGCCCCCATCAAATCCGCATACATATACAATTAGTATATCATCAATAGCAATAATGTTGTTCTTACGACTTGCTACATGCATGATAGTCTACTGATATTCTACGTGTCGAGAAGGCTAAATAAGTACTTGGTATAGAAGGGTAGTATAAAGTCGATCGTTGCACACAAAAGTCTACCGTAGTAACCGTACACTATTAAGGACAAGACATGTAGCTCCATTAGATTAGACCATGTACAATGGAGGGTGCTTAATTAGAGAGGAATTTATGAAAATAAACCACACTTTTTTTAAGCACCAGTGATTATTTGCATAAGAAAAGTGTCTAGTCAGATATCTGGCTAGCGTAAATAAGCACTACTGCCTAAAAAATAATTTTAGGTACCTCTCTAAGCAGGAAATCCATATCGGGTCATGGGTCTAGATGCACCCACTGCTTAAAAAACAATTTTTAAAATGTCAAAAAATTCCAAATAAAAATTTCGGATATACACATAGACATTTGTATATTAGCACAAAAAGTTTCACGAAAAAAAGACATTATTTCCAGCCCGTGCAAAAAAGACAAATTCTGGTTTTCAAAATGACTTTGTACGCAACATGTTTTTGTCTTTTTTGCACAGCCCACAAAAAATGTCTTTTCTTCGCGAAACTTTTTGTGCTAACATAACGGTTGCTAACGTATATCCGGATTTTTTTTAAATTGTTTGACATTTTTTTTAAAAATAAAAATGTTTTACATAATGGGTGCATCTAGACCTATGACCCGAATGGCCGTGTCCCTCTCTAAGCATGTTTCATTGTACATGTCTTTATAAGGGACAAAGTCACAAAACTAGCTAGCTTGTTTTTGTTCTAGTTGATGTGTCCATCCTGACTGCTACTGTAAGTGACAATTAATAGGTGGTCACCAATAGCAGCACACACAAGAATCACTCTTGTGAATTTCAAAAAAAAAAAATCACTCTTGTGAAAGCACGTGCGGCCAGTCGATCGCTAACTTGCTAGCCAGGTTACTTGGTGAAGAGAACCTATATATATTACACAGTGGCTAGATTACTCACTGTGGGCGAATAACATAAGGGATATACCATGTTGACAAAAAAAATTGAGGGTAGGCACACTCTCCATTTTTTTCGCACAACGATTAAAAGTTGCCAAATGAACAAGATAAATAGAAAATCGATTTATGACATTATATTTTCACAGATATGTTTCAAATGTGCGTGATCCCAATACAAAATAGTTCAAAAACACATGAAAAAAGTCTTACATGATCAAAAAAATTCTGAAAAATCTGGGTGGGCCACGGCCCCAAACCGACCCGCTAGATACGCCCATGTCTGTCACGTAAAAAAAACATATCCAAGTAGTAATAAAATATGAACGAGACAAATGGAGTAATATAATATATTATCTTCACATAGCGTTTTTCAATATAAAAATGACTATAGAGTATTAAATGAAGGTCTCTTAACATATACATTTTATTAGTCTAACTTATTCTCTACTATAACCAGAATTACAACACATATACATTGAAATATCAAGACATGACGACTAGAATGAGGGAGATTATAAAAAATGCAGCGTAATTGTACTTTAAATGAAGTAATCTTCAAGAAGATATGTTATACGTAGCTGCATAAACGGAGGCAAGAATAAGAAAATTCATGTTGCATGGGGTCGATCAAAGAGAATGCCAAAAGAAAATCTCTAAAATCTGAAATTACAATGGATATTAGATTCTTATGGGGGCCAGGACCCCGGTTGGTCGAACCCCTTCGTAGCAGAAGCATGCAGATTGAATAACCCATGGGTATGTAAATGAATTTTTTATACCCATCAAATAGAGCGGGTCCGACTATAAGAATGAATAACCCATACCCACGTACCCATGTACCCATATGAAAATATGATAGGTGGACCTTCCTATGTAAACCTAAAGTTTTTAATCCTAATATTTTTCACAATCCTGAAGACAAACCGTGAGGTCACGAAGGACACGGTCGCCTTACGCTTAAACCCTCATTACAGCTAATCACCTGCAAGTCTCTTCGACCCTACCCCTTTCACGGTTCCGCCTCTCGTGAGAGTGTCGTACCGATCCCACATCTCATATTCTCATCTTGATATCCCATACTGCCGTACATATCCTCACCCTTTCCTGCGGATCCCCTCGCAAATCACGCCACCTGCCGCCTTCAGGGCTCCATACTCAAGCCATTCTTTATAAATTATGACTACAAATTGTTGTTTATATTTTCTTCTCAGGTTGATGTGACACAAACGTGTGTATTTTTACCCGCGGATAGCCGTTTACCATGTTGTGTGGTGTGTATGGGAAAAAACAATTACCCATCAGCGGGTACGGGTGATGGGTAAGCTTAGAGAATGGCTAAAGGTATGGGGTAGCTCGACCCATGTATTCAAACCCTGTGGGTGCCATCCTAGCGGGGGCTTTCGGAGTTACATGTTTCATTGAAATAGAAGTACGTGATGTAAATGAGACATCGTAAACGTGAAATCTGTTTCGCTCGTAGGTGTAGATGCATCCACTATCCAAAAAATCATATTTAAAAATATATTTGGGTATACACAATGACATTTTATGTCTGCACGTAAAGTTTTGTTATTTTTTAGTGTGGTCTGTGTAAAAAAGACAAACTCTAGTGTTAGAAAATGATTTTTCACAATACATTTTTTTGTCTTTTTTCTACTGGCCATAAAAAATGTCTTTTTTTCGTGAAACTTTTTGTGTGGACATAGAATGTCATGATTAACACTCAGAAATTTTTGTATTTTTAAAATGTATTTAAAATAATTTTACATAAAGGGTGCATCTAGATCTATAAGTAAAAAAAAAAGACATATAAGTCAAAATATCGTGTCCATCGTAAACTTTCTACTGGACGGGTTGATGTGACTGAGTAAATCCTATCAATCTTCAATAAGGATGCTTCTATAGTTCTATTCCGTATCGTGTAACTGAAAATATGGACTTTTCAGATCAACTCCGAAAGATCATTCGGTCATCTGTTCAAGGCTAGGGCCTAGGTGCATGCATTTTGTCCTCGAAACTTTGAGGTGCTTTGTCAGAAATATTTATTTTCTCGCCCCGCCCGAAGTCAAAACTATTTGATATATATACATACACAACTACGTGGAGTACATGTCAAGTGTTTGTCAAACCTTCCCCTCCACGCGATGGGAGTGTGCCTCTTGGGAGAGGGAGTACACACGACGCTTGACAAACACAGATCCCGTTTCTTCTGGGAAGGTGGGAAAAAGCGCAAGTACCACTGGGTTCGGTGGTCGGCGGTTTGCCAACCGAAGGCCATGGGGGGCCTTGGGATTATGGACTCTAGACTCATGAACATTTGCCTTATGGTGAAGTGGGTTTGGAAGCTGATGTGCGGTGAGCAGGGGCTCTGGGCCGACATCATTCGCAATAAGTACCTGCGACACAAAGACCTGTTGGTCGACTCACACAGCCCGGGTTCCCAATTCTGGAACTCTCTCCAGAAAGTTAAGGACCTCATTGGTTTGGGGGCCAAGCACGGGGTCAATAACGGTCGTTCGACGAGATTTTGGCTCGATTGGTGGGTAGGGACGGGGCCGCTCAGGTCCCGCTTCCCCAACCTCTTCCTTATAGCCACTCAGGCGGGGATCTCCGTTGCCGGAGCCTTCCCGTCTGGGGATTGGGTAATTCCTACCGTCGAACGCTTGGGCAACCCGAGATTGCGGAATGGCAGGAGCTACTGAGGATTGTCGGGGACACACAGCTGTCTGAGGGCCAGGATTCCTTTTCTTGGCCCCTTGAACCGTCTCGGAAATTCTCAGTGAAATCCCTGTATAGCAAACTGTGTCTAGGTACGCCTCGGAAGCATTTCCGAGAGATTTGGGGTATCGCTATTCCTCTCAAGATTAGGGTTTTCCTCTGGCAACTAGCCCGAAAGCGGTTGCCTTCCTGTGACAACATCGTCCGGAGGAGAGGTCCTTCGAATGGCCTTTGCGCTTTGTGCGGGCAGTTCGAGGACACAAACCACATCTTTTTTGGTTGCGCTTTAGCCAAGTTCCTTTGGAGCGCAGTTAGGGAACTGTTGCTCTGCACTTGGAACCCCTCGTGTTTCGCAGAGATGTTTAGACTTCTCCAGTGCTATAGGGGTCAGGACCGTAGAGTGTTATGGATTTGTTGTGCCTCCCTGTTGTGGACTCTGTGGAACATAAGGAACAAATTAGCGATGGAAGGGGTGCTCCCCTCCCAGCCGGCTGACTGTCTTTACAAACTCGCTATGTATATGCAGGTGTGGAAGCCAGTGGCTAGGAGACAGGACCGGGGCGCGGTGGAGCTTGCGATTCGCCGCATCCGCGAGCTTCACAACACTACTAGGGACCGCCATGTTTGATTTATCCTTCCTTTCAGTGGTGTTGTTGTCTGTCTCTTGTTATCGACTCTCTTGGGTGAGAGTACATTTATGTAGCCTGCGTGCTACCTAGTGCTACATTGGGTCCCTTGTGACGCTCACATACACGTGCACACACTCACCCCTATGAACGCACGTACGCACACCCTACCCCTATGAGCACCTCCGAGAGACTGAGCCGTCGGTCGAGTCTTGAGATTGACGAAGTCACCACAGACGTCTCGCTTTCGACGGGAACGTCACCTCCCACTGAAGAATAATCCACCTTAATGAGAAACACCAATGTCAAACCTGAGGTTTGAACTCTGATGAGTTGGGAGTACAACCACCCTCTTAACCATCTTGCCACAGACAAACATTTGTGTTTATGTGAATGTGGACAAAAGTTAAAACATTTTATATAAAAAAAGGAGGGAGTACAACTGGTAGCACGTAACTACAGCATTGTTAGGAATAACGCTATTCCTACGAGTGCAACGTTTTGTACCCTGGACTAAGTGTAGCTCTTTATTTTTAAAAAAATTGAAAAAATGATATTTGAAAGTTTTAAAAAAAGTCTACCTTAATTACTTGCTCACGTACACGACCCTGTTCTGTTCTGGAGGCAGTACATCAATTTGAAGAAGGTTGTGTTCGGTTAGCAGGGACAAAACTAGCTAGCATGTTCTACAGATCGATTACTCCATAGGCAGGTAGTTATTTGATGTGTCCATCCAGCCTGGTTACTGCTAAATGACAAGAGATTAGGTCACCAAATGCAGCACCAACAGATTATCCTCATGTAAAAGGGGATGCGGCCCATCCCCATCGATCCAGCTAACCGCTCTCCCACCCGCCACGGCCCTCCCGATACGCCACTGAACCTCATCGTTCGGCGTCCCGTCTGACCACGTGTGTATGCATATGCCATAACGGCGGAACCCCCGTTCGAGTCGTTGACCTTTGCCCATGCCTAAGACTAAACCAAAATATATTCCCAGACTCAATCTCCATTTGCTCGGGCGCATACGCATGCCCTGACGTCACCACCAAAATATATGTGCGGACCCAAAAATGTTGGGTGCACTACATACAACGGACGTCCACTCTTGGCGCTTACATGTGTCAAAAAAAATCCGAATTGTGCATAGGTTTTTTTTTTTTTTTTTGCAAATACGAGTTGTGATTTGTGAAAAGTGTCATAGTGTGTTTTCGGATTTGTCTGTTTATTCTCTGCATGTATTTCGAGGTTTGTTCTGCAAATTCTAGTGATTGTGCACACACATTTTATGAACACCCAAAAATTTGTTTCAGAATTTTTAAAACTTGCAAATATAAATTTTAATAAGGGGTATATGTTAGGTGTGGTATCACTGGATATGCTCTCGTACATCAGGGTCCATCTGTTGCCAAACATTTTGTAATGTTAATTTTTTCTGCGGACAACGAGTAAAGTTGAGAGTTTTTATTCTTTTTTAAAACATATACGCTGTAGCGTATGCATAACTAATGAGACATAGAATTCGCAAAAGAGAGACACTGAGAACAATACGACTTCGGCTTCTATAAGAAAAAGGGAGAACACAAGAAATAAAATAGTGGATTCTATTTGTTAGCCCACTAGTAGCCCTATTTAAATTTGTGTTTCAAATTTTACCTTGAACTTGTGACATATGTCATGTATTACCATATTTAATAATTTTCCAATTTGTCAAAACATAGCCCCACATGTTTTGCAACCAATGGATGCCTGGTTAACTGCCAATATGGAAGCACGTAACTTTCTACGTTTTCTTCTCATATGTTCTACCCGACCCATTCCTAACCTGGCTTGAACCCCTAACCCGCTTCCGAGTGTGTCTAGATGCGAGTACATGTTAGCGCGTGGAGTGTTCGGGTTAGAAGGAAACACAAAAAACACGATAGGCTTCTAAGTGGCAGCTGACTCAGCATCCACATGGCCTGACATGTGGGTCCATGTTGCCAAAACTAGGGATTAAACGCGGTAAGTATTGACCCACTATCACAAGTTCGGGGTAAAATTTGGCACACAAAATTAAATCGGATAACTAGTATCAAAAATCACAAAGAGGCGTAACAAGTGGAATTTACTTGAACGAGACAAGTTAAAAAATTGCATTGCTTATTATTTGGTCGACTAAAACCTAGAATTGATATGTACCATCTTGCTAACCAACCATTCTCTCAATGGCTAACAGGGTGGTTGTACATCTAGCCCATCAAGTATTAAACCTCAGGTTTGACTATGTGCATTATGTTTGTGTATATTCTATGTTTCTCAACAAATAATCACTACCATTTCCCTCATTTCACTTAGGTAAAATGGACCTTTTTTTGTTCTACTTCCCACATTTTTCCTCTCCCTATTTTGGCGAGATTTTGATAAACTTTCTTAACATAATTTCTCCTTCCTAAAATATAAGGTGTATTAGTTTTGTTCTCCATCAACAATTTAAGTATGACAGCTTTATAAAAATAATATCAACATTAATATGTATACAAAAACACATTGTATGATGATTTGGTATTTATATATTGGTATTTTTTAGTAACCTTGGCCAGACTTTTAAAAGCTTGACTTAGGACATAACTAATACGGCTTATATTTTGAGGAGGGGTATCTTAAAAGGCGAGCAATACTTTGACTTGTGATATATGTAGAAAGGACTTTAACTTGGGATGTATAATAGTATAATAGAGTTTTCTTGAGAACATTTCCTTTGTATCGTAGTTTTGTGTTGTTTTTACTTGCATATTATGGCCAGAGTTACATATTTGAGATTGTAGAAGATACAAAAGGCCCACTTTTGACCTACAAATAAACCTCCTTGATGAGCGTTTGAACATTTTTCATAAATGACGAATACCTTTGGTTTTTGAATCGTCTGGCGCACACATCCATATTTATTACAAAGTTTTTAATTCATTGAATTAAGTTCGAGATATAAAACTAGTTGGAACAACCACAAATAGAGATCACATAAAGCATTTATTCCTCACAATCCTTATTACTAGACTATTATCTATATTGGTTGAATATGTCGAATGCTACCGTTTCCAAATGACTTCACACATAGATCAGAGGCTCCGCGCCTCGACATGTTGATGCAATGAACATATACGGATCCAATATGTAGCTTCGTTGATAATTTGCAAAAACATGGAAATTCAATCTTTGTTAGAAACCGTATATTTGCAATAATTTCATATGGTCCATCCTAAGGCGCATACTGGCCCCACATGGATTTTAGGCTTAGTTGGTTGCTCACCCCGCTAAATAGTTCTTGTTGGGGCCAGGTTGAACCCTACATAAATGGTTCGGCACAAGAATCGTACAAAGGGGTCTTAATAAAAAAATAAGTGATGAATTTTGGTTCATCCTGATACCAAAAACATTTTTTCATTAATATTTTAATTGTCTTTGGCCAAATCATCTTTTGTTAAAATAACTCCTCCACATAGATACTAAACGAGCATTAGAACTTTTTGTGTAACATTTGATGATAAACATAGCATATCATTAGACTAAGAGTTGGCTTTCTTGAATCTATACGCACTTTCTGGTCGTCCTTTGTTTGAACGAATTTGAACACGTGTGATGTGAAAATAGTATCATTAGTTGATTGTCTAGAAATGGTCAAATTGCATGGTTGAGTCATTTAGTTTTACTACAAGTCAGACCTTCGACTAGTAGTACTACGACCTATAGCGTGACATTAATTTGATAGGACATAGGAGTTTTGGAACCCGGGAGCATATGCTCCCGGTATTTTCAAAAAAAATAGAAAAAATAGAAAACTTTTCAAAAAATCCAAAAAAAAATCATGCACGTACCTGAGTATGGTACGCACCATCGTGACAAATTTCGCACCGAAATGACATCGTGTCCGCCCTGTGCAAAAATGACAAATTTCTGACATAAAATTCGATCAGGGCGGCCACGATGTCATTTCATTGCGAAATTCCACACGATGGTGCGTGCCATACTCAGGTATGTGCATGATTTTTTTCGGATATTTTGAAAAGTTTTCTATTTTTTATATTTTTTTCGAAAATACCGGGAGCATATGCTCCCGGGTTCCAAAGGCAATTTCCGCATAGGAGTAGCATAACCTTGGGCTGCTGATATACCTAAACCCATATAAGTTATACTCGAAGATGACTTCGGTAGAACTAAAAATTCGTGGACATCAGCGTCCGGCACTCTCAATTTGAAACTGTACGCTCTACACAATCTAAGGAATTTCAAGGCAGTAATCAATATACTGTTTGCGTGATACCCAATCTGGAACCAGAGCGATACATTGGGGAATACAATATTCCTCCGCCTTTTCCTCTCGGTTGTACGCTCTGAAGCATTGACCACCAGCCCAAGCAGCTGATCCAACCCCATAAATACTCTGCAAGCTAGTAGAGCCGTAAGAATCAGGCTTAGAGAAAGCCGTGCGTTTTGCACACACACCAGCCCACGAGCAATGGTTTCAGCGCCGCCTGCGGCAGGGAGGGATGGCGAGGAGAAGAAGGAGGAGGGCGGCGGCGAGCACGGAAAGCGGGTGTCCTTCACGGGCATGTTCCGGTACGCCGACAGCACGGACCTGCTGCTGATGCTGGTCGGCACGCTGGCCGCGATGGGCAACGGCGTGTCGCAGCCGCTCATGACGGTCATCTTCGGCGACCTCATCGACGCCTTCGGCGAGGCCACCGACAGCAACGTCCTCCACCGCGTGAACAAGGTAAGCCGCGCGCCCATCATCCGTCTCTCTGCCCATCACCTTCGCCTTTCGGACCAGCTCGGCTTCTTCAACCCTCAGCACGCCCGCTTCATCTCGCCATCAACACGCAAGAACCGCTTTCGTTCGGTTTACCCTGCACGATCGAGCTTGGACGATTCTTTTAGTATCATCTCGAGAAAGCTTTTGTTCCTTCTTTTGCCTCTAGTTTTGCATTCAATTAATTTTCTTTCCTGCTCGAGAAATAATTGAACTAGTAATCGTGTACTCCCTCCGTTTTTGTATACAAGGCCACAATCTCACATTCTAGATACCAAGGCAAATAGCTGAACTGATTAATGATTGTCGCATGCATGCTACTCTTGCATGGAGGAGGCCAACGAGTCCAACATGCAGCCAGTCTTTGCACACTGAATCGAACATGCACTGAGTGAGTGTAGTTATTTAAACTAGGGATTAAATATGGTAAACATCATAAATTTTGTCTCGATTAACGATAGTGGCCTTGTATAGAAACAATTTTGTATTTTTGATAGTGGCCTTGTATTTAAAAACAGAGGGAGTACTTAGAATGGATGGAGTTCCGCCTCCTGGCCCCTTCCAGTTCCCCCTTTTCTCCTCAAGCATGCAGGTTGTTTTCTTAATTTTGGGGAGACAAAATTTGAAATAGCTCACGCATTGCGTTTTTGTATGAAAACTACGTTTCTGAAGTAGCTTGCAGATGATCTCAATTCCTTGCAATTTAATAAAACATACTGTATTTCACAAGAACCCGAAGCTCTGCCCAGCAGATCCGTGCAGTATTTTTCTTCTTCTGAAACTCTGAAACGGGACAGACAAGATCAACTGCCACATGTGCCCATATTTTTTTAATGAAACGAGAGACTGTCACATTTGTCGGATTGCACTTTCTTCCTCATTATCAGTTTGCCACCAGGATCAATTCAAAACGGATCGATCTTTAACCAGAACTGTCCATAATTCCAGCCTGAAGACAACAATGTAACTCTAGTGGGAACTAGAACTGCTCCACACAAATTTTCACCCTGTTGTTGTTTCGTTTTTGTAGGCCGTTCTAAGCTTTGTCTACTTGGGCATCGGAACAGCAGTAGTCTCCTTTCTCCGTAAGTATGAGCAGACTTTGTCAACTTCATATGTGTTTGCACTTTTGCAGTAACTGCTGGCTGCTGATCATAGTTGCTGCTAGTTACTGAACATGATAGCTATCTCAAGGAGAAATGGAAATACTGAGATTAATATACGTTTGAGAAAAAGAACGTTAATATACCATATTAGTATTCAAATCTACTACTGCTTGTCATCATGGTGCAAAGTCCAACTTGTGCTCCTAAAAAATCATGTCCAAAGAGTATAGCAAAACCGTTGAATATTTCAACTGAAAGGTGACAGAAGAATAACTGTCAAGCCAACTTGTCTGTGCAGAGGTGGCATGCTGGACAATTACCGGCGAAAGGCAGGCAACACGCATTCGCTCCCTATACCTCAAATCTGTCTTGAGACAGGATATATCGTTTTTTGATGTAGAAATGACAACTGGGCTAATAGTTACAAGAATGTCCGGTGATACTGTGCTAGTTCAGGATGCTATTGGTGAGAAGGTAAGGACTTTCTCCATGTCAAATGAAGAGCATATAAGTAAAATTCTGTACATTCCAACTCAAACAAACTGACTACTGCAGGTTGGCAAATTTCTACAACTTGTGGCTACTTTCATCGGTGGTTTTGTTGTAGCTTTTGTCAAAGGATGGCTTCTATCTCTTGTCATGTTGGCATCCATACCTCCGGTTGTAATTGCTGGAGGAGCAGTGGCAAAAGTGCTATCTACAATCTCTAGCAAAGGTCAAGCATCATACGGTGATGCAGGGAACGTTGTTGAACAGACAATTGGAGCCATAAAAACGGTAAGTTCAGTTCGCACAGCAATTTACATAATGGCTAGTATAAACGTTTATACTAGGATTAGAAGAGGGGTTCTGGGTTCTATATTGTTGAGTACTCTTGTGGGTATATCTGCCAAATATAGGTTGCCTCTTTCAATGGGGAGAAGCACGCCATCGCAGCATACAATAAACTCATACACAAGGCTTACAAGACTACTATGGAGGAAGGACTTGTCAATGGCTTTGGCATGGGTTCTGTTTTCTTCATATTCTTTTCTAGCTATGGCTTAGCCATATGGTATGGTGGAAAGTTGATACTTAGCAAAGGATACACAGGAGGAACAGTCATCAGTATCTTGTTTGCTATCATGACTGGGGCAATGTGAGTTATTTACCTTCAAGTAGAATTCATATCATAATGATACTTCACATCACATCATTAATACTGATAATTTCCAACTGTGTGTTGCAGGTCTTTGGGCAACGCAACCCCGTGCATGACAGCCTTTGCAGAAGGACAATCTGCAGCACACAGATTGTTCACAACAATCAAGAGGAAACCAGAGATTGATCCTGATGACAACGCTGGTAAGCAGTTAGAAGATATCAGAGGTGACGTTGAGCTGAAGGATGTGTATTTTAGCTACCCAGCAAGACCCGAGCAACTGATATTTGATGGATTCTCCTTACGTGTGTCTAGTGGCACTACAATGGCTATAGTTGGAGAGAGTGGAAGTGGCAAGTCAACTGTGATTAGTCTTGTAGAGAGATTTTATGATCCGCAGGCTGGTGAGGTTTTGATTGATGGGATCAATATCAAGAGTTTACAGCTTGCTTCAGTAAGAGGGAAAATCGGTCTTGTTAGCCAAGAGCCCTTGCTCTTTATGACCTCAATTAAAGATAATATAATGTATGGCAAAGATGATGCAACATTTGAAGAGATCAAGAGAGCTGCTGAGCTCGCCAATGCAGCAAATTTCATTGATAAGTTACCAAATGTGCGTGACACTTTCAATAAGTCGTGTAAATTCAAGTTCTTCTGTTTGAGTTGACTGCTAATTAATATTTACTTTAATTTTGTGCCAGGGTTATGACACAATGGTAGGCCAACGTGGTGCTCAGCTTTCAGGCGGACAGAAGCAAAGGATTGCTATTGCAAGAGCAATCATTAAAAACCCCAAAATACTTTTGTTAGATGAGGCTACTAGCGCATTGGATGTGGAGTCAGAGAGGATAGTTCAGGAGGCACTGATTAGGATCATGGTGGACAGAACGACGCTTGTGGTTGCACATCGTCTGACCACTGTCAGGAATGCTGATTGCATATCAGTTGTTCAACAAGGAAAGATAGTTGAACAAGGTCAGATTCCATTCCCATCACTCATCTTTTTATAAATCACCTCTTTGTCATAGGACTCATATTTCAACTAAACTGATCAATTTACTACACAAATGTACGTTTCATATAGGTCCTCACGATGAATTGGTACTAAACCCAGATGGTGCTTACTCTCAACTTATTAGACTTCAAGAAAATCGTGAAGAAGAGCAGAAAGTAGACCGTCGAATGGTGGACCCAAGGTCTAAAAGTACAAGCTTATCACTGAAGCGGTCAATTAGTAGAGGTTCTGCAGGGAATAGTAGTGGACATTCTTTCACCCTCCCCTTCGGGCTGCCTGGCTCAGTTGAATTGCCTGAAGAAAATGATACACATGGGGAGAATCAGAAAGAGCTGGATGGTGAGGTTCCCAAGAAAGCTCCTATGGGAAGGCTAGCACGTCTTAACAAGCCAGAGCTACCTATTATTCTGTTAGGATCCCTAGCTGCAGCGGTTCATGGAGTGCTTTTCCCAATGTTTGGTGTAATGATTGGCAGTGCCATTACAACTTTCTATGATCCACCAGATAAACTCCGAAAGGATTCTAGTTTTGGGCTTTGATGTGTGTTGTGCTGGGTATCTTGTCGATAATCTCAATACCAGCAGAGCTCTTCTTGTTTGGAATAGCCGGAGGGAAGCTTATAGAACGCATCCGTGCTATGTCGTTTCGAAGCATTGTGCACCAAGAAGTTGCTTGGTTTGATGATCCTAAGAATTCCAGGTATGTTACAGCTTTTCTTTTGGTTTCTCCATCCTCCATATTCTGTGAGCTTTACTTTCAGGTGCTAACTGCCGAATTGTATCTTACAGTGGAGCACTTGGTGCAAGACTGTCAGTTGATGCTATGAATGTACGTCGTTTAGTGGGAGATAACTTGGCCTTAACAGTTCAGGTTATCGCTACACTTATCACAGGATTTGTCGTTGCTATTATAACTGACTGGAAGCTCTCTTTAGTCATCCTCTGTGTGATTCCATTAGTGGGTCTTCAAGGTTATGCCCAAGTGAAGTTTCTGAAGGGTTTCAGTCAAGACGCTAAGGTAATCCATGAAACAAAACCGTTAGGCTGTTCTTCTAGCTATATGATATTTTCCAAACAATTACTAAAACTAAATGTTACTCCCTGCAGTTCCATATAAGCTGTTGCTTTGGACATAAGCCCGGTGCAACTCTGACCAAATCTATTGTAATAATATATTAAAAAAAGGCATAACACAAATCTGCATCTGTCCAAAACAACACCCTGAAGGAAAACCGGAAGGAGTAAAGTTTCAAACTGCCAAGCTAGACTTCTAGCTAATTAAATACCTGTACTTTGCTACGGTTAAATATATATATCACCGGTCAGGTTAAGCCATTAATCGGCTCAGCCTGCTTCACATATGTCCTACGCTGTCATGCTCGTCTCAGTCCACCTTGGCCGACATCATGCGTCCACTTTCATGCTCGGCTAAATACCTTACATCATGCCCTCGGCTCTCTACAGCCAAGCCTAGTCGTTAAGGTCGCTGTGTTCAGTTAGTTTGGTAGCTATTTTTTTCTGTTGGAGATTTTTAGCATGGTGGGTTAGAGAAGTGGGAGATGAGGATGAACCACCATAAACTTCCATTCATATAATAGTAAGATAAGATAAACATGATTTGATCAAGTTTATAAAGTTCAGTCATTTTTTTAATCAAGAGTACTCTAGATAATTGTTTTTCACTATCTGAAAAAATGTTAAGTTACTGATAATGAATTGCTGGTTCTCTAGATGATGTATGAAGACGCAAGTCAAGTGGCCACAGATGCAATTGGTAGTATCAGGACCGTAGCTTCTTTTTGTTCTGAAAAAAGAATTACAGGAATATATGATCAGAAATGTGAAGCCTCGATGACTCAAGGAGTAAGAACAGGAATAGTTGGAGGCATTGGATTTGGTTTCTCATTCTTGATGCTGTATCTTACGTACGGTCTATGCTTTTATGTTGGAGCACAATTCGTGCGCCACGGACAATCAGACTTTGGTGGTGTTTTTAAGGTATGTAAATGCATTATTTCAGAAGTTATCTTTCTTCTTCTTCATGTGTTGCCTTCTTAGTATTCAGGTTTTCAGTCTTGATCCTTCCATCCTTAACCACAGTTACCACTTTTCACGAGGTTATTTCACATAGTAAATCATTTGCAGGTTTTCTTTGCACTAGTTTTAGCGACTATGGGTGTATCTCAAACAAGTGCAATGGCCACTGATTCAACAAAAGCAAAGGATTCAGCTATCTCGATATTTGCTTTACTTGACCGAGAATCTGAAATTGACTCAAGCAGCAATGAGGGTTTGACATTAGATGAGGTCAAGGGCAACATTGATTTCCAACATGTCAGCTTCAAGTACCCAACTCGCCCAGATATTCAGATCTTCAGTGACTTTACCCTGCACATTCCCTCTGGCAAGGTTAGCCTACTTCTCCTATCATCAATCAAATTGTTATATGTTCTACAGTGAAGTACTTAGCAGCTTACTTGTCTTATGGTATTATATAGACTGTTGCACTTGTTGGAGAGAGTGGAAGTGGCAAGTCAACAGTAATCGGATTGTTGGAGCGATTCTACAATCCCGATTCAGGTACCATCTCATTGGATGGAGTGGAAATCAAGAGCTTAAACATCAATTGGTTGAGGGACCAAACGGGGCTGGTGAGCCAAGAGCCTGTACTCTTCAACGACACAATCCGTTCCAACATAGCCTATGGTAAGGATGGGGAAGTCACCGAGGAGGAGCTCATTGTTGCAGCGAAGGCATCCAATGCACATGAGTTCATATCGAGCCTTCCCCAAGGATATGACACCACCGTTGGGGAGAGGGGGATACAGCTATCCGGTGGACAGAAGCAGCGAGTGGCTATCGCGAGGGCCATACTGAAAAACCCTAAGATACTACTACTTGATGAGGCAACTAGTGCCTTGGATGCTGAGTCTGAGCGGATTGTGCAGGATGCCTTGGATCGTGTGATGGTTGGCAGGACCACTGTTGTTGTGGCACACCGCCTCACGACGATCAAAGGTGCTGATATAATCGCAGTTCTCAAGGATGGTGAAATAGCGGAGAAAGGGAGACATGAGGCGCTGATGAATATCCAAGATGGAGTGTACGCTTCACTAGTAGAACTTCGCTCAGCATCATCATAATACCTAGGATCAGTTTTGGTTCCTATCTCCACATGGTGTACAATCTTCCTTGACCCCCTTTTTGTTGTCGTTCCTGTAATTGTGCTACATTATTCTTTGGGACTTGAAGAGGAATTCGAGAGGTAATCTGCTATTTTGTATTATGTAGTCTAAGATTGTAAGCATTTGGAAGGAAAGCTTCTGCTTCTGATTTTAGTTTTGAAATGTACATTTCCCATGTAGATGTGTAAATTGTGTAATTTTGTTATTAATACCTATATATACTTCCAAGATCACCTTGTAAACCTGTATAATTAGAGGATGCACTAGCGTCATTTTCAGATGTTTTAGCTATTTTCAGTTTACGAATAAGCTTACAAACTGCAATTAAATGCTGAAGTGTTAACTGAAATGCCAAAGTGTCAAGGAAATAGCAAAAATCAAGACATACCACCGCACCAGCAGCGTCATGGTTAGCACTGGACTTAGGACTTAGGAGAATAAGAGTTGTCGTACCTGCGTATTCGGAAAATCTGGACAGACGCCCACACGGAGATCCTGACCGGAGCCCGTGAAGCCAGAACTGCGCGGTCCATCTCCATGGGCACGGAGCCACGCGGGGCGGCGGCGTCGACGAGCCGCAAGCGCATGGCGTGCCGATCTCAAATCGAGCGGGACGCGCACGGGGGAAGGGCAGGACGGTGGCAGCGGCGGCTCGTCTCCGCCCTTCACTGCAGTGCCTGTTCCGGCCAGAAACCAGAGCGAGTCTTTTTTTTTTTAGGGAAACCGGAGCGAGTCTTCTGCCACGACGAAGTTCGGCGTGGCCCGCTATGGATCAGAAGATCGTCTACTTACCTGGGCCTCCGATTTGATTATAGGCTTCTCGCCTTCTCCCTAGACTGTTGGGCTTCAAAGTATATAGGAGAAGAAGCCAATGGGGTAGGACACAATTTTCGATCGACCGTCCCAAAACTTGTGGTTCCTTTTGCTATGGCTAAAGAAAAGAAAAAAGGACAAACGACACACATCTTACAGAGAACGTCGAAGCTGAAAATCACATGTTAAGGAGTCTCTCCTTATTCTCACGATCAATCGGATATCTTCTCAATTTTGCCTCACGGATTCACCACCGTGTCCCTCTGCAGTCTGCAATGCTGATCCTGCCAATTCCCATATCAAGCATGAACCCACGCATCCACCAGCCCCGCCAACGTGGCCTCCGACTCCCCTCCCTCGCGCAGAGCCTCGTTCGCCTTACGCATCGCCGCCAGAGTGCGCTCACGGAGAACCTTCCCGCCGTCCGAGTCCATCATCCACCTGACCTTCCTGGCAACCTCCTCGGCCTCCACCACCTCCTTGTCGTACCCTTCCATCGCAACGGCCAGCCTCAGCTCCTTCTCCAAGAACACCACGTTCATCCTCTGCTCCGCGTACAACGGCCACGCCAACATAGGCACGCCCGCCATGACCGACTCGAGCACTGAGTTCCAGCCGCAGTGTGTCACGAAGCATCCCACCGCATCGTGCGCCAGCACGTCGCGCTGCGGCGCCCACGACTTCACGACGAGGCCCCTGTCCTTGGTCCGATCTAGGAAACCCTTTGGGAGGAGCGCGTCCAAGTCCGGCTCCGGGTTGTCGTCGTTGGCTGGGCTCCTCACGACCCACAGGAACCTCTGGCCGCTCGCTTCAAGCCCGGCGGCCACCTCCCTGGTCTGCTTGGCGCTGAACCGGCCGAGGCTGCCGAAGCAGAGGAACACCACGCTCGCCTTGGGCTGCGTGTCCAGCCACGCCAGGCACTCGTCGCCACGCTTCACGCCCACCTCCTCCGACTTGATCAGTGGCCCGATGCAGTAGACTGGAGGCGTCGGCAGACCGGATGGCGTGCACAGCCCGGCGGCGATGGTATCGACGGCACGCGGCTCGAGCGAGCGGAAGGTGTTGACGATGCTGCCCTGGGACCGGAAAAGGCCGCTGCTCATGTTCAGGTAATCCTTGTAGGCCGGGCCGTCACGGTCCATGAGCGGCTTGATGGAGTGCGTCGCCGGGAACGAGGGGATTCCTGGCACGTGCACGAGTTCTTCGCCCATTTCCTGGAAACTCGCTGTGCTTTCACGGTGCAGAACCGGGAGATGCATAAAGAAAGCTAGGACTTGGGCGCCGGAGGTGCAGAAGAAGTAGGCCGGGATGCCGAGCTCTGCGGCTACGTCCATAGCGGCGCTGCAGAAGAAGTCCACAACGAGGATGACGGGGGAGGTGACAGCGAGAAAGTCATGGAGGTGCGGGTTGGAGAGGCGGACAAGCTCGAAGGTCAGCATTGGGTGAGCGGACTCCACGAGCTTGACCTTCGGTAGACGGTGGAAAGAGATGGACGGGTTGGCCGCGGAGACGCCGGCGAGGAAGGGGCCCGTAGCGCCTGTGTTGTTCGGCAGGTCGATGACGACGATGGTGACGGCTAAACCGCGAGCGGTGAAGAGCTTGCCGAGCTCGATCATGGAGACCAGGTGCCCCATGCCCGGCGACGGGTAGAGCACCACCGGCTTACGTGGACTCATGGTGATTGTGGCTGCGGCGCCGTCCATGGTCACGAATCACGATGACACTGTTGCAGTTGCTGAGCGGTGGGAAGAATGTCTGAGCGAGAGTAGGATGATTGACTGAAAAAGTGGAGATTGATGAAAGACGAATCGAACATTTATAGAGGCGCAACCCCTGTTTTAGGAGTTATTTGCACTGGTGGTCACACAACTCGATAGCTATGTGCACTTAAGTCACACATCTGGATAACTGAATTTTTTGGTCACACAACTCGTCATCTGGTGCACTTAAGTCACTGACCCCACCTGTCAGGCCGTTTTCCGTTGAAGTTGATGCTGACTGGACACGTAATTTTGCAAAAAAAACCCTGTATTTTTGTACATTTGCAAAAAAAAACCTGTATTTTTTTCAAAAAAAACCCTGAATTTTTGAAATGTCCAAAAATACAGGGTTTTTTTTGCAAATGTACAAAAATACAGGGGGTTTTTGCAAGATTACGTGTCCAGTCAGCATCAACTTCAACGGAAAACAGCCTGACAGGTGGGGTCAGTGACTTAAGTGCACCAGATGACGAGTTGTGTGACCAAAAAATTCAGTTATCCAGATGTGTGACTTAAGTGCACATAGCTGTCGAGTTGTGTGACCACCAGTGCAAATAACTCCCTGTTTTAGTGCAGGCTGCAGCTGACGACCATGTCTCCATCGCTCGCCCAGGTGGGAATCGTGTTTGAACTTTGCACATGACTTATGTCAAAATACAGCGATGATGTTGCAACGTCATCGATGACAACTGGAACCAGACTTTATATACGTCTCACAGAATCAGTTCACCACCGAAACCAGTTATACTAATCTGTACACCTACTACCTTTGTTGTTATGGAGTATAGTATTACTAGTGGAGAATGATCAACTCTCGTCATGTTCGTTCTTGTACGTCATTGCTTGTGTATTATGTTTGACACATTGAGACTTGAGAGTTTGTAACTATCTGAATTTAGTTATAGTCGATACAATAAGAGCAACTCTAGCAGAATAATCGGATTTTTTTTTTTGCAACATTAGAAGCAAAACAAAATTTCACCATCTTCATTTTGTTTTTGCCCCAGAGAGGGACAAAATGATGTATTACAAAGAACTGGGAGGGCAAATGCAAAATGTCAAAAATTAGAGTCGTAAAAGCAAAATGGGAAATACTAGTGTGACAAAAAAAAATCCCCCAATTAAGCGGCGGCGTAAATTTCCTGGAAACTCGCTGTGCACGAGTTCTTCGCCCATTTCCTGGAAACTCGCTGTGCTTTCACGGTGCAGAACCGGGAGATGCATAAAGAAAGCTAGGACTTGGGCGCCGGAGGTGCAGAAGAAGTAGGCCGGGATGCCGAGCTCTGCGGCTACGTCCATAGCGGCGCTGCAGAAGAAGTCCACAACGAGGATGGCGGGGGAGGTGACAGCGAGAAAGTCATGGAGGTGCGGGTTGGAGAGGCGGACAAGCTCGAAGGTTAGCATGGGGTGCGGACTCCACGAGCTTGACCTGCGGTAGACGGTGGAAAGAGATGGACGGGTTGGCCGCGGAGACGCCGGCGAGGAAGGGGCCCGTAGCGCCTGTATTGTTCGGCAGGTCGATGACGACGATGGTGACGGCTAGGCCGCGAGCGGTGAAGAGCTTGCCGAGCTCGATCATGGAGACCAGGTGCCCCATGCCCGGCGACGGGTAGAGCACCACCGGCTTATGTGGATTCGTGCCGATTGTGGTTGCGGCCCCGTCCATGGTCACGATGATACTGTTGCAGTTGCTGAGCGGCGGAAGAATGTCTGAGCGAGAGTAGGATGATTGACTGAAAAAGTGGAGATTGATGAAAGACGAATCGAACATTTATAGAGGCGCAACCCCTGTTTTAGTGCAGGCTGCAGCTGACGACCATGTCTCCATCGCTCGCCCAGGTGGGAATCGTGTTTGAACTTGCACATGACTTATGTCAAAATACAGCGATGATGTTGCAACGTCATCGATGACAACTGGAACCAGACTTTATATACGTCTCACAGAATCAGTTCACCACCCAAACCAGTTATACTAATCTGTACACCTACTACCTTTGTTGTTATGGAGTATAGTATTACTAGTGGAGAATGATCAACTCTCGTCATGTTCGTTCTTGTACGTCATTGCTCCGCGCGGCGCTTGTAGCTTCTTTAAATGTTTTGCCCGTGGTTCTCACAATTTATACAGATTATTAAAAATACAGTTTATATCCATATGTATTTGATCACAGTACATATATTTAAAAACATAAAACATATTTATACATGCAAACGGCGCGGCTTGACACACGGCACTTGTTGGTTCTTTTAATATTTTCCTTGTGGTTATCACATTTGTACAGATTATTAAAAAGATTTTTACAGTCCAAATGTATAAGGAAAACATGATGGTAATGGTTGTTTAGAAATCGTGGCAAACCCTACGCCACCTGTTAATTCTAAAAATATTTTCCCCATAATCTTCTTGATTTGTACAGATTAATAAGACCATTAATATCCCAGGCAGGAAATTAAGCTATAGAGAAAGGTAATACACACTTTGAGAAGATGTTAATAATAGAGGTAACATAGGAGTATCAGGGTTCAACATGGTGATCAAGAGTTATTTGCACAAAGGCTATACAAAATGATCGAAATGGGGCATTAGGAGGTTCAGTAGGTCCATATTGTCACTTATACAGGAGATTTGCACTCCTATAAACCACATTTCAGATACAATGGATCTAGGAATGAGTGATGGCATAGTTTCAGATCATATAGTAATGCAAATAATAGAGCACGGTCAGTATTGTTACGACATCATAGTATGACATGGTTATCATCCTGTGACTTGCAAGAAAGAAGAGATGCTTGAGGCATCCGTCCCCTTCCCGAGTTTTCTCCCGCGCCGCCGCGTCGATCCCGCGTTTTCATTTGGGAAGAAGAGACGGTTGAGGGAGAAGGAGGCAGAGAGGTTGAAGCAGCGGGGAAGCAGAGAGGCTTGAGGGAGAAGGACGATGAGACCCATACTATCTTATCAAGGTCAGTCCCCACTCTGCAAATTTCTTCAAATGTTTGCAGCAGCAAGGTGATTGTCAATGATCCCATTCCTAAAAGTGAAAAGATCTGTTATGAGTAAGAAATGAAGGGCTAAAAATAAAGGAGAGCTCTCGTTAACGCAGCTTTGGAAAATCAAATTGGTAAGAGGCTCTCCTACCTCAAGGAATATTTTGGTGATCCACTCATCCTCAAGTCCCAAAATGCATGAAAAGTAACCCACAGTCCCAAGATATTTACGAAAACCTCTATATGTGACCAGGAACAATATTAGTAAGACATGGAGCTGGTAATACATATGCGAGCACTCATCTCCTATTTCCAAATATTAAGATCTAATAACAGTAAACAGCTCATCAATTGTTTCTCAAGATTGACATGAACACTGACCTGAAAGCGATACGAATATGAACTTGTAGTCTAATAGGGTAGCCTGTTTGTCTGCCTCCTCCTAGCTGGAAGATCATTAGAAAGCACAACACTGCACAGAAAACCATTCTGTGGTTAGAATAATATTAAATTGTACAACATATACCAGACTGTTTTCTCAAGCTTTACCATCCTTAATGCTCTAGCTGTCACAATGATGGCCTAGAAATAACTTATACAGCAAATCAGCGTGCGGGCAGTTCATCTTTGTTCAGTGTCATCTTCCTTGAAAGGAGAAAATCATCTGAGCCAGAGAAAATTTCAATCACGTCAGAAAGAAATACCATCATATGACACAATTGATTTTGGATCACAGTACTGCTGCAAAAAAAATCTCCCAAAGATGGTAGAGTGAGTCGATCTGCTGGTTCAAAAGTAGCCCCCTCGGGACTAAGTATGCGTCACCCAATTCTTGATATTTCCAAAAGTCTATCTTAAACTAACTAAATCCTCTAGTAAAGCAACATGTCAGGTATGACATAAGATAGATATTGTTACTTAAAAGATGTAGAAGTCAGACATAGGTAGTTAAATTTATCACGTAACAAACTTTTAAATTAGTTGTGATCCATGCAAAGGGATAATATCGGCCCTTATTTAATCCAATTAAATAAATTCTCAACTGGCACACATCGACCCGGTAACAGGTACGCCTGAGTTGTTAGGTGGTGGGAGTATGTACTCCTAGGTGTATAGAACCATTTTCCTATGTATATATATAAAAACAACATCAAGACTCATCAAAAGTTGGGGCAAATGAAAATTTCTAAACATGGTACTTATTACCTCTATCTGAACAGACGTCCATATTCAGTGGAACAAATGGACCAACTGAAGCGGTGTAGGTAACAACTGTTGAACATATGGCACCCCGCCACTGCACCCTCCAAAGAATTATTCCTAAAATAATGTAGAATTAAATATTTGGACCACATTCATTCAACAGGTTAAAGAAGAGAGAATATAATTAAGCATGATAATGTACACAAACTATTCAAGATCAACAATTATACTGAGTTCACCAAACAGTGACCATTTTTGACAAGGGCATGAAATGATTAACAAATTGTGGAAGAATCTAACAACACAACAGACATGCAGTCATGCATCCATGAAATGAGCTCACCAGGAAATGCAATTACATATTAGGCTTTAGGGAATGCCTCACACTACATAATAAAGAGATCAAAAGAACAATTTAAGTCACTTTCAGAACAGGAAATTAAGAGGAATTGTCGAGTAAGGAATAAAAAACGTTCGCTCTGTTACATAGACATTTAGCTATCTTAAGTAAAACACCAGGAAGTAAAAAACATATTAGGACTCTTTGGGGAACATATCACTAACTCTTTCTCTCAACTCATAATTCTCGGTACTTCCCCTTTGTTGTTAGCTGACTACAAATACATTCACATGCAGGACTCACTACACTTTTCATCATGTGTTTGGTAATCAGTGGCTTTGAACTAAACATTAACATAAGTGAATATAGGTCATTACATTTTTTATCCCGCTGACAATGTGATATTCTACAAACACATGATAAAGGCAGTCATGTTGAGTACTATAAAAATTACCTAGGGCTGGAAAGAACCAGCTCATAGGCACTGGAGGCTGTTGATCTGTACAGCACAAGGCAAACAGTGCTGACCACTACAATTCCATGCTCACAAACTCCCTTGCGACACCGCACCTAAATGTGCCGCTCACAACTTGATAATCGTACAATAACCCACGCCAGTTATAAAATTAGGGAGCTCACAACTTGATAATAGCAACACCGTAAAAGCGATATCTGATAAAAGAAGATAAATGGTCTGAAAAGTAAAGGATGGCTATTTGTAATGCAGGTTCGGAAAATCAAATTGGTAATAGCTTGTTTTACTTGAAGGAAATCCATAGAAAACTATAGAATGAGACATGTACGTAAAGTTCCACCCCAGTAACTGGCTCTTCCCTGTTTCTTTGCCTAAATAGAGCACGATAGACAAACAAAAAATGAAATGCACACAACCAAAGGTAAGGCTGACGGTGTCAATTCTATTGGTCACAAGAAATTACCCACCGACCTAGCAATCTAGAAGCTGCATCTATCACTACCTCTAGACCACCACTTAGCTGACAGAAATTTGTGTACAATCTAAAGAACCTGGAAGCAACCTATACATCTACACATGACCACCCGATGAGAAAAAATGGCACTCACCTCCAACCAGCGACTCATGTGCAGCAATGGATCCAACAGAAAAACACAGTCGATCAGCGGCAACTGCACAAAGAAAAAAGTCATGAAAGATTAAATTGAAGAACAGTGTGTACACGGGAAAAATGGGAAGGATCCAGACGCAGCCTACCTCAACCAGGGTCGTAGGGCACCACAAACCAGCAATTTCTATGGAGCACCAGATCCAACCTAAACTGCGGAGAAAACATAGCCATGACCAACCTCAATCAGCCGGATGCAACCTAGAAGAGGCATAGCACAAAGAGAGAAAAACGTGGAGTAAAGGAAAAGGATCCAGGCGCAGTTTACCTCAACCAGCGTCAGATCCCTGCGGCTCCATCGCTCCAGACATGACGGATTAGACGGGTGGCGTGGAGGAAGAACCCCTATCGTTCCTCATCTTCCTCGCCTGCTCCCCCATGTCGATCTCCACCTGCTCCATTCATGGCACCCTGCCCCTGCTGCCCTTCGCCTCTCCCTGCTGGAACCATGGACAGACCAGGAGATGTGGTGGCAGAGGAGAAGGGGAGTGGAGTTAGAGGGGATCGGGGGAGACGGACATGCTGATTGGGGAAGAGATGAAGACGGGAGGACGAATGCGGAGAGACGCAGCGGCTGCGGGGATTGGGCAATGGTAGGCTAGGGTTTGGCCAGTTTCTACCAGCATTATATACCACGCGCGGTTAAAAATCGACGGCCAGGATTTCATCAGGTTCTATAAAACGGTCGAAATTGTCTGAGCTCTGAGGAGCGGGCTGAATACACGACGCTCCATGGTGGCCATAAAAGTTTCAGCCAGTTTTGCGGCTGGCTCGTTCAAATGCTTTAGGGACACCAATTTCCCGCCAGGCTTACGAGGAAAAGCAGACAGAGCAGCTTCGAAGTCACCCTCTATCCCATGACCTAAAAGGAGTTTGAGGGTGGTCTCTGAGCCGCGTACCGTCAAAGCGCGAGCAAAGTTAGTCATAGTCGAAGTTCCCGGGCCCAGGACGTCTGCGAAGCCATCCACAGTCGAAGGAGGTTGGCTGGAGGGGAACACATCCTTGAACACGGCGCCGAGCGTGCTCGTAGATTTGGCGAGTGTGTCCTTGGCTTGGGTAGAGACGACGTCCAGGTCGCCGATTGCATGGTCAAGGGACAAATCGACACTCGGTTGATCTGTAGGTGTCGATGCCCCAACAGCTCCTTCAAAAAAGCAGAAGTAACAACAAAGGTCACATACTATTCAGTGGCAAAAGAAGTAGGCAAAAAGTGACAAGCTCGACTCACCGCCTACGTCTCGGGCGAGGCTCGCCAGGCGCTCAGCAAAATTCTTCTCGCGCAAAGCGGCGGAGTCCTTGGCATCATCCAAGGCCTTCTTCGACTCCTCGCGCTCCTTGGCGAGTGTCTCTTCTAAATCCTTCACCCGAGATTCAGCGTTTGCTTTGTCACCTGAGATAGATGGGCAGATGTCATAAAAAATCGACAAGGCAAAGACTTACAGAAACCCAAGATACTTACGGGTGAGCTGCTCCATAACAGCGCGCAGATTATCCCTCTCCTGTTCAACCTAGACAAATGCTTTGCCTGATTCCACCAGGTTGAGGTAGAAGGGCTGCACGCACACGAAACCCACATAAGCTATATGCAAATAGGTACGGAAGGAAGACTCGACAAAAGGACACTTACGTGTTCAATCCAAGGCGCGGGCTTGGCAGCAGAAGTTCCAATTTGCGGAGTCGATGTACTCGCAATATTGGCAGCCTCAATGGAAGCTGTCGTGGCTATTGTTTGCACAACCTTCGCTCCTACTGTCACCTCTGTTTCATAAGTTGGCCCATCTTCGGGAAGAGGAGGAAGAATGGAGGCGGTCGAGTGGCCCTGCATACAATATATAGAAGTCGAAAGTCAAGAAGATGCACAGAAGGATAACAAAAACAGAAGATCATATACTCGAAAGATTCACTAACCTCTGGCAAAGGCTTTTCAGCCCCATAAGGATCGACTGGGCAGTCGACGTTGCAGGGCTCGCTCTGTTTCGTACTGGTGATGGACCGCACATGTGTCACCAGTTCACTCCTCGACAGCTCCTCCTGCTCATTCGAGTGGAGTCGAGGGGACCTTCGTACTCCCACATTGGGTGGGCACGAGCGCGGAGTGGCCATACCCGCCTCTTCACAAAGGTGGCAATCAGATGCACACCCGTGATGCTGTTCAGGAGCCCTCCAATTGTCTCCAGCATAGGCGCTGCTTCCGCCACTTCTTCAGTCGAAAGCTCATGGTCCCAGGCTTTCGTCCTAGCGGCTATACCAGCAGTCGAAAATGCTGGGGCCACATTTTGGTCCACTTGCACATAGAACCACCTCTTCCTCCACCCCTGCGCCGAGTCGACTGGCTTCAGGGCGAAGTACCGGGTGTCGCTGCGCACCTGGATCTGTAAGCCTCCGACTGGTAGGTTCGGCCACCTCGGTTGTTTGGCCGGACCATGAAGATGGACTTCCATAATGCCCAACTCGGAGCAACACCCAAAAACACTCGCACAGCGTGATGAAACACGCAATGTGCAGAATACCGTTCGGGGTGAGATCATGGATCTGCACCCCGTAGGCAAAAAGCAAACCTCGCACAAAATCATGGAGGGGGAGCGAGAAACCCCTAGGCAAAAACTCCGCGAAACAGACGCGCTCGTTAGCGCGAGGCTCGGGAAGTACCTCCTTGGGCGAAGGTGCGCGGACGAGGAGTTGGTCGGAAGGTGGCAGCAATCCTTCCTCGCGCAGCTTGTCCAGCTGCGCATCCTTCAGGGTGGATTTCATCCAATCCCCATTGGTCTTCTTGAGGTCGACGGCGGCCGCAGATGTGCTAGCCGCAATCTTCTTCCCCTTCTTCGCCGCCGCATCGGGCGCGGCGGCAGCAGTCGAGGCGGAGCGCTTGTTGCCCGCTGCTTTCTTCATCGTCAACGAGCAGGTGGGAGAGTGCGCAAAGCTTTAGCAGGAGCAATGGAGGCAGAGCGCGAGGAAGACGATGGAACAGGGGCGGCGCGCAGAGCAAATGGCAGGTAAAAAACAAATGCCAGCGCCGTTCCCCTATTTACCACAAGACAAAGCAATCACAGCCGTTCAGATCCAAATCGTGCGTTACGCACGCAATCTGACCGTACACGTGGCAAACGCGGAGGGCAACCGTCGCCGGCCACTCCGCCCACTACGCACGTAAAAAGAGGAGCCATCATCACGCTTGCGGAAAAAGTGGGCCCGTATAGTCAAATCAAGTCCAAACGGCACCGTCTTCGGTCAGCTCTGCACAAATGGGCCCACATACGTGTCACGTCCCATCAATCGCAGCATAACGCACGCCACGCGTGTCAGAAATCGCAGTCGCAATAAACGTCATCCCTGACGTCATTGAAGCATCTGTTCAGAAAATATGTTCGAGTATGCTCAGCATATTGGTCACTCGATTGCCCTGATTAGTTCGGGTGTGACAAAACTTTCTTAAGGCAAAATTGGTCACTCGACCGTTCCTTCGACTAAGTCATATTACTCCCATCGGGAGCATGTTCAAAAAATTCTTCGACTGAAGATGCTTAGGATAATGATTGAGATTATCCTCCATTTACAAGTAATACAGCATAATCTCGGGGGCTACTCCCATCGGGAGCACTGTCGTGCACCCGATAGAATTATGGCACAAATTTCTTCGATTAACATATGCAGAGTTTTTGAGATTATCCTCCATTGCAAAGCAATAAAGCACAATCTCGGGGGCTACTCCCATCGGGAGCGCTGTCGCGCACCCGATAGCATAACGGCAAATATCAGTCGACAAAGGGCATGACTCGTCCAACAAAGTTCAGAAATCATACTCGAAACATTCCCGAGTTGCGTCAGTCGCAAATACCTCGGATGCTGCATGCATAGTGCAAAGGTAAGACCCGCCGAACTTTCGAGCTGGGCTAAGGACCGTTCCAGCAACGTTAATCCTTACACTTTCCGTGTCAGCAGACATGATGAAAAATCCCGACGGACGCGTTGGGTAAAATTCAAAGTTATACTGCAGATCGACTCAGTAAGACCACAGCGGCCTAGTCGAATCTGACCAGTTTGTTCCAGATTCGAGTCCGGGGACTCGAGTTTGATTGAAAGCTAGTAAGGTTTTACCCGAATGTGTAGTTAACCAGTCCCGATCCGTCGAGTGTACTGGGCCTGCTAAGCTATTATCCCTTGATCATCATAAAACACAGTCGATGAGATACTCGACATAGCCAAACGTGCTATTCATACAGGAATTCCAAATTATATGTACAGAATACAAAGCATACGACGTGCACTCACGAAAGAGTCCATGCCCGATTCTTCGAGTCAGCCAAGTACTCGGGGGCTACTGACATGGGTATACATATCGGGTACCCTACCATGAGGGTACCTGGTGCACATGACGACTAAGGCCCAATATCGAAGAGCCTACTCGAAGCCCAAGACAAGAGGCCCAAGAAGATGGAGTACCCTCCAAGATTAGACATAGGCATAGTCGGTTTAGGCTTTCCTTATGTGTAAACTAGGTCGGTTACAAACTCCCGAGACCCAGCCTATTTAAAGGCTGGGAGGGTACCGATCTGGGACCAAGCCATACACGAACCACCAAAGCTCTTGCGAGATCATCAACTCGCCGGAGCTCCCCTGTAATCGCATAATCCACAATCAATACCAGACAAGCAGGAAGTAGGGTCTTTACCTCCACCCGAGGGGCCTGAACCTGGGTAAATCTTTGCCTCTGCTTGTCAACCGACGAAACTACCAGTACTACCACGTTCTCTCCCCATAATCTCAACCCTAGATCCTTAACCATGGGATTTGTTGAGGGTACACCTCGTCACCAAGGATGGCAAAAAACACATAGCCTACATGAAGCCATTTGGTTCCTTGTAGGGTTGTTTCATACAGAGACGCGTCGTGTCCCAACAAACAAAATTAAAGAGTCTAATTGTGAATCTTGCTCCTACATTATGTTTAATTGAAAAACAGAATTGTTTTAGCTAACACTTACAATAGCATGTTATTGCACAACCTGATATACTCGCCAACAAGGTAGGGAAGGAGTCCTACAATGACCCGAGCATCGAGAAGTCGTCCAAGAGCTTACTGGTGCATTATTGATAATTGGTTTGCCAGCATAGGTTTGACCCACAGCTGTACCATAACTAAATTGATGCCAAGTTCCTCCTAGACATCACTCATTCGTAATGATGTATTACAAAGAACTGGGAGGGCAAATGCAAAATGTCAAAAATTAGAGTCGCAAAAGCAAAATGGGAAATACTAGTGTGACAAAAAAATCCCCCAATTAAGCGGCGGCGTAAATTTGTGGTACAAGGGTCTTTTTTTAGTATAATCAAAACATGAAATAGCTGGTGAAAAATTTCAGATCCAACCGCCACTGGACCAGCTCTGGTCCAACCACATTCAGCCGCATCGCCCCGATTCCAGCCATATTCCGACCATGTCCCGGTGATGGAAATAAACTCTCATCGACCGATGCCCCCTCCGGCGCTTCGACTGTGAGACCGAGGCCATGACGGCAGCCGAGCTCGACACCATCTCAAACGCCCTCGCCGCAGACGAGCTCAACACCATCGCACATGCCCTTTGCGCAGACGAGCTCCCGTCCTTCATATTTGTTCTCTCCGACAAGCAGAACCACTTTGTGCTCATCCATTGGCAAGACCAGTGCACGCAGCACGCGGAGCATGGAACCGGGGCGCACTGAACACGGGACGGCGACCGCGATAGGAGGCCAGGGCCACGGGGGAGGAGGAGGAGCTTGCGCACGAGAAGGGCACACGGAACACTGGAGGAAGCCCACGAGTAAGAGGTGCGGGCATGGCAGTGGAGGAGGAGGGATATGCAGATGACGCCGTGGACTGTGTCGGGAACGGGAAAACAGAACCAATTGATACCACCACCCTCCCCCTTCCTCGCGTAGAAGGTTGTTTCCTGCCCCTTTTTAGTGTATTTGTTATGGAAGTACACCTCTTGTACTAAAAAATATATATTGAAGCATAATTAAAAAAATGCCTTTTGAGTACAAGATTTGTGTGTATCTGCTAGACTTGCTCATGTGCGTTATCCATACTATTCCGATTGGATTAATAAAATATTGTTCCCAATGATTGTAATTTCATAACCATAATATATTGTATAAAAATGGGATAAAGTCCACAATGGACAGGCGAAAAGAACACTTTATTTTAAAACAAAATGATGAACACATTTTACATCTTTAGATGGAGGGTACTTTCTTTAGTTTACGCCCATGCAAAATGTATGACGCTACACTGGCAAATACTTTCAAACGAAAAAAGGCCTCAGACGGGTGACCCACTATCGGCAATACTATTTAATATAGTGGCTGATATGTTGGCTATTCTGATCGAACGCGCTAAAGTTGAGGGCCATATTGAAGGGGTGATTCCACATCTTGTTGATGGTGGCCTATCAATCCTACAATACGCTGACGATACAATTCTTTTCATGGAACATGACATCGAAAAAGCTCGTAATCTAAAGTTGATTTTATCATCTTTTGAGCAACTTTCGGGTCTGAAGATAAACTTCCATAAAAGTGAATTGTTTTGTTTTGGCGAGGCTCAAGAAAACGCCGCCTTGTATGCTGAGCTTTTTGGCTGTGAGCAAGGTCAATTTCCTATCAACTATTTGGGTATTCCGATTCATTATCGGAGACTTACAAATGCTGAGTGAAAGAAGGTGGAGGAAAGACTTCAATTACGCTTAAATAGTTGGAAAGGCAAACTCTTATCCCTGGGTGGAAGACTGGTTCTCATAAACTCAGTACTAACGAATATGGTACTGTACATGACATCATTCTTCCAGTTGCCTAAAGGAGTCTTAAAAAGATTGGATTACTTCCGATCTAGATTCTTTTGGCAGGGGATTATGAGAAGAAAAAATATCGACTGACTAAGTGGAGTGTGGTTTGCTGCCCTAAAGACCAAGGAGGACTCAGAGTTCATGACCTTGAGGTCAAGAACAGAGCCTTGCTAGGTAAATGGCTATTTAAACTTCTGTCGGAAGATGGAGTTTGGCAAACCCTCCTTAGGAGAAAGTATGTGGGAGATCAAGCTGTTTCTCAGGTTATTTGGAAACCTGGCGATTCACATTTCTGGGCAGGACTTATGTCCACAAAGAAGTTCTTTTTCCCACATGGATCTTTCACAATTAGGGATGGATCGGAAATTCGCTTCTGGGAGGATAAATGGCTAGGCGAATCTACCCTCAAAGAACAATATCCGGCTCTGTATTCTATTGTACGAAATAAAAGCGACACGCTCACGAAGGTGTTAGGTGCTTACCCACCAGACGTTTCGTTCAGAAGAAGTTTAATTGGATCAAGACAAGCATCCTGGAATTCTCTGCTCATTCGATTGGTTTCAGTCCAACTATCGGAAGGTCCAGATAAATTTCAATAGAATCTTACGACGAATGGTAAATTCTCGGTTGATTCCATGTATAGAGCACTAATACTACCCGAAGTTCCAGTCAATAGTAGAAATAATAATAAAATTTGGAAGATGGAGATACCACTAAAAACAAAAGTGTTTGCGTGGTATCTTCGTCGAGGAGTAATTCTTACAAAAGACAACCTTGCCAAGCGCAATTGGCATGGAAGTAAAAAGTATGTCTTCTGTCACCATGACGAGACTATTACTCACTTATTCTTCCAATGCGAGTTCGCCAGGTCTATATGGTCAGCCATCCAGATAGGTTCTACCTTACATCCCCCAATATCGGTTGCAAATATATTTGGCAGCTGGTTAAATAGGGTGGATCCTAGGTTTAAACTCTTCAGTAGGGTGGGAGCGATTGCTGTTATTTGGTCGCTATGACTATGTAGAAATGACAAGGTTTTTAACGATAAAAATGCTTCTGTTATGCAGGTTATTTATCGGTGTACAGCTACGCTACGAGCATGGACGGCCTTGCAGCGTGTGGAGCACCAGGGTTTATTTATGGAGGTGGCGTCCAGACTGGAGGCTGCGGTCAGGGAGTTATACTCCCGACATGGATGGCAACATAGTCTCCGGATTGAGTTACCATTTTCTTAGGCGGATCTACAATTTCTCATTTTGATAAGTAATTCGCCTTTTATTTTTCACGTCAAATTGAGTATGGGTGGTTTTGTGGCTGTGTGCATCTTAGCTATGCAGAGGTCGGGTGTAATGCTTAAAACTCTTAAGTAATAAAATCACTTTATCTAAAAAAAAACTCTTGATTTTCTTAGAACTATTAGCCTTCCATCTCCTTGTTTAATTTCTTTAGCTTTTTTTAGATAAAGATAATTAATTTCTTTAGCTTGCTTAGCCCCCTCATAAATATCATGCACACTAATTAGATCTTGATTGTCCTCTTACACAAAAGGAACAAAGCTTACTATCTTGATTCTCTACAACACACTGGCCAAGACTATCCTCGCGATCTTACACCTACAAAAACATTATTGACAAGGTAATAGCGAATCATTTGTAGTGATTTTTTTGTTGATAATTACATAAGGTCATCTCATTTTGTGTAGTGCAAATGCAGAGTACGTCAAACGTGGTATCAAATTCACACATGAGATTACTTTGGAATAGATAATTGTGGAGAACGTGCAATACCCAATCCCTATTTTAAGTTATTTCTATGTTTTTTTAAGCTTTCTAACAGTAGGAAAGGCTCCTACTGCTTTTATATCACCAAACAGATTGAATTACATATGTACATCTCAAGGCCGTAGCCAAGAAAGAAAGATCTTATAAGTTATGTACTAAGTAAGAAATAAAAGGATGTAGAGAGGACTTAGTCCTGTGTTCTAACAAGGCGAAATCCTCCTTAAACCTCTCCTTCCAGGAGGTTACAGAGTGAGGAATGCCATCAAAGAGAAGACTGTTTCTCTCCTTCCATATACTCCACACGGCAGTTGTGACCACCTTCCATATACTGTTTCTCTTTTAAGTTCTTTCTATGCTTAGTTCATTAATAAATTTTATGTATGCTATAGTCCATTATCTATTTTTGCTCACCTGATTATTGTGTTAAATTTTATTAAAATACATTCAATATGCTAAAAATGATAAACAAATAGATTTATGTCTTCTAGTTGATACAAGACATATTGGATGATCTTTAGATTCATTGATTCATGTTATCAAGTTTACTTACTATTATTATTTTATACCAACAAATTGTAAAACAATTGATTATTTGTAGGCTTATTTCAATTCCCTTGATCTTTGTGCTATTATATTGTTGCACACATGGCCAGATCAATGGGAATATCCAACAGGAAGAATTTCAATAAACATCTTGAAAAGGTAAACCTGTCTAGACTAATTAAATATTTATATTCTTTTTACCGTATAACGCCACAAATATGAGTCATGTTGTGTCTTGTATGTCTTTCCTCTTACTCTTTTCTTCACCAAGCATGTCCTTCCTAAAGGAGCCACATACCACTGCTAGAAGGATTTGTATATGTTCTCTAGTTTCATATATACATTATGTTCTGATGTTGGAATTTATATATGTATATACTACGTTTATTTTGATGTGATCTACGTACTGCCTACTTGTTATTGTCTGAAAAATAATATCACTGCCTTATAAATGTTTGTTATGATGGGAATTGGTACATCTATGTGATTATATAAATTTTTCTTGTTACGATGCTGCAGATTTAAATCTGCTCAAATTAGCCTTCTAAGTTGGTAGTACATTCAAACACTATTAGTTAAAATTAAGTGTATGTGTTGTCATCCCTAAACATAAATGATTTGGTAAACATAGCATGTGCAATGTCATCAGTAATAATGACGATTAAATATAAGAAAATGTGTGCGATGTTGTAAGGTTCCCAAACGTGTGAACAAATCGGAGGCAAACCCCTCAGACATCGCACAAGGTCCTATAAAGGAATTGTGGGAGATACTTCTCCCACATCACATGATTTAAAAATGTATGCGATGAGGCACCCTATCAGCAACCTCAGTAAACTGTGTGCAAAGATTGGTTTCAGTCTTGTGCGATTGCCTGTTTACTAGTGATCCAGTCTATGCTCTATGCTTAATTTAAAGCTGTATACTATTGCCCCTCTAATTAATTAAAAAAGGTGACAAAATAGTCAAGCAATCGTAATATTTCGCACAAAACAAGCACATTATCAAAAATAATTATATATCATTAAATTCTTAACAAGATTCAATGTAGAGACTATGGGTTCATTGCCCCTTTCAAGTAGATGTAGCTTGTTATATGGGTCGTGAGTGGGAACTTAGTTTCCGTTTGGGTATGCGTCCTTGGATTGTTGTTGCATACTCAGCTCCTGTTGCAGTTTTCTTGATTTACCCTATTGGTCATGAACCAAACTCATTATTCAAATCCAATATTTTCAAATTTACTCAAATTTCAATTGATAGGGGCTGTGTAACTCATTATTCAAATCCAAATATTTTCAGATTTAAATTGATAGGGGGCACGCGAACGCGTACCCCCTCTATCAGTAAATAATGACATCCAGTCTCCTACTAGAGAAGATGGTGGACTAATGCTCCTCCCAAGTGCAATGGAGGCCAATAATCCAGGCCATGGGTATTCTTGATCACCCATTGACCCTGTCTAGGTAAGTATGTTTACCCGTAGCACCTGATCCCATATCCTTTTCCGAACGGAGGGAGTATATAGTATCCCTCTGATGTGTTTTCCTCTGTTAACGAGCAGTACGGGACTAAACAGGAACGTGTTATCACGTCGTACTAAGTTCCTTCCCAGGTACGGGCGATGGGCTCAACCGCTCAAGAGCGTTCAGGAGTTTGGGCTTGTTGGGCCAAAAGACATATCATGTCCGAGACGACACAATTCTAGAGAGACTCATCGAGGATTAAAAAAAATGCATCCGATTTTGGTATGAAGAAACGAGCACACGATTGTTTTTTATTCGGGGAAACAAGTGCAGACTTGTCTGGTTTGCTTGTTCATGTTCATGTGGGTCATCACCCATCAGGTATTCAGGTCTCTGCTTAACCGAGCCCATGAACATCAAGCAAGTACTGATCAAAGGAAACAAAATAGAACATCAAGCGAGTAACCACGTATCCACTAGTCGCGCCAACGCCAGCTCCGACTCCCCGCCCTTGGCCATCGCCTTCCTCGCCAGCCGCATCGCCGCCTGAGTACGCTCCCGGATCACCCTCCCGCCATCAGAGTCCAACATCCACTTCACCTTCGCTGCCACCTACTCGGCCTCCACCACCTCCTTGTCGTACCCTTCCATTGCCACGGCTAGCCCAAGCTCCTTCTCAAGGAACACCTTGTTCAGACGCTGTTCCGCGTACAGCGGCCACGCCAGCATCGGCACGCCCGCCATGATCGACTCCAGCACTGAGTTCCACCCACAGTGAGTCACGAAGCCGCCCACCGCGTCGTGCATCAGCACGTCGCGCTGCGGCGCCCAAAGCTTGATGACCAGCCCCTTGTCCTTGGTTCGATCCAGGAAGCCCTCTGGGAGGAGGGCGTCGAGGTCCGGCTCTGAAGTCTTCTGAAACTTCTTCGTTGGGTCGTCGTCGGGCGGGCTCTTGATGACCCAAAGGAAACGCTGCCCGCTTGCCTCTAGCCCGAGCGCCACCTCTCTGATCTGCTTAGCGCTGAACACGCCGAGGCTGCCGAAGCAGAGGAACACCACGCTGCCCATGGGCTGCTTGTCCAGCCACGCGATGCACTCGTCGCAACGCTTCACTCCCATCTCCTCTGACTTTATCAGCGGGCCGATGCAGTAGACTGGAGGGATCGGGAGTCCAGCAGGCGTGCAGAGCCCGGCGACGATGGCCTCCACGGCCCGCGACTCGAGCGAGCGGAAGGTGTTGACGATGATGCCCTGGGAGCGGCACAGGTCGCCGCACACGTTCACGAACGCCATGTAGGCTGCGTCGTCACGCTCCATGATTGGCAGCATGGCGTGCGTCGCCGGAAATGAGGGAATTCCAGGAACATGCACGAGCTCTTCACCCATGTCCTTGAAATTTGCAGTGGTCTGCGAGTGCAGGACCGGGAGATGAAAAAAGGACAGCCAGGACCTCGGCGCCGGAGGTGAAGAAGAAGTAGATGGGAATGCTAAGCTCCGAGGTGACGTCGCGGGCGACATGGCAGAAGAAATCGGCAATGAAAATGTCCGGGGATGTGCTGGCGAGGAAATCACGCAGATGTGGGTTTGCCGCGCGGGCCACCTCGAAGTTTAACGCTTCGAGGTGGTTGGATTCCACGTGTGGAAGCTTGACCTGCGGGAGACGATGGAAGGAGATGGAGGGATTGGCGGCGGACACCCCGGCGAGGAAGGGCCCTGTTGCGCTTGAGCCGGTGTTGTGCGGCAGGTCGATGACGACAATGGTGACGGCGAGGCCGCGGGCGGCAAAGATCTTACCGAGCTCGATCATGGACACGATGTGACCCATTCCCGGAGACGGGTAGAGCACCACCAGCTTCCGGGGCACCGTGGTGGTTGCGGCGACGTCCATGCAATTGTTCCGGGGAGGTGGACGTTGTGATGTGTTTGAGTGTTGACTAGGACGGGTGGAGCTGGTGAAGATGCATGTCTCTAACCGAGTAACCGAGTATTTATAGAAGACGCAGGCCCGTCTAGCTGCAGGAATCGTGCACGCTGCTTAGCTAGTTGTTACTCATACTTCCTAACTTCCAGTGTGGCGATACATTGTAAGACAGTAAAAACACTGACAGATAATGCACTGCACGGTGATATAGCCGGCAACCATCATGTGGTCAAGGGAGTGGAATGGTTGGACTTGCATCCTTAACTTCGGCCCTTCCAAAATCCAAATCACCGGAAGCTGAATGCATGGCCGGGCACCAAACTTTCGTACCTCCAGTCGACAGCTTGAAGATGGCTATGAACCTGGTCGCTCATCCTACCACGATATCAGATGACTTCCAACGAAAAGGATGTTGCAACGTCAGCGATGACAAAAAGGAACCATTTCAAGCCCCACCTGTCATTTGGTATACACACGTTCCACGAGGAGCGAACCACATTGATTAATCTACAGAAGTGTATGTGTAGATCCGCAGCCAAATGGCTGTGATGTCATTGCTTGTGTATTAGTATCACTTTACATGTCCACGTAGTCTATAGGGGATGAAAACAAAACGGATACGGTCAATTGTACTGAAACCATGTCCGCAACCATATTTTTATCGAATTCGGAGTCGGACCGGATAGTGTATGGATACGAATACGGAATCGGAGCATGCCGGCTACGAATATGGAACGGATATGGATCAAATACAGTCCGGTTGATGATACAAATTTTGTCCGATGTTACCTCGAGAATAAGACTAGCATATAGCACATATTATGGATCAACTTACTCACCATAAACGATCACATAATTGCAATAGTATGTGCTCAACGGAAAATGTGCGTACTGCTATTTTGAGTATGAAAGAACTCATAATTTGAGTTTTTTTAAAATACAGGGCATAAATTATGACCAATTGTTGGATATTATGCCGGATAATTGCCGGATATAACTGTGAACTATGGTATATCTTCGGATACGGACGGATATTAATAAAACCACATCCTTTTTCGTATCTGTGAATTGATATCCGTATCCATGAGCGCATCCAGCAACTATCCGACCACCTCCGTTTTTGTCTTCCGTGAACCTACGATCGGTCGGTCGGTCGGAAATAATCCGTACCATTTTCTAGTCTATACCTGGCCATGGGCAGTCCAGCCCGGACGTCCCCGGACGGACCAGGACATATCATCTAGACGGGCTCGGGAATGAAATTTGAACCCGACGATCTGGTTGGGCCGGGGTTGCGAAAATGGGATTTTTTGCCGAGATCGTGCAAGCCAGGTCTGTCAGGCTTTTTTTGGCCTTGGTCCGGATTTATAATTCCTGACAGTATTTCAGGGTCCGGTTTTTTCTGGGTCTGGCTTTTCTAGGCCCGTCCTGAGTTTTGGCCAGGTATAATGTAGTCGTGCATGTACCTATACTCATAGCAAAACCTTCACAAACCGCAATTATGATAATCTATCTCTCCATAAGTTATCCACGCGATAATTTCCAAGCCGTTGATTTCACCTTATCTACGGCTTCAATTGATTTGTATGCACCATCTCGTCACTAGGTGTCTAAAGAACTATTTGAATTTTTTTTTACTTTTGGGTTTTTTAAGGAGAAACAGTGAGAGAGTTCCCCACTGCAATTTTTATTTATTAATAAAATATGTAAATGGTAGAAAAAGAAGATAAAACAGAAAATA
This sequence comes from Poa pratensis, assembly GCA_947311845.1. NCBI lineage: Eukaryota > Viridiplantae > Streptophyta > Magnoliopsida > Poales > Poaceae > Poa > Poa pratensis. The sequence continues at coordinate 38,019,917 of CAMZMU010000055.1, read as the reverse complement.
AGTTTTTTTTGGTTTCTTTGTAGTGTTGTTGATGATTATTAATAGATCGATCGATGGACCTTTTTCCGCAAAAAATAGAGACATTACTAAATATGAACATATTTAACTTAGAAAATACACAACCATTCAACGACGATTAAATCTAGCGTGCATATTCACGTTAGCAAACTTACTATTTTCACGTGTTTTACACTCTCTTATTTAAAAAATAAAGTTTTAAAAGATATTCCCGCAACAACGTGAGGGCCGGGTTATCATACCAGTACTCACAATAACGTTGCGCGGGAGCTTAAAAACGTCGATTGCGGCCATCCACAACATTTTACATGACAGAAAAAAAATCACTGATCGAGTGTCATAGACGAATCTGCAATGTTTTGTTGCCCCTTGAAACATCATGGGAGATCCGCGACGTTTAGTCAATCGCCACGGGCAACTGGACCGGCCCGTTATAAGGCCCAACAAGGTGCAACATTTTTACCCCATCATGACCTTTGACATGTGACAGACAGTGTTTCCGACGATGTTCTCCGTGACCAAGACCAGTTTCATCGAAAGAAACTAGGCTCAAACTGGGCTACTAGGCCGGGGACGAAAATCCACGACGTAAAATGTGTGAAATGTCATGCACATCCGGCCCATGATCAAAAAAGTCAAAACGTCGCCAAGAAATTCAACTTTTTAGCCCTCCGCAACGAAAACACGCGACATTATCGGAATGTCGCCGCAGAAAGCGTCACTGACCACGACATAATTTGGTAGTGTCATGATGTTGTAAGATGCTAATTGCTAGTACTGCTAATGTGTTCGGTTTTAATTAATATCCACCAGCTCGTGTGTTAAGACTCTTTTAACAGGTTAGATCTTATCCATGTGTTTAGATTCAATAAATGTTATTGTGTTAGACTCGTCCACGTGTGTTAGATCTATTTTTAGAGTACATCTCTTAATATTATATGACTCTCTTATGCCCTTTTTGCTACTAGTACATGTGTTTTCTTTTTTATGTTGTAGTACAAGATAATGTGTTGGACCGATGTTGTGTTATACCTATTTTTAGAGGTACATCTTTTAACATTAAATGAGTATCTTAGGTCTCTTTTGCTACAAGCGTATGTGTTTTTTAAATTATTTTTTAAATTATGTTGTACTAATAGATGTATTGAACTGGATGCACGTGTTACGTCTATTATTGCAATATGTTCGAACTTTTTATTATGTGTTGTATTTTTTACATGTTTTCATATTTAACTCTAGTTAGTATCTTATAATAGAGATCTTATTTTGGTGACACTGTACAATTTTTTCTGGTTACTATATGTGTTCCTCATAGCACTAAAACAAAGACATAATCAAGCGGAAAGGTCTGCGAGGTGGTGCACGACCGACCTGCTCAGGCCTCGTACCCTCCCTCGGCCTGACGCCGCCGTCGCCGCGAGGAAGAAGACTAGGGCATTTGCACGAATCTTGGCACGGATCGGGCGGCTAGAAAACTCGACTGAGAACTAGCAATTCCGATATTTATTTATTTTTTACTGTAACCGGCAGGAGCTCTGCCATTGCATTATTAGAAGAAAGAATTGGTCCAATTTAGAAAAGGAAACCGGACCCAAACCCATACATTGCACGGTTAATTACGGAAACCGGCAAAACCACTCAAACACTATAAAAGGAATTAAGGCACATCATCGGAGTCGGAAACAAGAGTCCCTAGGCCCAAGTCCATCGGAAACACCTTGTATTCGGCAAAACCAAGCAACACCACCCGGAGATCACTCACACGACAGAGGAAGGGCTCGCACCTAGCCTTATGAAGACGACAACTAACCATTAACTTGTACCAACTCACGAATTTCTTGGAGCACCGTCGGCGAAGAAGGTTGCTTGCACAACAGTAGAAGGTGTTTTTGTGGTGGCCTTGTGGCGCTTTGTGATAGTATACACATGCGTCACGTTGCATCTGGCCAAACAAGCCACCCAACGTATCATCATGTCAAGCAATCATCCAGCCGTCGACGAGCCGTGCCAACGTCACATCCGATTCCCCGCCCTCGTGCAGCGCCTCCTTAGCCTGCTGCATGGCGGCCAGCGCCCGCTCTCGGAGCACCTTCCCGCCGTCGGAGTCCATCATCCACCTCACCTTCGACGCAACTTCGCCGGCTTCGACCCCATCGTTTATCACAAACTTGATTCATCGTGAAATAAAATTGTTTCAAAAATAATTATAAGAATGTGTATATGTAAAAACATGTTTTGAAAGCCTCGTCGCGATTTTGAATAGGATGCTTGCTTTGAAAGTTATGTTTTTTTTTAATTTTGGACCAGTTTGCATGGTGTTGTCATTTATTTCTCTGCATGAGTGGGGGAGGTTTTGGAGCTGGGTGGGTGTGTCGTGTGCGCTATCAGACAATCAAAAGCTCATGAGCGCCGGCAAGTTGCATCCTAGTTATAGTGATCCGGTGATATGTTTGTGATGATCCTAGCCAGGGGCGGACGCAAGATTAGAGGTCAAGGGGGGCCAAACATGGTAATTCTTCATCGGGGGCCAAACATGATGATTTCTCTCTCAAAGTCGTTTGTATACCAGGCTTATGCATATAAATTCCTTGATGTAATTCTTCATTAGGGCTTGTTTGGCTGTCCGGGTTAAATATTCCTGGGGAAATAATCCCGGTCAGAAATCTGAAGAACCAGGTGTAAAACCTCGGGATTCTATTCCCGACCTCCGGACTAGGAGAAAATTCTCTCCGGGAAAAGGCCGGGATCCCCCGTGATTGCAGTTACCAAACAAGCCCTTAGGGGAGGCCAAGGCCCTGCTGGTCCCCCCTAGTTTAGCCACTGATCCTAGCCGTGTGCAAAGTGGATGATACTGAAATTATAGAGCTGAAACTGAAGTATCACTCATAACATCGTTGTTTATGTCCAGGGATCATTTTGGGCCAAACAGGCGTACTGAACCATATTTGTGGCGGTCTTGTGGCGCTTTGTGGTAGTATACACGTGCGTCACGCTACATCTGGCCAAACAAGTCACCCAACCTATCATTTCAAGCAAATCATCCAGCCCTCGATGAGCCGTGCCAACGTCGCATCTGATTCCCCGCCCTCGCGCAGCGCCTCCTTAGCCTGCTGCATGGCGGCCAGCGCGCGCTCTCGGAGCACCTTCCCACCGTCGGAGTCAGGCCCGTCGATGGCCATGTTCCAGGTGATCTCCCAAACAGGGCCCCCAAATTCCAGGGGCCCCCAAATTACTGCTACCTAGTACGTATGTATCAAAGTTAGCAAGGATTTTGGTATTCCCTAGTGGCCCAGTTACAGCTCAGGCTGTAAGTGGGGGTGGGCTGTCCACGGCGCCGCCTGCCGTCCCCACTTAATCACGTCTGTGGATGCCCACGGCAGACTGCAATTTGCTGGCGGCAGTAGCGGCTAACCATCTGTCTAAGTAAGTCCAATTAATTCTTCCCGTCCTCTCACACGAAACAACCGAACAAACGAGTCAACTTTCCTCGTTCCCTTTCCAATCGATGGGCAGCCACGGCTGCGCCCCCGGACACGGTGATGGCGACGACGGCGGCACGCGCCTAGCTCGGCCAGATCGCCGAGGCCCGCCTGCCTCCCGATTCAGATCGAGCCGGGCGATCTGTAATGGATTCTCCCATGCGCCCGCCGCTGTCGGTTCCATCAGATTTCATCGCACTAGCCGGCCTTGCCTTGGGGCAGTTTCTGGCTGGACAAGGCGGCGTCGCCTCCAGGTCCAGGGTGCCCGGCTTGCCACCCGCCCGGTGCCAGCACTTTCGGATTCCGGAGGCTGAGCGAGCAGATTGTGGGGTTTGACGGAAGCCGCGGCAGTTAAGCGAGCAAAAAGGGTCAAAATTATACTCCCGTTTAATTAACTGGGGATAAGCGGCAAGCCCACGGGCCGCCGTGGACGTCCCCACTTACAGGCCTAGTTACAGCACGCATCCAGGAAGGAGCCCATTTACCTTTGCGGCCCAGGACAAGCGAGGCCACGATGGCATGATCAGTGATCGATCAGTTTTGCGTATGAATCGCAATCGGTACCTGTCGCCGCCTCGCCGGACAGAAAATCAATCCACGATCTTGCCTTGCCTTCCGTCTTCCATCGTCCGTGATATTGCGAGAGACCGTGAGAGCGACGGCCGCACGCCTTGACATCAAGATCGCCAGATCAACCAACAAAACTTCACCTCGCTTCGTTGTTCGCCCGTCTAGCCGGCGCCTCTGAAATCACAGTTCACTGATCAGCAAACTGCAAACACGCCTGGAGGTAGGATCCGCTGCAACCTGCCTCCAACCTTGTCTTGTTGTGTTAAACTGTTTGAATTGTTTTATTAATTTTTTAATATGAAACAAGACGGATACGGATCATGAATAATATCAGAAGAACAAAGTGTCAATCTGGTGCGGAAAAGAAGAGGAAAAGAGAAAGATTGGAAGCAGCAGCTAAGTCGCAAAAGGGTGCTCTCGATAGATTTGTTGTGAAAGAACCTCAAATCAATTCAGGAAATCAACCTCCAATCGCTAATAATGATGTTGCCAGTGGTGACGATGTGATAGAGGTGGATACTCACACTGAAGAATTTGATGAAGATGATGCTAATATGGATGATGCAAGCGATGGTGCTAATGTTGATGATGATGCTAATGTCGACGATGAAGGTAATGATACAACTATTGGTGGTGAAAACAATAGTTCTTTTCAGCCGGATATATTTGACCCAAGAAATTGTTTTTTGAGTTGGTCTTTGTTTTTTGGGGATAAGATTGAAGAACAAAATGATATCGATGGAGATGAATTGTTTTTTGAGTTGGTCTTTGTTCAGGATATGCTTGATAAATCCATGGGTCCTATTGATATTTTAAACTATTTGAAGAAGTGCCCCTATTATCCTTTTGCTACTATTGCATACAGAATTTTGTTAACCATTCCTGTTACGGTTGCATCAGCGGAAAGGAGCTTTTCCAAACTCAAGTTGTTGAAATCTTACTTGCGTTCTACTATGACGCAAGAAAGGCTCAATGGATTGGCGACAATAGCACTTGAAAATGATATCCTATACAAGATTAATTATGAAGATATAATTGAGGATTTCATTTCAAGAAACACCAGACGGATGATGCTTTTTAGTAGAACATGAGATCAGTTTGTTACTGTAGTGGTAGTTTTAGTAGAGTTAAGATTTGATAAACGATGTAACTATTGTGGATGTTTGAAGCAGCAAGTTTCAGACGCATTTTTTTTCCTTACCAGGGTACCTAAGGGGACTGGAAGGTTTTTAATGAGTCGGTTTACTAGCTTAATATATTGGTTTCGAAAATAAAGATTTGATATGTTTCTATATATTGTTAAAAATAACACATACTTAAATTATGTAATAAAATGAAAGTATTTTTAGTTGCTATGTCATTTAAAATTTTAAATTACAAGGCCCCATTTTCCGTTTCGCACCGGGGCCCCCGATTTCTGGAGACGGCACTGGTCGGAGTCCATCATCCACCTCACCTTCGACGCAACTTCGTCGGCTTCGACCCCATCCCTGTCGTACCCTTCCACCGCCACGGCCAGACCCAGCTCCTTCTCGAGGAACACCCTGTTGATCCGTTGCTCCGCGTACAGTGGCCAGGCCAGCATGGGCACGCCGGCCATTACCGCTTCTAGGATGGAGTTCCAGCCGCAGTGCGTCACGAATCCACCCACCGCATGGTGCGCCAGAACGTCACGCTGCGGCGCCCACGTCTTGACGACGAGGCCCGTTTCCTTGGTCCGGTCCAGGAAGCCTTCCGGGAGGAGTGCGTCGAGATCCGGCTCCGGCGGCTTCTCGAACCTCTTCGCCGGGTCCTCGTTGGGCGGGCTCCGCACGACCCAAAGAAACCTCTTGCCACTCGCCTCCAGGCCGATGGCTACCTCCCTGATCTGCTTTGCGCTGAACACGCCGAGGCTGCCGAAGCAGAGGAACACCACGCTGCCCTTGGGCTGCGAGTCCAGCCAGGCGAGGCACTCTTCGCCGTGCTTCACGCCCACCTCCTCCGATTTTATCAGCGGGCCGATGCAGAAGACTGGAGGCGTCGGGAGGCCGGGGGCGTGCATAGCCCGGCGCCAATCGCGTCGACGGCACGCGGCTCGAGCGAGCGGCAGGTGTTGTCGATGATGCCCTGGGAGCGGCAAAGGTAAGGGGACACGCTCATGAATCCTCTGTATGCCGCGTCGTCACGGTCCATGAGCGGCTTGATTGCGTGCGATGCCGGAAACGAGGAGATTCCTGGTACGTGCACGAGCTCTTCGCCCATGTCTCGGAAGCTCGCCGTGGTCTGAGCGTGCAGGACCGGGAGATACAGGAAACGGCCAGAGCCTCGGCGCCAGATGTGAAGAAGCAGTACGCGGGGATGCCAAGCTCCGCGGCGACATCGAGGGCGACGCTACAGAAGAAGTCCACCACGAGGACGGCAGGGGAGGCGCCGGCGAGAAACTCACGGAGCTGGGGATTGCAGACGCGGGCGACTTCGAAGGTTATCCCCTCGGGGTGGTTGGACTGGACAGGCGGAAGCTCGACCTGCGGCAAACAGTGGAAGGAGATGGAGGGGTTAGCCGCGGTGACGCCAGCCAAGAAAGGCGCCCTCGCACCGGTGTCTTCGAACGGCAGCTTCACGATGACGATGGTGACGGCGAGGCCGCGGGCAGCAAAGAGCTTGCCGAGCTCGATCATGGAGACAAGGTGGCCCATACCGGGCGAGGGGTACAACACAACCCGGTTGCGTGCCGTCATGGTGGTTGCGTCGCCGTCCATCACGGCACCGGCAGGCTTGTTGCTTTCCGGAGCGGCGCGGTGTCTGCTCTGGAGCGTGATGTGGAATGCGTGGTGCAGGTGATGGATATGACGATCCAGAACCGACCATTTATAGAGGCGCGAACGCGACGCAGCACTATCGATCAGTGGCCACTTGTTTTGCTAGCCAGGAAACCAGTATGCCCTTTTTTAGAAGGAAAAGAAAACCAGTATGTCTTGTGGGATGAATGGCAAAATAAATTTCGCCGTGTGGCCTACGGATCAACAGAGCTTGGCACGTTGTTCCTGTCGGATTCTCGCCGTATCGGCGAGTGGCACACCCAAAAAGGGCATTTGGAGCGTGCTCCTTTATTTTAAAATTTTGAAAACAATATTTAAAAAATTCAAAAAAAATCTAAAAGTAAACCGAATGTAGTATAGTATCATACAATTTTGCAAATTTCCAATCCAAAACTACTTGTATTTTAGGCTACGTAAAAAGACAAATTATGCCAAGATTTGGAGGTGCGCCGTTCACACACTCTGATCTACAATTTTGTTTTTTTAATGTAGCATAGAATACAACCCATTTCAAATTAATATTTTGCAAACTTGTACTTAGGATATATCTGTGGCTATATGTACATATTTTTCATATTTTTTGAAATTTTAAAATTAGTTTTTTGAATATTTAAATAAAGGGATACATGTAGAGTACAGGCTACAAAACGACGCTCTTGAGGCACACCACTTTACTTATGTAGAAGCAACTCTAGCACATACTCCCTCCATTCCAAAATAGTCTACATTCTGGCTCCTTGTTAAGTTTCAAAATACTCTACATCTTAGCTGGGTCCCACGTAGTACTAATTAAGTTGAGAGAGAAAATTGGGTAATCAAGTACGAGGGAGTAAGTCAATTGGGCAAATTGCATGGCTACCATTAATTAAGCTATGGGTAATTGGTACAAAGGATTTGTTTTCTGTGATCAATTAATGCACTGCATGCTTTGTGCTTGACTAAGTAGTACTAATAAATGTTTCGCTAATTTGTCTGAATTTTTCTAGGATGTAGACTATTTTGAAATGGAGGGAGTATTGCAAAAGGAATCACACGGTTCCAAATATTTTTGGAACCGGTTGAATGGTAAAACATAAAATCAGTTCATCCTCTTCTTGTCCAACGCTGATCGCTCTGTTGGCTTGGCCCTCTCCCTTCGGCTACCTCCCCCTCTTTTATCCAGCTTGCCGCGGCCACATCTACATTTTTCCTTCGCCTGCACGCTCGCTGGCCTCCTCTTTGCGAAAGATACGGCTCATAAACTCGTCGGACCCCGCACGCCGGAGAGGAGCTCGCTCGCTGGCCTTCCCATACACGCCGGGAAGCAGCTTCCGCGATAGCACGCCGCCTCAGCGGCCTCTGTTACCGCTCTGCAGCTGCGTGGCTAGGGCTAGAGGAGGGTGGCGCAGTCGTGCACTACAATGGGTATTTTAGCGATGGACCTGTTCATTTATTTCTTACTCCCTCCGATCCGTAAAAATGAGATATGTAGAAATTTGTACTAGCTTAGTTTGTTTCCACGACAATTATTCCTGACCGGAGGTACTATTTTCTTTGAGGGAAAGGACATGTTCATTTCGTGAACTTATCTTTCCTTCTCAGTCTACGACTACGAGTCTGCGACAATGTACTTCTATGTGCAACGATTTTACTCCCTCCGTTCCAAATTAATTGACTTCTATTTATCCACACATGGATGTATCTAGATATGTTGCACGTATAGATACATCTACATATGGACAAATGGAAATCAATTAATTTGGAACGGAGGGAGTATATTACAAGTGGTTGCCTTGCAGATCTCAATGAGAGGTGGTTATTCGCGCTTCAAGGAAAGGCCGGACGAAGAAGTGACATATGATCAACTAGCTGGTATGTAAATGCCACGAGAGCACATACAAATTAGCTGATACACAAACGCAAATTGACAGTGGAACCTAGGACATATATAAACAACAACTTGCATGTATGCTTACCACGCATCTGTAGTACACTGATAATAGTGTAATGTGAGAGGACAATGAGGTAGGGCCGCAAAACAATGGATTAAGAGCGTTGTTACCGTCACAATTATGAGTTGTGGTCGAGGCCGATTATTCTTTATTCAACCAAGATTAGATCCATTCTTAGCAGCCAGACAAGGGATTAATAAGAACGACGTTGATCGAGCCCATTTATTCTTTTTTTTTACTAGATGCAGTACTACTATGATATTATAGGCAATATTATATGTTACTCACTCCGTTCCAAATTAGATGACTTTCATTTATTCAAATGTGGATGTACCTAGACATGTTATGTGGATAAATGGAAGTCATATAATTTGGAACGGAGGGAGTATATATCTCCACACACCGCCCCTAACGAGGACATATAATAGTTATTATCTCCATATTTGTTACAAAATCGAAAAAATCATAATGAATATACGACTTGATCCATTGTAGGTGTGAAGTGGGATATGCCTCGTGATATGTTTCCACTCAGTTCTACGGAGAAAATCCGACCGTCAGTGAGACTAGATGGATATGCAGGCTTCGTCCGCCGCCAGCCTGGCTTTGTTGCGCAGCCTGGGTCCGCGCGGTGCATCAGTGGACATTTTGATTTGGATCAAACGTGGGCCGCAACGTATTTTACCGATGTGTCTTAGCCGGGCAAGCAGCTTAGAGCATTTCCAACCGAATCCCCAAACCCGCTCTATACACGCTTTAAACCGAACACCCCCTCCCTACTCCCCCACACACACACACACAAATTCAGCCCATATGTGGGGAGTGTTTGGGGCTACCCGGACGCCGTGGCTCGTAGTCCCTGACGCCGCGGCCCCACACCTGACCGGCCGTCCACGCGGAGATTGAAACTTGACCGTTATCCGCGCGTTGGCGACTGAAACGGCGCCGCTCGCTCTCATGGCGCATCGGTCGGCGCTCCGCCCGAGGAAGTCATCTCCGGTTATAAGAGGCGGGCGGGAGCCAAACCTTAACCGCACACCACAGATCTCTTCCACCCGCCCCATCCACATGCACCAACTCTGGCACCGATCTCGCCGCATCCACATCCACCATGTCTCGCCGCCTTCCAACCACTTAGCAATGCGTGACCCGTAGAAGAGGGCGGAGATCTACGCGGTTGCAATGTCCCGCGATGAGGCCGATGCGGCAGCGGAAGAGGCGAAGGCGGCGGAAGAGGCGCAGGTCGGCATAGTGGAGCTCGACGCGGAGCCCTTTATCGTCCCAATGACGGGTGCGAAGTTCCACCAACGCATGGAGTAGGAGCACGTCAGGTTTCAGGCGGAAGCGGAGGCACCGGAGCATATTAAATTGATGCACTAGCCAACTATCTCAAAAATTTGAACTGATGGAAAGGTTGTGCAATATATTATATTCTGACACTCCCCCTCACGTGCAGGCTGTGCACTTTTTCTTCACGAGCCTATAACGTGGATTAGGTGTCCGCGGATATATTTTTTAATACTGTGTTGGCCATGATTTAAACTCTAGACTTCTGCCTCTGGCATCGTCCAGCTCTGTCCTCGCCAGGCGAAGCGCCGAGGCATCCACGTTGAGCATGGCGGATGTGTGGCGGTAGAGGGCGACCACGTTGTGAATGCCGAGCTGGAGGTCGTGGATTATGTGGCCCAGGCGCCCAGCTTCACCTCCGCATCGAGAAATTTCGGCCTCCACGTCGTCCACCCCTTCGACTGCCTCGTCGAGCTCGAGGTGGCCGAGCACCTCCGCCTCCCCTTCGTGCTCGGCGGCGGTGGCCTCTTCGATCCCCGTATATCCCGATGTCTCGAGTTCGTTCTCCATTGGAATTGATGGCTCTGCGATGTTGGCACTGCGACGTCGGCGTTTAAGCCTTTGTCGTTGAATGGAGGTGGACGAGTTGGTTATATAGCCGGACAGAATCGGCGTCATGGAGTCACGGCGGCATGTCTGTGCTGCCTGACATGCCAAGCTACAACCATTCAGAAGCTAGCACCAGGACATCGTCAGATTGAACTTGAGACAAAGAAACAGGGGCGGAGCTATGTAGCAGTCGGGGGGCCGCCGCCCCCCAGCCCACGAAATTTTAGCTAAAAGTCAGTCTATTTTGGTCCATTTTTGTCCAAAAAAAAGTGATATTTACCCTATTTGTCCCCCAATTCTGGCCCAGCAAGCCTTTGTGGCCCATTCCTCCCCCCCCCCCCCCCCCCCCCCCTGGGCCCAAGCTCCGCCGCTGCAGAGAAACCCAACTAAAACCAGCATCTACAAATCTGTACCGCAGGTTTCAATTGCCACAAGCTGACAGCACAAGTAATGTTAAGTACTCCAGTTATATTGATGCAAACTTACGAATCATTAGTGCCCAGAAACATGGAGCGAAAATCAGAGCTGGCACGATCAGAGGAATATGAAGATCACCTTAAGCGTCTCTCAGGTCTGAACAGTAACTTGTATCAGTATTCAACAACTACCATGTCTCGGATAACATGTCAACAGAACGAGTAACATGAGTAGAAGAATGAACTTAACACCACTACACCAGAGATTAAACGAAGTTCACAGATTAAAGGAGAAGCACAAATGGTGAGTGCCAGGAAACAGGTAGCAGAAGATCTTAAGAAGAGAGAGGAACATCACCAAAAGTCTAAATCAATTTCTCAGGGTGTGCGAGCATCGCAACATTAGCCACAGAGCGCGTAACAAAACCACCAAACAAAATTTGACGAAACGGCCCATCAGACGAAATTAATTCCGTTTCTGAAGGTTGTTGCTTTCTAAAAAAAAGCCACATTTACCCACCACGGCGAGGCCGGTCGAAACCGAAGAGGAAACCCAGCATCAGGACGGAGAACCTCACGAAGCTCCTGAATCCCGGCACCACGCCGCCCCACGTCGAGACGTACACGACCACAGCCGCCGAGACGGCCGCGAGGAGCAAGCCGGGATGAGGTGAGCGCGGCTCCTGGCATAGGCCACCGCCCGGAGGAAGAGAAGCGACCCGACGAGCTGGACGAGACGCCGGTGCTGCTTGAGGAAGAATTCGCAGGTGGCCGCGCCCCTAGCGACGAGCACCATGCATTCGATCCTTCTCTCCGCCGTGGCCCCGGGGAAGGACCGGAGCTCGGCCTCGTATTCCAAGCATTCCCTGAGATGGGCCGCCGCCTCGGCAAGGAGGGCGTCGTTCAGGTTGAATTCTGCACGGGCGTCGTCGAGGAGGCGCTGCACGAGGTTGGGGTTGTCGAGGAGCTGGGGCAGGTCTATGATCACCACCGCCGCCAGCGGGTTCTCCATTGGGGGCGGCGGGCCTGCAGGCTGCAGGGGTTGAGGTTGAGGGAGTGCGCTTTGGAGTTGCCAGGCGTGGTGTTGGGGTTTTGGACTGGAAATGGGGAAAGGCGTTGGGGAGAGTGGGGCCAAGGTGTCACGCTTTCACAGTGCTGTAGGATTTTTTTTCCTTGTTATGACAGGCAGCCACAGTGTGGTGCTTACTTGCGAAGGAAGTTAGATTAGGGACCGAAACAGAGCACGGAGGCTTCGGGATGGACTGCCTTAGAGCATCTCTAGCAGACACCGCATTTCCGCTATCGTCATTTTGCCATTTCGGGTCGAAAACGCTGCCAGACCAGACCCCGCAAAAGTGACCGGCCTACAATTTTTTTTGAGGGCCGCGGGAATCCCCCCCCCCCCCCCCCCCCCCGGAACTGTGAAAATCAAGTTTGCGCGGTTGACCCGGCGGCGCCCTCTATCTCTGGATCGATTTGGCGGGAGGGACATTTCACCACGGCAGTTCCAGCTTTCCCCCTCCCGCCGCCGCTGATCTCCACCTCCCGCTCCGGCCGACCTCACCGAGGCCGTCCAGCGAGGCCATGGACACCCCCGACCCCACGCTCGTCACTGTGGAAGTAGGGTTAGCCAAATCGACGGCGGGCGGCGCCGCGGTGGATCTCCCCACCGGCCATGTCGGGGCCGCGTCGGAAGCTTCCTCCAGCATCGTTCCTCGCAAGCGGCTCGGCAACATCATCGTGCAGGGAGGCGCGCCCGCTCCCGGCGCCACCATAGCCGCCGCCAAGGGGGCCGCTCGCCCTACAGCTCGCCCGCCCGCTCGCCCTACCGCCGCCGGTAATATTGGTGATACCGAGCCGGTGCAGCCTGTGAAGAAGAAGGTCGCGCTCAAACTCAAGCGGGCGCCTCCAGCCAAGAAGGCCCCGGCGAGTTCTACGCCCGCCACCGCCGCCGTCCCACCGGTGTTCGATGGAATGCCCGCAAGGTACGTCCGGTCATCTTGGGATTTTTTTGATTGCCGTCGTTGGGGTTTTAGCTCAAAAATCCGGCGTCCCTCTTTGTAGCTCCGAATATGCGGCTCTCCTCGAGGAAAACGCGGTGAACGTTGAGGATGCACCGCTCGGGGACTATGGATACAACGACATAGACGACAGGGTACACGGTGGCGGCGAAGAAGAGGACGAGTTGCAAGAGATTGAAGGGGAGGTCTTTGAGGCATCGCAGTCGGCAACGTATAGCAAGAGGTCGAAGAGCTATACCCAATTGGAGGATCAGGTGTTGATCCGAGCTTGGGAGGCCGTGTCCCTCAATGCCATCCACGGCACCGACCAAACCGGGAAGAGGTATTGGCAAAGGATAGAAGACAAGTTCTTCCGGTTGATGCCAAAGAATGTTGATAGGACACCACGCACCTATAGATCACTCCAAGGTCGTTGGGATGTGATCAAGTCGGCGGTTAGCCGGTGATCTGGATGTTTGGAGCAAGTGTACAATGCACCTCCAAGTGGCACTAATGAAGCCGATTGGGTGAGTGTTTTTTCCGAAATCATATTGGTGTCGATGTTTGCAAATGATAGTGCTTTAACATAGTTGCTTTGGTTGTAGGAAAAAATTGTAGCCGCAAGGTATAGGGACATGCCGGTATCCAAGGGCAAGTCCTTTGCATTCGAGCATTGTTGGGTACTGCTTAAAAATAGCGAGAAATGGAAGGTGAGGGACAAAGAAGCACCACCGAAGAGAGGTGCCTTCACCGTGTTGGACGATGATGAAGATGATGAAGGAGGGAGGAACAAGGGTAGGCCGGATGGCAACAAGAAGGCCAAGGAGAATATGAAGATGGACTCGGAGGCATCAAGTTTGAGAGACAAGATAGATCATATGGTGAAGTCAAATGAGTTGATGGTTACCATGACTATAGAAGCAAAAAAAGAGTTGGCAATGAAGAGGTCTCAAGAGAAAGAGGAGAAGTGGCACCTAATCAAGGAGGAGAAGTTGCGCAAGGCAGCCATGGAAGAGGCGGATAGGTTGCGCAAGGCCGCAATTGAGGAGAAAAGATCCCAAGCCGAGGAGACCAAGGCTCTTGCCCAGCTCATTGCCGAGGAGAACAAGATCATGAGCATGAACCGTAATGAGATGGATGAGCTAACCTTGGAGTGGCATGATTTGATGAGAAAGGGGATCTTGGAGCGAAGGAGGATGGCTGCCATCGGTGGTGGGGGTGGTGGTGGTGTTGGTGTTGGTGGTGGTTGATGGTTGTTCATCATGGTTTCGCCACTTTAATGTGGTTCTTTTGATGCAAAAATGATCTATTCGGTTGTCTAGATGCTTCAAACTATATTATTTGCTATTTATATGTGAGAACTATGTTAAATTTCCGAACTATTCGTGTTAATTGTCGGAATTTCTTTTGAATTGTGCAATTCTGTTTTTGCGGTTTGCAGGTCCATTTTTGGCTACGGCAGAACAGACACCACATTGCCGACTGTTTTGCAGTTCGGCAATGCGGTGTCTGTTCTGCCGCAGCCAAAAATGGACCTGCAAACCCGTTTTCCACGCCCCGCATCGCGGTTTTGCGGGCTGGCGGAATGCGGTGTCTGCTAGAGATGCTCTTAACCCAGTTCTATAAGTGATGTTCCGCCAAAATAGGTACTCCTATAAGTGATGGGGATATCTTTTTCGGTGTAGATGCAACCCCTAGATAAAAATCATTTTTCAAAATATCAAAGAAATTATAAATAAAAATTTCGGGAATCTGTTTCGGTGCAGATGCACCCACTATTTAAAAACATTTTTTAAATGATAAAAATAGAGTAAATTCCAGTTCTTACCCCTTAGTTTGATAATTTTGACGCTAATTACCCAGTTTAAAAAGTTTTCATCCTAATTATCCCATTTAGTAAAAGTTGTGCCAATTGCTACCCCAACTAAAATTTTACTGACTTACAATCTATAAATTATATGCACACCAAGAAGTTCTGAGGCCATCCGTTTCAGAGTTGTTGTCATTGCAGTTTGTTCAGAAAATATCATGTAAATGGAAGTGAAACTTAAATTAGCACCACTGAGCAAAAATAGCATGACCGAGCAGAGTATCGGTACCTGCCAGGTTGCCAGCGCACATCAGACGAGCACGCACATGCGCCCGAATAGAGGAAGAGGGCGGGGATGAGATGAGCAGAAATGACAGACCACCATGAACTAAGCTCAAAGATATAAAAATATGTACTGACGTAGTATAATTGCTTCAAAGCATTTAGAGAGAAAATTAGACGGTAAAAGACAATTAGGACTAGAGAGTCTATTGATCGATCAACTGTGGTTAGTGTCCCAGCGACCGTGTTCGCCTTGATGGCGGCAGCAACCAGGGTCGCCACGGTAAATGATCAACAACATGTGGAGTGACCCAGCGTTGAGCCCCAGCAGATTCATCCGGCCGTCCGCTGGGTTCTACCACCACGACGGTACATGAAAATAGTCTAGATGGCACTCCACCTCTACCTAACAGTTAGGACTAGTTACCGAATCGCTCAAAAAAATTAAAGAGGGTAAAATTCGGCACAACCTTTACTAAATAGGGTAATTATGAGGAAAACTTGCTAAATGGAGTAATTAGCGATAAAATTTTCAAAGTAGGGTGTAAAAACTGGAAATTACTCTAAAAATTACAAACAAAAATATCGGGTCTACATACAGACATTTTATGTATGCACAAAAAGTTTCGCTAAAAACATTTTATGTGACATATAGAAAAACAAATTCTGGTGTTTTAAAATAATTTTTCGTGAGACATTTTTGTCTTTTATATGGGCCACAAAAAATGTCTTTTCTTGCGAAACTTTTTGTGCGGACATAAATATCCAGATATATACCCAAAAAATTTGTTTGATTTTTTCCAAAATTTTGTAATTTATTAAAATATTTTTCATAATGAGTGTATCTAAACTTATGAGTCAAAATATCGTGTCCTGAATGATGATATTTTAAAAGGTCAAGGATTTAAATTTTCGCTGCACGTTTTTTCAGCCTCCAAAGGATATCCATTTCATCTTGCATTTTCCACCTAAAACCTTATCCGAGGTCGACTGTTCGGGATAATTGGGCTACGTCTAAATAAAAATTCTTCGTGTGGTTGATTCTACAAAATACAGTGTGGACGTGGACCGCCTCACCTGTAGGGGTGGCCAAATTGTGTGTTTTGCCAACTTTGCAAGAGGGAACCCGAGACCTCGGTTAATCTATTATTCAAATGTAGGTACTCCCTACGTATTTGGAGAGGTTTAAAGGAGTGGCTCGGCTTGATGGATTTCGACACGTTGCAATGGAAAGGGTACGCTTTGGTTGAGGCATTTTTTTTTTTTGAACGCTAGAACTTATATTTCATACTGATAGGAAAGGTTGAGGCATGTTGGTGCTCAATCATCAGGGTGCACGGCCGCCTGCCTAAGGCGCTCTCTTCTTTGATCATCCTCACCTCGTGGGAAATTTGCAATGAGAGGAATGCAAGGTTTTTCGCAATGTGCCTTCTATGCCAATTGCCAACTGTGGTGCTCTCTAGCATCAAACATAGTGCCACTCTTTAGGGCGTAGGCGCGTAGCGGATACAAAACATTTGAGAGTAGGCGCAGTATCCAACGCTTTTTTTGTTTTGTTGTAATTCGGAACTCTTCTTAATCAATGAAATAGGCAAAAAAAATCATTTTTTTAGTATTCAGTAGCATATTTTTTTCCGCTCCCGTGCCGCACCCAGGCGGCACCGGGGCGCCACCACCGCGCCGCCACCAACCCCTCCCCTCCGCGCCATTCCCGCCGCTACTGTCGCCGGCCTCCGGGCCGTGGCGGCGGAGGCGCTCCCCGCTGCCACACAACTGGCACTGGGGGTGGCTCTCCTTCCTCGACCGCGCTTGGCTGGGCGCAGGACCCGACTGGGACGGCGACGGCGTCCAGCCGGCGCTGGAACGCCGGAGCGGCGGCTCCGGGACCGCATCGACTGCGGGTGGCGGATCCGGGGCCCTTGCGCCCGGATCTGGGGCATGGCGGGCCTGGCCACGTGGGTGGCGGGTCGACCTCGTCGGGGTCGCATCGGCTTGGATGCGCGTGGGGCGCGGCCTGGCGGCGACCGGTGCTGCCCGGGAGCGGTCGGCGGCTCGGGCGCGGCCAGGAGGCGCGCGCGGTGGACTGCATCTGGGCCAAGGTGAAGACGGTGGTGGTTTTGGGGTTGGCGTTGGTTCGGGCGGCGGCGGGTTGAGAGGCAGGGGCGGCGGCGCGGTGCCGCCGCGACGGTGGGCTTGGCGGACGCTGAAGATGGCTCGTTGTTGGTCACGGTACGGCATGTGGTGGTTGTCCCGCTGCCGGTGGTGGTCGGGCTTGATGGAAGCGGTGGTACAACGGTGTTGGTTTACTCCGGTGAAAGCCTAGCACAGATCTCGGTCAGTGTCGGAGGCGCCGGCGTCTTTGGACGTCGTTCCCCTCCATGGAGGCGTCGTCGTGGAGTGAAAACCATCCCTTTGTCACCCCAATTCCCCGAGTTTCTCCGGGTGAAAACCTTGCATTGTCGTTGACAGTGCGGGCGACGGCGGCATTTTTCGTCGTTTTCCTCCTTGGGAGCATCGTCTTGGAGTCTCGGTACCCATGCCTTTGTTGCCATGCTAGCTTGCCTCATCGGCGGGTGTGTGGACGTCGAGGTGGCGGCTTCGAGATGGTTCTTGTATGTCGGGGCAACGGCCCCGGATTGCTGTGTGGTGGTGACCCAATGTGGTGGGGTTACGGCTCGACAGAGTGTGAGTGGCGGCTTCGTGCTGGTGGCGAGGTTGTCGGCTCAGTCGATGCGTCCCAGCGAGGGACGATCTTCAGTATGTCGAGGCAGCGGCCTCGGACGTGGTGTGGCGGCCGTGGTCTGCGGGTAGTTGCTCTGGGCAGTTTGGTCTGCGGGCAACTAGGTCGTGCGGCGTTGCCCGAGCGGTGGCATGTCGGGGCGGCGGCCCCGGAAGGTGGCACAGGTGGATTGCGCAGGGCATGATAGAGAGGTGGATGTCGGGGCGGCGGCTCCGAGGTGTTCGCGTTGAGGCTTCTGTGGCGACAATGATGATGATGTGCGATGTCGGAGACGTGGCTGTGGCTGCGGTAGTCGGCTCTTCTCCGGCGTGTCCTTGGGGTTGCCTCGGTGTGTTTTGTTGCTGTGAAGTCGAAGCTGATGTGGTGGGTTCCTGGTGGTGTACGATGACTGGCGGCAGATGTTCCTTTCGGCGAGTTTCCACGGCGCCAGCCTGCCTGGTTCTCTCTTCTTAGCTCTTCATCGGACTCGAAACTGCGATGTCTTGTCGCAGGGGCTGAGTGGCACGGATCTTCATATGGCTCCTCACGGCCACGACAGTATGGGTTGGCTCGTTGACTGCCTGCGTCGAAGTCGGAGTCGCATGCTCGGAGTTTCGGGTTGGCGGCGTGGCCTCCCAGGGAGATGTGATGACGATGACGCCTTCGTGCGGTCTCGACGAGGCCCTCTCTTGAGAGGCGTGTGGGATTTTCTATGTTTGGTGCCGCTCAGCGGTTTGTGTTGGTTTTCGCCGGGTTTGGCCGGTGAGCGGTGCGTTGTGTTGTACGGTTTTTAGCCGGTTTTCCTTATAAACTTTCCAACTCTTTACGACTTAATCAATCAGGAATTGAAAGTTTCGAGAAAAAAATGAAATAGGCAAATAAATTGCTTTGTTTCAACAACAAAAAAACAAGGGTCGCCGCATGTCTATTCTGCCTGACAGGCCAAGTTCATCCAAAACTGAAGTTTCTGTACAACCATTCAGAACCTAGCACCAGGACATCATCAGATTGAAGCAGCGAAGCAGAGTTAAGAACAGCACACCAAATCTGTTACATGCTCAGAGTTAAGCAATATCAGTAAAATTGATGCAAACATGGGAATCATGAGTTCCCAAAAACGTGCAGCAAAAGATCGGAACTGGCACGATCAGAGGAATATGAAGATCACCTTAAGCGTCTCTCACGTCTGAATCAGCATGCAGCAACTGCCATGTCTCAGGATAACATGTCAACAGAACGAGTAACATGGCGAGAAAAATAAAATTAAAACAAAAAGAGATTAAACGAAGTTCACAGATTAAAGGAGTAGCGCAATGTATAGTACAGTAGCAATCAAGTTGCCAAACTACGAATCGTAAGTGCCAGGAAAAGTGTATCACCAGATCTGCAAGAGAAATGAACCAGGGGAACGACAAGAGGAGCATCACCATTAGTCAATTTCTCTGAACAACAGTGTGACAGCAATTAACAAGTCTCAGATGTCTATCGCAACATTAGCCACAGAGCGCGTAACAAAACCACCAAACAAATTGGACGAAACGGCCCATCAGACGAAATGAATTCCCTTTCCAAAGGTTGATGCTTTCTAAAAAAAAGCCACATTTACCCAGCACGGCGAGGCCGATCGAAGCCGAAGAGGAAACCCAGCATCAGGACGGAGAACCTCACGAAGCTCCTGAATCCCGGCACCACGCCGCCCCACGTCGAGACGTACACGACCACAGCCGCCGAGACGGCCGCGAGGAGGAAGCCGGGGATGAGGTGAGCGCGGCTCCTGGCAGAGGCCACCGCCCGGAGGAAGAGCAGCGCCCCGACGAGCTCGAGGAGCATCCGGTGTTGCTTCACGAAGAGTTCGCAGTTGACTCTGCAGCGAGCGACGAGCACCGCACACTCGATCTTTTGCTCCTCCGTGGCCTCGGGGATGGACCGGAGCTCGGCCTCGTACGCCAAGCATTCCCTGAGTTGGGCCGCCGCCTGGACAAGGTGGACGGCGTTCAGGTTGAGGTCTGCACGGGCGGCGTCGAGGAGGCGCTGGACGAGGTCGGGGTTGTCGAGGAGGTGGGGCAGGTTGTTGAGCACCAGCGCCGCCAGCGGGTTCTCCATTGGGGGCGGAGGGCCTGCAGCCTGCAGGGGTTGAGGGAGTGCGCTTTGGAGTTGCCAGGCGTGGTGTTGGGGTTGGGGGTTTTGCCGTTTTGGACTGGAGTTGGGGAGAGTGGGGCCAAGGTATCACACTTTCATAGTGCTGTAATTTTTTTTCTTGTTATATGACAGCCAGAGCCCAGAGTGTTGTGCTTACTTGCAAAGGAAGTTAGATTAGGGACCCAAACAGAGACTTCGAGATAGACTACCGTAACAAAGTTCTAAATTGATGTTCCGTCAAAATAGGGTCTATGTGATGTTTTAAAGTAATCAAGGGTTTAAAATCTCGGTGCCCACTGTAATAATCCATATTCTGAAATTATTTCGGAAGACCAAATTTCAATGAATTTAGGTGAATTTGACTAAATTTCTATTTTAATTGAATTTAGCTTGGATCTAGTCCAAAATTCAAGACAAAGTAATATTTCAATACACATTTTTTTTAAATTTCATTGAAATGTTTTTTAACTTCCTATCTATTGAAACTACTTGTTGTTCCTAACGAGTCCATTGTCTTTATTATGCCTTTGGACCGGGTTTAGATTCTACCCCTCTTTAATAAAAACACCCCAAACTCCGTCTTCGCTCATGGCAATTCTTGCAGCCACCTTCATCGGCATGTTCTCGTTGCCAAGCATCTAAATGGATCCATTGGTTGTCCAATAAATATGACACTGAAATTGTCACAAATTTATAGACCAAAAGTAAATACTTCAGAAGATGATTCAAAAAAAAGTGACTTCGAGTTAATCCAAATTAAATACTACTCTAAGTTTCCAGCCTTAGAATCTTGGTGCCCACCGAAATAATCCAAATTCTGAAATTGTTTAGTAAGACATAAATTCATTAACTTAGGGGAACTTTGACTAAATTTGGATTATGGGTAAATTTAGTTTGGATCAATGCAAAATTTCAAAAAAAAAAGTAATATTGCACTAGACATCGAAATTATGAAATTTTCATTGAAATGGTGTTTCGTTAAATTCCTATCTATTGAGAACGCACTTACATCGTAGTGGCTAGGTGTGGCGGTGGCAAGCCAGCCCGCCCAAGTTCGACTCCTATGGAGCGAATATTGGGTGTCTCACGGGATTTAAGCAGCCAGGCACTGGTTCGCTCCCTGCCTCCCACATGTGCTCGTGGCTCAGGCCACAACGTTCGAGCTCAAAGCGTGCGTGTTGTGTGGATAGTTCATAGGTCTAGCTTGCATAGTGGGGTGCGTGAGTGTGGTGTGTGCGCAAGTTCACATACTACAATTGTACCACAAAACGAGAGACATCAAAACAAAACTTCCTATCTATTGCAATACATGTTGTTTCTAACGCGTCTTCTTTCTTATGCCTTTGGATCATCATCTAAAGGGCTTACATTCTACCCCTCTTTAATAAAAACACCCCAAACTCCGTCTTCGCTCATGGCAATTCTTGCACGCGCCTTCATCGGCATGTCCTCGTTGCCAAGTATCTAAATAGATCCATTGGGCTGTCCCGATAAATACAACACTGAAATTGTCGCAAATTTATAGACCAAAGAGTAAAGACTTCACAAGATTATGCAAAAAAAAGAAATCAATGACAGGTGACTTTGAGTTAAACCGAAACACAACACAGTTTTAGTGAGATATCGATTGAACTTCAGTCAAGCTTAAATAAAAGTTTCAGACCTTTCGTGAAGCTGAATTAGGTAATTTCGGTATTGTAGTGACGGCAAGAAAATGTGACCAAATCCGAAATTGAGAACACCCTAAACTAGGCTGTCGAACGGTTGGTAGAAAAATTCAAGCAATTGACCCATATCGTATTGTATCATCCTCAACAGAGCAACAAGTAACATGACGAGGAAAATGGAATCAACAAACAGCGAGTGTACGAAGTTAACAATGAATCTGAAGATATCGTGTTGCTATCTCGAAGCCACACTACCCACGGGAACATGCAGCAACAGATCTCAGAAAGGAGCACGGAAAACACAAGAGGAGCATCACCTCTTCGAACAGAGTGTACCAGCGATTAGCATGTCTCAGGTGTCGATTTTACTATCAGCACCGCGTAATAAGACGCACGAAATGAACAGAATTAAACAACCCATTGGACGAAGCTAACTGTACGTTTCTGAAGGTCCTGTGTTACTTCCCCAAACCCACATTTACCCACCACGGCGAGGCCGATTGGAGGCGAAGAGGAAATCCAGCATCAGGATGAAGAACCTGACGAAGCTCCTGAGCCCTGGCACGACGCCGCCGCCCGTCGAGACGTAGAGGACCACAGCCGCCGAGCCGGCCGCGAGGAGCAGGAGGGGGAGGAGGCGCGCGCGGGTCCAGGCCCGGACCAGGAAGAGCACCCCGACGACCAGGAGGAGCAGCAACTGCTGCTTGATGAGGGACTCGGCGCTGGCCACGAGCTCCTCAAGCACAGCGTCGACCTCGTCGTACCAACTCGAGGGCGGGGGCGCGGGTAAGGTCCGGAGCTGGGCCTCCAAGCGCAAGGCCTCCCAGAAACGGGCTACCAACTGGAAGGCGAGGGCGCTGTTCCGGTGGAGGTCTGCATAGGCGCGGTCGAGGAGGGGCTGCACGTGGTCGGGGTTGTCGAGAATATGTGGCAGGTTGTTGAGCACCGCCGCCGCCAGCGGGTTCTCCATGGCGTGGCGTTGGGCCGGTGCGGCGAGGTGGGGTTTTCAGGCGTGGCGTGGGTGTGCCAGGGTTTTGGACTGGAAATGGGGAAAGTGGATGGGGGGAGGGTGGGGCGGGGATGTCACGCTGTCAGAGTGATGTCCTCGCCGTGACTTACTTGTGAAGAAAGTTGATAGGGCCCAAACATTGGTTGACTGAGTTGCAAAAAAAAACATTGGTTGACTGGTGACGTCCTCTGTTAATTTTTGCGAGAAGGTCTAAGTGATGAACACCAAAATTTACATGTAGTAGCGGCAGCCGGAGGTTTCTTTTGGTGAGTATGTCTGTACTAAGAGCATCTCTAGCAGCACCCGCAAAACCGGCAAAACCGCAAAATTCCGGCGAGTTTGCGGGTTGGGTGCGAAATTTGGGCCAGACCAGCGCCTGCAAATTTGGCCCAACCCGCAAACTTTTTGCGGGGGGGGGGGGGGGGGGGGGGGGGGGGGGCGAGAAAGGAGCGGCCGGAACCCTATTTAGCCGGATTGCGGCGAGTTTGCGGGTCGAAATCCCCATTTCGCCTCGCACGCTCCGCCGCGCCGACGAGCAATCCCTACACCCACTCCGCCGTCTCCGACGAGGAATCCCAGCAGCCCTCCCGCAGATCCGGCGTCCCCGAGCCGCCATGGCGCCTAAGAGAGAGGCCCCGCTTCCCGGCGACGACCAGTTCGGCGGCGACTACTCCGATGAGAAGCGCGCGCAGGTCGTCCGCAGCGACGGCGCACGGAAGCGCGGCGCACGGAAGTACAGTCGCGGCGGGTCGGTGCGCTGCGACTTGCCGGAGTTCGACCGGCTCCGGCGCGAGCGCGAGATTGAGATCCGCCGCCGAAGCAACTGCGCCTCGGCCACGGCGAGGGCAGCTCCTCCGCGGGCGCGAGCAGCTCCTCCGCGGCCTCAGGTGCTCCACCGCCGGAGGACTACGACCCCGGGCATTTCGGGGTCACGCTCGGGCCGGAGGACTTCGTCCCCGACGACCAGATGGAGCAGCAGCTCCATGCGGCGATGATGCGCTCCAAGTACGAGGAGGAGGAGAAGGCCGCCGCCGCCAAGGTCGCCGCGGAGATCAACCAGGGGCTGCTGGAGCAGGCGCTGGTCATCAGCACGCTCCCGCCCGTCATCGACCTCGTCTCCGACGAGGAGTGAAGCTCCTCCGCCGCTGCGTCGCTGCCGCGCCCATGGCTCCGGTGAGGAGCCGCATTTTGACCAGTAGGTTTGATCGGCGGCGACCTAGGCTAGCGTAGATGTAGGCTACGTTTGATCGGCGGCGAACTAGGCCACATTTTGTGTAAAAATCAACTCGTGCTGCTGTCCAATATGAACTAGTTCGTTCCCGCGAATTCTCAAATTTCCAAATCGAAGAAATGCAGGTTGCGTTTGCGGGTTCTGTTCTTCGCTGCACGAAATACCGAGCAAAAACGCGAAAAACGCGACCTGCAAAATGCTTTTGCGGTTTCTAGTTTTGCGGGTTCTGCTAGAGATGCTCTAAGTAGTGTTAATTTGGTGCTAGTTCTCAACACTCTGATGGCACATTCAGAATTGTCCGGAATTTGGGTGCTCGGAGCTCGTTCCTGTGTTTGGTTGGAAAGTGGAATAGAATGAAGTGGTTCCCAGAAAGGGAATATTCCTTCTATATGCAGAATTCACCCATTCCACCAAATCGGCCGGACGGGTGGAACAGCTGGCTAACGAAAAAAATTAGACGAGCGTCTTCTCATTTCTTCTCTCTCCGATCGCTTTCCCTCACCGCCCTCCCCATCGCCGCCCTCCCGCCCCCTTCGAGCTCGCCGCCGTCGCCTCCTCCTCCGAGCTCGCCGCTCTCGGGTCGCCGCCCTCCCGCCCTCCTCCACGTCGACGCCGTCGCCGCCCTCCTCCGAGCTCGCCGCCATCGCCGCCCTCCTCCAAGGTCCTCCGAGCGGCGGCTAGAGGCGCGGCCAACTACAGTGGCACGGCCAGCCAGCAGCGCGGCGGCGTCCAGGCCACGGCGAAGACGAAGCCCATGGCGACCGTGTGTGCTTTTTATCACTAGATTAGTGCTAATTGAATTGCTAATCCTAAATTAGGGTTAGATGTGTGCTTATTTAAAAAAATTGTTTTAATAACAGATTATGCGTTGATTGTATTTCTTATGAAATTGCATTAGAATCATTCCATTCCACCTCATTTTTTTCTACCCAAACACCGGAACGAAATGGAACCGTGACATTCCATTTTAGTGGAATGGAACCGTTCCATTCCATTCCACCTCGTTCCAAAACAAAACACACCCCAAGTGCACATAAGGCCTATTATCTACTGCAGAACTGCTACGGTTTCAGAGGGAGCTCATCACAAATGTCGTATGCTGTGAAAGAGTTGGCAAATAAACATGTTAATTGCACAATGTTACACTTGAGAGTACTCATCCTGCATGGACGATTTGAAAACAGAAACATGGATTCTCATGACATCTTATTAACCAAAAGCAGTGAACCACCAAATTCGTCCAATCAGTACCCAAGGTGGGCTTCAGCATTACTAAATGCCTCTGCCGATGCCGCATGAATCAACAGCAAATACACTTTATGCAGGAATACTCTTGCGAACCAATTGGTGGCTACTAAAATATTTAAATTTTGGTGGAAAGAAAATTTGTGGCGCACACACGTGAACTCGAGTTAAATTCAACACGATTCCAAATTTTCTAGGATGTTTGTTGAATTTCAATCGAATCTAGAAGACACTATAGGCCTTTTGGTGCAATAGACACGTGGATTGGCATGACATCTTCTTAACTAAAAGCAGCGAACCACCAAATTAGTCCGATCAGTAGCAAAAAGGACTTCAACATTACTAAATGCCTTTGCCGATGACGCAAGAATCAAGAGCAAGTCCACTTTTATGGCGGAAGACTGCAAATCAATTGGTGGCTACTAAAATAGTTAAATGACAGCTGATAGAAAATCTGTGGCACACACACGTTCGAATTAAATTCAACATGATTCAAAGTTTTCAAGGATGTTTGTTAAATTTTAGTCGAATCTAAAATAAACTATACGCCCTTTGGTCAAACCGACACCAAAATTCGGAAACCCCAACAAATCTTTGGTGAGATACTGATTCAATTTCAGTCAAGTTTAAATACCAATTTCATATCTTTGCTGAAACTGAATTTGGTAATTTCGCAATGTAGTGATGGACTGATGGCAAATAAATGTGACCGAAACCGACATTGAGAACCCCCTAAATTAAATGTCCAACATTGGTATCAGCACTCATCTGTTCCGGCAAAAAATATCTGTATTTCATCATCCTCAATAGAGCAAATAGCATGACCAGAAAATTCGAATTAACAAACAGCGATTGTTTGAAGTTAATCATGACTCTGAAGAACCCGTGTTGCTCTCTCAAATGTCAAAGCCACACTGGCCACGAGAACATGTAGCAAGAGAGAGTCAGGGACAAGAAGAGGAGAATCGCCTCTTCGAACAGAGTGTACCAGCAATTAACATCTCTCGGATGTCGATTCTACCATCAGCAGCAGAGCGCGTAATAAGACGACGAATTGAACATAGTGAAACAGCCCATTAGAGGAAGCTAACTGCGTTTCTGAAGGTCCTGTGTTAATTTAATTCCGGAACCCACGTTTACCCACCAGGAGGAGGCCGATTGGAGGCGAAGAGGAAACCCAGCATCAGCAGGGAGAACCTGACGAAGCTCCTGAGCCCCGGCACCACGCCGCCGCCCGTCGAGACGTACACGACCAGAGCCGCCGAGACGGCCGCGAGGAACACGCGGGGGAGGAGGTGCAGGCGGGTCCAGGCCCGGGCCAGGAAGAGCACCCCGACGAGCCGGACGAGTAGCCACTGCTGCTTCACGAGGAACGCGGCGGTGGCCTTCAGTACTTGAAGCAGAGAGACGATCGCGGCGTACCTGGCCCTGTCGCCTTCCGTGGGCGCGGGTAAGGTCCGTAGCTCGGCCTCCAAGCGCAAGCCTTCCCGGAAACCGGCTGCCACCACCAAAGCGAGGGCGCTGTTCCGGTCGAGGTCTGCGTAGGCGCGGTCGAGAAAGGGCTGGATGAGGTCGGGGTTGTGGAGAAGCTGGGGCAGGTTCTCGAGCACCGCCGCCGACAGCGGGTGCTCCATTGGCGTGGCGTGGCGTTGGGACGGTGAGGTGGGGTTTGCAGGCCTGGTGTGGGTCGGTGTGCCAGCCAGGGGTTTTGAACTGGAAATGGGGAAAGTGGATTGGGAATTGGGGATGACGCACTGCGTGCCCGGCTTGACTTGTGAAGGAAGTTGATAGGGAGCCAAACAGTGTTGCTATCCTCTGTTAATTTGTTGCGACAAGGTCTAGGTGATGCTTTAAGTGATGAAACAAAATTTACATGTACTCCAGCAGCAGCGGGGAGGCATCTTTTGTTAACCAAAAGCACTGAACCACCAAAATCACTAGCCAAGAAGAACTTCAGAATTACAAAATGGGTGACCGGAAAAGCTGCACAGATCAATAGCAAATTCACTTTTGTGGAGGCAGACACTTGCGAACCAATTGTTTTCTACCAAAATACTTACATTTCAGTTGAAAGAAAAATCAGTGGCACACGGTGAACTCGAATTAACTTCAAAATTATTCAAGCAAGATATTGGTTGAATTTCAGTCAAATTTAAAAAGAAAAGATAGTGTATTTGGTCAAAACCGACCATGGCCAGGTTCGGAACTGCCATGTCGCAAAACCGATATTACCTCTTTCGCTTACCACGACCATAACCATCGGCGATGGGACGAAGAATGGTTTTCTAAAAGACAAGTGGATCGGAGACAACACCCTTTGCATCCGTGTGCTCGACTTGTACAAAATTATAATCATAAATAACTGATTGTGTTGCATGAGTTCCAAAGCTAGCAATCAATCGTTTCATCCACCTCGTGCAGACTATGCGAGTTCACTGACATTTGGGGTATGTTTCAACAACGGTAACCAATCCCACCTGCGGACATTATCCGTTGGACCCTAACCACCAAGAAATAACTGATTGTGTTGCATCTGCCTAATCAAATTCTAGAAAACCACAATTGTGCCAAATGCAAGTTATTATCTTAGTTTGTCCTTCATGTAAAGATTATGACGGCCTAGTCTGGCAGTCAGAGGATGGCCCATGATCTCATCTGCCAGATTTACATGTCATGTAACGAAACTATGACCGACCTCTACAAAGAATAATCATACTCCCATGAGGTGCTCAGAATTGTCAATGCACAATTGAACCACTCTGCTACCCCTACGGAGAGCCCCCTCTACGTATCTCTTGACTTGTGGTGGGGGACAATCCTTCCTTGCCCGTTGAAAGGACATTTATTTACCCCTATGAGTTTTGTGTGTTAGATAACAACACCGGTGATATTTTAATATGATGCTAAGTGCTTTCAGGAAATATTGAGATTTATAAGAATACAAAAAGAAGAAAGATTTTACCCGAAAGCGCCGTGGGTTGAAAACCCTGGGAAGCCAGCCCCAGGCCGATATTTTCACGAAGCCTCTTGATGAAGCAAGGTTCACCTATTTGAGAAATGAGCTAAATATCGTGGATTCAAGGAGCTTGGCTTGACTATCTTGCATACACACCTATATCTTAACTATTTTTTATGTTTAGGTGTAGGCATGGACATAGGGGGAGTGCGGTCCTAATCCATTGGACTATCCCTCCCCCCATTATGCCGATATTAAGAACTCATTTGCCTCTCTATATTCGGTCAATGAATTGTGAGCTTAAATGACGAGTTGTGGCCGTGAACCCAAGATATATCTTCGCGGTGTCACACCACACACTCATATATGGTGGCCTAGGCCACCGCCCTCTTCTTTTTGAAGAGTTGGGTCTTATTGGAGATTTTATTGCATATTTGTTGTTTCTTCCCGCTTTCGAATTACTTCCAATATTGTTATTTGGATTTTCTTGGTGTTATCTCCATTGGAAGTGTGAATAAACCATCATGTTTGCATCTCCCCATGCCACTCAACGTTGCTCCATGGTCATTCTTGAAGATGGTTCTCAGCAAAGAAGTCAGCAAGGTTTCCAAGAATTTGGTTTAAAGCAAGAACTTCGAAAGGGGAGAAGTTTTTCAGAGAAAATGAGAGAAGTTTTCAGCGAAAACAGGAAAAAGGCAGTCTAGCCGGCTGGCCGGCTCCCAGGCCGGCTGCCTCGGATCGCCGCCCGGCCTACAGGCTGGCCTAGGCCGGCTACTTCGGGTTGCCGCCCGGCCTCCAGGCTAGCCCGGCCGGCTCCCAGGCTGGCCTCTCGGGGCTGCTTCTACCGAGGGGGAGGGAATCGTTACGGTTATTCCCCACTTCTTCTCCTCTCCCCCACATCCTCCCTCTCCATGGCTGCTCTCCCAAGCTTCTCTCCTCTCCCCCCCCCCCACCATTAGAGCCGCCACCTCACCTCCTCCTCCATCAGATCTGCAAGCCCCCTACTAGATCCACCTTCCCATCCAAGTGATTTCTCCATTGGTGGAAGATTTGGGGAGTTCTCCTCCGTTGTTGGTGCCCTCTCAAGATTGGTTTTCTCTCGGTGATTCTCGAGCAAGATGGATGTTGATTCGGCTTATGATGATCTTGAAGACCTAGAGGTTGATTCCCCTCTCTCAAGGTTCAAGGGCAAGGACAATCTTCGGGAATCCTCCTCCTCCAACCCCAAGGCCAAGAAACTCAAGGTAATCTCCAAGAAGAAAGGTCCTCCTCTTGTCAATCCGGCGGAACCGGTACGGTCAACTTGGGTCAAAATACCTAGTGATGAGTTTGAGCAAGACCGCTTGATTTTCAATCCATATGCTTTTGGCAAGCCCACTTGCACTAGTGATAGCCGTTCTATTGCAAGGTGCACCATCAAGTGTTTGAACAACTCATTAGTCCGAAGAAGAACTCTCATGTTCCCACCTTTTTCTTCAATGTGGATAGTGCAAGGGAATTATGGCCGGAGGTGATGGAGGTTATGGATTTTTATGGTATTACTAATCTCATGCCGGTGAATACTCCTTATGCTCCTGAGTTGCTTCAAGAATTCTATGCCACAGTTTATTTCTCTAGGGAAGGAAAGAGGACCATGACATGGATGAGTGCCGGTATCAAATGCGAAGCCTCTCTTGCTGAATTTGGTGCTCTCTTTGGCATAGAGGAGCTACCTCTGTGTCCCATGGCTTATGTTCATATTCACATGCAAAATCTCATGAAAGCCTCCCCCGGGATCCATCATTGCTATCCCTCTGAGTTGGGCTCTCTTGGAAAGATCCCCAAGGTATCTCATATGACTCCTTATTGGAAAGCCACTTACCTCATCCTCCAGAATACTATTGCCGTCAAGTTTGGGAAAAGGGTATGGCTCGCATGTACATGGTCAATCTTCTTCACCACATTGTCACCCTCAAGGAGAGGAAGAAGAAAATAGATGTTCTTGACTACATGTGGCAAGAGATGCAAGCCGTGGTTCTTGAGTCCAGAGTTCCAATTTATGGTCCGTATCTTCAGAAGCTCTTTGAACTCAAGTTGGCTCAGACCTCGCTCAATGCCTATATTCATGCCTTGTATATGCCTACATTGCATGCTTTGCCATCTCGCCCCCCGGGTGCGGTCATTCCTTCTCAAGAGAAGCGTGCTAGATCCGTCGCTCCTCAAGCTCATGTTGAGGTCTCCAAGAAGAAGCACGGTATAATGGATGTTTTAAAGAAAATGAATTGCTTCGCTGCGGACAAACAAGACAAGGACTTCAAGGCATATCGCAAGCAAAAGTCTTATAACCGCAATCAAAGGAGATTATGAAGAAACTTGAGCTTCCCGTGCCTTCTCGCTCAAGCTCCGCCGAGGTCTCGGAGAATACTTACAATTCCAACTACACCTATTGGTTCGGCGATGACGCTTCCTCTCTTGCTCCCTATTGGCCGGACACTCATGGTGCATCAAGCTCGGTCAAGCCTTTGGTGGCACCAATGATGATGATGAGGATGGTGAAGATGATGATGATGCTGAGGACGAGTATGAAGACGAGTGATCTCCTGGGCCTTCACTTTTCTTTCTCCTTTTTGGTGTCTTGATGCCAAAGGGGGAGAGAGTTATCTGGGGATTTGCATCCATGCATTGCATACATTTGTGTTTTTATTTGCATTGCATCGTTTTTAGTTGAACTCTCTATTTGGTCGATGTTCATGGAACTTGTTTATCACTATTATATGAGATGGGTAATTATTGTATGAGACTATGGATTTCGTTATTCGGATGGATTTATCTATGTTTGAGTCTACATGATATTGTGCTTTGGTAAAATTATCGACATTTCTTAGCACAAGGTATGATCATCTACTCAAAATCTCAACATAGATGGATATGTCTCTTTGTGTTGTTCATATATCATGTTGATTATATCCTGTTGAAATTGATTCCCTCCTTATGTGTGTTCATGCATTCCAAGGCAAACAAATAATATGCACACGTTTAGGGGAGCCTCTTTCTTTTTGTTAAGAACATGATCTTTTGTGGATACTTTATTGCAAATCTCAGTGTTGTCATCTAACACCAAAAAGGGGGAGATTGAAAGGACATTTATTTACCCCTATGAGTTTTGTGTGTTAGATAACAACACCGGTGATATTTTAATATGATGCTAAGTGCTTTCAGGAAATATTGAGATTTATAAGAATACAAAAAGAAGAAAGATTTTACCCGAAAGCGCCGTGGGTTGAAAACCCTGGGAAGCCAGCTCCCAGGCCGGCTGGCTCAGCAAGGGTGCCAGCCCCCAGGCCGGCTGGCTCGGTAGGGCAACTGGCCCCCAGGCCGGCTGGCTCGGCAGGGTGGCCGGCCCCCAGGCCGGCTCCCATGCCGGCTTCCCTGGATCCTTTGATGTAGATCGTGAGGCCGGCCCCCGGCCTCCCAGTTTTCTTCAATGACCATCTTTTTGGGAGGAGCTATAAATGCTCCTCCATCTACCTTGGGACAGTTAGCTCGCCCAGAATTGAAGACACCATTATTGCAAGCTCAAGAATCACTAGATCTCCCTATCCCTTCACCCAAACTCGTTGATCTTTGGAGGATTGAAGGAGAAGGCCCAGATTTACTACTTCACCAAGCCGTTCTTCATTTCCCCATCATTCACTTGAGGGATTTGAGCCTAGGGTTTCCACTAGGAAAACATAGGCATCTTGTTGTACTTACTTGCTTGTTACTTTTGTGTAGCAGGTGTTGTGGTGCTTGGGAGCCCCCAATCCTTTTGTGGGTTGAGCCTCAAGTTTGTTGTAAGGGCTCCGGATTCCGCCTTGAAGGTTTTCGATAGTGGAAGGTGAACCGAGCTTTTGGGCAAGGTTCATCGGAGAATAGGGTGAGGCCATTTGTGGCGTTTGAGTTTGAAACTCACACCCCTCCAACGAGACGTACTCCCCTAAAAAGGAGGAACTCGGGAATACATCCTTGTCTCCGCGTGCTTCCTGTTCGGTTACTCCTTTCTCGCGAGCTCTTACTTGTATCGTGCTTAGTCAAGTGTTAACTTGTCATATAGGTAAATTCACCGTAGTTGCATATCTAGAGAATTTACCTTTGTGTCAAGCCTAAATTCGAAAAAGAGTTAAAAATTGAGTAGCACCTATTCACCCCCCCCCCCCCCCTCTCTAGGTAGCCATACCGATCATTTCACCCGTCAAACGCCGAATCAAAGGAGCACAACGACTACCTCATTGATTCTTCGTGACACATCTGAAAGGAAAGAAACCGCAGGGTATTCAACAACATAAGGAAGCTCTACCCGGAAGTGGTGGAGCTTCCTTTGACGGATATCGGCCTGCATATTTCTAGTAGTTTTTACATGTAAGAGTAGTCCCTAGATGATATCGGGGAAGTTTTGGGATTTCCTTCCAAAATTCCGTTGTAAGTTGATGTGCGATACCTCTTCTTCTAATTGGAAGGCGGTGCTTGTGTCGTTTATTTCTGAAAACTCGTACCAAAATTTAAAATTCCTATAAATCTCTAATGGTATGCATCCAAACAACATGATGAAGAAAAATAAAATCACTAATAAACATTGATCAAACGAAGTTAACAGATAACTATGCTTATCAAAATTACCCTTTGTTGATTCCTCAAAGCCACATTACCCACCACGACGAGACCGATGAGAAGTGAATAGGAAACCTAACATTAGGACAGAGAACCTCACAAAGGTCCTGTACCCGGGGACCGCCGCCGCAGATGTGGCCGCGAGAAGCAGACCGGGGATGACACGCGAGCAGCTTCTCGCGTAGGAGATCGCTCGGATGGTGACGAGCACTGCCACAACCGCGTTGAGCTGCCTCCGTTGTCTCAGGAGCATATGGATGCAACCCTTGAGCTCCACGAGCAACTCCTCTGAGGGAAGTGAGGTTACCAGGAGCAGGCCATCCATGCGCTGGTATTCCTCGAGCATGGCCACCAATTCGCCAAGGCTAGCGATGTTCCAGTTGATCTGGACATGGGTATGGTCAAGGAGATGTTGGACGAGGTCGACGTCGCCGAGGAGTATAGGTAGTTCGTCGATGACCCATACCATAAGTGGGTTCTCCATTTGGGTTGGGTTGGGAGGTGCCCTTCTACGTCTAGATTGTTCCATCAGTCTTTCTTGGAATTTTGAGTCGTGGCAAGGGTTTTTAAAAGACAGGGGAAGGGCATGGGGATGGTGGGGCCAAGGTGCGAACAGAGTTTCGCTAGATTCCAGTGGTGGCAGATATGAGATCAAAAATAAATGGAGAATAGTAACTACTAAGATCCTTCAGTTATCATTTCTCATATTTTTCTTTTCATGGTCACTAATAGTTCCACATGATCAATAACATGGCGACAATAATTACTCTTTCAGTTTCTATATATACAAGGTTGCGTCATACTTCGAGTCTAACTTTGACCAAAAACTTGACTGACTGACATTTTAAGTGGACCGCCAAAAGCTTTATTACGTAATAGGCATAATGTTTATATGGGTACCAAAATCACTATGGGTAGTCATGAACCCAATATGTACCAACATCTAATGCAGTAGAAGATTGGGCAAGATAGTGTATCTCCCCATTTCCAATCTTTGATCTGATTTCCATTGTAAGCATGCATTAATGTTGTCCCTTGAAAGAACCTTCATTAATTTACTTCACTACATTTATTCAGTTTTAGGCAACGAGTATTTTCTGAAATTGGAGATCATCGGTAGTAAGAGCATCGTTGCATGCATACAGCTACTAGGATTCTTCAATTATCATTCCTCGTATATATGTTTTCATGATTACTAATAGTTCGATATAGCAAATAATGTGGTGACAAAAACGAAATTACTCCTTTGGTTTCTATATATACAAGGGCACGTCATACTTTGAGTCTTACTTTAATCATAGACTTTGCCATCAATATCTTTTTTTAGCAAAACACCAGAAGCTTTATTACGTAATAGGCGTAATATTTACATGAATAGCAATATTATTATGGAGCAGTAATGAACCAAACATGTATACCAACATCTATGTAGTAGCAGATCGTGGAAGACAGTGTGTCCATTAGTTTTCTTCTTGTCGCTAGTGGCTGAACATATCTTCCCAAAAATTTCTTATCTTTGATATGATTTCCATCGTAAGCATGCAATGTTGTCCCTTGAAAGAAGCTTCATTAATTTTCTCCACCACATTTAGCAGTATGAGGCAACGTGTATTTTCCAAACCTGGAAATTATCGGCAAGAGTAAGAGCCTCGGCACATGCCGAAGACTCTGAAACCACACTGGACGTACTAGGATTCTTCAATTATCATTCCTCATATAAATGTTTTCATGATTATTAATACTTTGATATAGCCAATAATGTGGAAACAAAAAATGAAATTACACACACCTTATATTTGTAATATACAAGGACATGTCATCATTTGAGTCTAACTCTCACCATTGAATTGACCGAAGAGATATGTGTGTACATAGAACTGGGTATAGGCAGCCCAGTCAGATTGGTAGGGTTTTTTGGGGGGGGGGGGGGGGGGGGTCGCAGCTGGGTAGTCACGTGTGTTTGAACTTAGTGTGCAACAGAGTTATTTCATGACTCCTTTTATGCTGAGTCTCGAAGCTTCCAATGAACATGCTTCAAAGTGCACGAAGCTCCCATGCGTGGTTTTGTTATTCATGAAAATCTCTACGGACTAATGTTTCATTGAGTTATATTTGAAAGATTTTCCATTGGCAATGATTAAAAGATCATATGTTGAATTCAAAGTTGAAAGAAGATGGAGTTCCTTTGTGAAACTCAAAGCAAATCTTGCTCTATCATATGAGTTAAGCAATTAAGGATCAAGATACTGAGAAGATGGTTACAGGCGAAAAGTTTAATATGCCCCTAAGTCGAGGTCATGATGGACTCATGTGTGAGCCATGGTTGACCAAGACTTGGAGTATGCAATCAAGTGAATAATTCATTGTGTGCCTCAAGATATTGTGATATAGAGTATGAGTAAGATTAAGTGATGACCAAAGTGATCGTCACGGCGGGATCCAAGGAATGGTCATGAGATAATTGAGCCTATGGAGAGTGTGTGTTGAAGAGTAATATTGTTTGAATATTCATGTTTACTTTAAAATATCATCATAATGAAGATTAGAAATGATACGAGATTGATCAAGACAGTACAAAGACTGGATTCAAGTATTAACACACAAAGCATAAATGATGTACTGAGTGAGGTCAAGTGATATTGTGGTATGGTAAGCGATTATGAATTGCGCTTTTGTATTACGTGCTTTAGTATGGAGTTGGGTATATTTCCACGAGCTTGCATCCAAAGGAAGTTTTCATATAGTTTATGAGAAGATGACAACAAGTGAGGATCATCATGAAGATTGAGAAGTGCAAGTTTAAATAAGCATCTCTAAGAGGGTGATTTTATGACCGTGCGTGTGAGGTTGTGTAATGCTGGATCTCGGGTGGTAGCGCAGAGGGTGATTTTCGATAGGTGACGCTTTCTGAGTGTTGGGTCTCGAGTTATATGTGTGAAAACTTCAAATCCAACCTCTTTTGATTGAACGTAGCAATGGAAAACTTTAGGTTCAACCTTGTTTGATTGAACCTAACAATGGAGGGGTTCATACAGCTTTCCTTTCTTGAAAGCATTGTGTGGATTTTTCTCAAACTAGTCTTGGAGGCTGAAAACCTGGTCTCGGTGGTTTATGTTGTTCCCTTCCCGGAGGCGTCATTGTTTAAGAATCTCTCATGTTACCACCGGGTTGCCAAAATCCAACGTTGGTGTCATATGATGTTGTATGTGTTGAAGTTGTTCCATTGATCACGATTTTTATTTTTATTTTATAATAAATTGGCTATGTACATGCACAATGTCTTGACTAGCTCGATATCATATTGATGCAGAGGTGAAGTGTAATTGATATATTCTTGATATTAACATAATAATGCACCGAACTCAACCGACTATTCTATTTCTACTATTTGCACTAGCTACTTACAGGAGCGTGCAAGAACAAGATTGCGAGAAACTTAACATGGTATCACCATTTCAATGAGCATTGGAGTACCTCAAGATCCCAACATCGCTTCACGCTGCAACAATAGGGTATCATTCTGGGAAATCAGAGCCAAAACAGATGGTAAAACCACAATGCAACTTTTTTTCCTAGAAATAGCGGAAGCGCAAAACTAGAATTTCATTGAAGTAGAGATATACAAGGTCATGACATAATATATGACTGTCACGTATGGGTTTTACCAATCGATAAATGCATTAAAAATTGATAATTCGAACATGCTATTTGGATGTCTATTACACACTGTAATTCGAAGAGACTATTTGGATGACAAGATGCCAAAAATAAGCAGCCTAAATGTGGCCTACCAGACATCTAGAGATGAATTACAATGTGGCAAAAAAAAAGGGAAAATAATATATGGCAACAAAAAATACTCCCTCCGTTCGGAAAAGGATGTCTTGGATTTGTCCAAATACGGATGTATCTAGACATATTTTAGTGTGCACATACATCTAAATTTGGACCAATGAAAGACATCTATTTCCGAACGGAGTGAGTAGTAGACGAGCTCATGATATACTTGGTAGTACATCAGATTCAAGTAGTTATCAATAAACTCGAAAGTAGTAGGAATCAAAATAGAGCTCTACCAAACAATACTATGAAACCAGCCCTGAAAATTTATATATCTGTACAAAAATAAGTTGAATATACAAAAAAAAAATACTCCTACGTCCTTTTTTTTTACCATCCTACGTCCTAGCTACAGGTAAACTAAACCATAACAAAACAAAATCTCTTGCCGGATACAATGGCCACATACTAACAATGTTCAGAACTTGCCAATCAGTAAGTCAAAGGATGCTAAAAAAGACACTAGAAAGGAATATAGCACATTGGCAGACTACATGCATTGCTCAACAAACTAAAGCCCAACAATATACAAAATCAGTGATGACAAATGTACAAATCACAATCCCCATTGTTATAAGTCAACTGCCATCAAAACATGCCACAAGTATCAATTTGATGCTGGCATAAAGCAGCAATGCCGAACTACATAATCAGATGCAAGCATGGCATTTACGTGCCTAAGAAAGTCATCTGCATGGGTAGCTATCACAACACAAGAAAAAACATAGTTTTCCAAAACATGTTACTGTTCGAAATTAAGAGAAAAGATAAATTTATCTTAAATACTAACCTCCACATGGCATCACAGAAAACACAACAATCAACACAAGTAAACAGAAAATAGACCTCACTAAAGAATTTTATCTATGTTAGGGGATAATCCCTATTTCATAAAACCATCCTTTTCTAGAGTTCTCGTACAAAGAAACTTTCAGTTTAAACAGTCCAAAAAGCACACGAGCAATATTCAGTGGGACTGCATTGCAAACACCATGGCACAAAATCCAAATCATAAAACTATAGTTGCATATAACCCACGCGTTCAACAAATGGCACACCATGCCACCCAACATTACGACATGTCGCACACACTGGCACCCAATCTAATCATGTAGTACCCAGATTGCATCTGAACATTACGCACACCATGGCATCCAATCTAAATTATGTAGAGCCAGATTCCACTAATACTACACCCCACAATTATGAAGCAAGGTTCATAATCGGTGGTAACATATCAAACAGTTAAACTCATTTCATGAATCGGTTAACAAGGATGCATCCAGATCAGAAGCAATTTTAGTACTAAAAGCAAGCCCATTCATCTAGAGATGCAAACTGCAAATCATCAATAATAACGATTTAATGGATAGATCGGAAACAGAAAAAAGGGCCGAGACTCAGCAGTAAGCCAGCAACCATAACAACAACATGACCAAGCATTCATCGTCGCCACCAAAAAGCGCGTAGGATAATAAAGGAAAAACAGCGACGAAACATAACCAATGTCGAGATACATATGTTTCTGGTGTGTAATGTACCAAAGGTCTTCAAAAGCGTAGTTAGCCTCATTTATCTTTTGACTTGGACAAGGCCGGTCAGGATACAGGAGTGACACAAGGGAGGGGGTTACATTTGGACTGATCTGGTAGGGGCTATAGTCGAACACGACCAGGCGAAAATAAACGCGGGTTGTTGGTTTGATGACATATAAAATCGATTACGAATCAGACTGCATGCTGAGCAGAGTCAAAAAATGATGTAAATCTAGATATAATAGAAGAAATCGAGGGGAGTACAAAACTACAAATATATATGAAGATGGCCTTAAATGTTCATCGAAATTTCAGATATTGGTGCGGTGACAGATGAGTGCCCCGAACATATTCAGATAACTTTGTGAGATACATGGTGGCATTTCAATCCAACTTAACACAAAACTTTCAGACAGTTGGTGAAACTGAAATTCAGGGATTTTTTATCTGTCCAAAATGAAAACCCCAGAAAATCTCGAAAGGCGTGCATCAGCATTCGGTAATTACCATGCCTCAGATATGTAATTCCTCATCCTCAACAGAGCGAGTAACATACTAGAAATAACTGAAATTACGCAAGCAGCGAAGTTAAGTGGTTACTGGTGCTGCTCCAAAAATTCTCTGTTGCTTCCTGAAACCCACATTACCCACCACCACGAGGCCGAGGCAGATCAGAAGCGAAGAGGAAACCCAGCGTCAGGACGGAGAGCCTCACCAAGGTGCTCCTGGCGTAGGCGGCGGCCCGGACGACGAGCAGGAACGTGAGGACCTGGGTGATCTTGCTCCGCTGCCGCAGGAAGGATTCAAGTGCGGCCTCGACGTCCTCGACGGTGCTCCCGATGTCCTACCCCTCCACGGTAACGGCGGCGAGCCCGAGAATGCCCTACAACCGCCGCAGGACCTCAAGCTGGGCGGTCGCCTCGTCGATGCGGGCCGCGTAGTGGTCGATCCTGGCGTGGGTGTGGTAGAGCAAGCGCTGGACGAGGGCGGGGTCGTCGAGGAGGCGGGACCTGTCGCCGATCAACTCGGCGAGCACCGGGTTGTCCATTTTGGTGGTGGGGCTTTGGGGTTTTGGACTGGAGCGGAGAGGGGAGAAGGAGACGGTGATTTGGGGGCCGAGTCGCTCGGCTTGGGTCAGGGACCACACAAACAGTGGTGCGGGCGCGGCTTCGCTGACTTCGCATGGCAAAGGCACGGGTACAGTACCCTGACTTGGGCTGTGCGCTCCGTCGGATCGAAATCAGACAGCCCATATCGGAATCCGACTGTTCACGGAGTACTGTTCACGGAGAACACTGTGTTAGGTGACACTGTTCACAGACCCCCTGTAGCATCCGATCTGAGCCGTCGGTTCGCGATCCGGTGGCTGAAAAGTGAGCAAAGGCAGCGGCACTGTAGCTTCGCTGACTTTGCTTCTCAACGTCAGCGAATCCGAAGCGTGCTCGTTTGCCTCGAACTACTGTAGCACTTTGGACCCCACCAACACCCGGCTACTGGAGGCTCTGCTTTTACATAGGATTCTTCACAAAAGAGTGGAGTAGATGTAATGAAGTTCATTGCAAACCTATGAATCCAACTATAAACGAAAATTCATAAGGCTCTCTGTTTGTTTGTAGGATTTTTATGGGGATTAATGGGATAATCCCCACAGGGATTAGGTGAAACACCAAGCTTCACCCAATCGCATCCAATCCCCATTAATCCACTAGGTAGGGGTAGTATTTTGAGTATTGAACACTAAAGTTTGGGAAATTCCGGAGAAAAGTGAGGATAAAACCGATCAAATACATTAGAAACAAACGGCCTTTTAGGGATATGTGGGTATATAGGGTTTACCTGGGATAATCCCCACCAATCCTCATAAAAATAATAGAAACAAACACGGCATAATCCCCAATCAACTAGGGAGGGGTAGTATTTTGGTTATTGAAGAAAATACAGGGAATTCTGGGTAAAAGTGGGGATAAAACCAATAAATACACTAGAAATAAAATGCCATTTTAGAGATATGTGGGGATTTGGGGTTTGACCGGGATAATCTCCACCAATCCCCACAAAACCCTAGAAACAAACCGGGCCTAAGGATTCGAATCTCCGAATTCCTTTGACAATCCTTTAAATAAAACAGTGCCTTATAATGTGTGGAGCGACCTTGATGCATCGCAATCCATCATTTGCCCATGCTTTAGTCGGCCCCGCTATATTAATATAGCAATCACCTGGTACAACTAATAGTCTCGATATGCTGGGGCGGCAGCAAACATACACTCAAAGAAAAAAAAAACAAAACAAAATGAAGACATGGGCGGATTGACTAAACGACGGTCACCCGCAACCGTTGCGCGCTCTCCGATTTTCCAATAAAAAGCTTACATCTTGAAGCCCGGTTGTCAGTGATCTCGCATATGTACACACGTCGTCGACCTATATATTAGGCGCTTCAAATGCCTCCAATGGATAGCACATACTCCTACCATAAATCATTGAATGTCTAGTTTTATGTTAATTAAGTCAAATTTCATTAAATTTGGTTGCTCGAGGCCAGCGTCCCAAGTTGGCCTCTTAGTGATCTAAAAATAATTAGGCTCGTAATAGTTAAAACTCTTCTAATTACTCCATGTTTTCTTACCTTTTTTAGGGGGGATCAATCTAAAACTAAGCTGATGACATATCCTATGATAAATCTAATGAAACAATTTTGGTGTTGTAAACGATGATATGCTTTTCTATAAACTAGAACTTCATTGTATTTTGAGAATAGAGAGCAATAGAGAAAAAATGGCGTGGCTCTTTCTTGAGAGAGCGAGTGAATGAAATGTCAACGATTGCAATCCGCGGGGCTGGGCAACACTGCTTGTGGCTTCAGCTGCGAGTTGTTTCCGTTTGATCACACGTGTCGGCCATGGCTCTGGCCGTTGAGTGTAGAATGATTTTTCTCGTAGTCGTGACATGCATCATCTATAACCACTATTGTCAAAACAGCGGTACAACGGGAGGCGCTTAACGAAACTGTCTATCCTGCTTAGCCAGCGTGTGAACAAAAAGAGGACGAGAAACTTGAGAAGATACAATAATACAAGGTGATCAAAGAACATACAAAACAAAAAGGACATGTGTGCAAGGCCACTTTGATCACCAAAAAAATGATAATGAAGTGGAGCTTCTAAGTTTTATGTAGAAATACTATTGGTAAAACAACACAGTACAAGCTAGGTCAAACATAGCTAAACAAGCCTTCCGCGGAAGATAAAAATCAACAGCACAGGATGTGCAGAGAAGCTTGAGGCTTCCAGCAACTGAAACGGTGAAACCTCGAGTGAATCATACACCACATGCAAATTAGATCCTACTGATGGTTTCGCAAACTGATAAATCAGTAGCAAAGCTCCACCTTCCCCAGGTTTGAAGGCAGTCATGACCTAAACTAGCGCCAACGGTACTACGATATGACTAAACAAGAAAAATACCGCCAAGAGAATGCAGCTGCGTATCAAGAACAATCACAGAAAACACCATCTAACATTCCATGAAAACACCATCAAGTTATAATTTTAGGAGCCAACGGCAGATCAGATATGGTAATAGCATGAACTGTTACGGAAGGGTTTTATCAGTGTCAGCAAATGCATAAGACAGTCTTTAAATCGACAGAACATTCAGAAATGATAAGAGCACCATATTCTACTCAAACTGACTACTCGGATGGCTCAATAACGAATAAGCAGCCAAACAAATGGCCTAAAACGGACATCTAGCGATAACAATGCATATCCATCAAATAGGGCAACAGAAACTAGAAGTCAAATTTTCAGTACTTGGCAATCCATCATATTCAAATGGTTCTACCATACCATACTGCAAACCAAGACCCTCAAAATCTACAGATCTGAATCAAAATATGATGAATAATTATGCTTCACTCCTAGGTCCTAGCTACATATATGGTCAATCCATAATTAAGCAAAACCTATTACTCCCTCCATTGAAACGGACAAGATATGGACTGAAGTGAGTGAACCTACACTATATAACACGTCTAGATACATGCGGGTCAGGAAAAAAAACTAAAACGTCTTATAATTTGGAATGGAGGGAGACAGGGGGTATCCATTAAAACGGCCAAGTACTGTAAGAAAAATAAAACAATGCTCAGAAAATACCAATCAGTAAAGGGGATGAAGGTACTACAAAGACGACACTAGTGACCAAATAGTAACATGAGATGAATTAGTTTATAATGATAAAAAAATTACAGCAATGATAGATTTACGTCTCCGCCACACATTTGAAAACTACATGCATTGCTCAACAAACTGAAACCTAACAGTACTGCTAAATCAGTGAGGACAAACATACAAATCTACAAATCATAATCCAGTCATTAGCCCACAACCAGCAAAACATGCATCAAGAATCAATGTCATGCAAGCATAAAGCAGCAATGACAACAGCATACTCATATGTGAGCATGACATTTACGACCCAAGAAAGGCATATGCATGGGTAACCATCACATCACAAGGTAGCACAGTTTTTCCAAAAACATGTCACTTTTCAAAACGAGAGAGAGAATTAGGTCAATAAAGAAAAAGAACAGAGTTATCTAAAATGCTAACATCCATAAGGCAACCCAAAGACCACAACAAACATCAGTGAACAGCAAGTATATCTCACTAAAGTATCTTTATATCTAAGGGGAGATCCCTATTTCATAGACAATGGTTTGTGAAGGACTTACTATTAAGAAGTAGCTTTCAGTTTAAACAGACCAAAAAGCAGATGACAGATATTCATTGCAGATGTGCAAGAGGAACAACATGTCAAACACCATGGCACCCAATGTACCAACACTGACCCAAGTTAAAACATGAATTAGCATATTCTACTACTTTCCCTAGAAAACACTACTACTACAACATCCCATAAGCATCAAGCAGCAGCAAATGCCTCAGGAGATCAGTCAACCAGGTTAATAAACGGTGGTAATATGTCACATAGTTAAAACTCGTTTCATGAATTGGTTAAAAGTGATGTATCAGGATCAGGAGCAATTTTTTGTAAGCACGCTCACCTAGAGATGCAAACTCCAAACGATCAACAAGCACACGAGGCACATTCATTGCAGAGGAACAACATTAAAAACACCATGGCATCCAATCTATTCAATTAAGCTAGCACAGCATGAAACCTAACATTATGGGTAGTCCCACACCATGGCATCC
Organism: Poa pratensis; assembly: GCA_947311845.1. NCBI lineage: Eukaryota > Viridiplantae > Streptophyta > Magnoliopsida > Poales > Poaceae > Poa > Poa pratensis. The sequence goes on along the minus strand of CAMZMU010000055.1, from coordinate 37,976,528 downwards.
AAGGTTGCATTCCAACGCTCACCCAACTTAAATCTAGTACTACATCCCAGACGCATCAAGCAGCAGCATGTCACGAAAGAATAGTCAAATAGGTTAATGATCGGTTGTAACATGTCAGCGAATTAAACTTATTTCATGCATCGGTTAAAAGGGATGTATCCGGAATTCCAGATCAGAACACATTCATCTAGAGATGCAAACTGCAAACGATCAACAACGACTTAATAGATAGATCAGAAACAGAAATAAAGGGCAGAGCCGCAGCAGCAGTAAGTCAGCAACCATAACGATAGCATAACCAAGCATACAGCCTTGCTCGGTTGACATGTCCACAGATTCATCGTCACCACCAAAAAGCACGTAGGATGGAAACAGCGATGAAACATAACCGATATCCAGATACCTATTAAGCAACTAACTGACAGAAGTCGTATTACTCCCAGGATACGGTACTACCAACATCACCACGACAAACTCATCAAATCTTCCATAAGCTGTAGCAGCAGAGCAAAACTTCCCGCGCATCAGAGCACCAGATTACCTCTTGAGGCGGAGGTAGATCAGGATGACGGCAGCCGTGACGGCGGCGCCAGCAGCCGCGGAAGCCGCCATCCCCTGCCACGCGAGCGCATCTTCCTTGGGGGCCCCAGCGTCCGGAGCAGCCTCCCTCTCCTCCACGGTGGTAGCGGCAGCGGCGGCGGAAGTCTTCAGGGCGTCGATCTCCTCCTCGAGCTTGAGCTTGGCCTGGCGAACGGCCTCGACCTCCGCCTCGAGTCCCTGGCGCTTGCGCTCGTCCGCCTCACGGTCAGCCTTCTTGCGGTCGAGGAGGGCCTGGAGGCGCTCGACCTCGGCGCGGAGCGAGGCGACCTCCCCTTCGGTGGTGGCTGCGGCGTGCTCGGCGGTGGCGACGTCGTCCCGGGCCTGGGAGAAGAGGCCTTCGAGGCGGTGGGTCTCGTCGGCGAGGGCCTTGTTCTCCTGGACGGCGGTGGCGAGCTGGTCCTCGAGGTCGAGCTTGGTGGCGCGGAGGTCCTCGATCTCGGCGTTGGCAGCGACGGCGGCGTAGGACTTGGCGGGGGCGACGGTGACCTCCTCTGCGGCGACGGCGGCGTAGGACTTGGCGGGGTGGACGGCGTCGGTGAAGGTGACCTCCTCGACGGCGGCGGTGGGGGAGGCGAGGGTTTCGTCGCCGTTCTCCATGGGGAATCGGTGGGGTTTGGTCTCTCGGAGCGTGGTTTCTCTCTGTGCGCGATGGGCGGCGGCGGATGGGGAAAGCTCTGTGGGAAAGGAGAGGCCTCTTTCTCCTCCCTCTTTGTGATGAATCGCGCGTGATGCGGGGTCGAGGGGCGCAGAAGTATCTGGATGCATGGCTACGCTTTGCGTCCATGACGTGTGGGTCCACTTGTTCGGGGTTGCGTTGTGGCCACACCTGTCAGTGTGCGTTGTGGCAGTGTCTGGGCGGCGCTTGCGTGCAGAGGAGGTTGGTGCCTTGCGGGCTCTCTCTGCTGTCAATGGTAGTGCGCTACACGTTCTTGCCTTGCGGGCTGCGTCGCAAGAGTAGCAGGCTAGCAGCCCAATGTCCGTGCTGGGAGGCATTTCCGTTGGACCGAGCCTTTGCAACCCAAACTTTGGCCCGGTGCGAAATGGCCCATATCTGAAATTTTGGCCCGATGCCACGGCGCACGGTTAGTAGCAGAGCTTCTGGGCATGAAAATAAAACCGAAAATACGGAAAATATTTTTGACTCCTAGGTGCAGATGCACTTACTATTCAAAATCCGCATTTTAAAATGTTAAAAAATTTCAAAACAAAAATTGGGTGTACATACGAATATCTTACGTATGTACAAAAAATATCTTTTTTATATAGGCCACAGAAAAGTTCTTTTTTTGATGAAACTTTTTGTGCGGATATAATATCCGGATATACACCTGAAATTTTTATCATTCAAAATGTATTTAAAATGCATTGTATTTTCATACGGGTGCATGTAGAACTACGAGTAAAAACATTGTGTCCCGAAAATACGACCTTCCGTAAGGTTCCGTTGTTGTTTTTCTCCTAAATAAATGGCTCTATATTTGTACCTTGCTTGAGAAATGGATTGTAATTATGGTATCTTTTATCTTATCAACATAAGATTTGCAGCAAGTCTCACACTGATGTAGTTTTATTTCAACATGTGCTTTGGTACTTGCAAATAAAAAAATTCCTTATCCTTGTATATGAATATATAAATATTCATTTCTATTTCATTCATATTTAGGATCTTCTAAGAAACACCAATGGCATTACTAAGGTTTAGTACATTGTTAAAAGATTTCAAAAGTACATTCTAACTACTTGATTAATGAGAACAAAACAAACGAACATGAGACTAGTAAATTGCACTACACACCGCCCCAAATTTTGTTAGACTAATTCTTTTTTGAGGGAAACTCGAGCTTTATTAATTCAAAACCACGGAATTACAATCAGTCCTAAGACTGTGAGCTAAAAAAGGCGGTGGTTCAGCATCCCATAAAACGGCCCCTCCTGTATACTTGCATACTTTGCACAGAATGAGCCGCCTGTTTAGCCTCATGACGGGCATGAACAATAGTAAAAGACATAAAGGATAAAACTAACTCACTAATCGCATCTAAAACTGGTCTGATCACGGAACGATCCTCCAGTCTACCATGCCAGATCCAAACAAGTTAAGCAGAATCAACCTCAAAAATCAACTTGCTGAAACCCTTCTGAACAGCAAAAGCAACTGCATCTCTTAGCGCCAAAGCATCCGCCGTAAGAGGGTGACACTTATGATACAGGAATATGCTTCATTTGTTTGAACATTTTAGTCGGTTTCACCTCCACAGAAAAAGCACAATATAATATCTGAATTTTGTTTAATGGTTGTAGCAATTCATGTGGTAACATCCGAGGCAAAAGGAGAAAAGGAGAGCACTACGTTTAACATGAATCGTTTTTTCCAACAACACTGATGTATGTCCGTTGAGCTAACAACAAAATAGTACGGTAAGACACAAACAAGGTACATTTCCAACATTTTGCGTGCATGTGTGCAGTTCTCCCCCCAAAACAATACTGATATATGCAGAACTTTCAATAATTTAAAAGTAACACAAATCCGTACAAATATATCGCACAAAGCTAAACTAAATGTAGCCAAATCTAGTTTATGCTAAGAAGTACTATATCAATTAAAAATGTCAAATTTCATAAGCGAAAATTGCATATACTTGCAGCAACAATATCCTCACCTTGCAAAGAATTTCGAAAGGCGAAAATAAAAATAATTACACTGCTAAACGGGTGATCACCATGATATAAACCCAAAGAAGAGACTGATTCTTAACTTTTTATATTAAAGGCTGCCTTTCTGTTTCTCTTAATTGTGATGCACAAGTTCTGAAGATGAGCCTCTCAATTACATGAATTGGAAAATTACAAAATCATACACATGTTGTCAGACAAAATTAACAAGTCTCGCTAATGATAAGATTGGGAGACACGTTGATTAGATAATCATATAAGTAATACATAATCAAGAAAGTGGAGGTTGTGTCAATGAAAGAAAGTTGTGAAAGGTGCAGTCGTCCTTGTTTTGCAAGTGGTGGCTAACTGTAGAGTCGTCCTTGTTTTGCAAGTGGTGGCTAACTGTAGATGCCCTAATACTTTCATAAAGGTGAATACCCTTGACATGCAAAGGCACAATATAAAGTTATACTCTCACAAATCAGTAGGTGCGAAGGCATTACTTTTGAACTATTTTGATATGTATAATCAATGGTATGGCAGGAACTAATATGTAGGAAATTTGATACTATAAAATCGTGGACGAGTTTTATAAGCACAAGCATAATTAAGATTTCCACACCTGAATCAGAGGATCATAAGCCACACCTAAGCTAGTACCAACATGTAGAGATCATCTAAAAACAAATAGAGATGGATACACCGATCTACGCTGAACTGACCAATCAATCCAAGAGCACAAGTACATCTTCATCATGTAGTAAATGCACAACATCCCCAGATATTAAACTATCAAGAACACTAAGATTTGGTGGGTAGAGAGCACTTACCTTTCTAGTGATGTGGCCGGTGCCAACCGCCACAAGGAAAAACATAACGTCAAGCCCAGAAAAACAAATCACATTTTAAGCCAAGAAAACATTATAATGAAACTAAAAGGTGTAATGGAGCGATTGAAACATCTGGATAGCAAGGATTTTCGGTAGTCACTAGATCGACGCAGCAGAGCATCGTCACCGCACGTCATCCCAATGCCATATGGGTCCGTGCTGGGGAGGCATTTCCGTTGGACCGAGCCTTTGCAACCCAAACTTTGGCACGGTGAGAAATGGCCCATATCTGAAATTTTGGCCCGATGCCACGGCGCACGGTAAGTAGCAGAGCTTTTGGGCATGAAAATAAAACCGAAAATACGGAAAATATGTTTTGACTCCTAGGTGCAGATGCACTTACTATTCAAAATCCGCATTTTAAAATGTTAAAAAATTTCAAAACAAAATTTGGGTGTACATACGGATATCTTACGTACAAAAAAATCACCAAATAAAAACATTTTATGTGGCCTATATAAAAAGAAAATTTGTCTTTTTATATAGGCCACAGAAAAATTCTTTTTTTTACGAAACTTTTTGTGCGGATATATATCCGGATATACACATGAAATTTTTGTTTGGAATTTTTTATCATTTAATTTTTTTAAAAATGCATTATATTTTCATTACGGGTGCATGTAGAACTACGAGTCAAAACATCGTGTCCCGAAAATACGGCCTTCCGTAAGGTTCCGTTGTTGTTTTTCTCCCTAAATAAATGGCACTATATTTGTACCTTGCATGAGAAATGGATTGTAATTATGGTATCTTTTGTCTTATAAACATAGATTTGCAGCAAGTCTCACACTAATGTAGTTTTATCTCAACATGTGCTTTGGTACTTGCAAATAAAAAAATACTTATCCTTGTATATCAATATATAAATATTCATTTCTATTTCATTCATATTGAGTATCTTCTAAGAAACACCAATGGCATTGACAAGGATATACATCCCGGGTACCCTACCATAAGGGTACCTGGTGCACGTGTCGACTAAGGCCCAACTATCAAGAGCCTACATGAAGCCCATGACGAAAGGCCCAACAAGATGGAGTACACGGAGTGCACAAACGATCCTGAAAGGCCCGACAAGGAGTGCACAATGATGCCACTGGACACAACACAAGAGGAGATGTTGACCTTCCAGTACTTCAACTGGCAGGAATCACTTCGACTGCAGCAGATCATAGCAACACTCGAAAAACGTAAAAAGCAAGCTAGCTTGTCGAGTGCACGGAGAAGACAGCTCTCCATGAGCTCCACCGGGCGAGTAGACACAAGACCCAGATCAAGGCTGTCACGCCTCGCTGAAGATGAGAGGGAAGCGCTCACCCGCAACTTAGGCCACTCTTTCATGACATTCAACGAAGAGGGAGTACCAGTACCCAAAACAGCTACGGGTGCCCTTTTTACTGCTGCAACATACCTAGAGGCAATCAAGCCTCCAGCGGATGACCCCAATGCAAAACTACATCGCCAACAGATAAATCACTCGCCTTAGCGGCGAAGGCCATACGCCAAATCCCAAAAACTCCAGGAGGGAGTCGAGACCGTGCCATAGTAAACCCGCGTCGTGAAGAACATAATCGCAGTGGTCGCAGTCACCACTCGAAGGAAAGGAGCGGCTCACGTCGGCGCAGGTCCAGGAGCAGATCACGCAGATCTTACAGTAGCGACTCGTACTCTGATCAGGAGCCTGAGCCATGCGGAGCTCTGTGCTTCACTCGACGCGTCCGCGAGACACGGATGCCCAAAGGGTTCAAACTCACATCTGAACAGCCCAAATACACGGGTCGACAGGAACCTTCAGGATGGCTGGAAGACTACACACTGGCTGTCTCGTGCCAGCGAGGCACAAATACCACAGCCATGCAATACATACGACTCATGCTCGAAGGCACAGCCCGCGACTGGCTCAAGGCTCTACCTCCATCAACATACGACTCGTGGGATCACTTCCGCGCAGACTTCATCAAAAACTTCGAGCCTCTATGTGAGCGACCAAAAACGTTCGAAGAACTGAGAGCCTGCATTCAACGGTCGGACGAAACGTTGAGGTCATACATCCGACGATGGACTGAGATACGCAACTCAGTTGGAGTAATTTCAGAAGATATGGCCATGGATGCTTTCATCATGGGCCTCGCCAGGCGAGATTTCAAAGAAGCACTTGGTCGCCAAAAGCCAACCTCTGTGGCTAACCTCCTAAAGATCGCGACTGAGTGGGCAGACGGAGAAGACATGGCGCGCACCACACGCGGGTCCTCACCCCGTGACAATCATGATAGCGGCAGTCAAACCGCAGGGACTGTACAGAGACGACCGGAGGCGCAAACGTTCAAAACGTCACTACGACGACGACAGACCCGAATTCATGGCGGCTGGATTCTCCACACCCGCAACGACCAAGACAGAAGCGACCGACGGTCAGAAGATCGACGGGATAGTCGAGATGATCGCCGGGACAGTCGAGACCGCAACGAACGCAGCGACAGCTACAAGAAGAAAGATTGGCGCAAGTCGCGCTCCGGCGCACAAAACGAGCGATCATTCGATGACAAGATGGATGCTGATTGCAGATTCCACCTGTACAAGGGGAAGATGGAAAATTGCGCTCCAATCACTCGATGAGAAACTGCAGAGAATTCGACCAACTAGCATCTGAATACGTGCAACTCAGAAAGGCAACAGCCGCACACGCACCCGCACCTGCACCTGTGCCTCAGCCAAACAATGTGCCCGTTCTGATGGCACCACCTCCACCACCACAGCCTGCCGCAGGCGGAAATATCGCGGGTGCCATACAACCCGTACCTCGGGTGGACGAACCTCAGTACCCTCCGCCCCAAGGGCAGATGTACATGATACAGAAAGGTCGCCCTTCCAACAGGGAGCAAAAACTTCGCACTCGACAAGTAAATATGGCGGTCATGTCACCTCCTGCCGTAACTGAATTCTTGAAGGGATCCGAAACTGCAATAAGCTTCAGCAGAGAGGACCACCCACCATCGGTAGTTCGTCCAGGGCACTCTGCTCTGGTACTCGACGCCCAAATTGGAGGTTACGCCATGTCCAAGGTCTTCATGGATGGTGGCAGCGGCATAAACATCATCTTCGCGGATACGCTCCGCAAAATGAACAGGTCAGTCGAAAACCTGCCAAAATCCTCAAATACCTTTCACGGTATCGTCCCAGGCAAAGCAATAAGCCCAGAAGGCACCATACAACTCGACGTTACGTTCGGGGACAAAAACCACTTCAGGACAGAGTCGATTGAGTTCGAAGTTGTCGACTGGAAGTCACAATACCACGCCATACTTGGACGCCCGACGTTCGCTCGATTCATGGCGGTCCCACACTACGCATACCTCAGCTGAAAATGCCTGGACCAAAAGGAGTAATCACAGTCAAAGGAAACTTCCAAAAGTCTGATTCTTGCGACCGAGAGTTTAGCAAAATCTCTGAGATGTTCGGCATGGAAGCAACACTCGCCGATCTAGCGGTCTCCAACGATCGAACACTTATGCCGGAGCACAAGAAGGTGGCAGTCGACAGAGCATTCAATGCCACCAATGACACAAGGTCGCATCAGGTGCACCCGACTGACCCGACCAAGACAGTCAATGTCTCTTCGAGTCTGCCTATCGCATAGGAAAGCGCGCTCGTCGAATTCCTCCGTGAGAACTGGGATATATTTGCGTGGTGTCCAGCCGACATGCCAGGTATTCCCAGGGAATTCGCCGAGCACTCTCTCCAATTATTTCCAGATGCTAAACCAGTCAAGCAAACAATGCGCCGCATATCCGGCCCGAAAAGAACCGCAGTCGAAGCCGAAGTCGACAGACTACTCGCAGCAGGTTTCATCAGAGAAATCAAGAAATCACAATGGGTGGCTAACCCCGTACTTGTAGAAAGAAGCACACAGATATCCTTCGGATGTGCGTAGATTTCACAGCACTCAATAAATGATGTCCAAAGGATCACTTTCCACTACCTCGAATCGACCAGATCGTCGACTCCACCGCCGGGTGCGCTCGCTTGTCCTTCCTGGATGCTTACTCAGGTTACCACCAGATAAGGATGAAGGAAGAAGATGAAGAGAAAACGGCGTTCATAACCCCACTCGGGGGCTACTGCTACACAACTATGCCTTTCGGGCTCAAGAACGCAGGCGCAACCTACCAGCGCATGATGCAAGACTGCCTCAAGAAGCAAATTGGGCGAAACGTCCAGGTCTACGTAGACGACATCGTCATAACAACAAGGGAGGAAAACACACTACTCGATGACTTGCGAGAGACGTTCGCAAACCTCAAACGCTTCCACATCAAGCTCAACCCGAAGAAGTGCACGTTCGGCGTACCAGCAGGGCAGCTCTTGGGATATCTAGTCTCAGCTCGTGGAATTGAGGTGGACCCGGAGAAAATACAGGCCATCTTGACAATGCAAAGGCCTTCAAAGCTCCATGACGTACAAAAATTAGCAGGTCGAGTGGCAGCACTCAGCCGATTCATCAGCAAACTGGGCGAAAAAGCACTCTCGTTCTATCGGCTGATGAAGAAAGCAGACAAATTCGAGTGGACGCCAGAAGCCGAAGCAGCCTTCATGGATCGAGCACAGGTCCATCAAGCAAAAATGAACATCTCCTATATCAGCCGCACCAGCCAAGAGCAAAACACCTAGCACAGAGGACCCGCCAGTCGAGGTACTCCTCATTGAGCCAACTTGGACTCAACCTTTCCTCGCATACATAATCCGCGGCGAGGTACCTGAAGACATAACAGAGTCAAGACGCGTCACTCGACGATCTAAAGCATACACCGTCATCAACGGCGAACTATACAAGCGCAACGTATCAGGTATGTTCCAACGATGCATAGCATTCGAAGATGGCCAGGCCATCCTTCGTGATATTCATGCAGGTACCTGCGGGCATCACGCCAGCAGTCGATCACTCGTAGCCAAAGCCTTTCGCGCAGGCTTTTACTGGCCCACAACACTCAAAGACGCGGAGGACATAGTCAAAAGGTGCATCGGCTGTCAAAAATTCGCCACAAAGCCGCACGCACCCGCATCGGCGTTGAAGACAATACCATTGGCCTGGCCCTTCGCCAGTGGGGGCTCGATATGGTCGGGCCACTCAGAAAATCCTCCCATGGAGGGCATACTCACCTTCTGGTGGCGGTCGACAAGTTCACCAAGTGGATTGAAGCAGTCCCTATCACAAGTTCGACTGCCACTACAGCAGTCAATTTCATAAAATCCATCATATATCGCTTCGGTGTACCAAGCAGCATCATCACTGATAACGGTACAAACTTCACGGCTGAAGAGTTCCGATCCTTCTGCAAAGAGCAGACATCACGCTCAATTATGCATCCGTGGCACACCCGCAGTCCAATGGCCAAGTCGAAAAAGCCAATGGACTCGTGACAAGCGGAATCAAGAAACGCCTCCTGGTGCCACTCAAAAGAGTCGCGGGTGCTTGGGTCGAAGAACTCCCATCTGTGCTATGGAGCCTACGCACAACTCCTAACGCTTCAACACAGTTCACCCCATTTTTCATGGTCTACGGCGCAGAGGCAATCCTGCCATCAGATGTAAGATTCAATGCACCAAGAGTCGAAGCATACAACGAAGAAGACGCAGATGAAGCACTCGAAGATGCAGTCGACTTGCTCGAAGAAGCACGCGACACGGCGCTAGCGCGCACAGCTGTCTATCAGCAAGACCTCCGCAACTACCACAGCCGTCGACTGCGCACCAGGTCCTTCCAGGTCCTTCGAGGTTGGCGACCTGGTACTTCGACTGAAGCAAAAGAAGGTGCACAAACTCGCTCCCCATGGGAAGGACCCTTTCTCATCACCGAGGTCATTGGAGGTGGAGCATACAGACTGAAGCACGCGAAGACAGGCGAACTCTCGCACAATCCTTGGAACGTTGCGCAGCTGCGCGTTTCTATGCTTAGATTGCTCAGTCGCACAATGTAATAGGCACATATGTCGGATGGCTGCAGGTTTCAGACGCGCTCTTTTCCTTCCAGGGTACCTAAGGGGGCTGGAAGGTTTTTAATGAGGCGGCCTGCAGCTTAACATTCAAAAGTGGAATATAATCAAAATGTTCCTCCTATCTCTCTATTTACTATTCATAACTCATTAGTACATACCTTGGCCGCACCCGAAACGCTCGAGGGCTGCGCCATCAAGGACACGAGTTTTCGCTCCTTCAAGAATAATACCTCAACCCCACTCGAAAGTTCGGGGGCTGGGTCACAAAAGTTCAAGCAAGAACGCAGAACTCCTCAACCCCACTCGCACGCTGGGGCTGAGTCTCAAAGCAAAAGTTGAAACTTCAGATATCACAAAGATTCACAGCCCCACTTTAACACTCGGGGGCTGCGCAATTATTGGTTCACACTCGAAACATTTTCATAAACCCCACTCGATAGACTCGGGGGCTGAGGAAACACAAAGTAAATCATGCATATTATATACAAGTGGCAAATTTACACTCGGGGGCTGCCCCCTCTACAAGTTTATACACAAAAAGCCTCTAGTCCTCAGGCTCGTCCTTGATGGGTAGCACAGGACCAAAGAGTTGGTCATGGCATCGCTCGACCAGCATCTTTGCAGATAGAACGGTGCCATCAAGGTCTTCCTGAGACAAAGTCGCTCCAACGGCGGGTGGCGGCAACACCAAGTTTGGACGCTGACTTCGCACGAATGCCATCGTCGCGTTAGCTCCATCCACAAGCTTCTGGGTGAGCACCTCCCGGATAGGACCCGCGTGACGGAACAGTTCTAGCAGACCATGAATCCCTTGTGGTTGTGGTCCTGTTGGAAAGAGGGTCTGATTGATGCGAATGAAAGCCAACCTGCATAACTCGAGTAGCTGAGTGCTTCGCCACGCACGGTCCTTCAAAGTGGCGAGTGTGCGCGCTCGAAACCTATCAAGCCAAAAATGCTGACGACCAGTTGACGGGGTGTCAGTCGCATTGTCCAAACGCTCCTCAACGCGAGCCTGTTCTGCTTTGAGGTCACGAACAAAACCTGCAAAGTATAAAGGTCAGCAAATGGAGTAAGCAAAAGACCTGTAATCAAGGCAAGGACTGTACTCACACTCGAGTTGCCTGTTCACAAGGTCCATCTCGCCAAGCACATAATCCTCTCGTTGGGTGGCTGGAGCTGGTCTCATTTCATCATATCCAGATCGCTCTGGGCACTCTTTAACTCTTGCTCCAGTTTCACGACTCGAGCTTTCATATAACGCATTACTTTAGCATCATTTGCCACTTGAGCTCGAGATCGGGTGGAAGCACGAGGTCGCGACGAACCAGCTGAAGTAGCGGCTGCCCGTGGCTGTTCAAGGCATCACACAAATCTCATGTCAGAAATGAGAAACCAAGCACATAAGTCAAGCGAGTCAACGCACATAGCCTTTCAGGTGAAAACGCAAAAGGCATTAAAGAGGACATTCATACAAAGTGTAGCAAAAGTACACGCATACTCGCGTGATCATAATGTGTCATTACAGAGCATAAAAATAGGTTCGGCTGCCTTAAAACTATGACGCAGACTCCGACCTAGCCCTACTCGAACGGGCGGCGACCTCTGTTGCCCGGCGCTCCATGGTGGTCATAAATATGTTGGCCAGTCGGGCGGCTGGCTCGCTAACATGCTTCAGAGATACTAGTTTCCCGCCGGCCTTCCGAGGGAAGTCAGACATAGCCGCCTCGAAGTTACCCTCTATCCCATGACCTAATATCAGCTTGAGGGTGGACTCCGAGCCGCGTACCGTGAGGGCGCGAGCAAAATTCGCCATGGTCGAAGTCCCTGGACCAAGAACGTTGGCGAAGCCATCAACAGTCGACGGTTGCTCGCCAAGCGGAAGCACGTCTTTGTACACGGCGCCAAGTGTGCTGGTGGACTTGGCGAGAGCATCCTTCGCCTGGACGAACATGGCATCAAGGTCACCTATCACGTGGTCGAGTGACAATTCATCACTGACCACGTCAGAAGGTGCTGGCGCGCCAATAACTCCTTCAACAAAGACCAAAAAGAGCACAAATCACTACACAGCACTCAGAGGCTACACAAAAATGTCAAAGGGAAAGTTACTAACCTCCCACATCCCGAGCGAGGCCAGCCAGTCGCTCAGCGTACCCTCTCTCGCGCACGGCGGCTGCGTCCTTGGTGGCATCCAAAGTTTTCTTCGACTCGGCGCGCTGGGAGGCGAGTGCCTCCTCTAGCTCCTTCACCCGGGACTCAGCCGATGCCTTGTCGCCTGAATTTGATGGCAAGAAGTAACTCAAACATTCGACTAAGCAAAGACAGTGCAAAAAGAACTTCGGGTACATAATCAAAATACACTTACGGGTAAGTTGCTCCAAGTTAGCACGCAGACTGTCCCTCTCCTGTTCCACCTGGACAAAAGCTTTGCCTGATTCCACCAGGTTGAGGTAGTAAGGCTGCAAGCACATGAAACCAGCATGAGTTATACATAACCAGTCCCGTATGCGGACTCGACAAAAGACACTTACGTGTTCAATCCAAGGCGCAGGCTTGCGGCAGATGTCCCGACTTCTGGGGTTGCAGCACTCGCAACCTTGGCCGTTTCAATGGCAGTAGCCGTGGCTACTGATTGAACGATCTCAGGAGCAACAGGAGAGACCGGGTGCTCAGGGGTCAAAATTTTGTCGGATGGAGGAGTCGGAGGATGCACAGTCTCAGCACTACGAGTGACAGAAGACAAAAACATAAGCACGAATACCAAAACGAAAAAACTCAGTACAGAAAGCATAGGAGCAAACCTGTGCTCTTCTTCCTCCTCACTGTCGAGGTTGTCAAAATTTGGGCCTCCAAAAAGCAGCTCCTCACCCGACTTGGGAGGAGGAGCTGAGCTCAACGGGCTCACATCCAAAGGAGCAGCTTTGGCAGAAGGTGAGGAGCCCGAGTCTCCGTCATCCTTCACATCCGACTCCTTCGGGGTGAGCTCATAGAAGAGACAAACCTTGGGCCACCCGACGACGCTTGCGAGTGGGAACCTCGCTCACATGATCAGTCGCGGCCGGCTCCTCAGTCTGTACTTCCTCTGCCTCTTCCTCTTCGACCTCTTCCATCGGAGATGTGGTAGCCGAAGGTAGAGGCGATTCATCCCCTCCCTTCGTTTCTACCTCTTGCACCTCCGTTTCATGAGTTGGGCCATTCTCTGGAAGGGGAGGAAGGGTTGACGCAGTCGAATGACCCTGCATATCACAAATAACAGTACAAGGCTAAGAAAGCAAAACACTGAGTGGTAACGCCAGATGACAAATAACACATACGGTTGTACTAACCTCTGGCAAAGGCTTGTCCGGCCCATATGGAGTGACAGGGCAGTCGACGTTGCAGGGGTCGCTTGACTTAATGCTGGTAATGGATCGCACATGCGCCACTACCTCGTTCTTTGACACTTCCTCCTGGCTCATTCGACTGGAGTCGAGCACACCCTCATACTGCCACATGGGGTGAGCTCGGGCGCGAATTGGCCACACTCGCATCTTCACAAAGGTGGCAATCAGGTGCGCACCTGTGACGTTGCCCAGCAGTTTCCAATCTTTGACAAAAGAGGCTCTGCCTCCGCCTGTTCTTCAGTCGACAGTTGATGGTCCCAGGCGTTGGTCCTCGCAAGAGAACTGGCAGTCGAGAACGCCGGGATTCCTTCCTGGTCGACGCGGACGTAGAACCATTTTTTCCTCCACCCTTGTGCCGAGTCGACTGGCTTCAGGGCGAAGTAGCGCGTATCGCTGCGCACTTGGATCCCGCAGCCGCCCAGAGGATAGGTGCGGCCGCCCCTCTTGTTCGGCCGGACGAGGAAGATGGACTTCCATAACGCCCAGCTAGGGGAAACCCCCAGAAAGCATTCGCACAAAACCATAAAACAGGCAATGTGCAGTATGCCATTAGGGGTGAAATCATGGATTTGCACCCCATAGGCATACATCAAACCACGCACGAAATCGTGGATGGGGAATGCGAACCCCCTAGTCAAGAACTCCGCAAAACAAACGCGCTCATTGGCGCGAGGTTCAGGGAGTACCTCCTTGGGCGACGGCGCGCGGACGAACAGCTGGTCCGCGGGAGGTAGCAGCCCGTCCTCGCGAAGCTTGTCAAGGTGCGTCTCCTTGATCGAAGACTTCACCCAGTCCCCGTCGCTTTTCTTCAGGCCGGCGGCGGACGCAGATGCGCTGGCCGCAACCTTCTTCCCCTTCACCGCCACCGCATCGGTCGCGGCAGCAGCAGTCGCGGCAGCACGCTTGTTGCCCGCTACCTTCTTCATCGTCAAGGAGAGGGTGGTGGAGCGCACAAAGCTCTGGCACAAGAATGGATGGAGGAGGAGCGCGAGGAAGAAGATGAAACAGGGGGGCGCAGGAGGCAAATGGCTAGTAAAAAATTCTGCCAATGCCGTCCTCCTATTTACCACAAAGCAAAATCAATCACAACCGTCCAAACCACAATCGTGTGCTCCATGGGGAATCCTACCGTACACGTGGCGAACGTGGAGGGCAACCGTCGACGGCCACTCCGCCCACTACGCACGGGAAACGAGGAAGCCATCATCACGACACCGCGAAAATCGCGTCAAAACGGTAAAAACAAGTCCAAACGGCACAAGTCTTCGGTCAGCACTGCAGCTTGGGGCCCACGTGTCACGTCCCATCCATCACAGCATAACGCACGCCACCGCGTGTCAGACAGCGCAGTCGCCGTAAGCGTCATCCCTGACGTCATTGCAAGCGCTCTGTTCAGAAAAGCATTCGAGTCCGCCCAACGCATATCGGTCACTCGACTGCCTTGCTTGGTTCGGGTGTGAAAAAGCAATGTTAAGGCAAAATTGGTCACTCGACCGTTCCTTCGACTGAGGCATATTACTCCCATCGGGAGCGTATCAAAAATTTCTTCGACTAAGAATATATGGGATAAAAAGATTTGAGATTATCCTCCATTGCAAGCAATAAAGCACAATCTCGGGGGCTACTCCCATCGGGAGCGCTGTCGCGCACCCGATAGAATAATGACAAAGTATCAGTCGACAAAGACTCGACTCAGATCATATGCAAAATTTGATGCAAAATCATACTCGAAAATTTCCCGAGTTGCGTCCGCCGCAAATAACCTCGGATGCTGCATGCATAGTGCAAAGGTAAGACCCGCCGGACTTTCGAGCTGGGCTAAGGACCGTTCCAGCAACGTTAATCCTTAAAACTTTCCGTGTCAGCAGACATGATGAAAAATCCCGACGGACGCGTTGGGTAAATTTCAAAGTTATACTGCAGATCGATTCAGTAAGACCTCCGCGGCATAATCGAGTCTGACCAGTTTGTTCCAAATTCGAGTCCGGGGACTCGAGTTTGATTGAAAGCTAGTAAGGTTTTACCCGAATGTGTAGTTAACCGGTCCCGATCCGTCGAGTGTACCGGGCCTACTAAGCTATTATCTCTTGATTATCATAGGCAAAAACCAAAGTCAATGAAAATACTCGACATAGCCAACATGCTATTCATACAGGAATTCCAATTATAAACACAAGTACAAAGAATATGACGTGCACTTACGAACGAGTCCATACCCGATTCTTCGAGTCAGACAAGTACTCGGGGGCTACTGACAAGGATATACATCCCGGGTACCCTACCATAAGGGTACCTGGTGCACGTGTCGACTAAGGCCCAACTATCAAGAGCCTACATGAAGCCCATGACGAAAGGCCCAACAAGGTGGAGTACACTCCAAGATTAGACATAGGCATAGTCGGTTTAGACTTTCCTTACATGTAAACAAGGTCGGTTGCGAACTCCCGAGACCTAGCCTATTATATAAAGGCTGGGAGGGCCGCCGATCCAGGACACGCAATACTCGAACCACCAAAACCCTAGCGAGATCGATATCTCGCTAGGACCCCATTGTAGCCCGCATAATCTCACACGATCAATATCAGACAAGCAAGAAGTAGGGTGTTACTCTCCGGAGGCCTGAACCTGGGTAAAATCCCTGCTTTTGGTTGTCAGCCGACGAAACTACCAGCTCTACCACGTTCTCTCCCTCGTAATCTCAACCATAGATCCTTAACCATGGGATTTGATGAGTTAACCTCTCGTCAGGCATTACTAAGGTTTAGTACTTTGTTAACAATATTTCAAAAGTACATTCTAACTACTTGATTAATGAGAACAAAACAAACGAACATGAGACTAGTAAATTGCACTACACACTGCCCCTTTGTTAGATTAATTCTTTTTTGAGGGAAACTCGAGCTTTATTAATTCAAAACCACATAATTACAATCAGTCCTAAGACTGTGAGCTAAAAAAGGATAAAACTAACTCACTAATCTCATCTAAAACTGGTCTGATCACGGAACGATCCTCCAGTCTACCATGCCAGATCCAAACAAGTTAAGCAGAATCAACCTCAAAAATCAACTTGCTGAAACCCTTCTGAACAGCAAAAGCAACTGCATCTCTTAGCGCCAAAGCATCCGCCGTAAGAGGGTGACACTTATGATATAGGAATATGCTTCATTTGTCTGAACATTTTAGTCGGAGTTTCACCTCCACAGAAAAAGCACAATATAATATCTGAATTTTGTTTAATGGTTGTAGCAATTCATGTGGTAACATCCAAGGCAAAAGGAGAAAAGGAGAGCACTACGTTTAACATGAATCGTTTTTTTCAACAACACTGATGTATGTCCGTTGAGCTAACAAAAAAATAGTACGGTAAGACACAAACAAGGTACATTTCCAACATTTTGCGTGCTTGTGTGCAGTTCTCCCCCCAAAACAATACTGATATATGCAGAACTTCCAATAATTCAAAAATAACCCAAATCCGTACAAATATACCGCACAAAGCTAAACTAAATGTAGCTAAATCTAGTTTATGCTAAGAAGTACTAAATCAATTAAAAATGTCAAATTTCATAAGCAAAAATTGCATATACTTGCAGCAACAATATCCTCACCTTGCAAAGAATTTCGAAAGGCGAAAATAAAAAATAATTACACTGCTAAACGGGTGATCACCATGATATAAACCCAAAGAAGAGGCTGATTCTTAACTTTTTATATTAAAGGCTGCCTTTCTGTTTCTATTAATTGTGATGCACAAGTTCTGAAGATGAGCCTCTCAATTACATGAATTGGAAAATTACAAAAGCGTACACATGTTGTGAGACAAAATTAACAAGTCTCGTAAATGATAAGATTGGGAGACACGTTGATTAGATAATCATATAAGTAATACATAATCAAGAAAGTGGAGGTTGTGTCAATGAAAGAAAGTTGTGAAAGGTGCAGTCGTCCTTGTTTTGCAAGTGGTGGCTATCTGTAGATGCCCTAATACTTTCATAAAGGTGAATACCATTGACATGCAAAGGCACAATATAAAGTTATACTCTCACAAATCAGTAGACGCGAAAGCATTACTTTTGAACTATTTTGATATGTATAATCAATGGTATGGCTGGAACTAATATGTAGGAAAATTTGATAGTACAAAATGGTGGACGAGTTTTATAAGCACACGCATAATTAAGATTTCCACACCTGATTCAGAGGATCATAAGCCACACCTAAGCTAGTACCAACATGTAGAGATCATCTAAAAACAAATAGAGATGGATACACCGATCTACCACCGAACTGACCAATCAATCCAAGAGCACAAGGACATCTTCATCATGTAGTAAATGCAGAACATCCCCAAATATTAAACTGTCAAGAACACTAAGATTTGGTGGGTAGAGAGCACTTACCTTTCAAGTGATGTGGCCGGTGCCAACCGCCACAAGGAAAAACATAACGTCAAGCCCAGAAAAACAAATCACATTTTAAGCCAAGAAAACATTCTAATGAAACTAAAAGGGGTAATGGAGCGATTGAAACATCTAGATAGCAAGGATTTTCGGTAGTCACTAGATCGACGCAGCAGAGCATCATCACCGCATGTCGTCCCAATGCCATATGGGTCCATGCTGGGGAGGCATTTCCGTTGGACCGAGCCTTTGCAACCCAAACTTTGGCACGGTGCGAAATGGCCCATATCTGAAATTTTGGCCCGATGCCACGGCGCACGGTAAGTAGCAGAGCTTCTGGGCATGAAAATAAAACCGAAAATACGGAAAATATGTTTTGACTCCTAGGTGCAGATGCACTTACTATTCAAAATCCGCATTTTAAAATGTTAAAAATTTCAAAACAAAATTTGGGTATACATAGGATATCTTACGTATGTACAAAAAAATCACCGTATAAAAACATTTTATGTGGCCTATATAAAAAAGAAAATTTTCTTTTTTATATAGGCCACAGAAAAATTCTTTTTTGACGAAACTTTTTGTGCGGATATAAATATCCGGATATACACCTGAAATTTTTGTTTGGAATTTTTTATCATTCAAAATGTATTTAAAATGCATTGTATTTTCATTATGGGTGCATGTAGAACTACGAGTCAAAACATCGTGTCCCGAAAATACGGCCTTCCGTAAGGTTCCGTTGTTGTTTTTCTCCCTAAATAAATGGCACTATATTTGTACCTTGCTTGAGAAATGGATTGTAATTATGGTATCTTTTGTCTTATCAACATAAGATTTGCAGCAAGTCTCACACTAATGTAGTTTTATTTCAACATGTGCTTTGGTACTTGCAAATAAAAAAAATTACTTATCCTTGTATATGAATATATATATATGAGAGTGGACTTTTGGCTCCCGAGCTACATGGAGCTCGTTATTTTGAAAAAATCGAAATTCATATTTTTGAGTTTCCAAAAATCACGCAAAAAATCACAGGTGTACATAGTCTCGAGACACACAAGCGTGATTTTTTTTTACTTCAAATTCGTTGTATTTTGGGCTGTGCAAAAAAGACAAATTCTGACAGATTTCAAAATTTTGAATCCAGGTATTTAGATCCAGAAATTTGTCTTTTAGATCTAGCCCAGAATAATTTGAATTTGGATTGGAAACTTGGTACGATTGTGACCTGCATATTATCTAAATCCGGATTTTTTTTCACGATTTATGGAAACTTAAAAATGTCGATTTCGAATTTTTTAAAAAACGAGCTCCATGTAGCTCGGGCTCTAAAAGAGGTTTTCGTATATAAAAGGGGTAATGGAGCGATTGAAACATCTGGATAGCAAGGATTTTCGGTAGTCACTAGATCGACGCAGCAGAGCATCGTCACCGCACGTCGTCCGAACTACCGCAAGCCACTGTCAATGTGGTAACCAAAGCAAGGAGTTCTTTTCACTGAACATCAACACTCAAGAAGTCAAGGGGGGGAACCTGATGCATGGATCGAGAGTTCGAGACTAGAGCACATGGACAGTAACAATGGATAAAGTTCTGATGTAACACATATGTTATTTGTCTTCGTTTCTAAGCATACCTTACACGTGAGTATTAAAATCGGCGTGCCAAATAGAACTTGCACATTCTTACTTTCTTCTAATTAATTACAGAATATTCACTTAGTGGTAACAAAAGACGCACGTCGTGAAACTTTACATCCAGTTCTATACCAAGAAAAATGCATACTCACTTCACAAAATATGTCTACATGTACGTCGAAACCACATTCTCGCCCACAACCTCGTACCGTACTTGGGTTTGCCGTAGCTGCCTTCTGATTTGGTTTGGAGAGAGACAAGGGCGTGGAGGGGAGGCTTCATCTAGTCGCTGGTGTTCCAGATCGAGGCGGAGGTCAAGGAGGGCACTGAGAGGCGCGACGACGACTCGATGGCCGAGGGCAAGCGATGCGCGAGTTTACAATCAATGAGGCAGGTGTCAATGCAACAGAAGCAAAAAAAACAAAGTTGCGTTCCAAGTTAAAACTTTATTAAGAGTAAAATGTGATATGTCTTTCCCACATTCAAATGTTTGAGTGTGTGGTGGCTATTTTCTTGCTATCATGCTAATAAAGATTTGGAAAATAGAAAGGGCCAAGTCTGTGAGGCTTGTTTGATGTCCGAATTCTGAACTGGGCCGGGCTGCCATCATTTTCAGGATCAATTCGCAACAAGTTTTCTTTGGACTTTGGCAAACGAGCTCCCATCGAAACCCTAGCAAACGAGCTCTCCATCAGATACGGCAGCGCCGCCTAGCTGAACGGAGGCGAAGGCAGAGGGAGCCGTAAGCCTCGCCCATGGATCTGGAGATTGTGGGACGACACGCCTTGCTCTTCGACGACGACGCGGCAGCGGAGGTCGTCAACTCTGGCGGCTCCCTCGTCCCCTGGGCCGCCGCCGGCGCGACAGATCTCCTCCTTGACCGCCACGACGTCCGGCACCTCCTTGACCGCGTCCCTCCTCGTCCAAACCGCGCCTACTCTGCGGCCCTCCTCTCCGCCCTCTCTCCCGACGGCGTGTCCGAGGCTGAGCTTGACCGCGAGCGCTTCCTCGACCTCTACGCCGCCAACGAAGACGGTGACGGCGCCGGCGATGATCCCTCTTCAGGTATATAAATCTCTTAACCTACGACCTGCCTCTACTCTGTGTCCGAGTATGACGCTAATGTCTAACCGTCAGCTGTTTCTTTTTTACCATTTTAATGTTAATTCGATGCTGTTAGCTTAAGTCTGAATTGTTTTAGCCTTGTAGGAGCGGTTTTGTGGAAATCGCACGTTTAGAACCATCTTACTTTGTAGAAGCTAGAGACCAAATATGTGCACTTGCTATCTGTGTAGGGTGTGACAGTGAGTTGGTCTATATGAACTGAAGTTAGGTCAGCTGATTGGAGTAATAGTTGGATCTCATTCACTATGTATGATGTTGAAATCTGTGTGCAGAAATATCTGTGAAATGCTAAGAACTTAAGATAACTTGCTGATCTCTTGCTATTGTTTGGTTATAGCAAAGTTAATGTTGTATCTGTTTGGTTTCTGTAGCAGCCGTGTGCCTGTGCTGTCTACCACTTAAATTAGCAACACGAGTAGGTATAGAATCTGCAGTTCTACCTAATGAGACTGGCACATGTGGCAAAGCTAGTGGTGCTAGTGAACCCATATTATATTTCCCATCATATGTCCTGCAGGAAGGATGCTTGATTATATTTGATGAGCATCTTTAATCTGTTCAAGTAAGGGACTTTCTTCGATTTCTCCTGAGATGTATCTTCGGTTCTGCATATTTTATCTCCACTCAATCTTGGTCTCCGTGTCTTCATTATTGTATAATAATACTCAAACTGGCATCTTTTCTGTATGCAGGAAATGGGGCATATACTGGGCAGGCTGATTATAATGCTGTCTCCTTCTCATATGGTGGACCTGCTAGTTCAGATGATCCAAATGATTCGGTCTCATATTACCGCCCATCTTTTCCTGTGCCAGAAAGCCTGTTGAATAAGCTGGTGAGTATGCAAAGTCTAGCTGTCCGCTCTCAACTTGTACTTATTCTGTCAGATTATTTTTCCACTTCATACTTTTTTATTAATCTTCTCCAGTTGATCCAGCAATAATTGTCCAAGGTGCATATGTTCTTCTAAGGATTAAATGTCTATTTCAGATGGTTGGAGCAGAGATGAAGTTCCTACTAGTGATGCACATTGTTTCCTTACGATCTATCTTGACGTAAGCAATAGGCAGGTGGGATTAGAATGATGTAAATGGTACATATAACAAAAGAAGAGAATACTGCAACGGGATAGCTGTTCTTAACTTTTATGCCGTACCAGCTATATGTTTGTTTAGTTGTGTTTAAATAGTACGGTTGTACTTTGATGCTCTCTAACCGTTACTGAGACAATCTTCTTTTCGTATTTTTTTTATTGCAGCCTCCCTCTGAGAAGGTGCATCAGATAATTGCAAGAACGGCTTTATTTGTCAGTGAGCATGGGGGACAGTCAGAGATTGTGTTAAGGGTGAAGCAAGGAAGTAATCCAACATTTGGATTCTTGATGCCTGACCATCATCTCCACAGCTACTTCCGGTATATTGTTGATCATCCTCACCTATTGAAAGATGGCGTGCACGCCGACACCAATATAGGCAACAAAACTGATATGAGCGAGAGTAAGCATACTGCCTCATCAAGCGAAGCTTTATCATTGCTTGGAGCCGTCTATGAGTCTGGAGATGAGGATGAAGACGTGCTTCCAGCTAGTTCAAAAAGCATTGATCCTGGAAATGATGTCGTTTTGCACGAGCAAGGCCACAAAGGCTCTGCTATCCTTATACATGACAAGGAGGTGAAAAAAGACCAAACAGTAACAGAAGAAGCTGCCACTGTACTTAAGGATAGACCTATTTTCACTAAGAAGAACCCAACAATTACCGGAAACAGCATTGTTGCTGCTCACCGAGAAAAGGTTAAAGGTGCCATGGGGGCGTTAACCACTTCTACCAATTCCGAGACCTCTAAATTAGGGGTGTCTGACACAAAAGAAGTGATCCTGGAACCACCATCCTTTTTGAAGGGCACAATGGAGAAAATAGTCGAGTTTATTCTCAGGAATGGGAAGGAGTTTGAAGAAAAGCTCATCGAACAAGATAGGATGACAGGGAGGTTTCCATTTCTTCTGCCCAATAATCCATATCACTCGTACTATCTCAAGACTCTCCAAGAAACCCAAGAGGTAATGGGAATCACACTTCCTGACATGTTTGATAGAGCTCGAAACATTTTTAGAATTTGTCAAGTAGTTTAATTGGTCTAAGTTGCGTTTTGTTCTCCTTCCCTCACCCCTTCGGACTTCTATTTGACTAAATATTTGTCAAGTATTCCCACCTTCCATTTCCTTATTAATTGATTGTTTCATCATTCATGTTTCATTTAGAACATAGCTGTAAACTAATGGACATGTTCACTTAAAGTTGAAGCAACTACCAATTTTGTGATGACGGCAATATAAGCTTCGCCTAATATCTCCAGTCGTTAACTTAAATTCTTATTGCTCTGGTCACAGACTTAATAGTATATATTTTTTGTTTTCTTTATTTTTCTGTGCACTTCATTTTGTCTGGCCACTGGTTTTGTTATTCATTCCCGGAGATAAAGTTTGGAAGTCTTCTGGAGCTTTAATTATGTACTCGTGCTTGGACCTCCGATTACTTTTCATGCCAAAATTGCCATTTTTTCTTTCTTAAGTGCACATGATGTCTTACACTTGATCTCTGAACTTCAGGTAAGTTCATGTAGACAGTATATCAATCCCTGATGCACAACCTACCTTCCCTTCTCGTTTTGATAAAATTCTAGTCAATACACAATATTTTTTATTTGTGTATAGGAATGAACTCAGGTCAAGATTTTCGTGTTATTTTGAAAATTTTGTAAAAATATTGATGCGCTTTATTTTATCATAGATATTTTGTGATTATAAGTTCGGTTTGATTGTTTCTTATATGCATGCTGTTTTACATTGTCTTTTTCAAATGTACACCAGTGGGTTTTAATGAGTATTCATTGTATATTTTTATGACCCGTTCATTGCAAAAAACATCCTTGTTCTTAAGTGCACATGATGTCTTACACTTGATCTCTGAACTTCAGGTAAGTTCATGTAGACAGCATATCAATCCCTGATGCACAACTCATCTCCCCCTCTCTTTTTTGATGAAATTCCAGTCAATACACAATATTTTTTAATTGTGTATATAATTGACTCGGGTCAAGGTTTTCTTGTTATTTTGGAAAGTTGTAAAAATCTTGATGCGCTTTATTTTATTATACATATTTTTGTAAACTATAAGTTTGCTTTGATGGTTTCTTGTATGCAATGCTGTTATACATTGTCTCTGTCAAATGTACACCAGCGGGCTTTAATGAAAATTCATCGTATATGTTTATGACACGTTCATGCCAACAAAAATCCTTGTTCTCAAGTGCACATTAGGTCTTACACTTGATCTCTGAACTTCAGGTAAGTTCTTATGTGGACAGTATCAATTGCCGACACACTGTCTTTTTTGTGTACTATTGTTGATATTTCCGGCCAAGTCCTGAAATGTTTGGTTTAACTGTATTACATCAGTATGTTTTCTGGCATTTGCATGTATGCGTCATTTATTGAAGGCTTTTGTCAATTTGCACAGTTTAATGCTGGAACTGTTTCTAAACTTCTATGATACAAGACTTTCTTTGAAGATATCGTGGCCCGGTCACTAATACAAATTCTAACTGCACTTAACTGTTTCCCCTGAATTTTCTTTGCAGTTCAAGTCCCGTGGTGGTTCTTCGGAGCATAAAGACAGAAGAAGTTCCTCCGAGCGCAGAGACAGAAGTTCTTTAGAGCGCAAAGACCGAAGGAGTTCTTCAGAGCGCAAAGACAGAAGTTCTTCAGACCGTCGAGACAGTGGCCACGAGAAGGAAGCAACTAAAAGCAAATGGCGGGGAATTGCCAACAAGGACTCAAGTGCTTCTGATAGAAGCTCAGCAGAACCATCAGAGCAGCAGCTTTATGACAAACAAGGGAAGGGAAAGTTCCAGTTGGTCGTTGATGGGGTTAAGAAGGAACCTCCTCGGAAGGTTACTGCAGATGAAGCTGCTGCTATTGTTATGGCGGCTACTCGTGGACTAGGCCCTGCCAATCCTCAATCTAAAATGCTAAAAGACACCAGTGACATTTACCGTATACAGGACCCAGGTGCAGCTTCCAAGCCTGCCTCAAATAGCGAGGCTGTCACTTCACTCACAAGTAGTGGTCAGCTAAATAAGGAAGGTATCGGGATCATCGATGATGATTGGATTGCAAATACAATTGCAAAAGCTGTTGCTGTCGCCGCCTCTAAAGAGGCAGATTCTTCTGAAGCTTCCATGACGAATGAGCAGAAGCTGAAAGCTGAGAGGCTTCGGCGTGCAAGGATGTTTACTGCGATTATTAAGGGTGGAGGCGACAAGAGCGATCTGGTGACAACGAGTGATCCAATGAATGAATCTGTGAAGGCCTCTCCTGCTGATTTGAACCTCCCTGGACCTGATACAGAACCTTTGGCTACCGAACGGGAAGGTAGCTCTGTGCCTTTCGAGCGTGAAGGTTCAAATATGATGAAGCTGGAGAAAGACTCTGATGATGAACAAAACAGGGCACGGAAGTACAGAAAGCATCACCCAGAACCCAACGAGGACGAAGATGATTTGGAGGAGGAAAGTTATAAACACTCAAGGAAGAGGCATCGTTCAGAACGTTCAAGAGGTCACAGTAAGGATGCACACAAACACAAGCACAGGCAACACTCCAAGGATAGGGAGTATGAGCATCAAAGACACAGCCATAGTTCTTCAGAAGATGAGCGTCCCAGTTCCAAGTCAAGGCATCGGCATGCTGAAGATGATGAGCATTGGAGTTCGCATGGGCACCGGAAGAACCATGGCGCTGGTTCCAAAAGGAAACACAAGGACGACCGAGATCCCATTGAGCAAACTCGTGGCCGTGCTGAAGCCTCCCAAAGCACGCCGGAGCACAAGTATGGATCAGAGCAGCCCCCTAGCGATGCTGCTCAATCTTCTCATGCAGCAACTGAAGTTCCCGATGAGCTGAAAGCAAAAATTAGAGCTATGTTGTTAGAGACGCTGTAATGCATTGGAGGATGCAATGTAATAGCACTGTTTTTATTACTATCCTGGTATTTTCTTTTCAGCACCTTATTTGTTACTATCCAGTTTATATTGTCCAGACATCTCTGCCATGTTAAAATATCACATTGAAGTGCATTATATATCTTTACTGTACTCGTGAACTTCTGATGCTGTCGGAGGTTAACTATCACTATTCAGGATTGCAGGAGTTTCGTTCTAGATAAGTTGATGTGAATCCAGTGTACATGCGGAAGATATGTGTCAGAAGATTGGCGAGAGTATGTAAGCAAACTCGTTTTACACGACGCTTTTAGGTTGCATATCTGGGCCAGGGCCAGGGCCTGAGATCTATTATGTCAAGATTGTTTTTCTTATAAAAATCGGAAAGCATATTAAGTAGAAATCAATCAAGATTGTTCAGTATCGAACGTAGTACTTGTTTTGGGTTACAAGGCGAATCATATAAGGTAACGATTTCGCTGGATTTACTGCCAAATTTTTGTCTGCCGAAGTATCTGCGCCGCAGCAGTCCCAGATCCCAGAACCGGGACTCTAGCGCGCTACCGGCCATGGCAGCTGTTCGCGCAGCGGCGGAACCGGACGAGATCGATTTGATCAGCCTTCTCCCAGACGACATCCTAGGCACCATCATCTCCCTCCTACCGACGGATGACGGCGTGCGCACCACCACCCTCTCCAGCCGGTGGCGCCACCTGTGGCGTTCTTCCCCGCTCAACCTCGACGACTACGACATCCGCAGTAATAAGCGCTGGCGCTACCTGCGCTCCTGCTCCAGCCGGTGGTGTAGCCTCGATGACAATCGCCTCCGCAAGAACGAGCGCCAGCTCATCGCCGTCATCTCAAAGATCCTATCCAATCACCAGGGATCCACCCGCCGCCTGTCCCTCAACCACAGCTATATCAGCGGCATCCACGACAAGCTCTACGGCTGGCTCATGGCCCCCGCTCTCAATAACCTCGAGGAGATCGAAATCCGCCACCGTGGTGACAATCCGCTGTCTCTACCCGTGCTCCGCCGCTTCGCGCCCACCGTCCAGGCCGCCACCTTCGACTTCTGCCGCTTCTCTGTGGACGCGTCCCATGGGCTTACTTTCCCGCACCTCAAAAGACTCGTCCTCCAGGACGTCGCCGTCTCGCACGACACCCTCCAAGGCCTGCTCTCCGGCTGCTCTGTCCTCGAGACCCTAATCATTAACGATGCCCGGTCTGATGAAAGTGACATTCGCCGGGTGCTGATCAACTCATCGTCTCTGAGGATCATCGAGAATGGCTACACAATTGAAGTAGTCATCGAGAATGCCCCTCGCTTGGAAAGATTGATCACATTCTGGGGCTGTTATAGTATTAATCAAGCTTACACCCCGCTGTTCGTCCGGGTACCCGACGCACAGAAAGTGGAGATCCTGGACTCGTTAAGATTCGGAAAGGAAGTGGTTCTAGAAAGCTTCAGAACAACCATGAGCAACGTGACGGTCTTGGTTCTCAAGGCTTCTGGACCAAATCTGGATAAGGTTATTGAAATACTGAGATGTTTTCCTTGCCTGACGAAACTGTACATCACCTCTTCTTTTCGGATGTGTCCGAAAAATGATAGACATGGTTACAACCCGCAGGATCCTATCGAATGCCTTGAGCTCCACCTCAGAGAAGTTGTGCTAAAGCGGTACGAGGGAAAGCAGCCGGATGTGAATTTTGCCAAGTTCTTTGTGTTGAATGCTAAAGTGCTCGAGTTAATGAAATTCGGTGTCAACGACAGCTGCACCGATAAATGGAGAGCTAATCAACACAAGCGGCTCCATCTGGACAGTAGGGCTTCTAGAAATGCCCAATTTGATTTTAGATCTGATCTTACTTGTGATTGTTTTGCTTGCTACGATGTTTTCTCCTTGCCTGATCCCTTCGGCCGTAGGTCTTGTAAATATTGTTCACCAAGCTGATCAGGTTGATGACCTTGTATGAGGTTTTCTTGCATGTCCTCTCTTTTGTGCAAACATGCATGGCAGTGTGCCTTTTACGCACAATGTTTTGAATCTTTTATTTATTCAGTTATTGTTATTTAATTAAAGAAGATATGTTTAAGAGAATGTGGTTCCGTGTGTTTTTTGTTTGCCTCTTTGGCACCAGTTTGTGCTCTATGATCCAATATGTATCATTTTTAGGTGCATTGGGCTAAATTTCACAAATCTCAAAGTGTGTGCAGTTAGATATTTTGTTTTTTTTCTTCTGATATGAAGATATTGCATTGGCCACCGTGTGCTTCGAACTAACCACGTCTTTACACTTGTAGTTTTTATGACCATTATGTAGAAATGGTTTTTCATGAGGGTATTGCCATATTTTCTGTCCTAACGTAACCAAATTGTGTAGCTAGTCTCTGAAACAATAACTGAATTTAATTTAGCTCGGTTCTTCTTCGGCGTGTCCGCGGGTTTGCCTCGGGCTGTTTGTCGCCGTGAAGTCGGAACTGCTGCGGCGAGATCCTTGTGGCAACGATGACAGGTGGCAAGTGGTTTGTTTGGTGATCTTCCGTGGCCCCAATCTTGCATAGTTCTCCTTCAGAATCAGAGCCGTGTTGTCCCCGTCGCGGGTGGCTGAGTGCTTGGCATGTATTTTCATGTGGCTTTGCTTGACCTCTACGGTGTGGGTTGGGTTGGGTTGGTGATCGTTTGCAGTGAAGTCGGAGTTGCTTCTCAGGGAGTAGACGCATGCTCGGGGGAGAAGTGATGACGATGACGCCAATGACAAGGCTCTCTTTGCAGTGGTATTTGTGGATTATCTTGTGTGTGCCGTTCAGCGGGTTGTGACGGTTTTCGCCCGGTTTTCCGTGAATTAACTAGACAACTATCTTCTTCTTAATTAATGGATGAGTAGTAATTTAATTTAGCTTGAATCTAACGTTGAGTCTGATCAATTCTTAACACATATTTGTCCTAAACACTGGAGTTTTTTCATGCAAAATAATAATCAAATGAGGCTTATTTGCATTGATGCACAAGTCATAAGTCTGGAGCCTTTCACGCCAGTTAATAGCAGATGTGGAGCAGGGCATGATCAGTTTGGTTATTGGCGCAAAGTGTGTTGCAGTTTTCATTTGGTATGTCTATCAGCTATATCTTGATTCTTGAGAATCAGCTCCGCAATTGTGCTGTCCTGAAATGTGTTGAGAACTTGAGATCGGACTTAGAAAAACTGTTGACTCCTCGACAAGAAGTACCGATTGGTTCACAGTTGCACAGCTTTGAGAAATGAAAAGTTAAATGTAGTTTCTTCATATTTTTGCCGTTATACTCCATATCGTAGTTCCATGAAATTCTAGTTTTAAGCAGAATACTTTTTGATAGTGATCAGTATTTTATGACCTCCTGTAATTTTAAGTGCCTCCTCGTTGTATCTCTCCATGTGTTGCTCACCGGTCACAACTCATAAACCACAATACAGATTCAGAGGCAGAGCTGCAACCTTTCACGTTTGCTGTATCACTGAACATATCGATGCGAGGGACATCACAAACTGCTAGTTGTCGTAAGAGAAGGATAGCAGAAACAAGAGGGTATTTCCAATAACGCTGTCGCAAACTACTAATTGTCCAAAGACGAATAGCAGAGACAAGAGAGCTGCTTCCAGTAAGCAGCACAAGATCGTTTCCTCTCTTTCCAATATATAGCTTTGTTGGGAGCAAAAAGTGTCTTCCGTTGTTGTCTTTGTTACATAGAGAAAGAGTTCAGGATGTAAATAACGCTACTGTTTCATCTTTCCTTAATAATATTAAATAGTATACTGATACATGCGAATAACGAACTTCAAAATTAAGATTGAACAGAAAGAAAACTAATACAGTAGTACTTGCGTAATAAGTACAGTAGTATATTACTATTATGGAGTAGATAAACGATTCTTAACTCTACTATACGAATCTACGATTCTTAACTCTACTACTACTACTAGCTCAATCAGATACCTACTGTAATAAACCAACTCTAGCACGTACAGTACATATATAACTGCATGCGAATCAATCAATTAGCAAAGACGCCGATGTAATCAAGCTCAACGGAACCCAGCCAGAGCGTGCCGTTCCGCTCCGCCACCTCGCTGAGCGTGACGCCCCTGGCGGCCGTGAGCTCCTCGACCTCCACGCCGTCGGCGCCGAGACGGACGCCGACCAGGTGCTTCACCGGAGCCGTTGCGTTCAGCCGCTCCCTCTCCTGGTTCAGCGCCACCCAGAAACCGCCCCGGCCGTCGCGCCTCACGTTGTCCGGGTACCCCGGCAGGTCGGCGAAGAGCTCGTACTGGCCGGCCCTGGGCCCCCTCAGCCAGTACCGGAACGCCTGGCACGGCACCGTGTGCGCCACCACCACGTGCGTCCTGTCGCGGCTCAGCGCGACGCCGTTCGGGTACGGCAGATCGGTCTTCAGCACCGTCACAAGCTTCGTCTGCGCGTCGTACCTCAGTAGGCGGCCGGTCGCGTCGGCGTTCATGATGATCTCGGTGTTAAACCTGCACACAGATTCATCAGACACATAACAACCACGTACTGCTCCGGAAAACAAATATTAGATCGGTGTGCATGTTATAAATTAAGACGTGATCGATCGGGCGTACCTTCGAGGGTAGTTGGCGCTGCTATCAGTGAAGTATACATCGCCGGTAGCCTGATCGACGTCGAGGCCGTTGAGGAAGTGGAAGGGAGCACCGTCCGCCTCCTTGGCTATAACCTGGGCTTCGCCGCCATCCGGCCCTACTTTCATGAGCCCCAAGTATGAGTCGGCGATGTAGAGCTCGCCGGTTTTCCTGTAGAACCGAACACCCAGCGGCCGGCCGCACATGCTCTCTTTCTCCTCCGGTGGCACCGCAGAGTCAGAGCACAACGGAATTTTCCTGTACACAGGCACACGTCACAAGTTAACGATCGACATCTAATTGATCGCGATCTATTTGACAATCTGATGCACATAGTACCAACCTGTAGTTTGCGTTGTACGCGAAGGTGCTCCAGCCGACGGCATTGCCGCCCCACTTAAGGATACGGCCGTCGGAGACGCCGGTGTAGATCCCGTCCTTGCCGGAGAACGCGAGGCTCTCGGGGCCGCTGACGCCGTCGAGCAGCGGGAGGCGGTAACTCCACCGCGTGTCGGTCGTCTTGACCTGTTCCGCCGAGGCAACCGAAACCAGGCAGGCAAGCACGGCGAGAATCGCTACGAAGTTGCGCCCCATCGTCGTCGTCGTCGAAAACTTTTCTGTTTGGAAAACCGTAGGGACCGGCGTGCCTTTTATGGGAGCCGTTGCAATGTTTTGACTGGGCACGGCCAGGTGGAGCAGTAATCCCACACGAACTGTGATACGTGTCAGGTCGGGCCCCGTTCGAACGGACCGAGTTAGATAGTGGCTTGGTATATTAGTAGCCATTGATCTGATCTGATAGCTCACCTCTGGGGCATTGCATGGAAGAGCTTGTTGAACTCCGAAGAGCACTGAATCACAATGATATTGCTGTTATTGTGAGCTGCCATGCATGCTAAAAAAAGAGTGTCAAATCCATAGATTATGTGATGCCACGGCTTCAAGTATGACCGTGCACTCTCGAACATGTCCCTTGTACTGCCCCTGCCATGCAAATGAGCAGTTCTTCCCCTCCCAGTGCATACAATTTATGTTGCCAAACATCCCAAGAAAGCCTCTGGACTCGTTGATCGACAAGAGCCGGGCTGTGTGCTCAACAGTGGGTTCCCTCAAATACTCTGTGCCGAAGACCTGAACCACCGCCTTGGAAAACTTGTTCATTGCTTCTAAGCATGTGGACTCACTAATCCACACGTACTCATACACAAGATCACCGGCAACTCCATATGCAAGCATCCGAATAGCTGCGGTACACTTTTGGTAAGAGGAGAAGCCAAGCGTACCAACGACATATTTCTTGCATATGAAATAATCATTGTATGCAACACTCCTGATCGGATACTGTTAAACAATGGTCTCTTCATCTCGAAGCGGCGCCGATTTTTTTGGGAGGGTATGCTGGTTTGCTGCGAGTAAAGTAGTCGTCGTACAGCTGGACGTGCCAGCTGATCTGTTGCGGTTCAAGGCAAGAGCACGGCCCGGCAACGACTCTCTGAACAATGGTCGCTGCCTCCTATGTGTTCATTGATGACAAGGGTGGCAACAGTGACATCACTCTCATCATCGGACGAATCATCAGACGACGACGAGTGCATGAGGAAATTCTTGTAAAAGTATTCATCCGAGCTATCCATGGCGGATTCGTACCTCAGTGTGGACGGGGCAAACTGACGAACACCTTGTCAACGGGTTCAGGTCGCGGGCGCTCCAAGCCAAAGGGGCGCGAGGAACATCGGCCACGGTGGGGTGACAGCAACTACGGTGGCGGTGACAAAAAGGAATAGGCGGCGGCCGCCGGGGATGGCCAAGAGGACCAAATCGGGGCAGCGACGGCGGGAGGGGCGAGGAGAGAGTTGGGGTGGAGATGTTGGGAGTGATCTGTTGGGCGGGCCAAGGGCGGACAAAGTGAGGACATAATAGTTGTCCGCCCGAGTCCGGAGCCGACGTGAACCTGGCCTGAATTTGGTCCGAGAATGGGTCACCACGGACACAAAAACAGGCAGCGGTTTTTAACCGCGCGGACGGACTAAATGGGTCGCCCTGTTGGAGTTGCCCTAATATTAGATATGATCCACGAGATCAATTTTTTTGAATGGACGTAACATGTTCAAATGTTCTTAAGAAAATTGGCAACACGCATCTATGTTATATATGCAATGCCAAAAACTTGTTGTTTCAAATTCGACCTATAAGAGAGGCAAAAAAGAGAAACTTCGATCGAATTTTGAGCTGAATTTTTTTAAAGTTGTACAAACAGGCTGTCGATATGTTGTGTAAATTTTCAGAGTTCTAACAATGACCCTCCCCAGTTCAGTTTGGAGTCGAGACCCGATTCAAGTCTCTATTCACCTCCAACCAGGCTACCAGCCAAACTCCGCCCCGAACTTGGCAACCACACCGACCGAACGGTGCAGCAGGAGCCCCGTGGACGCATCGCGGCCGTCCATCGCGCAGGGGCGGACCCGAAACCCACCACGGGGACAAAACCACCACTCGCGAAATGGGTCTCGAGTCTCTGACTCGCAACCCACGCCTCGTCGGCCCCGGCTCCGATCTGCTAAGCCCCCACCGGATCGGGTTGCGGGTCTCCTCCTCGCGACCCATCACCACCGCTCGCCGCCGGCCGCCTCCGACGAGGTCACTCTCCCGCCTTTCGTCCTCTACCTCTCATCCTCCTCCGTCTTATCGGGTCCGCTTACCCAAGCCATAAACCCTAGCTGAAGGCCCGGCCCGGGAGATGTCTCGTGTCCATTTCCTGGGGCTCGAGCTTGTGAGTGGGGGCAGGACCGATTAGTTCTTGGATTCACGAGATCGCTTGCTTGTTGTGGCTGATTGTGCTGTAATTTTGGGGATTGGGGTTAGCAGACTTGGTAGGTAGGACGTAAGGGGAATTTGGAGAAGGGAGTTCGTGTAGTAGTATCTTTCATTTTCACTGTGATGCACTGTGGCTTCCAGCATTTCGCGAATTCTAGCCGAATCTGTGTGATGCCACTGGAGTTCTGTAGTGCGTGTGTGTGCTTGCCGTATGAGCAGTTTTAAGCTGGAAGAGAAATTTTAGTCGGGCAGGACATAGAAGGTCATCATCCATTTGGTTTCCAGTTCATCAGGATGAGTGTACTACAAAGTCTTCCTTTTTACCTTTGTTTCTGCAAAAGATAGAAACATCAGGGCCCCTTTAACTTCATATTGGTTTAGTATCGACTACCAAGTGTTCTCATGATAATTCCTTGGATCTGCTGCAGTTGGTGAGCGTATATGCGATAGCATGCTGGAACCGGCAGCGATGGAAGTGCCGATTGCTGGCACGGTGAGCACCACAGTGGCGGCTGTGACCGCGGTGCACAATCCACGGGCACGCAAGTTGCGGTCTGCCGTTTGGCAGGACTTCACCAAGGAGCGCCGCGCTGATGGCAATTGTGTCGCTATCTGTAACCACTGCAAGAAGCAGCTCACAGCAACTAGCCGGTCAGGCACCACGCATCTGCGCAACCACCTTGCAATCTGCACCACCACCTCGACGCGCTGTGCTGGTAAGCGTCGGAAGCTTATTGTACGCCGTATCCTCCAGAACAAAACCTCCACTGGACATCCATCTGGTGATGACCATGACAATGATAGCACGCACTTTGATCAAGAACTCAGCCGGCAAGACCTTGCCCGCATGATTGTACAGCATGGTTACCGGTTTTCAATAGTGGATGATCAGGGGTTCCAAA
This sequence comes from Poa pratensis, assembly GCA_947311845.1. Classification (NCBI taxonomy): domain Eukaryota; kingdom Viridiplantae; phylum Streptophyta; class Magnoliopsida; order Poales; family Poaceae; genus Poa; species Poa pratensis. Next base: position 37,942,478 of record CAMZMU010000055.1, on the reverse strand, counting down.
GGTTCGTTAAGAACCTCCAGCCACAGTTTAGCATGGTGTCATATGACATAGTGAGAGCTGATAGCATGGCTATTTATGGAAGTGAGAGGCTTAAGCTGCAGGATGTGCTCCTCAAGACCCCTTGCCGGGTTAGCATCTCAGTTGATATGTGGCGATCGAGTACACAGATGGACTACTTGTGTTTGACCTGCCACTACATTGATCATGCAAGTGATGAGTGGAAACTTAGGAAAAAAATTCTGAACTTTGTTCATGTTGATGAACATTTCACAGCCAATCAGATTGCCAATCTAATCCTGGGGAAGTTGCAAGAGTGGGGCATTGACAGGAAGTTAGCTGCTGTTGTACTAGACAACTGCACCTCTGGAGACACTGTTGCCATAGAGCTTCTCAGAGTTCTGCAGCCTAGGAGGCTTCTCCTGTTAAATGGCAATTTGTTTCATGTACGCTCTTGTGCGCATATTCTGAATCTCACAGTTGAAGAAAGCCTGGAACAGACATCCGACATAATTAATAGAGTCCGCGAGATGATTCAGAATGTCAAGTTCTCACCAGAAAGGCTTCAAAAGTTTCTCGGTACCGCAAAGCTGCTGCAGATCGACCAAAAACTGTTAGTTCTTGACTCGCCTAACAACTGGCCATCCACTTACTTAATGTTTGATTCTGCATGCTATTATCACGACGTTCTTATGCGCCTCGCGGAACAGGAATCACACTATGCTGCTTTCTTGACTCCTAAGGAGTGGGCTGACGTGAAAGCCCTCACTGAAATACTTGACGCACTCAATAATACCATGGAGAAGTTTCCAGTAGAAAACCCGACAGCAAACCTATATTTTAATGACATGTGTGAGATCCATGTTCTTTTGAACACCTGGCGCAATAGTCCATCTCCTGTTGTTGCACAAATGGCTGGCCGAATGCTGAAAAAATTCGAGGGATACTGGGATCTTACTAGGCCAGTGATGGCATTTGCATCCATACTGGATCCTCGGTACAAGATGAAGTCAATTGAGTACTTTTTTCAGCTGATTTATGGAAATGACCAATTTACTGCAAAGGCAACAATAGAAGCCATCAAGCAAAACTTTACCAGTCTGTGCAACGATTATGAACATTCAGCAGATTCATTGAAGAATCCAGCTGTTCTCTTCTACTCTGGAAACAGTGGTTCTTGCATGAGCTCTGTGTACAGCAATGGGAATGACTCTAAGACCTTCTCTCGCATCACATTATCAGATGCCCGACGGGGACTTGATCAGTATATTCAGGACTCATCATCAGGCCAGTCCTTAAAGTCTGACTTGGACATGTATCTCGAGGAAGCTGTCTATCGTCAAAAAGAAGGGAATCAAGATAATTTTGATATCCTGGGATGGTGGAAGTCTTTTGCAGCAAAGTACCCTGTCCTTTCTCAAATGGCTCGTGATATCCTAGCTATCCCTGTATCTATCATCCCATTGGACAGCGAAGCCAGGGTGCTTAATGAGTATCTCAGTACTATGGACCCTTCAACGGTGGAGGGATTGGTCTGTGCGCAAGACTGGTTACGTACAGACACAGAAGGTATTACCGAGTCCTATCAGATATATTATCTTTTGTGTTACTCTTGTAAATACTCGTGTATACTTACCAGCGACTCGCTTCCTCTGTGTTTCTGCAGTTGCTAATACAGATGGTCATGCAGATGATAAAGCACCACGTGGTGACGAAATTGTTGTAGCCCCAAATTAGGTAAATATGTTGGAAGCAACTGCTTCCAACTTTTTTATTTTTTATGTTGCCCCTGTAGAATTGCTAGCTTTTTATTCAGTTTTGACCCATACCACTAATTTAACTTGAATTTTTTTTACTTGATGTCATTATGCCCATGCCCAATTGCACTTATGCTGTTTTATGAATAAATGGGCCTCTTTTTCGTTGTCAACTTTTTCTTCTGTAAACAATATTATAACTAAATTGAACTGATATTTTATGGATTAGCAAGTTTGTGTTTTGACATTAGTTTACTAAGACCATGTGCTCGCTTGCAATGAAGTACTAGCAGTAAACCAATGGTTTGTATTGTATTGTATTGTTGAATCTGGCAATCTGCTCTCTTTATCTGAGTTGTGTACTTTAATAGATACAGTTGTAGTGTTGTAAGGACGCTTCATGCTTTTCTAGACCGACGGGGGAGAAGCCCTGTGGCATTTCATTGAGAATGGTGCAACATCACCGAAACTGCGATTAGGTGCACTCGAACTCGTGTGCGTGGGAAGGCATCAGCCCCTCCCCACCACTAGGCTATCCCATAGTCTGCCTTCATGCCATGATTTTGAACTTGCTTCATGTAGTTGACAGGTTACTTAAATTAATATTAGGGCTATTTATCACATATGTTGAAGACTGAAAACTGCAGATATGTACATGACAACATGCATATGGATATTTGTGCATTTTATCTGCTATAGTACAGTTAGCCATCGGGTATCTGATCCCTCTGTTGCCCGAGTTCTCATGATTTTTCAAAGAACAAAATAAATATGTTCCTTGTCCTTTTACTTTCTTGAGCCACTGTGGTTCTTACATCTGACCAATTTAATTTATTGGCAGTTGAATCGTTGCGATGAAGGCTTTCCAAAGAGACCAGAGGAACATGAACGTCGTTTTCGTGTGCCCTTGTCGAAGAACCAACAACTTTATCTTGTAAATGTATCACTCTACTTCTAGTTCTAGACTATCTGTACAATGAGGGTCCTAGTGTTACCCCAAAAGAAAGCTAACATTAAGCAGCCGCCCCGTACCATTTTTCGACAGTTGCTCTGTATGACCGTATTGTTGACTTGATGTGTATTATGCTGCTCAGCTAAGCTCTTTGCTAACGTTTCCCCTGGGCCTTGGACTATAAAACATGCCCATGGAGGCTGTGATGCTTGGAATGAGCAGTGGTGTGTATTGAGTAGTACTCCGTATATGGGAGGCAAAGCCAAAAACTATCATCAGCTCTACAAAGTTCCTGAAGTGCAGCCAAAGTAAGGGTGGGTTTCCACGTCTCCTGCAGAAAAGGAATGTGGTGTACCTGAGCACCTCAAGGCTTAGAGCATCTCTAGCAGAGCCCGCATAACGTGGAACCGCAAAACTGTTTTGAGGGTCGCGTTTTTCGTGTTCTTGCGCAAGAAAGCGTGCCACGAAGAACAGAGCCCGCAAACGGAACTGCAAAGTCACGAATTTCAACATTTCAGATTTCGCGGGAACAAAAGGCAGTTCATCATTTTGGATGTTCTTCGCTACAGATGTATGTTCTTCGTTGATTTTACATAAAATACAAACCCTAGACTAAGCCTAGAACTACAGATCGCCGCCCAAACCCTAGAACGCAAAATTTGGCTCCTCACCGGAGCCACGGGCGCAGCGGCGACGCAGCGGCGGAGGAGCTTCACTCCTCGTCGGAGACGAGGTCGATGACGGGCGGGAGGCAGCTGATGACCAGGCTCTGTTGCAGGAGGACCTCGTCGAGCTCCTCGTCGCGCTTGACCTGGCGGCGTGCTCCGCCGCCTCGTGCCTGGACCGCAGCAACATCGCCGCCAGCGTGCGCTCGAGCTGCTCATCGGGGATGAAATCCTCCGGCCCGAGCGTGATGCCGAAGTGCTCGGGGTCGTAGCCCTCCGGCGGAGGAGCAGTTGGCGCGGCGGAGGAGCTGCTGGCGCCCGCGGAGGAGCTGCCCTCACCGTGGAGGCGCTGCTGCTCGCGGCGGCGACGGGCCATCTCCCGCTCCCGCTCCCGCCGGAGCCGGTCAAACTCCGGCACCTCGCGGCGGAGTAACGACTCCGGCATCGGCTCGTCGAGCTTATACAGGCGGGCGGACCGCTTCCGTGCGCCGTCGCTGCGGACGACCAACGCCTGGTTCGCGTCGGAGTAGTCTCCGCCAAACTTGTCGTCGCCGGGGAGCGGCTCTGGTTCCCTCTTCGGCGCCATGGGGGCTCGGCGTCGCCGGATCTGTAGAAGGGGAGGCGGGATTATTCGTTGGAGACGGTGGAGTGTGAGAGGGATTGCTCGCCGGAGACGGCGGAGTGTGAGAGGGGAAAAGAGGGTTTCAACCTGCATCCGCGGTCGCAATCCGGCTAAATAGGGGCTCGCGGAGGAGATTCACGGGCCCCCTCAAAACGTTTGCGGGCTGGGCTAAATTTGCAGGCGCTGCTCTGGCCCAAAAAGGCCCCAAACCCGTAAACTCGCCGGACTTTTGCGGGTTTGCGCGTTATGCGGGTGCTGCTAGAGATGCTCTTAACCTTCATAAGAGCATCTCTAGCGGATCCTTTAAATGCTCCGAAACCGTAAAATATGCTCCAGTTTATGGTTTTGGGCCAAAAATTGCAGTCAAATCCCGCAAAAAAGCCCGACCTGCTTTTTTGTGTGGAAAACCTCACAACAGCTTCCAAAATCCGCACATACGCGGTTCGCAGCTAGTTTTTGGTTTTCTCTCATAGTCCATATGACCTTGGCAAGAGCACATTTCAGCCCCCCTTCCCCTCTTTCCCTCCTGCGCCGTCGATGGTCTCCTCGTCATGGGGCTCCTACTCCCGTCGCCCGAAGGTTCCGAGGTCACGTGGCCCCAAGGGGTACCTCTCGCGCCTCCTGCCGTCGGGTATGACGTCGCCCCAGGTACGATGTCGCGTCTCCTGCCATATGGTACGTCGTCGCGCCTCTCACCACCGCCCGCACCTACAACGTGCTCGCGGAATCCTTTGAGAGGTAAAATTTCACCTCTAGTTTTCGATCATGTGTCTAATTGAATTATAGTTTGCTTAGTTTTTTGGTTTTTCCATATGAAAATTGAAAATTTATGAGATAGTAGAGACTTCTTATAAAGCAAAACCCCACTAACATGCATTAATTATTTTTCTATCTTAACATGTAAGCTATCCTTATCATCCATTCTCTTAGCCAACCAAATGTTCATGTCATCCCACTACAATTCATGAAAGTCAATATTTTCTTGCATGCAACATATCCACGTCATCTACTTTTCATCCATCCAATTATTCACGTCACCAATTTTTAATCATCAACTTACAAAAATCACGTCAATTAAATTTAGCCTTTGACAATTGTGATCATTTGAACCTTCCATATTTCTTTAAACAACTACATACTTCATTAGTTTTATATGCCTTTATTTACACAACAATTTTTTTAAAGAGATTTCCGTCGCAACGCGTGGGGTATCTTTCTAGTTTAGAACATTCCTTCAAACACCGTCGTTGCTGCCGCCGAGTTCTTCCACGGGTCGCCCAGGCGCAGTTCACAATCACATCCAGTGCCATGTGCGAGATGGTGAGGAGTGTCCCGCCCCTTTGCGCCTTCGGGCTGCATAGGAGAGGGAGAGGAGTGTGCCACCGCCGACATTCATCTCCCCATCATTGCGTCTCCAGCGACACCATTCACCTCCTCACCGTTGCTCTGAGTCGCAAGAGAGCGTTGATTGGGGAAATTTTCCACGGGCTAAGTGTCGATTGTTTTCCCCCCGTGAAATGTGTGGTATTCGAGGGCATTGGGTCAGGCTGGAATCCCCAAAGGGCGTAAGAGCATCTCCAACCGAAACCCCACTTTGCCCCCATTTCCAGATGGACAATCTAGACAGGAGAGACAAGGAAAAAAGCTTTACCCAACCAACCCCCACTTTGTCCCTATATGTTCGGGTTGTCCGACTCCCTTCATACCCAACCCATATGGGGTGGAAATGAGGGTGTTCAGTGTGTCCGGGATGTCCGCCTAGCCTACCCTGGACCAGTTTTTCTTTCTTTCTTGTGTCCCTCTCTCCTTTTCTACCAATCACATGCAAGTGACCGGACAATTTTGTGGTGCATAGCTGGATATACCAAATGAGGGTCCAATGTAGACACGTCCCAACACTGTATGTCGGTCATATGAAGGGTTAAATATAGACACTGTGTTTGAAGATGCTTTAACCGATCGAAAAAAAAATTACCTAGAAGGGGCTTAATCCCTGGCTGGGCCTCGATCTCGGCCATTGTAGGATTAACAGCATGAGTCCTAAATGAGCAATCAAGGGCTCAAGGCTGGGTGCATCTGAAATTCAGTTCGAAGCGGATGTACACTTTCCATGGTGAGACTGTTGCCCTCTCCCATGCTATTCAGATGACTGATAAGCTAGGAATCTGAAGAGTGGTGTATTTTTAATCAAGGGCAACTCCAACGGACCGACGCATTTCGTCAGTTTCTATTCGTGTTGTGCATGTGTGTGTGTGTCTAGGTGGGCAAAAAACAACACCCAACAGGGCAGGGCAAACATACCAGAGGGGGCGGACATGTCCGGCTCGACCCATTTCTAGCGGACCAGCAGACGCGTACGTCCCGTGTCCGCTCCTTGCTCAATTGTCAGTCTCTCCCTATGGCCAACCACCGCTTTTAATGTGGCCTGCCAGTTTTTCATAGGGCTGCCAGTGAGCCAAACCCTAGCTCCCTCCCTCGCTACGGCCACCTCCTCTCCCAACTCCGTAATAGATTTGCCACCGCTCCAGCACCTCCTCGACCAGATCGAGCGCGCACGCAGGAGTGTGCTCGGGCACCATAGGGACAGCTTCTCTCGCCGCCGCGAATCCGTGTGCACTGCCGAAGCAGGTGAGGAGGGATATGGAGGCAGCGTACTCTGACATCCCCGACCCCAAGGAGGATACGTATGTCGCGTTGATCGTGGGGGTCGCAGGAACCGCCCCGCCGCCGCACAAGCTCGCGACGCGGAGGACTCCGGGGAGGGGAGGAGGACTTTGAATGGAGCGGCGAGGAGGACGTCGGCGACCCGCAACTGCAGGAAGCCAAACAACGCTCTCTAGAGATGCTCGCTGACAACCATGTCTGCCACCCTGCTCGCCCGTGAGGCCGTGACATCAAGGCCAAGGAAGATGCCAAGCTGATGCACACGACCCGTGAATCGCCGACGGCCGAGCGCATGCCCCGCCGCAAGCGTGCGAGCGAGGCGGCGGGCGGGGCGAGCAGCTCCCACTGAAGCACTATTACCGCCGGCAGAACCGCCTACGCGCAGCCAATTTTGTTAAATTGTCGGTGCCACTACGTATTCCCTATTAATTAACGGGGAATAGATCACCAAAAAGTTTTCGACGCTTTGGGAGACACGACCTCCACCGGCCGACCTCCCTCCAAAACCGAGTCAGTCCACCGGCTATAAATTGACGACGTGTTGGCCGCTTCACAGTGTGGTCCTTGATGTCGTTGGTGAACCCGGAGGGAGGCCGTGGCGGTGCCGTAGGAGGAGCCAGCAAGTATGTCACCGAATGTGCTGGTTTGGTCCGCGTGGCAGCCTTGGTTTCCATGAGCGTCAGTGTTCGGTGGCGCAGACCCCGCACGGTTTACATGCCAGGCGGCAGCTCCGGCCGAGGCGCCGGGATCTCCACCGCCCCCACTAGCGAAGGACGATGACCCGGCAACTCTACCGCCACCACTGTAGAAGGATGACGACCGGTAGTTGGCCTAAATACATTAGTCATTATGTATCTATTATTTATCTATGATCAAATATATGCCCTATTTTATGCAATGTTTGAACTTTAAATTTATTCAAATGGTTGGATTGAAAAAAGGGGGGAAAGGGCGGTCCAAATGGGGGGTCGCCCCATTAGGTGCAGTTGAAAAAGCCAGGCGTGCGACTCAAACGCCGGTTTTGGTTTCGTACTATTTAAATGAAGGTCGGCTCCAGATCCAGATAGGATGGTGGCAAAAAAAAGGATAAAAACCTTCACGAGGAGCAGCATACACACCCACAGCGGAACAGCGCATACCCCGCACTACAGCAGCGCGCATGCTTCTGCCACGCATACGTCGTCGTGCTTCCATCCCCAAAATGCTGGGCAGCGCCGCATCGGCACGCAATCCGCATCACCGTGCAGAGCACCGGCGGTCCCGCGCCCAGGCCGGAGTACCCACCGTCCTCGGCACGCGCACCGGCACGCCGCTTAGTGCCAACGACACGCACGCCGCACGGCACGCGCCAACAGCCATGTCTGTCTGAGTGATGCAAGCTCAACATTTGCACGGCGAGACCACACCATCAGTCCAGTACTGGACAGCAGGCTGGACCATGGATACGAATGGAATAAGAGGCACCCCGCTTCCACGGCGCTGCCAGTACATCGAAATTAAAGAACAGGCTATCTGGGTAGTGTACTACTGAATTACTCCCAGCCGAAAACTGAAACTTATACTATCTGGTAGAAGTATTATCTTCTAACGTTATGCCACACAAAAAACACTATGTATACGCTCCCGGACCAATTCGCTTCATTCCCGACTTCCCTTTCCTCCCTCCTCGACCGAGCAGAGCAGGCGTCACGGCACGCGGACGCCAGACTCCTCCGGGTCATCGTCAACGTGGAGTTTGGACCTGCAAGCCACAAGGAGAAGATAAGAATCTCTGATTAAAACTTGTCAGCAAGAGTAAACAAATTGACGAATGACTAAAATTCAGAATAAGCACGTTCCTTAAAGTTCATAGTACGAACAGCATGCAGAATGCATGCTTCACTAGGACTATGTAGAATTGTGAAGTGTAGAACACAACTTGATCATGACGACGATGTACTACATGCAACTTCAGGAGCAGAATTTACCCAAACCACTGTTTTCCTATGCGCATTTGCCCACTGGTTAATGGCTTTAAATTTACCCTTTCTCTATATCAGATTTTCTTTCCATTATGTAGTCAACGCAAAATGCAAACTGTTTGCAAGCACCAGCAACACAAATGGTTCCATCTCGCAGTGTTATCACCTTAGCAAACGTAAATAACTCATTCGGGTGGTACACTTCAAATGTCAAAAGAACATGTGAAGAAAAGTGATTCTATGACATCTAAAAGAATTAACTATCTAAGTCGTTCTGTTGATGTGCACAAAATAAATCAATATCACATCTTTCATTGTGTATTGATCTCCTAGAAAGCGAGGAAATTAACCATTTTTCTACAAACAATCAAAATTATTAGGAAAAGACAAAATATACACAAAACATTGATTGCTTTTAAGTGAGTTGATGGCTCTGGTCCTAACAGGGAGGCCCTTAAGGAGAGCAGGCAGATCATGTACATGAAAAAGGTAAAAGATAAATAGCTGCCACGAGAACCTAAAGGGGCCACACAAATCTATAAGCATGTACTATCCTTCATGAATGCTATTATAAAAGACATAAGCAAAGGTTAGGTAGGGGCAAATACTGGTTTTCTTTAATTTCTCCGGTATTAAGCCAACCTACATAGTAACAATTACAAACCCAAGTTTTTGAAACAGTCTTGCAAGTTTAGAAGATAGAACAAACACAGATTTGCCTTTTAGGAAAAGATAAAATGATCAATGCTGAGGAAGTAATGTAAAACAAGTTACTTTCTAATGGGCTACTTGATCGACATCGATCACACACTACACACCTAATCACATGGGTAAAGTCGCCTCATGGTAACTAGAAGTCTATTAGCAAAACCGTCATGGAAGTAGCCAAAGTAGTGAAACAAAAATGGAAAGCAACTATCCCAAAGATTTTTTTCTATCCTATCTCGCATTGGCATAATGTCAATTGTCCAAAAAATCGGCCCAGTAATGCCATCGCTATTGCAAGAAGGCAATGCAGATCACAAGGGGCATGGGACATTTACCGTTCGGTATTGATCGGACAAAAAAGACAGAAGCCTTATGTTATCAACTGCACTAAACTTTATTCGCTTATATTAGCAATCAATTTGTTGGTGTGGCCTTGGATGGCTAGAGAGCATAATTCAACTCCGATCCAGTTCTTCCTTTATTTGGCGCAAAGGAACATAAAACGCGAGAGCTACCCGGAGCTAGACTACCATACACCCCAAAAAAAACTGTAAAGTAGTATTACTAGCTAGTTATAGTGCAGTACAACCAAATCTACATCCACAATGTACTATAGTCCGAGTAGAGGCTAATCAAGACGGTAACTGAATCTAGTGAGCTTACAGTAGCTAGCCTCGAGTCCTCACAAAGTCACAAGCTGGATCTAAGTACCATCTGTAGCCAAATACTTTCGTACATTATTTCCTGAAGTTGGAACCACGCTGGACAAGCAAATATGGGCCTCTATGTACATTATTTCCTTATGTACGTTACCAATCTGGAAGTACTATACTTAGAGAAGATGTGATTGAATGCACATATGTACCGCATGTCTATCTTTATTGAAGGGGGGCTAGCTTGAAACAGCAAGAAGTAACCACATCCATATGATGAAAATCTAGAACTAGCATCGGCAAACCGTTTCGAAAATGTACTTTGCGCATGCCTTCCTCTGCTTCTTAGTTCTTCAACCACGAGCACACAATCTCAAGAACAGCAAGGAAGAAAGTAAAATGCAGTAACATGGAGAGAGAGAGAGAGAGAGAGAGAGAGAGACTGACCTTGTCCTCCGCGTCCAGCTCCTGCTGCCGAGGAGGCCATGGAGGCCTGGGGGGAGCTTGGTCGGCCTCATCCGCGTCCATTGCTGGGTCCTCTCGCTCGCTTGCTTGAGAAGGTAGAGTGTGCTAGATACTGTGTACTAGTAATCTTTGAGCGGAGGGGGGGGAGAGGGAGCGAGGAACAAGGGAGCAACGCAAGCCGGCAAGGGTGTCTCCCAAAGGAAGGAAGCAGAGTTAAGACTGGGCAGAGGGCAGCCCACTCCGTTTGGTTTTGCAGAGGAGAGAGAAAGGCGTGCAGTGCAGGCAGAGAAGCAAAAGGAAAGGAGGGAGCAAATGAGCAATGGCTGTCAGCTATTTTCGCTGCTTTTTCTCTTGTCCGCACAGTGCTCACTGCTCCTGCCAAAGCACAGCGACGCGCGCCCACATACACGTCCGCAGTCTTGCATGCATGTCTGTCTCTCTCAGACTGTGCGAGTGTGTGCGATGTGTATAGAGGTTTGCGACCGCGAAATTCACTTTGCCACGCCATCGGGAAAGACGTTTTGATATGTTAAACAAGATTGAACAAAAATTTGTAATAGTCTAGATAGTTGCATGTGCTGATACTTTGTTTTGGTTAGCTTCATTCCTGGGGCGACCCCTTTCTGTCGACCCCGTGTGCTGTAAGACTGACGATGCAAAACTAACGGTTTCGTTTTCTATGAAAATGGATCCTAGGCGTGGCCCTTTCCCTCTAAGAAAAAATTGAACAAAAATGTGTCGCATCAATCTCAATATTCTTGTGCACATCAAGTATCACGGAAAACCGACATTTTTTTTGGTCTACGATCACAAAAAAATCTTGTGAAAAGCCTTTTAGTATCGATTTTTGTCCTTTTAACACACGACACAAAAAATGTTGGTCTTCTATGGAACGACTTCGTGAGCCCATAGAATGTCGAGATGTACTCGTGAATTTTTTTATCCCAATTTCTTGACATTTCAAATTTTGTTTAAAATGAAATTTATAAAACTGATCCATATGCTCCCGGTGCCAACATCGCCCCTGTTGGACCGTCTCACTTGTTTAAAAACATTTGACAGGTCACTTCTAGAGTTTAAAACCTAGTTTGACACATGTACATCTTCAAATATTTTTTATTGGGAAGCGATCTGTCAATAGCGAGAGCACCTGATGATTTCATCAATCTCAACAAAACTGATCCGTCAGCTCAATTTTTTTAGAAATGTTATAGTGGTAAAACGTGTGTTTATAGAGTTGAGTGTATGCGTGGTGTTCATAGAGCTGGAAGTGCGCCATCCGGCATGCTAGACCCAACAAAGACCGGGAAGTTTGGCTGGTCCCGCATGTCATGACATGCGTACCAGTCGTGGAGAAGAATTTTCTTCTTCGAATCGTGTGAAGGGCAATCAACGTTACGCCGAGCTTTTCACTTTTCACATAACATTTTCAAGCCACTGACGTGGGCCTTTGTTACCGTGTGCAGATTGCTTGTATGACGAGAGGAATTTTTTCACGCTATGCTGCGGCCTCGTCTCGGGCATTGGCCTGGCCGTCGCGCGTGCGTGCGTGGGTGTGTGAACTGTGAACAACATTTTTTCTTTTCTTTTCTTTTCCTTTGAAAGCGGCAGCAGCAGCAGCAGCGAGTCTTTTCTTGCTTCTCTCTCTTGTGTCCCCTGGACTGGCCGCTGCCGCAGAGGTGGCGGCTGCGTTGCTCTCTGCTTTGCCTGCTTGCTTTTATCGTGCCTGTCTCAGGAAACGGGAAAAAGTCGTGGAGGAACGAGAAGGAGACTGTTGGGAACTTGGGAGGTGATGAAGAGAGGGGCCCGAATCCCTATAGATTGCCAAAGATTTTTTTTTTTGAATTTTCCACGTATATTCAACATAGTACCACGTACAAAGTACAGAGTACAAATACAAAGAACTGAAATACATACGCGGGGGATACAGAACCATAGCAGTCGCCGGCAGCACCACCGGCGTCGAGGACGAAGGCCGCCGTCCCCCATCTAGCCACCAACCGAGGGCACCTCCTTTGAACAAGATCGCCGCAGGACCCAGCTTCCACACAGACACCGCCCGGAGGCCGTGTGCGGCGGAGCACTTGGCGGTGAAAGACCACGGCGAGCGCCCTTCTCCACCATCCACACCTCATTGCCGCAGCCACCTTCACCATCGACGCCAAGCGGAGCCGCCCAGCACGCCTGGATCTGCGAACCCCCCCCCCCCCCCAGATCCGCCGGCTACACAGATCCGGAGGGAGGCAGACGGAGACGAGCGCCACGCCGGGCCTCGACCGCCTGCAAGTCGAGCACGTTGACGAAGAACTCCGGAGAGCTCCACCGCCGGAGAAGGACGCGCCGACACCAAACCACCCGCCTGCAGCACCACCTCCTCCGCGACGCCGCCGGCGAGAACACCACCCTACCCTACCATCTGTACAAGCCGGAGACGGGGATCCCCCACCCTCCCGCCGCCGAAGCGGCCGGCGGAGGGGAGGAATCCCACGCCTCAGCGGCGAGGACGCGGTGGATCGGCGGGATCGCCCAAAAATCGCCTCCCTCAACAGTAGACGTGGAGAGGAGAGGATAAGGTCGAACAATGCATAGATTGCCAAAGATTTTGGTATGCTTTCTTTAATGTTGTTTTGAACCCGGGTCGACCAGCCTGGCTCTGCTGGGTTGGCATTGTTTTGAGTATGGTATAGTATCGTATACGTATATCACATTACATGTAACACCCCGAAAATTGAAACCTAATTTTAGTGGTGTTTTATGACACCCGGAAAACTTTTCTCTTTTCCTAAATATTTCTTCAAATCTTTGAGCATGAATTGACTTGGGAATTGCTCACTCAAGAATTTTCCCAGTGATCCACGAACCACTCCATCAGCCGTGATAATTTTGGGTGCTTAGGTTTTCCCTCGAAAGCACTAGCCCTAATTATCGAAGCTTTTAAACCCTTTTCTCCACCTACCAAAGGGAAGCCTATTTCCATAGCTGGAAAAATTCCACTAAAAATACCAGAGGACTCCCATATCCATATAAAGACAATCCATGCAAAAATATTGCATGCTTCAATGCAATATTTTCAAGTTGGACACTATTTTCCAAAATGCCATTTCTGATCCAGAGATGTTTAAGTCAACCTATGCATCTCCAAAAATTCTGATAAATTCAGGGGATGAATATTTTTGCATTCCCTACACTTCACCTTTTGGAGCCAAATCCATTTGAGCAATATTTTCACCACTCCCTTTGTAAGCCAAAAATAATGCCATTTGGCGACCTCCAAAGCAACCCATAGCCAAATAATTCATATGGCCATGATACTTAGCAGATATGATCACACATATAATGGACACACACATCCAGGAGATCAGCCCCCTATCATTTTGGCAAAGCCACTTTTGTATAACCATGCCAATATGGCAACTTTTGGGCACCGTCTCGAAACCCAACTTCTAAGTACCCATTTGATCTCCCACTGTATACATCGTCTACTGAGACCAAATAAAGCCATCTGGGAAAGTTTGGGATTTTTATGAGTTACGGATGCCACTGTCATTTCATCGAGCACATTGTTGTTTTCTAAAATCTAGTTTTCCAACTTTCTGGTTGTGGTTTTCTTTTGTCGTGGTTGTGTAGCCCTTGTCTCTGCGAACCCGTCGGTACCCTTTTTGTTGCAATCAGATATCCGTAGCCCCGGGAACGTGGCCATGCCGCTCGTGGCGCGCTCCTGAAGCCAGGGCACGCACTGTCCGGCGTCCACCCGCGTTGACCCCGCTGTTCCTCTGGCCCTCCCTGCGCTGTTCCTTGGTTCCGCCAAACCCAAGCACTGGCCGAGCCCTCTCCTGCTCCCCTGGCTCAGACCGGAGTCACCCCTATCCAGCCCCGTTCCTATCCCTTGCCATTCATTTCTTGGAGGCAAGCCGTTGCACCGGTGGCCGTCGGTGCCATCAAGACCCTCCCTCTCCCTCTGGCTATAATTGGAACCCCGAGACCTCCCGAGCAACTTTTACCTCACTCCCCCTCCCCTTGGAACCCTTCTGCTCTTTTAGTTGCGGGATGGCGGAGCTCTGCTCCGAATCGGCCGAGGACGTCGCCGTCGGTCCATCGACCGTGGCAAGCCCTAGACCGAGCCATTCTTCAATTAAACTTGCAGGGATGTTCCTCTTGATCCCCTCTACCTCCCGGTGAAATCCGTTTGGAGTTTGGTGACCCGTAGCCTCGTCACCATCCTCGACCGCCGACGGCAAGCTCGCCGGACTCGCACCGAGGCGTCGCCTCCCTTACCTCCCCGTGGCCGTGGCCTCCATCCTCAATTGCGGCGCGGCGGGGCGCTCCTCCCCGTGCCCTTGGTGGCCGGCAGCGCCCACCGGAGCGACGGTGGCGGCCGATGGCCGTGCTCGCCTGCGCCGTGTCGGGCTCTCCCCCGAGCGTCAGCGACGCGAAGAAGAAGACGGCTAGCTGGCCGCCAGCGTGGCGGGCGGGTGACGCCGACAGGCGGGCCCAGGCTGGCCCAGCCGCCACGTTGGATAAGTGGAGGCGTAACAGGCGCGTTACGTTTCCCAGTGTTGATGACGTCTTTTCAGAGAACGCGCGACCAGCACGGCCCAGTCGCGCGACGGAGCGGCCCTAGCAGTTTTTTTCCCGCGCGGTCTGTTTTTTTTCTGGTGAGCAGCAGATAGCTATCCGTCGCACGTCTATATCTTTTGAACCGTAGCTCCGTTTGGAGTGATTCAAATTTGTAAATTCCTAGTTTGAAAGGATCTGTCCAGTGGTGCAGGTTTTACCTTTCTGTAAAATACTTGTATACTCAGCACCCTTGTATGCGTGTATAGGTGTATCCCGCGGTACCGGCAAACCGAGACCCTAAACCGTGACGTTCGTGACCCTCCAAGCCAAACGGTGTCGATCTTCGCAGGCAAGCTAACCACTTGCTATGACCAGTCTTGCAATGTTGTTTGCTCATTTGATTACAGATTATCAGGCCATGTATGTGTATATTTGCCTGCTATGTTTATTTCAAGCATAGGCAGTGATGCCATGTTTCATTCATCATCCATGTGCGCATTAGAATGACGTGTGAATTATTTGTGCGCCTCGCACTTGCGTGGCTTTGTTGGACCCTAACTAAACAACTGTAAAACATGTGTTCCTATGATTGTTTGCTTCTTCTTCTTCGCCGAGGTGAGAAGCGGACGAATGTCGTCTTATGATCCTCGGAGTTGGGGGCATTTGCCAAAAGAGTTATTTGCTTCTTCTCCCTCCGTCAAACGTGGTTGGCATATGCCTGCCTGGACTGCGACGTTTGGGACATTTACTTTCCATTTGGTTCTTTTTGCCAAGATTGCTGACACCACGTCGAGGTAATCCTCGAGTGGAATGGATGTTTTCTTTCTTATGAGTGCTTTTCGGTTCATTTTGGAGACTACATGCCCTACCAACTTTGGAAGTTGATCTGTGATGGCGCTGGCTGGAGGTATCTCCGCCACAGTCACCCGATCGACGCCAACAAACTGTGCTAACTTTTGTATTGATCTGCGATGGCGCTGGTCGGAGGTATCTCTGCCATAGTCACCCGGTCAATACAAACAAACTATTGCTTGAAATATTATGTTGCTAATGTCTTGTTGTTTGATGATATATTATATTGATATTGTGGTTATTGTGTTGGACTAATCCTCGGTTGTTTGGTCTTGACATGATGAAACTTGATTAAATGAAACACCCCTCCAAACAACGATAGGGTCAGTCCATGGTGCCACTAATCTGAACTTTGAAAGCATGACCATCGTCGTCTCATGGAGGACCGTGACCTAGTAGGTTGTTGAGCCCCTTTTGTGCCATCCATTGGGCGCAGTCGTTCGGTTGTGCTGTCCGAGGGTAGTGGTCGAAAGGCACGGGTTCGACTGTGCTAAGGGGTCCGGAGCTAGGCATACCCGGTCGCGCCGGGGGATGTGCCGGATTCACTTGCCCGTGGTACCATGCGTATAGGGTGGTGCAGGAGAGTGTCTTAGCAGGTGGACGGTCATGTAAGTGCATTTTGCTTAGTACGACTTCGGCGTGACAACCTGAAGCGCCGGCTGAGTAAGGTGTATTTCGATAGTTGGGAATGCAACCTCTCGAGAGTGTCAACCTAGCAAGCTAGCCTCGTTCCTAGGATATGGAACAACAGTTCAGTGTCGGTCACACTGTGTGTCTTTGTCGTGTCAGGAGGTTAAACTTAAGTTCTGTTTGAAAGAATTAATGAATGACCTGATCTCACTAAATGAACAAATAAGATGATGCAGGGAATATTGCCTTGAGATGTTGATGGTTACCCAAGATATGGGATGGCGGTGTGATCGTTGGGAGCCTAGAGTTAGGCCTGAGCCAACATCAACCGTGCATGCCCAGAGTGGAAAGAGGAGGCCAGCGGGCCCAGCAGTGATCGCAGGTGTTGTTGTGTATCATTTGGTGCCAACTGGTACACTTGTTTACTCGTCACGGGTAATCTCTTTGTATGATTGCCGGTGCACGATCCAACCCCACCTGGCTTGGACTCTGCACTGGTGATACCCCGTTGTTTGCTTATGCCATGTTTTGCTTGTGATGCCATGCTACCTTTATGTTAAACTGGATATTTGTTTGTCTAGAGTACACACTTGCCATGTGTAGTATTTTCTTTCCAATGTATAACTTGTTGCATGACTGCCTGACTGTTCATGTCTTGTGGTTACGTTACTTGCGAGTACGTCATTGTACTCAGACTAGCTTTTCATGTGGCCAGACTTAGCCAGAAGGTGGAGCAAGAGCGTACTAGGATCAGTAGCCCAGCCAGATGCCTGTGGAGTGGAGCCGCTCCAAGCCGTTGCCTTAGTCGTCTTCCGCTGCTAGTTAAACTCTGTCCTGAGCCATGCTTGGCTTGATATTTTTGGTCATGCCTTGATGACCTTGTAAACCATTTGTAGCACTTCTTGTGCCTGATTGTGTAATGATTTCCATTATGTTGCACTGTCGTGACGTGCGGCCAGATATCTTGGGCTGGCGCACGGGACGACCGCCTCTCTGGCGAGATGTGCAAGGAGGGGTGTCACATTACATATTCCAACAACCCCCTTAATCTAAACTTTAGAAAGATTTAGATGCCTAAACTAATGAAGGTTCTTAACTGGAAGAGACTTAATAAAACCATCTGTGATCTTTCCTTGAAATGAACGTGATATCTAATTGCTTACTTGTCACTCTCTCTCTAACAAAGTGAAAGTCAATCTCAATATGCTTAGTACGTGCATGGAAGACTGGGTTTGCTGACGGGTATGTGGCACCAATATTATCACACCATAAACAGGGCCTCTCTTTTAACTTAACTCCAAGTTCATTGAGAAGTGCTTCAACCCATATCAATTCTGCTGTGACATTAGCTAAAACTTTATATTCAGATTCTAGACTTGACCATGAGACTGTAGCTTGTTTTCTGGCACTCCAAGAAACCAAGTTTGGTCCTACAAATATTGCAAAACCTTCTGTGGAACGTCTGTCATCAAGACAACCAGCCCAATCTACATTTGAAAAGGCACTCAAAAGTGTATATGAAGATGGCTGAAATGTAATACCAAATTTGGTTGTACCCTTGACATATCTCAAAATTCGTTTGACTGATGTCCAATGATCTGATGTAGGAGCATGTAGATACTGACAAACCTTATTGACAGAATATGATAAATCTGGCCGTGTAAGAGTAAGATATTGTAGAGCACCAACAATACTACGATACCTTGTACTGTCCTGTGGACCTAGAGGATCCCCTGCATCAAGAGAGAGAGGATCGGTCGAGGACAAGCGTGTACTTTCTAGCTTGCTTTGGTGCATACCCGCCTTTTCAAGCAAGTCGGAAGCATACTTCTCCTGTGTCAATATTAATCCATCTTGTATTTTCTTTACCTCAATTCCCAAGAAGAAATGTAACTCTCCAAGATCTTTGATGGCAAAGTTTTCATTGAGATCTTTAAGCAAAGCAGAAATGGCACGATCTGAAGAACTTGTAACAATTATGTCATCAACATAAATCAGCATAAATATAGTGATATCAGACTTCTGGTAAAGGAACAAGGAAGTGTCGGCTTTGGAGGGAATGAAACCAAGAGCAGATAACTTTGAACTGAGTCTAGAATACCATGCTCGAGGAGATTGCTTTAACCCATAAAGAGCTTTATCCAGCTTGCAAATATGATGAGGTGTATTGGGATCTTCAAAACCCGGTGGTTGTTTCATGTAAACTTCCTCTTCCAAAATACCATGTAAGAAAGCATTTTTCACATCAAGTTGTCGCAATTTCCACCCTCTAGAAACTGCTATAGACAACACAGTTCTAATAGTAGCTGCTTTAACCACAGGATTAAAAGTATCTTCATAGTCAATGCCATACCTCTGTTAAAAACCTTTAGCAACAAGGCGAGCTTTATACCTGTCTATTGTACCATCTGCATGTTTCTTGACACGGTACACCCATTTGCAGTCAATCAGATTTTTGTTTGAGCTAGGTGGAACCAAATGCCATGTTTTGTTCTGGAGCAATGCATCATATTCTTCCCCCGTTGCTTTGCGCCACTTCGGATCCTCAAGAGCATCAGTGAGAGAGTGTGGTTCGTCTGTAGAAGCAAGCATACCAAAACGATCACTATTATCTTTGTAAATTTTTGCTTGTTTTCCATACCTCACTATACCATCTTTGAATTCACGTGGTTGTACAATTCCCTTTTGTAGCCGAGTGCGCGCTCCAGGTGCAGAAAGATCAGCAGCAGGATCGAGCACAGAAGATCTAGAGGGAGCTGAGGACCTAGTGGAGTCTGTCGGCGACGTGGCGGAAGAAGACTGGGCACACTCGTTCGTGCGCATATGGGCAGCAGGCGAGCCAGTCGGCGTCGGCGACGTGGCGGTTGGCGAGTGGGGCGCGGACCCGGTCGGAGCTTCCTCCGACAGCTCGGGCAACAGCGTACGGGACCGCTGCAACGTGGCAGGCGAGGAATCTTCCAACGCGGCGGGCGAGGCCGCATGCGTCGTGTCAGGTGACGGATTTGCTGACAGATCCGCCTCGGATCAGACGGCGGGTGATCTGAGCTCGAATCCTCCTCGGATCGGCCACCAGAATTGCCATCTTGTGAAGAATCTTGTTCTTCATTGTTTGACTCCATTTCTACACCGTTTTGAGTGGAATTTGAACTGGCAGGCTCGTCCGCTGCAGTACTATCATCTGAATAATCAGTGTCCACATGTTCTTGTTCATGGTTAGCAACAATGAATATGATAGGTAAAGGCATATGGTCATCATGTTGTATATCCTGATAATCCCCAAGAGCAAGGAATCACTGTAGCACAATTCAATAAGTATTTGAGTGTCGAACCCACGAAGAGCTGAAGGTAAACTATATATTCTCTAAAGCCCTATAACCCTCTTATATGGCCTGTTATGCAAAGCAATAAATATGAAAGGATCTAACTAATGGAAGCAAGTGACGTGGAATGGGTTTATCTAGTAGCAAGTTTCTTAGATCAAGTTTCTCAAGCAGCAAGTAGCAAAGATCTCAAGTAGCAAATATCTCAAGGGAGCAAGTGTTCTAGCAATTATTATTTCATTCGTGTGGTTGTCACAATTAGTGAAGCACATGTTTCAGTCTTAGTTGTTTCTTTTAGGTGGGAGCCATAAATAGGTGTAGCCAAATAAATGAGCAATTACACAACTCTTATGATGGATCTCATGGCCAAGTAAATGACTGCACAAGAGTTATTAAGACATAAAAGTCCCACCATAGCCTTAAGTTCTAGGGTCCCCCAAATATCTCCCCCATAAAGTAACTTCAAGTCTCAGACACCGGTTTCTCTCTACTCCGACATGTCCTACTCAATCCATTACGCTACGGTGATCACCTTACATGCATTCTCCAACATATGCGTGCACTCATATATTGTACATAAAGACAATCATAAAAGATAACAACACTTGTATGCAACCAATCAACGAACTATTTCACAAGTGCCATGAACAAATCACTTCTCAAACACAGATGGGAGACACAATAGATTAAGAGAATAGTATATTGCACCACACATCATGTTTGCCAAGAGTTTACAGTGGGGAGATGGAGATGATCTTGCTGTAGATGTTGATGATGAACACGCCGGAGGGCGGTGGAGCCCTCTGGAGGTGATTCCGGCGGCGTTTCCCCCCTCCGATCTTCTCCGGCGGCAGCCTTCTGACTCTCTGTTTCGTGGTTTTCTGTTTCTCCGCCGCCTCCTTTCGCGAAATGCTAGGAGACCTTTTTTTATAGGCGTTTTTAGGTCAAGACGAAGTCGGTGGACGAAAGATCGACGGCCACGGAGCTCCGAGATGGAAACGAGATAGGCCCAAGCGGCCATGTACTTTAGGCCGCGTGGGACCCTCCCATTTCCAGCCTGTTGCGCTTCTGGTCTTCAATTTAAGCCCATTGCGTTCGTCTCGAAAATTCTGAACCGTGCTCTTTGACCTTGCCCTTTTTGGAGTCCCGAAGCTCCCGGAAAGTCTGAAACACTAAAAAAGACGTTTTCTGGAAAAACAGGGTTAATTCCAAATAAATGGGAAAACTATGAAGTATTCCCAAAATCATTATAAAACATTGATATAACCCTTATATGATGCAAATATGATTGAAATATAAGCAATTAAAGTGCAAAGTTCATGTATGCATTTTACATGCATCAAATCCCCATTAGTATAAGAAGATGAATGTGTGGGCAACAAAAGAATTTCGTTGCGAAGATGTCTACCAGCATTAGGATGTAACTCAGCAAAAGGAAATACATTTTCATCAAACACCACATAACGAGAGATATAGACATGTCCAGTGGAGACGTCTAGGCACTTAACACCTTTGTGGCGAGGGCTATAACCCAAGAACACACACCGTGTGGAGCGATAAGCCAATTTTCGTTTATTGTATGGCGGAGATTTGGCCAACAAGCACAGCCAAAAATACGGAGAGAGTCATAGTTGGGCTTTGTGTGGAGAAGTCGTTCTACAGGAGTATCAAAACCAATTACTTTGCTAGGAAATAAGTTGATTAGAAGGTGGCAGTGAGAAAAGCTTCCTCCCAAAATTTTAATGGCATGGAGGCATGTGATGCACCTAAAATGCATCTACTTTTCCAATCACTTTGCTTCATAATTTGCTCCGGAGTTTTCCCATATTTGAATAAAACTGCTGAATCTGACGCTGTTTTTAGCAAAGTCTCTTTTCTGGCTGTTTTTGCAGGAGATTAAATCGGAGAAAAATACCACGTCAATTTTTATGGAAAAGAAGGACTTCGTGCAAAAGATGGACACGAGGAAGTGTCCGAGGAGGAAAAGAGGGGGCCCCACGCGGCCAGATTCCTTGGCCGCGTGGGCCCACCTATCTTGGGCCTCGGGCACCGCCTCTCCTTTGGATTTCGCGTACCCCCTCATTTATATGAAAAAGTGGCTGACCTAAAGGGGAGGAGAGCTTTTCGCGAAACAGAACGCTGCCACCACCACGATCTTCGTTTTTGGAGACAGATTGATCCAGGATTTCTCCCCCGGAGGAGGGATCCGGAGGCCATCTTCACCGCCATCTTCACCGCCTTCATCTCCATCGACCATGAGCTCCCTCACCATCACCATGTGTGAGTAGTCCGCTGTAGGCACATGAGGTGGATGGGGATTGGATGAGATTGATCATGTAATGATACCCGTTGTCCTAGATCTTAGGGGTTTATCTTGTGGATATTTTTGTATTGTGTTGATGCACTTATGCTATGTTTAATGCTTGCTACTAGGGCCCGAGTGGCATGATTTCAGTACTGAACTTATTTTGCCCCATCATATATTTGAGTTTGGTATTTATCTGCAAAGTGTATTGCCTGCTATTATGTTGAACCTGCGAACCCTAAAAGTGACATATAGGGAAAACAAGGGGGAGATATGTCTTAGTTTGAGGATTCTATGTGTTCATGAAGTGTTAATGCGTTGTTCCGGGCTATTCGAAAGGGTAGACCTTAATTACCTGTAGTTCCAAGTTGGCCCCGGTGAAATGGGCAGGTAGGACAATAGATGTTGTGCAAATTCTCTTGGTTAGTACGCACAACTATTTTTGGAACACATACCTACATATATCGGAGTTAGAGAAAAGTCCCATTGCTATTTGTATCTTATTATATGATCAATCTTATTCATGCAACACCCCGCTATCACCTCATGCCTACGTTTTAGATCTCTGAGTTACACTTTCACTTTTCCGGTGAAAACTGGGAAACCCTTGTTTACTACTGCTGTCTTATTTTGCTTGCTTGAATCATCCTACTGCTATCACTACCACTGCTGCAAGTTTATTGATATACAGGTGTGGTTGAGAGTGACGCCTCAATTGCTAAAGTCTTATTGGTATTCTTGTGTTCCCCTTGAGTCGAACTATAAATTTGGGTAATACTTCCCAACGAAGATTTCAGCGATCCCCTATACTTGTGGGTATCAAGACATTTTCTGGCGCCGTTGCCGGGGAGCCTAGCTTTATTGGTAAGACAACTTGTTATCATTTATTTGGTGCACTTGCTTGTTCCCTACTATGGGAAAGGAAAAGAATACTCCGAAGGAAGTAAGACCTTCAACTACTCGTGGAGGTACTGATTTGCCAAGTAGGCCAAACTTTTCACCTAATGTTGTTGCTGCTATTGTTACTAAGAAGAAAGGAAAAACTTTATCTAGATCACCATTGTCTAAGATGTCTACTAGTACTGAAAATTATTTAATATGTGGTAGCATAGACAAAGAAGTGACACCCGAAACACCTGAAACATCTGAGATAACTGAAACACCTAAATTACCTGAATCTTCTATTATTGAAAATGTGGAGACTGAGTTGGAAGATATTGAATATTGTGATGATGAGTATGAAACTTCTTCTGAGGAAGAAGATGCATTTACTATGGCTTTTATGGATTCGAATTTTGATAAATTGGATAAACTTGATAGCTATAAAAATTATCCTCTTGATGATTATTTCCCTGTTACTAAGAAAATGAATGCTCCAGCTATTAAAATTAAAGATAAAGATTATGAGTTTAGTGTTGATCCTGAAATAATTGAAAACGCAGAGAAGTTTAAGTTTTATGGGAGAGACAATGAGTTTCCTTTTGAACACATTGCTATTTTGCATGATTTATCTGTGTTATTTGGTAAAGATGAAATCCACCAACGCTATTATTTCTTAAAATTGTTTCCTTTTACTTTGGGAGGAAATGCTAAAACTTGGTATAATTGTTTAGAACCTGGATCTATTACTAGCAAAGAGGAATGCTTGCAGCTATTCTATAATAGATATTTCCCTTCAGATAAGATCCATGGTTTAACTATTGAGATTAGCAACTTTTCACAGAAAGAGAAGGAGGATTTACCCCAAGCTTCGGGGAGGTACAGTAAGATGGTTGGGAAATGTCCTACCCATGGCTTCAAGAGTAATGAAATACTTGATATATTTTACAATGGACTAACCGAAAATACTAGAGGCTATCTTGATAGTATCTCGTCGATGTCGAAGGCGACTCCCGTCCGAGACCGAGTCTGGCCCCAGTCAAAGCCTGGCTCCCGTGGAAGCCGACTCCCGTTGATGTCGACTTCTCGTCGACTCCCACACCGACTCCCACTCACAATACCTCCCACGATCAAGTGTCGAAACTAAAACACCTCCGAGGTATCCACGTGTGTGTTATGTCTCATACGTGGCTGCACCAAGGGGTATATATAGTGTCTAGGTATATTTCCTTGGAAGAAACAGTTTCTTCCCTTGGAAGGAACCTGCGGCGCCACCAATTATGTGCCTGGACACATGTCACGTGCGGAGCGCAACACATGCCCACCCCCATGACACCTCATGAGTGAATTGTCTCACAATGCGACACATGCCATGGGTAGTGCCAAATAACCCCGTTCCACGCCACCTATGGCTGCCACCTCACTATCCAGAGCCTTCCGCAAGGTTCCAGATATATTCACAACATTCTAGACTTTTCTAGAACATGGAAACCTTCCACAGGGTTCAACAAAATTCTAGAACATTCTATAAACTATATCATGGTTGTTCCATAGAAGACGACCCAAAACCTTACACGGGGTTCTAGAATATTCTGGAACATTCTAGAGTTATAGGTGAAAAAACGAATAGGTGTGACTTATGGGTGGTAATTGCCAGATTTTAGACTATAAACTATCTCAGATCAAAATGACATAGAAGACAAAGATGTTTGCCTTGAAAAAACGAAGAACTTTTATTTTCAATGTTTTATCATCCGACACCGACTTAAGCCTCTTGCTGTCTAATTAACGATCAGCAGGTAACCTACATCATGACTGTTTCATATAGTCGCTCGTTTGTATTTGCCAGATTTGAGACTGTAAACTAACTTGGATCAAAATCACATTAAAATAAACGTTGTTCGTCTTGAAAAAACGAACAACTTTTGTTTTATAGGTTTTTTCATCTGAGGACGATTTAAGTATCTTTCAGTGTAATTAATGATTAGAGGTTAACCGAGTGGCAATTCGTACGTAGATATCTGGAAAACGAATGAGTACGACTTATGGGTGGCATTGGTGGGTAATTTCTGTGAACGCGGGAAAAACGAACGGGTATGACTTACAGGTGGCATGGTGGGTAATTTGTTATTTGGTGGGAGGGCAAAACGGAAAAATAAAAACGAAGAGGTACGACTTACGGGTGGCATGGTGGGTAATTCGAAATTTGGTGGAAGAGCAAAACGGTAAAAAGTCCGACGGAAGAGGAAACCCTTTTGCTTTTATTAGTACTAGATTACACATTTCCTTTTTTAGAACGTGTTAAATAATATATATATCCACACATTAATCCTCTTAATAGCTATTAATTTTCTATTGATACAATTCCATGTTAAGAAAATCCTTCCCTGATATAAAATCACTATAAAACCGTGACATTTCATCTGTACTTTGCAAGTCTGAGACTCACATACACAAAGGGATTCGTATCAACACCACATATAGCAAATATGAAAATGACACATATGCTTCTTCTGACATTAACCTTCCTCGTACTAGCTTCAGGTATTATTCACATGATTGTTTTCTCCATTAACTTAGCCATCAAACTCTTGAGTTGTCCCATGATTCTGTATTTTTATTCATGTCAATGTATTTTTCAGGTGTTGTTGTGATGGCCTCAACATTAACTGGAATTTGTGCTTCATCATATGAGCCAACGCCTGGACGGTGTGAACGTGCAGGTTGTGATTTTTCTTGCCAAGTGAGTGTCAATAAAGCAAATTGCTCAGGTTGTGATTGGTCTTCAGAGTGCACGGTCAAGGGATGCAAGTGCACGCTCTGCACCCGTAAACAACAATAAAACACATCTAATTGCTTCATAATATATGCTGTTATTTTTATTTTAAATAAAATGAGGTCGTAAAGACTTGTATGTTGTCATATCTTCTAATAAAATAAAGTGGCCTAGGCCTATGCATCAATGCAAGTAATGCATCTGCTCCTTTTGTTATAAATTATTAAATGATACCCTACAAGTTGATATGGGAACCATGTGAAATCTTATGCAAATGGAGGCGTTACAAAACTATTACTATATGCCTGGTTAGCAATTCACTAGTCATCCTCGGTGGCACTGCTTTAATAAAAGAACAATTCTCATAAGCCAATTTGTAAGTGAGATTAAGTATCTCAAACTGTTGGATCGAATCATACGATGAATCAAACGTTCAATGTATCTTCCATTGATATATATGATCAAGATTGTGATGAGTGTCCAAGAACTAAGATATTTGCCTAAATCAGAAATATGATTAACCGAGAGTTGTGGTGGCTGGATAGACAACAAGAGATTGGCCCCTCGTGCGGCTGATTTTTAGTGGCGATTCAGGCCTGAGCATATCGGGCCTGAACCGCTTGGCTTCCCTAAACTTCCGAGTTGGCCCACGGAGGCAGATCCAAGCTGCATGATCAAGATGTACATAGTGTGTACAAAAAAAGGTTGTACCAAAATTTATGTGGTGCAAGATATCTTTAAATGTGCTATCGTTCATGAAATAGTACATCAGCAGATTATCCTTTTCTAGACCATAATATTTCACGACTTCGGCAAAAATAAGTCTGTATAGCTATAAACTGCACTATTTGAATATCCAATTTGTGATTGCATGTTGATCCTATCTCCACTTTCTCTAATATAGATAGAAAAATCATAATGACAAAGGCCAAACCTGTGAGGTCATGGAATTTATCCTACAAGGTAGACTAGCTGAACGTCCGTACACTGCCGCGAAATAAAAAAACTTGTACATATTGATAATTATCAAAATATCATTACTTGCGACGTAGAGGGTATAAGAGCAAGTGAAGTTAGTTGTGACAGTATATCATGCATATATCCATTTTAGTAAATTCATGATTCCTTAAACTATGTTCACATTTCCTGAAGGATGTGATCGTCCAGAGAGGACGAAAATAGGGATACATCGAGTCCCTCTTTATTTATATACACGTGGCGGTCCCTCTTTATTTATATACACGTGGCGATACCAATTCAGTTTTCAAGCTATCCTGATTGTCACATATCCTCTTTTTTCGTGAACCTTGCATTCCTCTCCTATTTCTTTTAGTACTTCTGTATAAGACGTCAACTTAATTGACGTGGGCATACCCTCCGGGTACACCACCTTTGGTGTACCTAGTACAGCTCAGTCAAAGGCCCACTAGGTGGTTCATACAAGGCCCATGAAGACCACTCAAGATCGTACCCAGCCTCCTATGTTTACCCGGTGAACTTTTCTCAGATTCGGGAAATTCCAAAAGAGTAAAAAGTTATTTAAAAAAAAGAGTTTTTTCTACAAAATTTAAAAAATTCAAAAAAAATCTCCAGCCTTTAGAAAAATATTTTTTTTGGATTTTTTGGATTTTTTGAATTATTTTGGATTTTTCGCTTTTTTTGGATTTTTTGAATTTTTGGCTTTCTTTGGCGCATATACAACATGCGCCACAGAAAGATTTTTCTGTGGCGCATGGGTCTAGATGCGCCACAGAAATGTGGCTTTCTGTGGCGCACCACCTACATGCGCGCATGTAGGTGGTGCGCCACAGAAAGCCACATTTCTGTGGCGCATCTAGACCCATGCGCCACAGAAAAATCTTTCTGTGGCGCATGGTTATTGGGTGCGCCACAAAATGTGGTTCCATAGAAAGCTAGTTTCCTACTAGTGTATTGCAGGTAATGTTTTCAGGGAAAGAACTGTTGATGAAGCAACTGAGTTATTGGAGACTATCTCTAGAAATTATGAAGATTGGAATATTGAAGAGATAGATGGAAAGAGAGATATTTCCAGAGAAGAAAGGAGGCATTCTTAAGTTAAACAAAGAGACAATGAAAGAAGCTTCCAAGGCTATTAAAGAAAGGGAATTAAAACCTCTCATCTCAAGGAATTATCTGAAATGGGTGTTAAACTTCCTATTGATCAACCATGTTTTCCAATCCAAGTCAATGCTATTAGCTCTATGGAAGGTAATGAAAAGGTAACACCTCCTATTGATGTATCATACGTTAATGATTTTGCTTATCATAACAATCCTGAGGAGCATGGTATTAGAATGAGTATTATGGAAAACTCTCATAAAATTAAATTTCTTCGTGAAAATTTAAATGCTAGTGTGGGAGAGTTAGAAGAATTATTAAACATTGTGAGATGATGAATAATCAAGTTGAACAAATGGTTTCTCTTCAAAATCAATTGTATGCAAATCTTATTGAGAAGAAACAGGTTTGTGGAGTTAATACTAGAGGTGGTGCAAGTACTCAGGATCCTGACTATCCTGAAGACCATCCCAAGAGGCTCTCAAGAAGAAATCTTCTGCAGGAAAATCTCCCAATGAAAACGAAGATATATGATGATTCTCAAGAACAAGATAAGGATATTTCTATTTCTGATGCTGAGACTGAAGATGATAATAATGAAGAAGAGGAATCATCTCCACCTGAAGAAGAACAACATGAAGCTGAAAATATTGAAGAACCTGAACCTCCTGAAAAAGAAGACCCTCAACCATCTATTGAGAAGAATAAAAAGAAGAAGCATCCAAATCAACAAAAAGGTAAAGAGAGGGATCCATGGGTACAAAGACCCATACCATATCCCCAAGAGGTAATGAAATCTTTGGATGATGCTAGGTTTGAGAAATTTCTTGAGTTGATTAAAACTTTATGTTTGCAAATTCCTCTTGTTGATGCTATTAAAATTCCTCCATATTCAAAATATATGAAAGATATTGTCACTAATAAAAGGAAGATACCTACTGATGCAATTACTGCTATGCTTGCTAATTATTCATTTGAGGGAAATTGCCTGAAAAGCGTGGAGATCCTGGTATTCCAACTATTCCTTGTCATATTAAAGAAACTTATGTGAAATATGCATTATGTGATTTAGGAGCTGGTGTTAGTGTTATGCCTTTTTCTTTATATAAGAAACTTAACCTAAAAAATTGGTTCCAACTGAAGTTTCATTGCAAATGGCTGATAAATCAACTGCTGTGCCTATAGGTATATGTGAGGATGTTCCTATCTCTATAGCTAATGTGTTAATTCCTACAGACTTTGTTATATTAGAAATGCCTGAGGATGATAATCTATCTATTATTCTTGGAAGACCCTTTTTAAACACTGCAGGAGCTGTGATAAATTGCACTGAGAGCAAAGTGACATTTAATGTCAAAGGAAATGAGCATACTATCTATTTTCCCAAGAAGAATCCTGTTACAATGATAAACAAGAGTGTGAATTCTATTCAAAGAAATACTATTATGATTGGAAGCTTTGAATTTGCACTACCACCTCCTGCACCAAAGTATGCTACCTTGATGATTGGAACTATTCCAATCAAATATGAGGTATCTTGAATTTCTTCTTTATATATATAAAATAAGAATCATGTATTATATCTTTTACATATTATTAATGAGACTTGATCAACCTCATTACTAATGTGGAAATGATGAAAACTTGATTCCCATAAAAATTTGTATTGCATTTTAATTTTATTTATCCTAGATTTTGGAGTATATGCATAATCATAATTATTTCAGAGTTCAGAAATTCCAGAATATGAAGTTTGAAAAATTCTCTTCAGAAAATTTTCTCGAAAAATTCCAGAAAAATTTGGAGGTAAGTTATTTTACCAGAGGGACCAACAGCCAAAAGTGGGACAGAGGCCACCAGGGACCAAAAAGGGTGTCCCACGCGGCCAGATTCCTTGGCCGCGTGGGACCCACTAACTTTGGCCCAGGTGGAGTTAGGTGAGTGCCCTGTGCCCATCTCCTTCCCCTCGACAGAAAACCAGCTCCAGGTATTTTTCCCAAATTTTCCCGAGCTCCTTCTTCCTGCTATCCTTGGATCTCCAAGTTTAGGGCAGATTTTTCAAATCTGTTTGGTGGGATTGCTCCTTGGTATGTGACTCCTCCACCCATCCAATTACTTTTTGTTCTTATGCTTTATGTATGAAGTATTTTGCTGCACTAGGTGTCACCTAATATGCTTGAGAAATCCATGGATTTAAGTTTTCTAGTTGATATTGATGCATGATATTGATGTGGAGACTAGTTATGGATGGCTCAATGTTGTTTTAGAGTGTTACATCTTAATTTTTGTTGGATATTATTTTTGGACAGCAAGGTTTCATCATGAACAAGGTAAAGGATTGTTTGGGATGACTTCGAGACCAAGGAGAAGATCATCTAGAGTTTCCGAGAATTATGATGACAACCACCTTTGGGAGGATGGTGCGGTATATGCAGGGGAGAGGCTTCGGATTCATGCAACAAAATGGCAAGACCCCGTGTTCTTGATCATTGGGGGATAAAGGAGGACTTCAACGCCTTCGCCGCTGCAGCTGGCTTACTCGAGTTTCCCTTCATCCACGGAACACATACGAGGAACTCTCGCGAGAATTCCTCTCCACATTCCGGTTCGAGGGCCCCGAAAACTACAAACACAGTAAGAAAAGTAAGCCACCGTCTCCCACCTTTGTCATTAAATTTACTATGAGGCAGCGCTTGGTTATGTCATTAGATGAGTTCTGCAAAGCTATTCGCGTAGAGAACACGGGTAGTTGGGAGAGACCCGTGCTGATTCTAACCAAGAACTTGTTGCTTTTTGGCGTAGTATTTCTGTGAACATTCCTGATAGACTTAATAGGGGTAAATTCACTTGCATACACACCCCGGTTTGAGATACTTTGCCTTGTTCCTTGCAAGAGGATTTATTGCTAGAGATAACACTTCTGCTTGCACTGGACCCATGATTTATTTACTTAAATGTGCAAAAGAGAACACCGTGTGAGTATAACTTGGGAGTAATTCTTGCTAGGTCCTTGCACTTGGCTGTGAGGAGGAATAATACTGATTACACTCCTATTTATGCTGGTGCCATTGCTACTTTAGTATATGAGCACATTAAGGAAGAGAGGGTTTTGATAATAACATGGGTAGCCTAGTGAGAGAGTCTAATTTACTTGATTTTACTTTGACTTCTCGCATGGAAATGAGTGAGAGGCATGAGGATCATTATATGTATAGCTATAAGAGTTCTAATGGACAAAATGTGTCCATTAGGCTCCCTCGTGCTGACCTTTTTGACAGGACTACCGGGAAGTGGACCGTGGAGGAAGTGCAACCTCAAGAGGAGCCCCAAATCCAGGAATGCAAGGCTACCAATATGGTTACTTCCCTGGAGATGGAAGTGGTGGGTACGATTACCATCCGGGATACTAGCTTGATCGCAAGCTTGGGGGAGTACTTCTCTCCCTTTCCATTCGTTGTTTTATATCACTTTTATCTTGTTATGTTTTAGTTTCTTGTTCTGAAAATCACAAAAACACAAAAATATTTTATTTGTTTCTTTTGCTTATTTACTTCTGGTCATTTACTTTATGCATCTAAAAACTAAAAAGAACAAAAATATTTTCGTTTTCTTGAATCCAAAGTAAAAACGGAGGTGCAGGAATTGCTGAAATCTGCTCACTGTTTATTTTTCATTTTTTTTCTGTAACTCCGAATGAGCTAAAATTTTAACCACTACTGCAACTTTTCATAACCTATGCACCCGTAAAATATGAGATTATTCTGAGGTGTTTAGGTAGGGCAAAAACAGTTCTGTATGCAGTAACGTTTTATGGCAGATTTGAGTTTTTATTGCGCAGTTCAAGTTGGGAGAGGAGAACAACGATGATGAGTTGATGTGCATGAAGTGGATGAAAGGTATGACACCTTTGCCGTGCTTATGTGGACTTTTTAATAACAGCAAGTGCGCACATCATAGTTTCTTTAACATCTAGGGAAGTGGTAGCAAATGTTTATCTTCTCCGTGTTCTAGTATGTTATATGATGATGCAAGTGAGATATTATTTAGTGACAACACTTGGCTGTGGATTGAGTAACTGTGGCTCTAAACAAAGGTCTACGCATCCCATTGTGCTTGCTAAACTTGCCAACCAAAGAGAAAGTAAAAGAGTTTTTCAAATGTTAAACATGAAGTCATATGCTTGACAAGCTTAGGGTTGGGAGTTAACTTATATGTGCTGACACATAGAAAGCTTTCAACATTGCACTAAATTACATTTAGTTGATATCATGTACTTTTGTTTATGGATGCTTATCATGGTGCCAAATAAATGCGGAAACTTAGTAAGTTTGAGGAGTGGGTATAAATGGCTAGAGAGACGCCTGGGCCGCCAACCTAAGCCATGCATCATTCATGGTGGAAATTTACAGCGTACCAAAGTGAACATTCAGTGATGCACTTCATAATAAAAAGCTACACAAATAGTAAATAAAAGAGTGCTGAGATTGTTCATTGTCTGTTTGTCTTGTCGTTTTGACATGGGCTTGTTCCATGTCCTGGGACAAGAGGTACCCCAGTTGACGCTCTTGATGACGCTATTATTACTTGCAATGACTTAAAACTTAAACTTGCTTTGTGGCCCGAGTTGAGTAACACCGTGGTGTAGGTACTCGTATTCACGGGGCATGAGGCTCTCAACCATTAGTTGGTCAAGCATATGAGTCATAATAGGGAACACCAAATGGATTGATAAAACTGAGAGCAAGGTTGTAAGCACAATGAGTTCACTAGTCAATAAAAGAAAGAATCGAAAGATCTCAAAAATCTTGACATGATTCAATCAAAAGCGATGCAAGAACCTTTGTCT
Organism: Poa pratensis; assembly: GCA_947311845.1. Lineage (NCBI taxonomy): Eukaryota > Viridiplantae > Streptophyta > Magnoliopsida > Poales > Poaceae > Poa > Poa pratensis. The sequence goes on along the minus strand of CAMZMU010000055.1, from coordinate 37,909,790 downwards.
ATTTCTACAGTTGGGCAAACTCATCCAAGTGCTGACACTTCATGTTATTTCTCTTGCAACAAATATAAATGCTTTAACACTGATTAGATGCACCTTTGCTAGCATTTTGTTATTTGTTATGGAAGTTATGTTTTGAATACTTGTTGGTATTAAACGGTGTTACATATGCAATGCAAAGTTCTTGTCAAAGTCTTTTTATCGCTTCTGCACTATGTTTGAGTTGTTCGAGGACAAACAACGAGCTAAGCTTGGGGGAGTTGATGCACCTAAAATGCATCTACTTTTCCAAGCACTTTGCTTCATAATTTGCTCCGGAATCTTCCCATATTTGAATAAAACTGCTGAATCTGACGCTGTTTTTAGCAAAGTCTCTTTTCTGGTTGTTTTTGCAGGAAATTAAATCGGAGAAAAATACCACGTCAATTTTTATGGAAAAGAAGGACGTGCAAAAGATGGACACGAGGAAGTGTCCGAGGAGGAAAAGAGGGGGCCTCACGCGGCCAGATTCCCCCTCATATATATGAAAAAGTGACTGACCTAAAGGGGAGGAGAGCTTTTCGTGAAACAGAGCGCCGCCACCACCACGATCTTCGTTTTCGGAGACAGATTGATCCAGGATTTTTCCCCCGGAGGAGGGATCCGGAGGCCGTCTTCACCGCCATCTTCACCGCCTTCATCTCCATCGACCATGAGCTCCCTCACCATCACCATGTGTGAGTAGTCCGCTGTAGGCACATGAGGTGGATGGGGATTGGATGAGATTGATCATGTAATGATACCCGTTGTCCTAGATCTTAGGGGTTTATCTTGAGGATATTTTTGTATTGTGTTGATGCACTTATGCTATGTTTAATGCTTGCTACTAGGGCCCGAGTGGCATGATTTCAGTACTGAACTTATTTTGCCCCATCATATATTTGAGTTTGGTATTTATCTGCAAAGTGTATTGCCTGCTATTATGTTGAACCTGCGAACCCTAAAAGTGACATATAGGGAAAACAAGGGGGAGATATGTCTTAGTTTGAGGATTCTATGTGTTCATGAAGTGTTAATGCGTTGTTCCGGGCTATTCGAAAGGGTAGACCTTAATTACCTGTAGTTCCAAGTTGGCCCCGGTGAAATGGGCAGGTAGGACAATAGATGTTGTGCAAATTCTCTTGGTTAGTACGCACAACTATTTTTGGAACACATACCTACATATATCGGAGTTAGAGAAAAGTCCCATTGCTATTTGTATCTTATTATATGATCAATCTTATTCATGCAACACCCCGCTATCACCTCATGCCTACGTTTTAGATCTCTGAGTTACACTTTCACTTTTCCGGTGAAAACTGGGAAACCCTTGTTTACTACTGCTGTCTTATTTTGCTTGCTTGAATCATCCTACTGCTATCACTACCACTGCTGCAAGTTTATTGATATACAGGTGTGGTTGAGAGTGACGCCTCAATTGCTAAAGTCTTATTGGTATTCTTGTGTTCCCCTTGAGTCGAACTATAAATTTGGGTAATACTTCCCAACGAAGATTTCAGCGATCCCATATACTTGTGGGTATCAGCATGTGCAAGCAAGGCAAGGCCAACCTCAACAATATGACGGTGTTTACGCTCAGCTGAACCATTCTATTGATGTGCATGGGGGCAAGAGACATGATGGGTGATGCTAATTTCCTGAAAGAAGCCATTGAGTTTTTCATACTCGCCTCCCCAATCAGTTTGCATAGTAATAATTTTATTATCAAACTTGCGCTCAACAAAGGCTTGAAAATTAAGAAAGACTTGATAAAGATCAAAACGGTTCTTGAGCAAATAAATCCATGTAAATTTACTGAAATCATCAATGAAGCTAACATAATATAAGTGTTTTCCTACAGAAGCAGGTGCAGGACCCCATACATCAGAGAATACTTGTTCCAAGGGAACAATAGACACACTAGATGAAACAACATATGGTAGCTGATGACTTTTGGCTAACTGACAGGAATCACAAATGTAAGGGTTTATTTCTGGAGTGAAAGAAATCTGATTTTTCCTAAGAACTTGCTGCACCACGAACGAGGAAGGATGTCCTAAACGGCGATGCCATGTCGATGACGACGGCTTTATTGTGACGAAAGCTTGCTTGGAAGACCCGGTAGAATAAGGCACTAGTGGGTAGAGGCCACCATGACACGGCCCCTTAAACAGAATTCTTCGCGTGGCCTGGTCCTTGATCAAAAAGAAGTGTGGCTGAAATTCAATAAAGACATCATTATCATGTGTAAGTTTATGAACGGAAACAAGATTCTTGGAGGCACTAGAACATGAAGAGTATTGTTGAGGTGAAAAGTACTATGGGGAGTATGCAACATTGAGTAACCAATATGACCTATAGACATACCATTGCCATCGGTCGTGTGCATGCGATCGCGACCCTTGTACTTGTCATGTGTGGAGAGCTTGCTCAGCTCACTTGTGATATGATCCGTAGCACCACTGTCGGGGTACCAATTAGTGTCAACACCATAGGATGCGGATGCCACATTTGCCCTCTTCTCATTGTGGTTGCTATCATCATCAGAATCAGACTTGGAGTCATCCTTGAAGCGCCACCAGCAGTCAGAAGCTAGATGACCATGGATTTTACATATCTGGCAGGTGATAACCCCCAAGAGCAGGGGATCACTGTAGCACCTCTCAATGTGGAAGTAAGGTATCGATCCGCAGGAGCAAGAAGGAAAAGTTATCTATTCCCTACAACTAAAGTGTCACAAGTTTAGTTGATTATGCACTAAACAAGTTTAAGGAACAAGATGGTTGATTTAATGGATGGGAATGTAACAAAACAAGAATGTAAAAGTGTCCCAATCCTCTTCAATGCAAGAGGACAAGACAAAAGTTTTCTCTTATAGGAACAATGGACATGGATTCATGGGTTCACTTAATCCTCTCTCTCTCTCATCTATGGTGATTATCATGTTATGGATAAAGTACACACAATTGTCATGTTTTAATGGTAGCTTTTAATGACGGCTATATGTCCTAAAACACATAGTTGAAAGAAATACTCATTTTTGTGCTATGTCACCCCTGCAAGGCTAGCATGGCTGCTGTCACTCCCACATCATACTCTTTCTTTTTACCCCCAGATAAAGGATGTTGGGCTGTATTTCACATGTCACTCAATACATATGCCGTGTCACATCGTCCATCCCGTACCTACATACATCATACTTCATAATGGACAATATTCTAAACACTAGTGCAATGATTCATAATTCGTGTGCATGACCACATCTCTCTCATCTATCCACACTTGGTGGTGTCAATCACCCCATGACAAGGATAAACAAGGCATTATGCATAAATCAAACCATCACATGCATCATAGAATATTTCCAAAGTATGACAAATCATAAAAGCTCCAACACAACGGTAAATGCATAACAAATCATCTCATACCACAATATCCACCATAGGAATTACATAGATGACCGTAATCATGTTCAGCAGCTCATACAGTACTAATTAGTGAAGCTCAAAGAGAGGAGAGATACATAAGTTACCACCACAAACCCAAGTCCAGGGGGTGGACTACTCCCCCTTCATCATGGAGACGGTGGAGAAGTCGTTGGAGAAGATGGAGACCACGCCGGCAGCACCCCGCCGGAGTTTTCCCCCTCCAATCTGCAGCTCCAGGTCTCTGTTTCGTGGTTTCTGTGTTTCGGCGGCACTCCCCTTCGCGAAAGCCCTGGGGGGTCTACATATAGTCGTTTTTAGGTCAAGACAAAGCTTCGGGAAGAAAATTCGATGGCAGCAGAGGCCCGAGGGCCAGGATGGGGGACCCCACGCGATCAGGAATCTGGCAGCGTGGGCCCACCCCCTTTCTGCCTTCTGGTCTCCGTTTCTTCGATTCCTTTGCGCCTATGTTTCGTTCCTTCAAAAAAATGATCCCCATAAAGTTTCAAGTCATTTGGACGTCGTTTCGGTCCCTGAAACATCAAAATATAGAAAAATGGGGTTTTCTGACAGCGCAGGGTTAATTCCAGAAAAATGGGGGAGTTGTTAATTATCCCCAAAACTTAATATAAATCATGAATATAACCCTTATATGATGCAAATAACATGGAATAACATGCAATAAAATGTAAAGTTCATGTATGCATTTTACATGCATCAGCAGGTGACGTGGACATAGGGTGTGGGGGCGTGGCCGTGGCCACGATGACGTCCAGAATCATCACGACGACCACCATCTTTGAGACCGCCATCTCGGCGATCATCATTGTGACGCTTGTCATCCTAGCGTCCAGCATCATCATGCCGCCCCCATCACGTCGATCCTGACGGCGGTCAGAATCGTAGCAACGATCGCCGCGTCCGCGGTCACCACGTTCTGCAGAGCGGCCACGGTCATCCCTCTGGCGATCATAGCGTCCATCATCATGTCCACGACAAGCAGCATTGGCTGACGACACGAACAAAGAATCCCGTCCCGATTCTGCAAGCATATTCTGGCGCATGTCAAAGGCACGAACCTGCGCATATAGATCATCAAGTGTGATAGAACTATTGTTGTTGACAACAGAAACCAAAGAGTTGTAACTTCCATCAAGGCCATTGGTAACATAACCGATCATCTCATCCTCATCTACAGGTTTGCCCACGGCTGCAAGCTCGGAGGCAAATCCCTTCATCTTCGCAAAGTATTGCGACGCGGTCAGATCGTCTTTCATCGTGCGTTAAAGCTCTCCTCGCAGCTGGTTGATTTTTGCCCGAGAGCCAGCACTGAACAGCTTTGTGATGATGGCCCAAACAATAGCCGTTGTGTCAACACCAACGACATGGGCTAGGATTTCCGGTGACAAGGAGTTGACAATCCAAGTTAGCACTGTGGCGTCTCGCTGAACCCAAGCAACATAGGCTGGGTTGGAGACCATGATGTTTTTCTTCTCTTCATCTTCTACATACACAAGCTTCGCCGGCGCCGACTCGGTCCCATCAAGAAGACCTTGGACCTGATCAGCACGCAAGGCAGGGGAGACAAGGGTTTTCTAGAACAAGTAGTTCGCTCGAGTCAGCTTTTGAGATGGAGGGTTTCCCAGGGACGCAGACAATGGTGTCGCCGAAGAAGAGGACGCCATAGGAACGTCGAGGTGGGTTCTTCCGATCAGAGATAGTGGTAGGGTTTTGAGGTTTCCGATCTGGAGGATCGTGGGAGGCTTGTGGTTTCCGACCAAGAAGATCGTGAGAGGTTTTTGTGGTTTCTGATCACGAAGATCGTGAGAGAGGTTTGTGGCGGCGGCGGCGGCGGTTAGGTCTTGGGGATCGTATGCTCTGATACCATGTCAAAGCACGTAGCGGAACCGATGGCCCTCGTTGGAGGGGTCGGGTTACGTGTTATAGGAGGTAGGAAGAGCCCCTACCGTGGCTTACATGGAGTACATATACGAGGTGGTATACTATACCATACTCGTATACATATATCACATTACATATTCCAACATGAAAGACTTACGATTGCAAGGAATGGCCTTCATATTAGATGGGAGTGGCTAAGGAAGACTGATCCCTCGAGACCTTGGAAAGGTCTAACAATGTTGGAGGACAAGGAGGTAACATGTGTCTTCCAGAGTCTTGTGTCGATCACGGCTGGGAAAGGTGACCGTATTCAGTTTTGGAAGGAGAAGTGGATTAGAGGTGCTGCAGTCAAGGACATTGCGCCTAGGGTTCTTGAAGCTGTCAATACAAGGAATGTGAACAAGCGTACGGTGCAGGAAGCACTAACCAACCATAGATGGGTGGATGACATACATGGCACACTTTCAATGGAGGGCCTAGTGCAATGTCTGTCACTTTTTCAGTTCTGTGCACCCTAGTTAGAGATACTTTTGCGCCAGATGTATTCTCATGGCCATGGACAACCACTCAAAAATATTCAGCAAAATCTGCATATAAGATGCTCTGTCAAGGTGCCACGAGGATGTCGGGAGCCATGAACATCTGGAGAAGTTGGGCGCCACTTAAGTGCAAGATTTTCTGCTAGTTAGCACTTCAGCATCGCTTATGGACATCCGATCGGAGAGTTCGACATGGGCTTCAGGAAAACCCCTCGGCATGTTTCACATGTTCACAAGAGGAGGACAACGTCGAGCATATACTTGTTCAGTGCGTTTTCGCGAGGGAGGTTTGGGTGGAGTGTTTCAGACGGCTGCTAATGCCCTTGCAACCACCATCAACTGATAGTACGCTGGAGACTTGGTGGTCGCAAGCCCGGAATAGCTGTGCAAGGAAGGACAGGCGTGGGACTGACACTCTGATCATTCTCACCAGTTGGAGTTTGTGGAAACAGCGGAACGCTAGGGCTTTTGGTAATGCGGCAAGGCAGAAGTCTGTGATGGACTTAGTTTCTCAGATTTTGGATGAGTGGTTCTTGTGGCAGACAGCAAGAAATGGAGGGAGTGCTCGACTTTAGAGAGAGTAAACCTAGGTGTGAGTTGGGTGGTGTTCTTGACAAACTATTGTACGCAGTAGGTATGTCAAGCTCGTAAAACATCTCTGCTGCCTTCTATAAAAATATGGTACGCCTTTGGCGTACTCTCGAAAAAAAAAAGAGCAACTCCATCGGGCACGAGACGAAAAACTGTTACACCGGCACCACCAAGTGTTCGGTCCGACCCGTTTTCTATCCGGCAGTTCACAACAGGCTTCCAAACTTGGGGCGGCCTCAGGGCTACCGAACGGCGTCTTCGACAGGCAATGCCTGCATGTCATACACATAAAATTGCATATATATAGGAGAAGTGATTTCAATTTCAATTTAAAACCCAGTTTTACATATATTTTACATAAATTAGAACGGCAATATACTACTTGTCGTCCTCCGAGTCGGCCTTCGGTGGTGGAGTTCCCAGCTCGGCCTCTGGAGTTACCGATGAGTGCGTCGGTGCATCCCTATGGGCGAGCCATGCGGGGTCTGCACCGGCCAAACGGGACATTCACGGGGACCAAGGTTCTCGTGGGAACCACGTCGGGCGTGGTGGAGTTGTCGCTTGTCGTCCTCCGGCGCGCCGTCCTGCTCCGGATAGGGCATCACGACGTCCTGCTCCGACGGCACGACCTCCTTCTCCTTTGGCTCCGGTTGCACGGCATGCTTCTCCGGAACGACATTGCGTGGACGGAGGCGAGTATACTGTGCGGTTGAGCGGGTGGGGGCGCAAATTAAATCGCAGGGCGAGGAGGCGACACGATGGATGCCAGATGCAGTTTCGCTCTTGAACCAAAACTTCTCCGGTAACAATTTTGAACCAAAACTCAACCTTGTCATAGTTTTTGAGCTATAATGGTAATCCTACTGTATGATCAAGAAGATAATCAGTGCCAGTGCATCTTCATTCATCCTATGGATCGTCAGACAGTGTTTCGCTCTTATAACTTTTGACCATGTCAAACTACCCAAACTTAAGCAGATTGTGCACGACCATTTGTAGATACAAGAAATCCAGTCTGTTGACCGATATTACACCACATATCCTATTAGAACAGATATGATTCAACAAATAAACCAACACTGAATGTATATTACCATTACAAATATCATCTCATGACTGTGAACGTGCAATGCATGCTTCTACCACAAATAAAATTGAGCTAAAGTAGAACTGTTCTATACATTTGGAATGCAGAGAACGGTGCTGGCATACACTGACCTTGATGCCCCAGTTCACCATCACAGAATGCTGGTCCACGACGGCATGTCCATAGTTTTCGGACACCGAGGCGTACGCCTGGGTGGCATTCACATCAACTCCGCCTTTTGCAGTTGTCGCATCCTTCATCATCATTTCATTTAAATTGCCACAGGCTTCAGTCTCTATTGCATTTAGGTCATCCCAATCATCAGAAGTTTGTGTTGCATCAGCCAATGCACCAATGTAATCATCACCACAGTCGGATGCCACCACCAAATCTGGGCCCGACACGGCACGTCAAGTGCATTCACGTGCCTAGCCCGACCGGACCCACCATTTTTAATGAACGATTTAAGCTTCCTTCGCATTATATTAAATAGAAAATATATCCGCATCATAAAAGTAAACGGCGCTTTGCAGATATGGGCCCGTTTAACCACGGCAGATAGAGGTACGTCTGGCCCTTACGGGCCATTTTGGCTTACCGCAGTACAGGCCCGAGGAGTAGGACGTTGTCAACCTGGTCCTCAGATTGCCTTTCATGGGCAACACACGGGTACCACATTGGTATTTTTAGCGCTAAATCAGGATGAAGTCTAAAAAGTTTGAGTGGTGTAAAGTATAAACTACCGAATTGTTCCTTTTTCTCTTTCAGATTTGGGTGTTGATAATGATTTATTTTTAATCCAGAGCATCACAGACACTTTGCTAATTAGAAAAGGCGCGGAAAGAAGAGAGTGAGGATATTATTTTTGCACACAACCCATTTCATTTTGGAAACGTCCATGTTGCTGAGATAACAGCCAGGAGCTTGGATATTTTGCATCCGTACGCACAGATCACCTGTGCAAAGCCAAACTATGTTCATGATATGTAAGGCTACGTTAAGCTATAGGAGAGATACAGCAACCATGGCTACGTCAAGGCGTCAACACTTGACACGATCCATGTAGTGCGCGTGCGTAAACCTATACTCTTAACAAAACATCTTGCTCAGCACACGAAGAACGTGGAACACATCGAACGGCGGCGGGCTCAACCGACCACCTGACCGGCGCCAGTGCGGCGGGTTCTGTCCACTGGGCGCCGGGGGACGAGACGGCTTGCGCGAGCCACCAACCCAGGGACCTCCGGAACCCCAGCGCCCAGCCGGCTGCCGATAGTGCGGCGGGTTGCTCCCCTGCGGCGACGGCGGAGAGCGCGTTGCTGGCCGGTGCAACCCAGCGTCCGGCGCTCCCGGCGCGACCTCTTCCTCGCCGTCGTTGCTCCTCCGTTCCGGTTCTACCACCAGAGCCTCTCCGGCTTCCTCTGATGTGCCAGTGCGAGGCAGCTGCAGAGAGAGATGCGGATGATCTGCCTTACCTGCATCTACAAAAACGTGAAAATTAAACAGAAATGAGAACATGCGCCAGTCTTTACAAAGTACTTATCGCTCTTCCTAAGGATTAAGGATATGAGAATTGAGATGGTAAGAAAGCCTGATGTGCAGTTACGTACCAAGTCGAAGTTGTCGAGCCTCGAGTAGTGGAATGGCCTGAAAGAAGAGGACTGCAAGCGTGAAAGCAAGTGAAGGCTTCATGTTTTTTACTGCTTACGACTGCGTGCAACAAATTGGAGGCAAATTCAGTGCAGAGGAACGAGCGAGCGAGACCTGAATATGCATATTTGTGCCCAGCTTGAGCACTCCTATATAACCTCTTACCGGTGGTTGGTACTCGGCTGAGATGACAGTAGCCTGGCCAGGTGACGGTTGAACAGTCTTCGTGATTGAGTCAACCGTCCGCGTGGGTTGATCGATACTTTGTCTGCATTGTACCAGACAAAGCAATCGAAACGCTCTCATTGGTTATTCGCAAGTCGGATGCTACACTACAATGCTCTAGCTATAGGAACAAGCCACATATAGGTCTCCATTCCTCACTGTTGACTCAACCAATACCTTTCTATATTGCACAATCGCACACGATTCAAACGCATAGCTTGTATTGTCTAAAATATTGCTACACGGAGATTGTCAAGTTGTTAGCTTTTTATTGAACTTTTGCGGGAATGCGAGGAGAATGCACCCGTTGTGAAAATATTTTTAAATGCATTTAAAAATGTTAAAAATTAAACAAAATTTCATTTGTACATCTGAATGATTTATGCTCGCACACAAAGTTTGGCGAAAAAAGATATTTTTTGTGGACTCTATAAAAAGCTGAAAAAATGTTTCGTGAAAAATCATTTTAAAACACCGGAATTTGTCTTTTTACACATACCACAAAAATATATTTTTTCACGATACTAACATATAATGTCCAAATATACACCCAAAATTTGTATTTGAATTTTTTTACATTTTAAAATGCAATTTTAAAATAGTAGGTGCATCTACACTTACGAGTCAAAACAAATTTCCCGGTTACAACATTTTATAATGAAGTGACACATATAGTTGTATGTACTTTTCTTAGAGAAGCATACTGTTTTTTAATCTGAGCATACTTCTTTATAGATATATTTAGAGAAACATACATATCTGGAGAAAAAAGAGACGCATACATATCTAGTTTTTTAGAAAAAAAACATATGCTTCTTTCGATTATATATTTTATGGAAATTCCTTTTAGACAACCTTTCGAGGGAACTATGTTTGCCTAGATAGTGCTGCTACAAAGCTGCACAGGCCCAAATGCTGAACGTATTAGAGCTTGGACACGGTTGAAATTGGGAGCGCCTATACACCACGTTTAGCGGCGCCAAACTGGCGCGCCGCACATATGCGCACCTGCAGCGGGTGAGTTGGACCACAATCAGGTATTTACTCTTTCTCATTTTTCTTTTATATTATTAAAATCTGAGCGTTTTTTAAATTCGAATGTTTTCTAAAATCTAAACAATTTTAGAATTTGAATGGTTTTTGAATCTAATCAATTTTTGAATATGAATATTTTTTGAATTTGAACAATCTCTGAATCTGAACAATTTTCAAATTTAATTATTTTTTGAATATGATTAATTTTCACATCTGAACATTTTTCGAATTTAGACAATTTTCGATTTTTAACAATTTTCAAGTATTATCAAATCTTAAATTTAAATATTTTTTCCATTTTTGAACAAATTTTCATATTTAAATAATTTTCAAGTTTGAATTTTTTCAAGTTTTAACAAACATCAAATTTAAACATTAAAAAATCATTAAAAACAGAAAGTGGAGGCAAATTCAGTGCAGAGGAACGAGCGAGCGAGACCTGAGATACATATTTGAGCCCAGCTTGAGCACTCCTATATAACCTCTTACCGGTGGTTGATACTCGGCTGAGATGACAGTAGCCTTAAGGCCAGGTGACGGTTGAACAGTCTGCATGATTGAGTCAACCCTCCGCGTGGGTTGATCGATCCTTTGTTTGCATTGTACCTGACAAAGCAATCCAAACGCTCTCATTGGTTATTCGCAAGTCGGATGCTACACTACAATGCGTCTAGCTATAGGAACAAGCCACATATAGGTCTTCTTTCCTCACTGTTGACTCAACCAATAGCTTTCTATATTGCACAATCGCACACGATTCAAACGCATAGCTTGTATTATCAATAATAATGCTACACGTGATTTCAAGTTGTTAGCTTTTTATTTAATTTTTGGGGGAATGCTAGTGGAGCTGCAGTTACAACAGACAGGGTGTTGCACCTGTTGTGAAAACATTTTTAAATGCATTTAAAAGATATTATTTATGCTCGCACACAAATAAATATAAAACATTTTTAAATGCATTTTTAAAACATAAATATAAAAAATGCAAAAAATTAAACAAAAATTTCAATTGTACATCCGAATTATTTATGCTCGCACACAAAGTTTGGCGAAAAAAAGATATTTTTTTGTGGACTGTGTAAAAAGCCGAAAAAATGTTTCATGAAAAGTAATTTTAAAACACCGGAATTTGTCTTTTTTACACATACAACAAATTTTTTTTCACGATGCGAACATAGAATGTCCAAATATACACCTGATATTTGTATTTGATTTTTTTACATTTTAAAATAGTAGGTGCATATACAATTACAAGTCAAAACAAATTTCCCGGTTAACAACATTTTATAATGAAGTGACACATATAGATGTATGTGCTTTTCTTAGAGCAGCATACTATTTTTTAATCTGAGCATACTTCCTTATAGATATATTTAGAGAAGCATACATATCTGGAGGAAAAGAGACGCATACATATCTAGTTTTTTTTTAGAAAAAACGTATGCTTCTTTGGATTGAATCTTTTGTAGGAATTTCTTTTTAGACAACCTTTCGAGGGAACTATGTTTGCCTAGGATTTTTTAGGGGACTATGTTTGTCTAGATAGTGCTGCTACGAAGCTGCCTGGCCTAAATGCTGAACGTATGATTAGAGCTTGGGCACAGTTGAAATTGGGAGCGCCTATACACCGCGTTTAGGGGCGCCAAACTGGCGCCGCTCAGACGCGCACCTGCAGTAGGTGAGTGGGATCACAGCCCATCAGGAATCTACTCTTTCTCTTTTTTCTTTTATATTATTAAAATATGAGCATTTTTAAATCCAAATATTTTCTAAAATTTGAACACTTTTAGAATTTAAACAATTTTTTAATCTAAACAATTTTTGAATATGAACAATTTTTGAATTTGAACAATTTACGAATCGGAACACTTTTTGAATCTGAACAATTTTAAAATTTAAACAATTTTTAAATCTGAACAATTTTCGAATTTAGACAATTTTTTAGTTTAGACAATTTTCGAATTTGAACAATGTTCAAGTATGAACAATATTTTATTTGAACAATTTTCAATTTTTGAATAAATTTTCAAATTTGATTTTTTCATGTTTTAACAAATATCAAATTTGAACATTAAAAAAGTCGTTTATAAAAGAAAAAGTAACCAGAAAAAGAATAAACAAAATAGAAAGGAAAGGAGAAAGAAGACGCAAAAGGCGGTAAATAGGAAAGCCGAAACACCAGACCAGGACAAATCTATAATCGCGCCAGGCCTACTTGGCCCACATGTTTTACACTGACGACGTGAGATTGGGCTAGGCTGTATAGCAATGAACCTCCAAATGACTTGTATTCCGGGTTTCAGTAAAAAAAAAAGAATCCTATATATCGGCCTTTGGCGTCGTTTATCGCGAGTGCCGCCCACTTCAGTCGCGAAGGGTTACTGGGCCAGGCCGTCCGGTGGCATTTCCTTTTTTATTTTATTTTTCCTTTTTTATTTTATTTTTTCTTTTCTTTTCTTTTATTTTATTTTCATTTTATTTTTCATTTTATTTTCAATTTATGTTTTTCGTTTTCTTTTTTCTTTTTTGCTTTCTTTTCTGTTTTCTTTTTTCTTACTCTCTCCGGTCCGTTTTAAGTGTTGGAGGAAACGTACGTACAAGGTACACGTTTATATGTGTGCTAGCGACACTTTTATCGGATCGGAAGGAGTATGATTTTTCGTCCTTTTAAATTTTTTCTATTTCTTTTTTCTTACCATTTTCAAATTTTGAAACCATTTTTCAAAAATGAATAATTTTTTAAATTGAACCATTTTAATTTGGAACCATTTTTAAATTTAAGACCATTTTCAGTTTTGGAACCATTTACAATTTTGTAACTATTTTCAAATTTGGAATCATTTTCAAGTTTGGAATAATTTCAAATTTGGAACCAATTTCAAAACTGAAACCATTTTCAATCTTGAAACCATTTTAAATATTTTGGAACCGTTTTCAAATTTGGAACCATTTTTGTTTTTCTTTTTCTTGTTTTGAAAATGTTCTGAGTTTGAAAATGGTTCATATTTTGAAAATATTCAGATTAAAAAATATTCATGTTTTTAAAACAGTTTGAATCATTTAGGATTTTCTTTTCAGATCTAGAAAATGACACGTACAGTCACGTATAAAAACGTGCAGTCGAACGAACTTCACGCGCAAGCAGTTGGGCCAGCCCACTACGGATGTGTGTAGGCGGCGCGGGATGAAAGCGCCGCTAACGTGCGATACAACGGGGCTCCCAAAAAAACTTGTATTCCAGGTTGTTGGTCAAGTAATAAAAACTAGAAAATGATTTTCTCGTACATAGTTCTAGTTTCTTTCTTGTATCTTTTCTAAATTTCCCATTTCGTAAATTTACTTCTCTCAACACTCATCCTCTTGGAAAATCAAAGGGGCAAGGATCAACAGCCGGCGAGACGGAGGGGAATGTGGATGCTTTCATTCCCCTACTTTGCCTATATCTTTTCTATTTATCTTTTCGTTATCTTTTTTCTGCTTCTTTTTTTATGTTTTGTTTCTTTTCTCATTTCTTTCTTTGATTCTCTTCTTGTTTTATGCTTTCTCTCTTCAAATTTATTATAATTTTCTTTTCTTTGCCTATTAGGGAAAATACATGAACACGATTTACCATTAGATGGACCTATATTATTACGTGTATGAACAATTGTTTTTGAAAGAATGAACAATCTTTAATACAAAAATATTTATTTTCTTATGCAGAATAACTTTTTCGACATGAAATGAACATTTCATTTCAAATTTATAAACATTCATATTCAGGTACATGAACATTTTTACTATTATATTGCAAACTTTTTTTAACGGATATTGCAATCTTTAATCTTACATGTATGCTCAAAATGCCTTCCTACTTGGCTCAAGCTCCCGCCACTGACTAATCCCAATTGCTACACATATCTCCACCTTACAGGAAAGTCGAACACAATGTCAAATCTAGATTGGCAATTGGCTGTAGTTGTAGAACGGCGCAGCCTCACCCTCAGCAGCCACCAACAAATTGACAATACGTGCAGTCTTGCTGTAGTTTCTGTAAGATAATGGAAACCACACGTTGTGGTGCCTTGTATTGATCAATATATAGAGCTTACAAGGCGAGAGTTCTTGCCGTACACAACACGGACAACTATACAAGGAATACACATATACAACCGTATATCTATACAAATATAATACGGTTATATATTCTAACACCCTCCCTCAGTCGCAAACGGGCGTCGACGAATGTTAAGACTGTCCCGAAAGTCCAAGAAGAGAGGTGACGGCAATCCTTTAGTGAAAATGTCCGCAAACTGGGAAGAACTCGGAACGTGTGTAACCCGGACCTCGCCTGTGGTGACCCGGTCTCGTACAAAGTGTAGATCGATCTCCACATGCTTAATGCGCTGATGATGAACATGATTCTGTGTCATGTAAACGGAGCTCACATTGTCACAGAAAACCACAGTGGCACCAGTCACTGGTCGATGAAGCTCCTGAAGTAGTTGCCGTAACCAACATGTTCCAGCCACCACATTTGCAACTGCCCTGTATTCGGCCTCGGCGCTCGAGCGAGAGACCGTGTGCTGCCGCTTAGCAGACCATGACACCAGGTTAGCGCCGAGGAAAACACAATAGCCAGAGGTAGACCGGCGAGTGTCTGGGCAACCTGCCCAATCAGCGTCTGAATAAGCCGTCAACTTGTTAGAGCTGCGTCTGAACAAGGTGAGACCATAGTCGGTGGTGCCGCGGATGTAGCGAAGAACACGCTTCACAAGGAGCAAATGATTGGCCTGAGGATCATGCATATGAAGACAAATCTGCTGCACAGCATAGGAGATGTCTGGCCGAGTGAACGTAAGGTACTGAAGACCTCCTGCAATACTACGGTACTCGGTGGGATCTGCAACTGGATCACTGGACTTGGGTGAAAGTTTGGAGGCAGTATCAACTGGAGTAGAGATGGATTTGCACTGTAACATACCAGCTCTGTCAAGAAGTTCCAAAGCATACTTCTCCTGTGAGAGAAACAGACGATCCTTGCTGCGTGTGACAGAGATGCCCAAGAAATAATGAAGATCGCCCATATCTGTCATACTGAACTCGGTACGAAGAGAGGCAATCAAACTGTGCAACAATGTCGAGGAGGACGCAGTCAGGATTATGTCATCAACATAGAGCAGGAGATAGGCCACGTCAGCGCCGCGCCGATAGACAAACAACGAGCTGTCGGACTTGGAGCCAATGAAACCAACTGATGCAATGAACGAGGCAAACCGCTGAAACCATGCTCAAGGCGCCTGCTTCAAACCGTAGAGTGATTTGTTGAGATGACAGACCTTATCAGGGAATTTAGGTTCAGTAAAACCAGAAGGCTGACGAGCGTAAACAGTCTCCGTGAGAGTGCCGTTGAGGAATGCATTCTTGACGTCAAGTTGATGAATCGACCAGTCACTAGAGAGCGCAAGAGAGAGCACTGTACGAATTGTGGCTGGCTTGACGACAGGGCTGAAAGTTTCATCGAAATCAATACCTTCGCGCTGAGTAAACCCTCGGAGCACCCAATGAGCTTTGTATCGTTCCAAAGAACCATCAGACTTCAGCTTGTGACGGTAGATCCACTTGCCAGTAACGATGTTAGCATTGCGAGGCGGATCAACGAGGTCCCAAGTTTTGTTGGAGAGAAGAGCACCATAGTCCTCAACCATAGCGGAATGCCAATTCGGATCCTTGAGAGCACCACGATAGGTCTTCGGTATTGGAGATAAACCCTCAACATGAAGATCAAAAATCGGTTTGGGCTTCACAATGCCCCCTTTAGCACGAGTGGCCATGGTGTGAGATGGTGGCGGTGGCGGAGCCCGTGGGCGACGGGTCTTTGACGGGGCCGCAGCAGGAGCCGCTGGCGGCGCAGCGGCAGGCGGTGCTGCCTCGGCTGCTGGCTGTGGCGACGCAGCAGATGGCGACAGCAGCCGGGGCGAGGGCAGCCGTGACGAGGGCAGCCGTGGGGAGGGCAACCGTGGCGAGGTCAACCGTGGCGGTGTCGATGTCGCCGCGGCGGAGCCCGCGGCCGGTGGTGTCGAGGGTGCCGCGGCAGAACCCGCGGCCAGTGGTACCGTGCCTGGCACGGTGAACAGCATCGACGGCATCGGCTGCTCATTAACCTGCAAGAAATCATAAGTGTGCAGGGAAGGAGTAGGGGATGACGCAGATGGAGTGGAGGCAAAAGGAAAGCTGGTCTCATCGAAAACTACATGACGGGAGATGATGATCTTTTGGGTGGAGCGATCAAGGCAGCGATAGCCATGATGCTGGGATGGATACCCGAGGAACACACAGGGCACTGAGCGAGGCGCAAGCTTGTGCGGCGCAACGGCGGTAGTGTTGGGGTAGCATAGACATCCGAAAACCCGAAGACCGGCATACGCAGGGTCCACGCCAAGTAGGGCGCGAAAGGGAACGCGATCCGAGATTGCCTTGGAAGGCAGCCGATTATGTAACATGACGGCTGTATGAAGAGCCTCGACCCAGAAACGGGGCGGCATGCTGGCTTGAATGAGGAGCGTGCGAGTAATGTCATTAAGAGTACGAATAATGCGTTCAGCTTTACCATTCTGTTGCGAAGTATATGGACATGAAAAGCGGAGTGCAATTCCATGGTGCTGGGCAAACGAATGGAGGAGGGAATTATCGAACTCGCGACCGTTATCACACTGAATAGCCTGCAAGCGTGCACTAAACTGGGTGAGAGCTAGAGCATGAAGGGACGATAAGTGCGAGAAAACTTCTGACTTAGACCGTAGAGGATAGACCCATGCATACTGAGTGAAATCATCGAGACACACGAGATAATACTTGAAGCCAGAGATACTCTCAACAGGAGACGTCCACAAATCACAGTGAATTATTTGAAACGGGGTAGTGGTTACACGATTGGTAGAAGCAAAAGGAAGACAAACATGACGACCTAATTGACAAGCATTACACAAACTATTTTTATTCTTTTCCCTAGGAATAACCGAAGAACGAGCTAATGACTCCATGACGGGTCGTCCAGGATGCCCGAGGCGACGGTGCCAGAGTGCTGGATCGACGACGAGGAAGGCGGAAGGCCGACTGGTGGATGACTGGTGGATGGAGTAGAGAGCTCCGGGGCTATTGCATCTGAGAATCTCGGTCCTGGTGAGAAGATCCTTCACAGAAAAACCAAGAGGGTCAAATTCGACGGAGACATGATTATCAACTGTGAACTGACGAACGGACAAAAGGTTTTTAACTACGTGAGGAGCAACTAAGACATTACGAAGGTAAAGAGGACGAGATGAAGTGGAAATAGGAAGACGTGCATGCCCAGTACTGGTGATCGGAAGAGTGGAACCGTTACCGACAACGACAGCACCTCGAGAGGAGGGGGGAGGGGACATGGAGGTGAGCATACCGGGATCTGACGCGAAGTGGGAGGAGGCGCCAGTGTCCATCACCCACTCCCTGGTGGGTGCTTGCAGCCCCATGGTCTGGAACTGTTGCATCAGTGCCGCTTGATCCCACGAGGCCGTCGACGGTGCCGGTGATGAAGCCGGGGCACCAAGGCCGTAGGTGGGCTGCGCAGGAGCAGCAAGTCCGTAGGTGGGCTGTGCAGGGGCGTAGCCGTAGTCGTAGCCGTAGGGGACGTTGTACGGGCTCTGGGCGTAGAACGCTTGCGGCGACGGGGTGTGCCTCGGCACGTAGCTGGGAGGCTGGGCGTAGGCGGGCGTCGGACGGCCGAGCAGACCCCCCTGGCCATAGGGCCATGTAACAGCCCGAAGTTTAAGAAACTAAAAACCTGTGTAAATTTTCCACTTTTGTGTTCCTTGCATCATGGCATCCTTGCATCAAGTGTAACAATTGGAACCTTTAACTTGTCACTAGGGAATTGTGCTAGGGAAGTGTTGATGTTGCTAGGGAAATGTGGTTGTTGCTAGGGAATTGTGGAGGTTGGCACCACTTCAAACCAAATTGCCAAATTTGCTTCAACCAATTTCAAAACAACAAAGGCACTCAATCTTGCAAAATAAAATTACTTTGACACCTCCTATTTGTCAAGGAAGTTCCAAGAGCTCCAAAATAATATTTTGCATTTGCTCCAACTTGTTAAAGGAGCAACATCTTTGAATTGAGCAAAAATGCCCTACCCACCTTTCTAAACAAAAGGGGTTCGAAACATTTTATGCGGAGGCGCCAATTTTTGTGGAGCTTCCTCATGCTATAAAAAGGCCACCCAAATTATTTCATAATTTTTGAAAATGTTTTGGTGCCTAAACTAAATCACTGAAGCTACTGGTTTTAAAAGGTTTTATATTTTAAAAGGGAAAAGGACCTGGTTGTGATGAACTTAAAAGTTCCAGGGGGGTTTTTCGTGAAACCGTCATCTCTCTCCTTCCTCCTGTAGCTCCCCGGGGCCACGGCATGGCGCCAGTGGCGCGCTCGCCACTGGGCCCGCGCCCTTCTGCCGCGACGTGATGGAGAAGAGGGGCACCCGATGCAGCCCTGCTCCTCCTACCCCGTCCCCACTCGCTCACCTGCCCCGTTCCCCTCTCGTTTCTTCTCCCCACCATGGCCGCCCGCCGCCGAGCTCCACCGTCGCCGTCGCCGCGGGCGATTCCCGCCGTCCCCTCCGTCTCCAACCCCGCCGCCGCTACCCACGAGCTCCTGGTGAGCTGCTGCTCCTCCCCAGTGCCTCCGTCTCTTCCCTAGCCCTCCATTTCGCCGGTGCCGCGGGTCACCGTGCGCCGCCGTGCCATCTTTCCGCCGCTCGGATAATCCGAGCCCAAAAGAACTCGGAAATTCCGATTTGTATCAGTACTCGTTTCATTTCTTTCCTTAGCCAAAATTTTGAGTCCGAGGTTCGATCGGATATTCCGAGTAGAGTTTGAACCGGAAATTCCGAGTTGGTCCAGTACCAGAAAAATTCGGTCCTTAGCCGTTTTTAGTGAGTGCTGTTTCCATCGGATTTTCCGAGTGGAATTAATTCGGATAATCCGAAATATTTCCATACCCAAATAATTTCCAAATTCTTCCTTTCTAAATCTAAACAACTAGTTTCCCTCGTTGTTTAGCATAATTTGTAAAAGGGACAGATTTTTAAATGAGGAATTAAAATAATTAACAGAACATATCTACTTTAGTAAGTTATAAAAAGTAATACCTTTTTAATCGGTCATCATAAATTGGGTGTGTTATACCAAAGTTGGGCACCAATTTGTGAACTAACCTTTTAAAATGTTGTCATGCATATTTGCTCACCGTAACCGTAATGCACCTCCGGACACTACGAGTTTCATTAAGAGAAATATGGGGTGTACTCCACTCTCGTCGAGTATTGTTTCCCGCCCCATTTAAATTGTCGGCTAGTGTATAATAAGTTGGTGCATTAAAATGTCATATCATCATTTTCTTGTATGCATTGCACAATTGCCATGTGTTGATTGTTGTTTCTGCTTTCCGGTGTTGTTTGCTCTCCGGTAGATCACGAGTCCGGAGTTGAGCCTCATTACTCCGACGAGCAGTTTGACTACTCCGCTCAACAAGGCAAGCATAATCCCCCCTCTGAGCATATCTTATCCTATTTTTTGCAAATATTTTCTCCACTATAATATTGCACGCGGTTCCAAATGTCAATTTGATTCGGATTAGAGTATCCTATAGTTGCATTATGATTCCGATGCCCATTACTTGTTTCCCTCCTATTATCCATAGGATTGTACTGTTGGCCTAAAATAATTAACTATGCAGTGATGATGCTTAGCCATGCTTAGTTAAAATGCTTAGCAGTCCGGTGGATGTTTCATGGTGGGAAACAGGTGATGAGATGTACAGGTGATGGTGGAGGAATTGTGGTGACAGGTAATAAGATGCTTAAAGGTGGGGATGAGAGGCCACATCGGTATGGTGGTGTTTTGTCTCACTCTCGCCGCCTAGGTGCGAGTTCTTTACCTCTTGAACCAAGAATGAGCGCGCTTCCTTTCGGTGGGGTATATGGAGCCCTCGTCGACCGACTAACTTGAGCGGGACTAGCCAGGGTTCTCTAGTTTGAGCTTCCATTTGCGCGTGCGTGATGATGGTGGTATGAACTGGGATGAGGATGGTGGTGTTAGGAAAATGAGTGGCCACGGGGCAGGGTGTTGATGATCCGCTGCTCCGTCCTCACTGATGATCCTGGGTTAGTTTTTAACAAGGTAAAGGTTATAACCGTTCCCACTCAGCCGGCTTTCCCCGGAAGAGAGCTACGTGTAGGCAATGAGTCGGGCGGTACCGAAGGTAAACACAGTGCATCCCTGCAGGGTTAAATCTTTTCGAAAAGCCGTGTCCACGGTTACGGACAACTTGGGAAAGGACGATAAGACCATAGAATAACTTTAACGGAATGATTAAAAACTGGGTGCTAGAGGTACCACTCACGAATGCAAGGTGAGCTTCCTCGAGGGTGATTCGGGGAGGTGCCTTGATGAACAGGTAAAATGGTTGATGATGAGTAGGGTGATGAAAGAAAGAGTTACTCCTTACCTCTTTTGAAAATATTCTGATTAGTCGATGCCTTTGAGTTATGTTTTCCATAAATAAAATCAGCTTTATGCAAAAGAGCCATAAAACTTTGAAAGCCTCATCGAGCATATATTAGCTCTTAATCTTGCGAGTTCGTCGAACTCAACGTCGTTTGCTTATTTTCAGGAGAGGACTTCACCGACCTCGAAGGTGGGTTCTTTGTGGACGTCGACGAGTAGTCTGGGGTTCCCAGGTGGCAGCTTGGGACTTCCCGAAACAGCTGGCGCTGGATGTTTATTTGTAGCCCTCTTAGGCCATAATCTGGATCTTGTTGTTTAGAACAACCTAATTTGCTTCCGTTTGATGTAATGTTGGGTCTGTGACCTCTGGTTGTCATTTGCTATCTTTCTCTATGTTAAGAGTTGAACTATAATGATTTTTGTGTCGTAGAGTCTGTGATGTGCCAGTTGTTCCACAAGTCTTGATCTCTCTATTATGCAGTGAGGGTTGTGCCTGTGTTAAGGCATCAATCGGGGTGTTGTGTTGCCGATGATCCATTCCGAACAACACCTGCCAAAGGTTTTGGCCGGGGATTGGTAAACCCGTAACCTCCGGTTGTATCGCTTAACCGGTGACACACAGCATCATTGTATAGCAGTCGGGTCGGGGCGCCACAGGCCACATCTGGATGGCGCCGTTCCAGGGGTGCTGCGGAGAGGGCCAGGAAGGAGGGCCGACGCGCTGGGTCGCGGTGGGCGCGGGCGCCTGGACGGGCGCGGCCTCCTTGGCATTTTCAGCGGCAGCCTTCTTCTTCTTCTTTCCTTTTCCGGGGCCCTTGCTAGGGTTGCCAGCGTTGGTGTAGAGGGCCGTGTCCGAGTTGCGGGCGCGACGGTTTTTGCGCTTCATATCCTGGAGCGCGAGCAAAGAGCGACACTGCGCGAAGGAGATCCCGGGCATGAGGGAGATCAGGTCGGCGGCAGACTCGTATTGCTCAGAGAGGCCGTTGAGGCAATGGATCACCATCTCAGCGTCATCAACAGGGGAGCCAAGATCCGCAAGCCCATCGGAGAGAGATTTGACCTTCTGAAGATAGTCGGTCATGGTCATCTCGCCCATCTTGACATCACCGAGCTCGGCCGTGAGGTGGAGCTAGCGATTGATCTTGTGATCGTTGAAGAGGCCGTTGACGCTGTTCCAGAGCTCGACGGCGAGCGGATCGTCACCGGGCGTCATGACGGCGTCGAGGATGCTGATTGAGACAGACCCATAGAGCCAAGAGACGACGGTGGCGTCGAGGAGAGACCACTCCGGTGTCAGGGCAGCGGGTGCGGCGACGTCTAGGTGATCCAGGAGGGCGTACTTGCGGCAGGCGGCGCGGAAGAAGGTGCGCCACCGACGATGAACGCCGGTGTCAAGCGCGAGCTCGACGGGGACATGCCCCTTGATGGAGGACAGGCCGACGGCCTGGGCGTGCAGCGCGGTCAGGGAGAAGAACCCCGCGCTCGACCCGGAACCTTCGGCGGCGGACACAGCAGACAGGTTGGCCTTGGCGGCGTCGATGTCGGCGTCCGGGTTCTCCTTGGCTTTGGCTGCGGCCAGCGCCTTGGCCGCGTCGTCGTCGGTAGGAGGCGACATGGAGGCGGCTGAGAACGCGTGCGGCCGGAGGAGTGGTGGCTTCGGCGGCGGCGGAAGGAGGAGGGCGACGCAGGCTAGGTTTAGGGTTTTGCGTCTGATACCATGTAAGATAATGGAAACCACACGTTGTGGTGGTGCCTTGTATTGATCAATATATAGAGCTTACAAGGCGAGAGTTCTTGCCGTACACAACACGGACAGCTATACAAGGATACACATATACAACCGTATATCTATACAAATACAATACGGTTATATATTCTAACAGTTTCTTACTTTTATGCCGCAACTAAGCTCGCTGCTAGTTCAGCCTTTACACAGTGACATGACTCAGGAGGCAACAGCTGCTTCCGCTCACAACCAAAAGCGGCTCGCTCCTCAACTGCCAGCTACTGATCAAGGGTTCAGTTCCAAGCCAAGAATCCAAGATGCCTCATCCTGTTATCCAGTGGCCTTTTGCTCAGCCATGCAATTGACTAATGAACCAGTAATGTGATGGAGTTAGGCCGGGACAATACTTTTATTGCAATTAGGACGGCTTTAGGTACTAACCCAAAGCCATAACTATAACTACTACTCTCCCAAGTTGCCAATTCTTGTATTCGAGTGCGAAAGGTACTCCAGCAGTCCAGCTAACCATCGACCATCAGCCCACCGGCCGGCCGATACATGTCAACCTCCGTTAGTATTTCATTGAGGGGTTGACTATGTTAATGTTATCTTTTTGGTTTATCACCCTTTTTTTAGACGTTGACTCCACTACAGCCACTAAAGCCCTGGCCGTCGGCAGTGTCAACGCCTCGCTAGGGATTACACAATTCAAGGCCATCTTGGAGTCTAATCCAGAAAAATAATTAGTATCGGAAAGTGTCAAAGCTATGCGTTTGTCTTTCGACGTGCGGAAAAAGCGAAGTGTTCAAGTTGCCTTTTTAGCAAGGATCAACATAAAACGGCAACTCGCAGTTGTTTATTCAAGTTGAAAACAAAAACGGGATCGTGAACCTTCTTTTAGTATTTGCAAAACTCGATTGGACCTGACTCAGTCAATCGTCACTCCACGATAAATAATTACTGAAATGTAAATACACAACTGGGCCTTCTCCTCTAATCCTGACTGAGAAATGCTAGCTCCCGGCCGCTGTCAGTGTTCTAACACTTGGCTCCTCGTGCGATAAACGTCAGTACACTGAATATGCGAAAGGAAACACACTTGTCCAAGTTAATGCACTGATGCAGGTTTGTAGTGGTCTCCTTACAGTTGCAGCCTGCAGAGAACGATGGCCAAATGGTGGGTGCACTGTCACTCAACACAGATGGGCTTGTTTAACTGTGACACTTCCCTAGCATGCTACTACTTGCCTACTTGGATCGGGGTTTCCAGCGTCCAACATGACATGGTTCAGCGAAACTGTGACCATGATCCATCGCTTCCTTAATTTATCTATCTGCTTGAAATCAAATCGCAGCGTCTCGTCTGATAGAATCCGAGACATGCACCATCTCCTATCTCGTGTGATGTTCGTCAACAACCTCACATCCATGTTAGAGGACACGTCAAACAGAAATGGGGGAAAGTGAATCACAAGTTCTTTCTTCTTATTTGTTATATAAAAAGTTGCGGCAAATTCTTCTTGTTTCTTCTAATGGATACCGTTTAACCAAGTAGGGTAGGAAAATGGTTGACCTGCTCGAGCGCTAGAGCTGCTTCAACCAAAAGGAGCATAGTCCCAACAGGCAAATGGTTTAAGACTAGTCACAATGGGGAGTAACTTAGAGTAGTAACATATGCATGTTACTACTCTAAGTTACTAGCTCCATAGTGAGGAGTAACATTGTGTAGTGTCATATTTAATAGGTTATACACTCATCTTGCCTTGAAATGTGTGATGTTATGGTAACATAGCTAGTTACCAAAAACATCTCTCTCCTCATTAATTACCCGTCACATCGGATTTTTTGCCTATGTGACACTGATGTTACTCCTATGTTACTCCCATTGTGACTAGTCTAAGAAATGCCCAATGGAACAGCTTAGCCTCGGAGTTCTGGAAGAAATGGCTAATGTAATCATGCGCAGTTGATGTAATCATAGGATGGGGCGAGGCTACTAAAATTATGGACTTGCGGAGTCGCCTGCATTCTGGCGCGTGTTGACTTGGGCCGTTGAACTCGAACCGAGCGGTGATCTCTCCAGATATAATTTGTTATATAAAAAGTTGCGGCAAATTCTTCTTGTTTCTTCTAATGGATACCGTTTAACCAAGTAGAGTAGGAAGATGGTTGACCTGCTCGAGTGCTAGAGCTGCTTCCCAACTGGCAAATGGTTTAAGAAATGCCCAATGGAACAGCTTAGCCTCGGAGTTCTGGAAGAAATGGCTAATGTAATCGCGCGCAGTTGATGTAATCATAGGGTGCCGAGGCTACTGAAGATTTTTGTAAGTATAGTCCGTACCGAACACTTTGACTTGCGCAGTCGCCTGCATTCTGGCGCGTGTTGACTTGGGCCATCGAACTCGAACCGAGCGTCGAGCTCGGCGCAGCAACGTGAGCTCCTCCAGATCTAACGCG
This sequence comes from Poa pratensis, assembly GCA_947311845.1. NCBI lineage: Eukaryota > Viridiplantae > Streptophyta > Magnoliopsida > Poales > Poaceae > Poa > Poa pratensis. The sequence continues at coordinate 37,884,615 of CAMZMU010000055.1, read as the reverse complement.
TTCGCAACGTGCAGGCATGGCATGTGCGGTCTGGCGCTAAACCGATCGGCGCGACAAGCGGCGGCCGAATGGAATCCGGCGGCTGATTCGATTCGATTCAGATCGGCGCGATCGAGCTTGGTTTGTCTCTCCAGCTGCTAGCTCTTGTGCGTGCGTGGTGACCATGTCGTACGTGTTCTCCGCCCCGCCGGAGTGGATGAATCGGATCTACGTGCATGCGCATCGACTTGCCAGGCTGCCAGATCGCGCCGTGCTGGGACGCAACGACGACGACGACGCCCGGTGTGCGCGCCACCACCGTGTGGACGTGGAGCAAGAGGGGACGGCCGGGGAGGGACCGACAGGCCGCCGGCACCGCGAAGCGCCAAGCATCTTCATGCTCGCTGCGGAATGGAAGCGATGTATCTCTGACGCATATCCCAATTGCCGGCATGTTGCCGCTTGGTCTGGTTCCTTTCGATCGGCAAGAAATGCTGGCATTCATTCTCCAGTGTGTGTGCGCGCGAGCTGTGGTTTCCTTTTCGGTCGGGAGACAGAGAAAGCATCGCCAGCCACTGGTTCCGCTCCGCACGACTAAACCCGAACCACCCGACCCGAGAGATATGATCATATGAGCCAGCCAGCAAGAAACAGAGAAGGATAAGATATGGAGATATATATAACAGTGTAGGCTAGATCAAGCACTAGGAGACAGTGGCCGAGTGCATTACTGGCAATTTGCACAGCCTGATGGCTGAAACTACTACTGGCAGGCGAAGACAGTGGTCGAGTGCATGAGCAATTTGTACAGCCTGAAACTACTGCTAGCTTAGGTGACAGCGGTTGGGACGCACTTCTGCAATGTGTATGTACACAGCTTCGAACTACCACTGACACAGTGGCACAAGCTGCAGATATGTAGTAGTGGGAGTCCAAAAAGGGTCCGCACTTTCCCCTCCCTTCCTCGCTACAGTGGAGAAGGGCGATTTTCTGGAATCGTCTGCTCGCCGCGCTCTCGCCGTCGCGGATCCGTGGGATCTCTCTCCCCCGTCCGCTCCGGCGGCGGGTGGGTGGGGGATCCCCGGATCCCTTCGTGTACATAGAGTAGGGGTGAGTGGGTTCCCGCCGGCGGCGCTGTGGAGGCGGTGGTGCGGTCGGTGGGGTTTTGGCGTCGGCGACCTTCCTCTTCGGCGGTGGAGATCCGGTGGTGCTTCGTCGCGCGGTCATCGACCTCTCCGTGCTCGCGGATCCTTGGATCTGCCGTGTGCGGTCTTCTTCTCCAGTTGCTGCGGTGCGGCGGCGCTGGAGTCGTGTCGGCGGGATCCCAGGGCGGGTCGAGCTCTTCTACTTCTTCCGGCGGCGGATCTGAAGGCGGCTGAGGCAAAGCGGCGTTGCGGGCCAGGGGGGCGTCTGCCGTGGTCGTTCATCGACGAAAGGTCCGCCGCGGCGCGGCGGCAAAGCTTGGCGGCGTCTTTCAAGGGATTAAATGCTCCCAGGCAGTGGTAAGTTGGCGGCTGCTGTTCTTCGTCTCCGTCGCCGGTGTAGTGGATGATCTCGATGCTTGTTTTGGCTCCTCCTCCTCATATTGTTCTTCTTGTGTTCTATGTACTGTGTATGTGGTTCTCTGGTGAATATACGTGGAAAATTGCAAAAAAAAAGATATGTAGTAGTGGGTGAAGGCCAGCACCAACTCTTGGAGGAATCATTTATCGGTCCCATTGAACGCAAGTAGAGTACTTCTCTGTTCTTATCTTGATTGCACACCCGAAATTTGATTTCTTCTCAAGATTCTCAGGATATTGTTGGTGCATAGTAGTTACAGTAAGTCAAGTACCTACCCAGGTCTACTACGGTGGGGTTTGGTGGAGCAAACCTCTGCTTACTCTGACAAGTATATATATCGTTATTACTTTGTTGCAGACTGAGAAGGCACAATGTCAACGCAGCAAGCAAGCATGTCACCCGATGCACCAAAGCCCCTTTTGGGCGCACGCGTTGACCTCCGCTCCTGCCATCCATGGTTATCGATTACGCATCGAGATTGGAGCTCTTCCAGTGTCTGTCAGGGCGGAATGAATCAGCAACCACTAGTGCCGCCACATTTTGCTTTCGCGGCGGTTGATCCTATCGCCTCTGACCAACCGGGAGAGAAGAAGAAGGAGCCACTACACTACGGCCGGCCGTTGTACGTCGTGTCTTGACCGGTGCGGCGTTTAATAGCTGATGACCCGGAATCAACAACCTCGCTCGACCGGTGGCTGACCTGCCGCGGAGTAATGAGCGACCTTCGCGCAGCTGACCTGATCGTAATGTTAAGCACTCGTGCTTCACATGTAGGACGCACTATTTTGGCTCTGTACTTGATGCTCGCGCATGCAGTTTAATCACGCAAGAAACACGAGCAGAGTGTTCTTATTTTCAGTCATCTCGCGTGTTTCTGAACAAACACGCTGAAACAGAGCGCATATCCTATTTGCTGCACCGCCACAAAAATGAAACTCGGAGATTCCATGGCGAAGATAACAATCACAGTGGGATGTAAAGTGCCATGGGTGGCGAGGAGAGGAGATGCTTATGACCGACGGCGGCATGTGATGCTGCTTGACCGCGCGCGTTCCCACCCACACAACACAAATTAACACTGCCGCGCGTGGCTAGAACGCTTTGTGGCTTGCCAAGTTGAGCATTGACACACACCAAACACATTCCTCCTAATCTAATCCCGCCACCCAATTAGCTCCAAGCCGTCTTCTCATTCCCCTTCCCTTCCTCCTCCGTGTTCCGTTGTATATATAAACGCGCGCAACCACAGTTGAGAACAACCAACTCACACCAAACAAAAAGAACAACAACAACAAGATCAGAACCACCGCAGAGCAAGCAACCACACAGAGCCAAGTCAAGTCAAGAGAAGGGAATGGCGATCGCCGTGAGCGGGCAATGGACGCGGCTACGGACGCTGGGCTGCGGCTCATCCGGTGCCGTGGTCTCGCTGGCGGCCGACACCGCGTCGGGGGAGCTGTTCGCGGTCAAGTCGTCCGTGGCCGGAGCCGACGCGGCGCTGCTTAGCCGCGAGCAGGGCATCCTCTCCGGCCTCTGCTCGCCTCACATCATCCGCTGCATCGGCGGCGCGCGCCGCGACGACGGCTCCTACCACCTCTTCCTCGATTACGCCCCCGGCGGCTCGCTCGCCAACGAGGTCGACCGCAACGGGGGACGCCTCGACGAGCACGCCATCCGCGCCTACGCGGCGGACGTCCTGCGCGGGCTGGCCTACATCCACGGCAACTCGCTCGTGCACGGGGATATCAAATCAAGGAACATCGTGATCGGCGCCGACGGCCGCGCCAAGATCGCCGATTTCGGGTGCGCGAGGAGGACGGTGCTGGATTCTGATCGGCCGATCGGAGGCACGCCCGCGTTCATGGCGCCCGAGGTGGCCCGAGGGGAGGAGCAGGGGCCAGCTGCCGACGTGTGGGCTCTCGGCTGCACGATCATCGAGATGGCCACCGGGCGCGCCCCCTGGAGCGACCTCGACAACGTCCTCGCCGCCGTCCACGGATCGGCTACACGGACGCCGTGCCGCAGGTGCCGGCGTGGCTGTCGAACGAGGCGAAGAGTTTCCTCGCCATGTGCTTCGCGAGGGACGCCCGCGACCGGTGCACGGCGGCGGAGCTCTTGGAGCACCCGTTCCTGGCATTGGTACAGGCGGCGGTAGAGGCGAAGGCCGCCAGGGGGGTGTCCCCAAGAGCACGCTGGACGCCGCATTCTGGGAATCGGAGACCGACGACGAGAGGAGGAGGAGGATGAGGTTTTGGAGAAAAATGCGTCAGAGAGGATCAAGTCCCTGTCGTCGTGCTCCGTCTCGGCCTTGCAGGCGGACTGGGATTCCGACGAAGAAGGCTGGATCGACGTGCTCGGCGAGCAGAGTGATGACGTCTGCGATGCGCCAGCGAGCAAGGAGCCGACGGCTGATGTGGCCAGCAGGGCGCCAGGCAAAGTGTTCGGGTCCGCCGCGGCGGTGCCAGCCGAGGGCGTAGCTGTCGTCGTCGGTGGCCTTTCGAGCGACGAACAACTGGACGTCGCGGAGGATGAGACTTTCGGTGGCGATATCCTGGCCGCTGATCCTTCAGTCGATCGTCAGAATAAAGTCTGTTCGAGTTCAGTGATAGATGATGTAGTTTCAGTTGTGATAATACCTTGTAATCGTCGAATAATTGCAATGCAAAAGTTTGGTTTCCCACAAATTCTCATGTTGCCCCGTTCTGATGGTTTCTCCTCAGTTCATACTCTGTTCTGGGCCCGTTCTGATGGTAAGTGTGTCCTTACTGGCGTGTTTGGAGAAAAACACTTGCATCCAATCACAAAAGAAGCCCTCCTACGATTTACTATAGTAAGTAATAAGCACGCCGTGAAGAACAGAGGATGCACCGTGACAGTTTTAGTACTTGCCTTGCTTGTGATACCACGGCAGAGGAAAGAAAGAAAAACCGCAGATGACTGACTGTTTCCTTGTGCACAGAAACTAGCTAGAGATTCGACGACGCGTGCGATTTATTCCGTTGCTAAACAATTCGAATCCAGGTTGACAAGAGATTGGCTGGGCTCGTCGGCCACGAAACAGGCCGGGTCGACACGGGCGGCGTCGGCGTCAAGCTACACCATCTCGTGCGTACTCCTCCGGGCTCCGGCTCAAGTAATTATTAATCGATGGCGCGGCAAGAAGAAAGCCTCCATCCAGAGTGGAAAAGCCAGCCAGCGACGGCGCGGGCCTACAACGTCCGCTAGCTCCTCAAGCCAAAGAAAGAAAAGAAAAGAAGTCGCCGTACCTGCCCCTTTCACGATAGGGGCCGACGCCCTGGGATCCCAACCGGCCAAGCCACCATGCAACCTGGACCGTCTAGCAGGGTCGGTGAGGTCATGCATGCCGGCTGACGCAACCATGTATCACCGGTTCCATCACGCCGTGCTACTACTACGGGCGGCAGGCGGCGTCGCTGACGTGCCGCCGTCCTTGGGTGGTTGTCCGGCCGTCGGTTCTAGCGCGATCCATGCGTGTCGACCAGAACGTACGCGGCATACAGAGCATGGCCGGGCTCAGTTGGCCGCCGCGCGCGTCTGTCTACACCGGCGCCACCTGCCGCGACGTCCGTCGATCTGTGGCTCCTCAGTCGCGCGGCGCCGGTCACCATACATCGTCGACAAATATACGTCCATCTTTTGTTTCTGGGAGCGCGGTGGACAGATGGGCGCCGTCTGATTGGGCCACAGCGGATAAGAACTAGTAGTAGTAGCGGGGAAGAAGACACGAGAGCATGGCCGGGCTCTCAGTCGGCCGCCGCGTCGGTCCATAGTCGCGCGCCGGTCAGCATACATCGTCGACATATATGCGTCGATCTTTTGTTTTTGGGAGCGCGGTGGACAGATGGGCGCCGTCTGATTGGGCCACGGCGCGGATAAGAACTAGTAGTAGTAGCGGGGAAGAAGACACGAGAGCATCTATGGAATCCACGGGGATTGGCATTTTCGCTTTTGGGTCTGGCTGCCGTCTCGTGGAGCGCAAGAGTCCACTGCTTTCGGTCTTGCCTCTCTCATGCTCTATGTTTGCCGGGACACGCTCGTTAGGACTAACGGGGACTTCCTGACTATTTTTCTAGAGAGATCCATAACATGCATATAGTTTCTGTAGATAAATGGATGGCAAGAACTAGCTGAGTGCAGTCGTCAGCTATGGTAGACTGTTCTAGTGGCATAACTACACTGATGGTTGGCAAGCTAACAGGTTATCATCTCGATTGCCAGGTGTTATATCATCTCCATCAACGAAAAGTGTAGGTGAACACGAGAGGTAAAAATATGCACTGTTGTGGCCAACTCAGCGTCTCAGCGTACTTTGGCGGCAACGAACAGCAACAGGTGGAATGGCCAGGTATTTCTAGACCACCTGGCACCAAACATATGCACAGTCCACAAAACAATTCAGCTTGCTTACCAAACTTAGATCATCTCCAACGGCGCTTTCAATAGACGGTCCCGACAAGTGTGTCGGACGGGCGCTATTGGAAACGCCGGCACTAGTTGCCACTCTATTGGACGGTCACATATAATGAACATCAAATAGTGCATAGAAATCAAATGGCCAGTGGTGTCTCACTCGTTGCCACCTCCGGTGTGATCTCCGTTCAGCTCTCCTCCGCTGTCTCCAGTTGCCCCGTCGCCTCTGGCGTTGGTTCACCCGGTAGTAGACCCATTTCATGCAAAATGTGTTGTTGATAGATCACATGCCAAGCCCGCGCCGGCGTTGTCATGTTCAAGAGGTCGGTCGTCAAGATCTTGGCATCCTCTTTCATCTTTTGACCACAAATTATGACGCATCCGAGACCACCTTCATTCTTGACGTGTTTACGACGACAACCGCTTGGTCGTCAAGCTTGGTGGCTTCAACTTTCTCAAGCGCAAACGACGAGGCATTAAATATATGTGATTGCATTTTGCTTTAAGAGAGATGAGACCTCGGCGAGGCACTTGTCAATCGTTGCTTGCACCGACGCCAATTTGGATGCCCCATACTTGTCGGCTTTTGCCATATTCTTCCCGATTGGTCGTCCCTCCGAGGCGACTGAGGGGTGCGCCGGCCCATCCAAATCAACCTTGTTGTCGCCGTTGGGATCCCACGGGCGCTTTCTTGCCGTCTGCCCTGGCGCGCCGCGCGTTTCTGACGGTCGTAAGCATCGCCTATTTATCCTCCGTCACCCTAGGACGCGGCACGAGGATGCGGGGCCGTCGACATCGGCGGGTGGACTAAATGCGATAGCGGCTGCTTGTGCTCGGCGGCAACGGGGTTGGCAGCAACCCGGGTGAATGGGAAGTACTTTGGAAGGGGAAAGTGAAGTAGGATTTTATCTATGTCAATGATAGATGGTCCCGTCTAAAAAATGTGACGTGGAAGAGGTTATCGCCGCTGTCCGGCACTCGCAGGCCGCTTCCTAGGGACCGGAATCATGGTGGGGTTGCCGGACCAGGTATTGGCCCCATTCGCCAAAAACTATCACTACTGGGGCCGTGGCCGGGCGCCGTTTTTTATTTCGCTTAAAAAAACTACTTAATGGAAAGAGGCAACTCTTTTGCTTCATTTAAAAAAATTACTATTGTTAATGTGCGAACACAGCAGAAAAGTCACAATGTTGTAATAATTGTTGAAAAGAAAAAAAAGACGCCAAGACCATGCTGAAGGTCAACCGACCTGGCGAGCCCAAAGTCAATACGCGAGCAGTGCCTCGTCAATCATCTACTAGTATTAGTATTCCAATTAATGTCGGCTACCTTATTGTTTACCAGTATACTTTTTTTTTTTGAGGAAGGATCCAATATATTGAAAGGAAGCTCAGCACTTTACAAACAGGTCCCCAACGAAACAGGAAATTACAAAGGAAACCAGGAAAAGTGCAGAAAGCACCCTAAAGCACCGAGAAGAAGCTCAATTGGATCCTCAAACCGCGCCCAGAACTCCTAGCCGCCGGCGACGACGCCGTACCTCCGTCCGCTGAGAAGGAGACGCACCCACGCGTTGTAGAAGGCCGCAAATCCCATCCGCCGCAGAGCACCGGAATCTAACCTCGATGAACGACCACGGCCGCAGCGGCACCTTCGCAGCTCCACCCAACTCCCAGCCGCGACACCGGCGACGAAGACCACCTGCACGAAGACCACACCACCTCCAGAGCCCACTCTCCTCACCACCACGGTAGGCCAGAGCGGAAGCGCCGGAGGAAACCAACCACACCACCTGCAACAAAAACGAGAGCCCGACCACCTCCCACTTCTCCCCTCGCCGCCACGGCCGGCCGGAAAAGCAAAGGAGGAGGAGGGCACCCGACGAAGCTTCACGTCCTCTCCGGCACCGAGGCCGGAACGGAGAAAAGAGGGGAAGCACCAAGCCCACCACACCGACGCCACCATCTCCGTCTTCGGCGACGCCGCACGGGCACACACACCTACACCTACTAAACTACTCACACGGACGGAGCCGAGGCTCCCCCCCACCTCGCGGCGCCGAAAACCGGCGGCCGGAGGTGGAGGGGAGCAGCAAACTCGCCGGCGAACTCTCGCCTCGCGGTCGCCTCCCTTATCGCCTCAGAGCACTGTAGCAAGGGATAATTACACCTCTAGCTCTTTCCCATATTTACCAGTATACTTTTTAAGCAAAACTCGGTGTTTTATCCTAGCCCAACAGTATCATACCACTTTGTTTGTGGGGTGTACTGTACTATCTACCACTGCTTTTCTAAAAGGACTCAAAATTCTAAAATATGAGGCAACGCAAATATAACGCCATCCACTGCGACGCAAGCAACGAGACGTGTCGCGCTCCGCCACCAAGAACAAAACGACAGTACTTCTCCGGTTTCCCCACGTGAAAAAATACTCCATCAAGAGCAGAAAACGCTGTGCTCTTGACACTTGTCGATGAGACAACTGTGACAGGTAATGGAGGATTCGGGGTGGAGCACCTACCAACAATGCCAACTCACTACCACGATTAATATGCAGCGGTGAGAACTCATACTCCCTCCGCCCTGGAATAAGTATACATTTAGCTTTTGTACTAAGTCAATTTTTTAAAAATTTGACCAACTTTATAGAAAAAGGTATCAATTTGTATGACATCAAATTGATATATTTTGAAACTTCATTTCAAGACAAATCTAGTGATACCAATTTAGTGTCATAAATGTTGGCACTTTTCTCTATAAAGTTAGTCAAACTTTAATAAATTTGACTTACCACTAAAGATAGAAGTACACTTATTCGCGAATGGAGGGAGTACTTGTATCTCGAAAATGAGTGGTACTGTCTGTTTTTTTAAACCGGGAACTATCTGTTATCTGTCGTTAACTAATGAGCTGAGCTGAGAATGATTCGATTGATGCGAGGGGGGATCGTCTCTTCGCTGGCATAGGCCAAGGGGATGTGATGTTTATCACCAAGCGTGATTATAGGCCTACATCACTTTTCTTCCTCCGATTGTCCTAAATTCAGAGTAAGTGCTGTGATTGGTTTCTTCTCGCCGTCGTCATCGAGCATTTTAGATTGGAGGCGCACGCATCTAATCCGAGGCTCCTTGCAGCCATGCAGTGCAACCGATAGAAGAACATGGATCAGCAAAACACGTCTCCCTTGTTAAATTATTCCGGACACATTTCACGGGCAACCAATTGAAGTCGTTCCAAATTCTGATTGTCCTAGGCTCCTAGCATGGCTGAGTCAGGAAAGCAATACCTATCATTTCTGTTTAGAAAAAACAAGGCAAAAACTAATTATTTTAGTAATTGATTCGGAAAAAAGAGTTTCAGTTATTTATTGGAAATCGGAAAAGGGAGAGAAAACCGGTACTGTTAGAGTATATTTGTGATACGGAAAGATATGGTAGAGATAGGATTTGTTTCTTGTCCTGTACTCCAAGTCGGTCTCTTGTACTCCTATATATACTCACCCATGAGATTCAATAATTCATCCATCATATTCCGCCAATCTCATAATTCTACATGGTATCAGAGCGGCAAGATCCTTGACCTAGCCGCCACCGCGCTTCCGCACCGCGCAGCCCCCGAGGAGGTCAATCTCCATGATCTCCGCCGGGGGCCGCGCCGCCCGTACCTAGGGTTCGTCCGCCGTTCGGTTGATCGGCTGCCCTAGAGTCTTTTTTTTATCTATAGATCGGTTTTTTTCTCCGTCGGTCGCTCGACCAGAGTTTTCTTTTTTGATTTGCCGATCATAGATCGGATTGCGTCGCCCACCGCCCGTCGTCTTATCGCGTCTCTACTCCGACAACGGCATCGACCTGCATCGGCCCGCTCCTCGACAGCCGGCTATCGCGGTCGACTCGCCGGCGCCGACTCCGCACCGGCCGGCTCCATGAAGCCGGCTATCGCGGCCGACTCGGCAGCGCCGACTCCGCACCGACCGGCTCGTCTTCACTGACCGCACAGCAAGGCCGGACGCGTCGTCCAAGGGACGCCTCGACGCGTCGCAGCCGGCTTCTCGCTTGCACGGTCTCCATCACCGGTTCGTCTTCGCCGTCATCGCTCGGGACTTCACCGACAACTTCGCCATCGACTCTGATCTGCGCGTCGTCGTCGCCGCTATGGCGCGTACCGTGCCACGTCGGTCTGATCAACCGATCGCTCGCCTGTCTACGCCAAGCACGTCCCCGAGCACGCGCCTACCACCGATCGAGCTGCAGGCTGCCACCGCGTCGACCCTTCGGGCTGTCGCGCCGCCGCCTTTGGTCCATGTTATCGGCTTCCAACGCGCCTTCCCAGGCGTGTACGCCGCCAGTGGTACCCAGCCGCTGCACTGACTCGCGCCCCGTAGCTACGCCGCCCCCTTCGGCTGTAGCGTTGCTGCATGCGCGCGGTCTTCATCACCGTCCCCCGCGCATCGACTTTTTCGGCTCCCACCGAGCCACCTCCTATGACGCGGGTCGCGAACCGTCCGCACATGGTTTTCGTCACACCGCCGGGTTCTTCCTCGCCTACTTCGAGTAACGCTGCCGCCATTCTACAGGTAACCTGCATGGCCACTCTGGCCGTCGCAGGTCCCGCTGATCACACCATGTCCAGGCGTCCAGCATGGCCACTCCAGGACACCGCTGTCTTCGCCGCCTTCTACGTCTTCGTCCACCACGACCTCATCGCCAGCGTTATCTTCTCATCCCCGACTACGTCTACTCCGACAACCGTGGACGACATCGGCACCTTCTACCCCACGCCGATTGGCGCCGCAACCGTTGTCGAGTCCTCCTCTGCTAGTCCCTCTGACACTGGCGTATGGTTCATGGTGGTCCCTGCCCCCGCACGCACGGTACTGGCAACACCGGTGCATGCCTTCGTCCCGACGTGTCCCCGAGTCCGGCAAGCTCGGGTCGGCGCCTCGTCTTCAGCGGCTTCGACAACGTCCTCGGCATCGACTCCCTCCTCTACGATTGCCTCGACTACGTCACCGAGTTCTTCTATGCGTACTCGGCTCTGGCAAAGCCGGAGTATGCCTTCGTCCCCGACGTGCGCCTTGTTCTGACAAAACAATGGCCGCACCTCGCCCTCGACGGCTCGGACTGCATCGTCTCCGGCATCGGCATCCTCGACGACTGCCTCGACGCGTCTCCGTCCTCTTCACGCGCACTATGGCCCGCGGCTTCATGTGCGTCTACCTCGACACCGGCAACCCGACCACGACATCGGCCACGGCGACCCCTCGCACGGCTACCCCGACCAAGGCTGCACCGCCCAACGCTCTCGGCTCCCTCGGAGTTTGGTAGGAAGTTTGGTGCCCCGCTAGAACCCACACCATTTTATATTCATTGGTGGTTGCTCTAAACAATGTTGTTTGAAATGTCAAGTATCAATCATGTACATTGTGTTAAATTTTGACTTGCTAGATAATTTGACCACGAAAAAAAGAAGTGAATAATAATTTTATCGGTATCAGTTTGTACTCTAAAAGTTTCTGCACATATGTTTAATTAATCATGCACTAGAAACCACAATTGAGATATTTCTTAGATTATATTCTTTCTTTACCACAAATATGTTTAAACTATATAGATTATAAATTGAAGAAGCAATACTTCTATTATATATTGTTATAAGATACAGTTTACTATTTTTCATTCATACTCGGTACAAATAACAAATATATCAACTAATAGTTAGTAAAATTGCAAGTTACGTGGCTAAATTATGCCAATAAATAGAAATCTATTTTTTTGTAGCAACATGCTTAAAATAAGATCTATATAAGTACAAAAGTTAAGTAAAAATTATATTTATTGCTCCTGCCCCAAAGTTCCAATGGACCCGCCATGGGAGGAGTAGGGTATTACCCGTCTCAAGTGGGCCCAAATCTATGTAAACGTGTGTTTGGTTGCCGAACTCAGCCTGAGTAGGTTAGGATGGTCCATGATTTGCTCATGTTTGGTGCCAACTGACCTGAACGGAACCACCCTCGACTTTTGAATATTCGCTACATATTTGAGATCGATCGGTTCGTAGAAAATGGTTGCACCATTCGGCCCACCTCCTCACGCGCCACTCGCCTCACCTCCTCATCGCATCTCACCCCCTCCTGAAACTCTCCTCTCGTTCCTCTCCTCTCAACTGTAGGCGGCGGCGGCAAGATGTTCCCGGAGTGGCAACTGCGACGGCTCGCATCCTCGCCTCCTCCTGCTGGTCGCGTCTCATTTCTCCATCCTCCTGCTGGTCGCGCGGTGGCAGTAGACATCGATGTTGAATATTGTATACCGGTTCGGTTAGGGTTAGGGTTTAGTCTCTCTCTCTCCCTCCTATATATATATGTACCTTTGGTGATTATCAATGTGTGGAATATAGATTTCTATCCAACAGCTATGGAGGGCATGGGGTGAACCGGAGGTTGGAGGGTAGTTTGCATGCAGTTCACAGAGCTTTTTCGGTCATGTTCCCCCCAAAATAACAATTTTTCCTTGCAATTAGACTTTGTTCCACCTTCTAATGAAAAATGCACCGTGCGTGTAACATTTCTTACATTAATGGAACTACAGATTAACACTTTGTTTGTGGGGGGCAGAATAACACTTATTTAGTATTATTACTTTGTGGCTAACCGCTATCTACAAATAAACATATTTGATTGTGGCTAACTGTAATCGATTTACCCCACACAAAAAAACTGTCATCGATTTAATTTGCAGCTCCATTTCTCAGCCGCAATCCAATATTCTCCGGAATTGCAAGGTTCATCAGCTCACACGAGCGTGAGAGAAGCGATGACGTGGCCTAAGAACCTTCCCCGGTCCCCGGAGAAGAGAGGACACGAGCGCTCGGACGCGGCCTCCTCGTTTGCCAAATCGAGGTCGTTTTCCATCTCCTTTCCCCTCTCTCCGAACCCAAATCTGCCAATCCCCACGTGCTCCGCCATGAGGCCACGTTGTCGACGCCTCCAAAGCGCGGGGCCCACATGCCAGTGTCCCGTCGACGCGGAGCCTCCCGCTTCCTCGCGCTCCTCCGTCGTCACATGCTTTTCACACTACAACGCGGGGATCGAAACCAGGCCACCTGTTCGCGTATCTTGTCCGGCTCCCGCCATATATATACACGCCGAGCCGAGCTCCACTTCGTCAAATCGCAGAAACCAATCGAACTCCGAGCAACCACAACAAATTCGAAAACAAGAAATGGATACAGCGGTCAGCGGCAGGTGGACACGCGTCCGCACGCTCGGCCGCGGGGCGTCCGGCGCGGTGGTGTCCCTCGCCGCCGACGACCTCTCGGGCGCGCTCTTCGCCGTCAAGTCGGCGCGCGCGGCCGGCGCGGAGCAGCTCAGGCGCGAGGGGGACATTCTGTCCGGGCTCTGCTCGCCGCACGTCCTGCCGTGCCTCGGCTTCCGCGATGCCGCCGCGGCCGGCGAGTGCCAGCTGTTCCTCGAGTTCGCGCCGGGCGGCTCGGTCGTGGACGTCGCCGAGAGGAGCGGGGGCCGGCTCGAGGAGTGCGCGATCCGGGCGTACGCCGCGGACGTGGCCAGAGGGCTGGCCTACCTCCATGGGCGGCGTCTCGTTCACGGGGACGTCAAGGGGAGGAACATCGTGGTCGGCGCCGACGGCCGAGCCAAGATCGCCGACTTCGGGTGCGCCAGGATGGTGGGCTCCGATCGGCCCATCGGGAGCACGCCGGCGTTCATGGCGCCCGAGGTGGCGCGGGGCGAGGAGCAGGGGCCTGCCGCCGACGTCTGGGCGCTGGGCTGCACGGTCGTCGAGATGGCCACCGGCCGCGCCCCGTGGAGCGACATGGACGAAGTCCTCGCGGCGATGCACCGGATTGGCTACACGGACGCCGTCCCGGAGGTGCCGGCGTGGCTGTCTGCAGAGGCCAAGCACTTCCTGTCCATGTGCTTCGCGAGAAACGCCCGCGACCGGTGCACGGCGGCGCAGCTGCTGGAGCACCCGTTCCTGGCATCGGCCGGCTGCGGCGTAAAGCCGGAGGAGGTGGCGACCAAATGGGTGTCTCCCAAGAGCACGCTGGAGGCCGCACTCTGTTGGGAGTCCGACACCGAAGACGAGGACATTTCAGAGAGCCCTGCCGAGAGGATCACAGCATTGGCGTCCTCCTTCTCGTCCTTCCCGGATTGGGATTCAGACGAAGGCTGGATCGACGTGCTCAACGAGAGCTGTGAAGCTAGCGATGCCGCCGCGGACAAGGTCGGCGAGGACGACTGCATTCCGACTGAAGCCATGGAAACAGAGCCCGATTTCTCCGAAGCATACGTGGCGGACTCTGGTCGTGTGTCTACAGTAGGATCAACCGCTCTGTTAGTTGAGCAGCAGACAGAGTTTTGTCGGGTTTCTTCAGTGACCCACTTGTATTTCCTCCCTGTCATTACCTTTGTTGAAAGTGAAATAACAGAATCTTTATTGCGTCAAATTATTATCCCCACTTTTAAATTCCTTCTAATTAGTTCTGCCGAATCGGTGTGGCGTGACGACTCCACAAACGGTGCCCTAGAGATAGATATGCATGAACCATTGCCAAGCGTTAGCATAAGCATATCTTCCCCTCTCATGGGGCCATGCTAAAAGGAGTTACCAGATCATGCTAGTCCCGGCCAGAGGACGCCACCTTCGAAACACTTGGATCATCTAGCCTTTCTTGCCTTGTGCAGTTCTCGTCAGTTTCCGGTTAGGAATGCTGATCACCAAGCTGATTGCTCAACAAAAAAGGAACTTATAAAATAAGGAGATTGCGTACAAATTCATCAGATAACCGCATTCACCTACTAGAGTAAACCAGATAAGACCAGAGTTCCTCTTAGACTCTTAGTGACAAAACAGTGATCTGGTCAATGGGGGTTCTTGTGACACTGGCTAGCTAAGCGAAAACAAAAAAGGTTCAGACATCCTGCCCTGATCCCAAGTGATGTCCAAGTGGCATGCAGCGTGCTCCGAACACCCAGGTGTTCTTCTCAAACAGTGTGGAGCAAGCTGCCGTACACTTTGCTATTTGCCACACGTGGAAGGAGCTCCATGCATGAGCTTGTTCAAATCCTCAAGGCTAGCTTACCGCGACACGCGTCCAAAACTCTCGGAAGGAAAGCTCTTCCGTGAAACCTCGGTGCATGTTTTAGATTTTCCAGCTCTGGCAGCTTGGCTGTACAAGTGGCGCGGATTATGCATCTAGCCTTGCGTGTTTTCTTACCAGAAAGAAAGGTGCCTGATTTAAAATTTTGTTCCATTTTTATTATGGATACTGGAACTCGGGTTCTAACCTTTAGGCACACTAGCTAGTTTGCACTTTGCTGTTGGTTATCCTATTTAAACAGAGCGAGTTCTTCTTCATGCTGTAGAAGGATTTGGTCGCCAATACATCATCTGAAAAGATTGTCAACAACCTTGCTGTGAGCCAACTACATTAACATTTTTATTGCTGGTTCGATCATTTAATTTAATTTTCTGAATGCGTCTTGGTGGTTCGATCTCCAGATGCAAGCCAGCGCATCTGCGTGGCGGACTAGTTTAGCTGCTGGCTGCCTCTAGAACCCTAAATTGGTGCATTCTTAGGGAGGCTGCAGTGCGGCACCCAACCTGTTAGGTCGGGGTGGCGTCGAGAAGTCAACACTCCACAACGAAACGATCTTTCTGCTTAACGGTCTGGGCACCCAAGATATTAGCTGCATATCATATCAATCAAGCGGTTGAGCAGCAAGAATCCCGTGCATATGTAAGCCGTGCGCACAGTCGCCACATCTCACTGATGACCTCACTTTCTTCAGATATCTCACTTTTAGGAGGTCCAGATTTCCACTTGACATTTTTGGTATGGACAGGTCGAACTGTATTTCCGTCTGGAAGAAAAGGTAGAACTTGAACGGTATTTGGTTTGGACTGTGATTTGTTCTCCCTTAAAAAAACCTGCGATTTGTTTTCATGAAACTGAGCATATGGTTAGTTAAACTGTCGGCTCATTGCAGTAGTTGGATAGTGCTGATGTGCAGCAGTTAAACGTGGCTGCAGGACATGGTGCTGCTTGACGCACACCCGCCGGCCGCCGCCATACAAGTCTTCCTTTCGTCTCGCCTTGCTCCATTCCAGATCAGGGAGAACCTTCCTAGTTCCTACCTAGCTGGACAAACCTAAAGAGGAGATGGCATCCTGAGTAGCATACACAATTAGCGGCACAGATGCATGAACTTGAGGATAAATCTGACTAGTGGGGCCAGCGCGAGTCGGCCAGATACAAACGTCCCGGGGTTGCACGTCAGATTCACTCACTCTGCCGTGCTGAACCGCTGCTTCGGTCACTCCGCACGCTACACTGGCGTTAGTGCTTACGCCTCCTCTAGAAAAAGAAGAAAAATCCCACCAAGTAATACTACTTCCTCTGGGCATAAATATAACAAGTTTTACCTATCCAACATGTTGTCTACATGCGCACTAATATGAGTGCACATACAAAATAAAATATGTGTACATACATCTAGATATATGTTTTTTAGAACAAAGACCGAAAACGGCCCGGCGATAAATTAATAGCGCCAGTCGGCTAGAAAGATACACAGTGCTGAACCCAGCATACAACACAACCCCGCACACACACAAGGAACATAAACTACTAGGCGATTGCAGGTGAACTCCGAAAAACACCGCCACCGTCCACACACGTAGACAGGCTCCACCAGGAGGCCTCAAAGGGACGCCGAGGAGCCACGCTCAATAAGGGGGCCACAAAGCGACGCACCGTGGAGATAAGGTGAGTACCGACGAGCACCGCCACTGAACACAGAAGCTGCAGACACGTAATCACCGAAGATCACCGCCACCGTCCACACAGGTAGACAGGCTCACCCAACCCCTCAACGGGCCGTCGAGGAGACTAGGACGAAAACCATCGCCACTGGCCACAAAGCAGCTAGGCTCAACAAGGGGGCCACAGAGAGACGCCGGTGAGATAAGGTGAGCGCTGACGAACACCGCCACTGACCACAGCAGCTGCAGACAGGCACCAGGTAGCTCCACACAAGAAACGCCGATGTGCAAAGGGAGTTGTGGACCTTGTCGGAGATAGCTTGGAGAGAAGGTTGCCACGGCAAACACCTCCCAACCTCTCCGGAGAGCAACAACCCGTGTACTCCAAGGCGGGGTCTTCAAGAAGAGAGCGACGCCAAAACGCCGCCACCGCCCGACCCAAAGGTCTAAGATTTTCATCCGGAGCAAAGGACCAAGATGAGCCACTACGATGCCTCCAAGGAGGGAACGGCGTCCACGGACGTCGCCGCCGCGGCCCGAGAAGATCCCGGGGAAGGGTTTCCCCTCGGCGTACACTCTCCGCCTTCTACACAGGACACCAGATGTCGCCAAGACGACACCGACACCACTGCCACACGCTGTTGCTCGCCAGCAAACCTGCCGCCCACACGGCTGAGGTCGCCGGCCAGCACCCGAGACATTGGCTCGCCCGCCAACCAAGAAGTCTCCCACCTTTCAGGGCCGCCGCCCCGGCATCCCAACTCTGCGCACCGCAAACTGAAGGAAGACGGAAGCCGCCACCACCCCAAGGAGTGCGGACATCGGACGAAGGCACGCGAAGACTGGCCGGCGGCGGCACCCAAGCCGCCACCCTGGACCCGAGAGAAGAGCGCCTCCGGCAGATCGACACCCAGCAGGCCCCTTGGCTGCCGTCGACCTCAGATCTGGGGGTGGGGTCGATGGGCTCGAGCTCGGGGCCCCTGCCCCGACCCGAACGCACCGCGGCCTGCGACCGAACGCCCGACCACCACCACCCAACCCTCCTCGCCATGGCCTCCTGTCCACCGCGCCGACGCCAAGATCCAAGGAGGTTCCTTCGACCCCAGCCTACCGAGAGCAGAGCAGCGCCGCTCGCCGCAGCCGCATCCACCACGAGCACGCCAGAACCGCGCAGCCACCACGCCGCCGGCAAGCAGCCACGCTGCGGCGCCCCACGCCCAACGCCACGCCCCCACCGGCCGCGTCGGCCCACGCCGTCACCACCGAGCGAGGGGGAGAGAGATCCCCGCCGCCGCCAGCGCCGCCCGGCTTTGCCCGGCGACGCCCTCCGGCGGCGGCGAGGGGGAGGGGAGGCGGGGAGGAGGCCGAGTGTTGCGGCGGCTAGGGTTTCGCCCCTCCGCTCGCGGGAGCGGACGGGACAAAGGGGGTTTCTTTTCAATCTAGATATATGTGAATGTGAACAAATGCTAAAACATCTTATAATATTAAAAAACGGAGGGAGTACTTACCAATCAGTGGAATAAAGAAAGAAAAAGAAGTAGAAACCCGTCCTGTTTCTGTGAACGGATGACCATTTCAAGTTTTGGAGTTGGATTGTTCGACGGCGGCGCCGGTAGCGCAAAAAAAAAAAAAACCACAGTCCACAGCGAGCAGAGCAAGCGTCTGATCTAACAAACAGGATGCGCAGGAAGTTTCGTAATTTTGAGATTATGCGTTTTACAGACAGTAGACCAGGCCACTGGTCTTGTGCTAGACTTGTTCTATGTGGTCGTTCAGTCAATCAAGGTATGAAACGCAAGCCGCCGGCCGGGGGACGACGAGCTCAGAATAGTCTCGCTAAACTTAACCACGAGGTCGCATTTTGGACCTTTGGCTGCAGGAAACAATTAAGAGATGCATGCCTTTTTATACTGCATGATGTTCAAGTTCAACAGACGAAACATAAGCTTGAGATGAGTTTTTTTTATTACTGTACGGTTGACGACCAGAGCTTATAATAGGTAGACTGAATTCTCTATTCTAGGCACGTTTTATTTGCCAAGTCAGAACACGTGACTGACTGATCTGGCCGAGCAATTTGCCCTGCAGAATGGTTCAGCGTTAATTTTTTTTTTTGCGACGAAGATACAGTACATATGCCAAGAAACTTACAGAAAAGCTCAGGAAAACAAGAAAATTACAAAGAAGCCCTTCCCGACGTGCAGACCGCTGCGCCGGCGAAGCCCGCCGCAACACCTCCGAAACTCTGGACTGGGAGGCCCCCCACGCGGATGGGGAGTTGACGCTCCTCGGTGCCGTAGCACCACCCTGCTCGATAAAGAACAACGCCGTCTTGGACACACGCACCTGCGTCTCCGGAGTCGTCAAACGCCGGATCCGCCTTCTCTCGGACGCCGGCGTAGGGGGAGACCTCTCGCGCGCTCCGGAGAGCCACGAACAAGGCCGGGACGGTGGATCCGCGGCGGAGCTCCCTCGGAGCCGCACCATCGGAAGAGGAGATCACCGCCACAAAAAGCCACTCCGGCAACGCCGCACCCTCCCCAACGCCACCAGCTAGCACACCCCGACGCACCCCTAGACTATGTACACGCCCCGATCCATGGATTCCCCGTCCTCCCGCCGCCGAGGCGGCCGCCGGAAGGCGGGGAATCACAAGAATCGCCGGCGGCGAGCCTGTGCACGCGAGATCGCCCAAAAGTTCGCCCTTTACTGTAGAAGGAGAAAGGGAAAGAGGTCCAGCTCTCTGTTTGTGGTAGGTTCAGCGTTAATTCCCGCCTAACATGCCATAAAAATAATGTAGCCACAGGATCGGAGGAGATCATGGAAGGGAACGTGCAGCTGCCTATAGAGCTAGCAGAAGAGGTCTGATCGATCGAGTGACAGAGAACCATCTTGATCGATCGCGGCGACCTAACATGCATGTTTCCTGAGACCGAGCTCTAGCTCGAGTGGCCTGGGTCGCTGGTGAGCACCCAGCCCGCCAGAGTTCGACTCCGCGCTGGAGCGAATTTCTGTGTGTCTCACCCGCTGCACTGTTCACCGCTGCACTGTAGGAAACACTGTTCTCTGAACAGTGCTTTAAAATCGCAGGTGCCTCTCATCGTCCACGTGCCACAGGAGAGGTCGACGTGCCCGTCGGTCCCGAGCGCTGGTCTTCGGATAGGTCTCTCAGGACGAATTAGGGATATAGGTTGTACGTCTAGTTTAGACATATAGGTGGGGTTTGTGTGTGCGTGTGGTGTGTGTTCCTGTATGTCCGATCAGATACTACAACTTGTACTTTCAGGAGAGGCTTCAAAAAAAACATGCATGTTTCCTGTTAGATCGATCGGCTGAACTGAATGAATCACGCACGCGCGGTGACAGACACCGCTCGCTCCAGTGACAGCCGCAGGTTGCTCTCATCACTCGTATGTGACGGATGCAAATGCTTTCTGCGACGCTCACGTCTGCACATGATTAGGGATCAGCGAAGCTAATTCCACGTTTGTTATCCGTATCTGCGCCATGCCTCCATCTCTATCGCTAGGGATGAAAATAGAACGGATACGGACGGAACTGAATGATGTCACATTTGTTTTCATATTTTTTGACGAAAGCGGAAACAAATACAGAAACACCGAAAACAAATACGAAAACAAATATTGTCGGAATCAGATATGGACCGAATACGGTGCAGACACGAAACATAAAGCGGATGTTTGCCGGAACCAAGAGACCCCTTAAATAATGCAGGAAAACTCAATGAAACCAACAAACTTGTCATTTCTCTAAGGTGAAATAAAATATACGAGATGTCGTGACTATATAATATAGTGTGCATGAGTTGTCAACTTTGGCAATATGAAAAAAAAACCTACTATCGTCCCTAATACTAGTGCAACATTGAAATGTCGAACTGGGAACTACTCCAGAGAGACAGCATATGCGAGTACATATGGCCTAAACAAGTTCGCTTAAGGGTATTTTTATTTTTTTATTCATATCTTAGATTGTGCCTAAATGTTTCTGCTAAAATTACTGGGACTGTTGAATTTGGAAAGCACCACATAGGAAAACGGAAAGTTCCGTATTGCCGGAAATGGAATTTCCGTTTCCGTGGTCGTTCCGCCGGAATATGCCGTTCCGTTTCCGTTTTGCGAAATTCCGTTTCCGTTTTCGTATTTTCATTCCGTTTCCGTTTTTCCGCGGAAAAGTCGGAAAGATTCCGCTCCGTTTTCACCCCTATCTATCGCTGCACATTGCTCTTCTACTGCCCACAGGAAGCTAGCGATATTTCAATCAATTAATGATTGAGTTATTTTCCTTTTATTCGTTTGTGACATTTATCACCCCATTTAGTAAGAAATACGTCACGTTTGAAATTTTAAAAACGATCTTACACCATTTGTACTTTCTGCATGTTTTGTTAGACTAGACAGGCATGTTAGATCTACCTGGAGTGAAAAAAATATCGGAGAGCGACGATCATGTTGACCCTTCACTTCACCATATGTTCAATTTCTCCTTATTGTCATGATATTTTTGAGTCACAATCATCATCTCACACCTTTCCCAATGGATTTGCATCAGAAAAAGTGTCTCCAAAGTTTCTAAAATGGTAACCCATACGATACTTCAACAAATGTATGACTAGAGGGTAAAAAAAAATACAATTCAACAAATTATATGGCAGTGGTGAGAGTAACAAGTATGATATCATCTCCTTCGGTATATATCAAAAAATAAATGTCAGGATTCTTCAGCAGCCACGTCCATCCGTCCAAAGTAGCACACCATCGATGATCGACCCAAAAGAGTTGACATCACGCTCATCATTGATAAAAGTCCACTCAAATATGCAAAGTAGCTGTATAGTGCTACTAATTAAATCGCCTCAGCTATCCGCCTCTGGCCCATAAAGTCCTTTTCTTTTTTGCGAAACTCTGGCCCATAAAGTCAAATACGCCCAATTGCATCATATCGCCTTCGAAATGACGCCACGCTGATGCACTCATCCACCGTTTTTTATTTCGCTTAAAAAAAACTACTTAATGGAAATAGGCAACTCTTTTGCTTCATTTTAAAAAAAATTACTATTGTTAATGTGCCAACACAGCAGAAAAGTCACAATGTTGTAATAATTGTTGAAAAGAAAAAAAGACGCCAAGACCATGCTGAAGGTCAACCGACCTGGCGAGCCCAAAGTCAATTCGCGAGCAGTGCCTCATCAATCATCTACTAGTATTAGTATTCCAATTAATGTCGGCTACCTTATTGTTTACCAGTATACTTTTTAAGCAAAACTCGGTGTTTTATCCTAGCCCAACAGTATCATACCACTTTGTTTGTGGGGTGTACTGTAAATTTTGAGGCAAACACAAATATAACGCCGTCCACTGCGACGCAAGCAACAAGACGTGTCGCGCTCCGCCACCAAGAACAAAACGCCAGTACTTCTCCGGTTTCCCCACGCGAAAAAAAATACTCCATCAAGAGCAGAAAACGTTGTGCTCTTGACACTTGTCGATGAGACAACTGTGACAGGTAATTGGGGATTCGGGTGGAGCACCTACCAACAATGCCAACTCAGTATCACAATTTGTTATGCAGCAGGTGAGAGCTCATACTTGTATCTCGAAAATGAGTATGGAACTGTCTGCTATCTGTCGTGAACTAATGAGCTGAGCTACGAATGATTGTTGCCAGGGGGTCGTCACTTCGCTGGCATAGGCTAGGGGAGATGTCATGTTTATCACCAGGACGTGATTACAGTCGCACGCGTCTATTCCAAGTCCCTTCACGGGTGTTTCAGATCGGAGTAAATGGCACTGGCGGTCACACAACTCGTCCGCTATGTGCACTTAAGTCACATAACTGGAGAAATGTCCAAAAATATAGGGGGTTTTCTGCAAAATTACATGTCCACGTCAGCACTCCTGCAACGGAAAACGGACTGACATGTGGGGTTTGTGACATGCGTGTACCAAAAGTCCAGTTGTGTGACCAAAAAATCACGTTCTCCAGTTGTGTGACTTAAGTGAACATAGCGGACGAGTTGTGTGACCGCTAGTGCCATTTACTCTTTCAGATCGGCCAAAACGCCTCTATTCCAAGTCCCTTTACTGCAGTTCTTGGGTGGGAGAGCATGCCGTTAATTGATCGTTTGTAGAAATAACAAGATTTTTAACGGTAAAAATTCTTCTACTATGTAGGTCATCTACCTTGTACAAGTTTGATCTGTTCATGGTCATCTCCATAACGTGTGGAGAATCGATACCAATTTATGGAGGTGTCTAAGCGGTTGAAAAATTCGTCAAGAGAGTTTTTATCCTACATGGATGGCGCGATATGTAGGGATTGGGCCTCCATCACCATGGAGAAGGTGGTCCAACCCTTATTTATTTTTTGTCTTAAACTGAAATAGGAGAAAATAAAATGAAATAGTATGATATTGATATAACTTGGTTTTGATTTTTTTTCCAAATAGAGCATAATGCACAAATGACTTTTTTTGTCAACAATACACAATTTTAACTATATTTTTCATAAGAAAAAATGCAACGATGCCATATATACATCTCAATACATACACTTCGGAAGTATTTACATGTTTAATTCCGTGCAACATTTTTATTTCATAAACTAGCTTAGAACTTCTATACACCAAATGATAACAAGCACATTGGATAAGAGCACATCAAATAATAAATTTACATATGCAAACATAATAGAATCCAAACCATTTTATATTCATTTGTGATTACTCGATCTAAACAATATTGTTTGAAACATCAATAATCGAGCATGCACACTTTGTTAGATTTTGAGTCGGCAGATAATTTACCACGAGAAAAGAAGTAAAAAATAATTTCTTTGGTTCAGTTTATACTCTAAAAGTTTCTATAAATATGTTTAATTAATCATGCACTAGAAACCACTATTGAGATATTTGTTAGATCATATTCTTTACAGATCTTTACCATTAATAAACAAAATATGTTTAAATTATATAGATTATAAACTGAAAAACAATTGTTCTATGGAGGTGGTGTTTTGCCTCATAGGAGTAGATACTCTTTATGGAAAAATATTTTTTTAATGTTAAAAAATTCCAAAAAAAATATTCGGGTGTACATACGAACATTTTATGTTGATGCACCAAGTTTCTCGGAAAAATACATTTTGTGTAGCTTGTGTAAAAAAAAAAAATTGGGATGCTAAAAACGACTTTTTGTGAGATATTGTTTTTTTGTCTTTCTAACACAAACCACGAAAAATGTTTTTTTCACGAAATTTTGTGTGGGACGTAAAATGTCGAGATGTAGACCAGGAATTTGTTTCGTTTTTTGACATTTTGAAATACATTTTTGAACAATGGGAGCATATGCTCCTATGACGTGAAAGGGATTTCCCTAGTTCTAAAACCTATTTTGTTATAAGATACGGTTTACTATCTTTCATTGATATTCGGTACAATAAAATACATGAACTAATATTTAGTAAAATGGCAAGTTACGTGGTTAAATTATGCCAAAAATACAAAATCATATTTGTAATAGTGTAACATGCTTAAAATAAATCTAGATAAGTATAAAAGTTTAGTAAAAAATTATATTTATTTGTATTCACCCTGGGCCCAAAGTTCCATGGGACCCGTCATGGCAGAAGTAGGGTATTACGCGTGACAAGTGTGCCCAAAATTGGGTAAATTGTGTTTTGTGATCCTGGTGACTTAGCGTATCTCAGACAAAACACGCAACAACATCGTAGGCTTTATGAGATAGCTATATAATTATCTCGAACCATATCAAATTCGAAACTTTTGTCCATTTTTATGCTATACTGGGTTTAAAATTTAGTTGTCTAATAGGATGAAATCTGTATGGTTTCATTTTATGAAATGGGACCAGGGAGTTATCCTTGTTACTAAAATAAATATGCTCATGGCATTACACATTTAGTGGAAATTTGTAGCAACAGTACAGAGTCATACATTTTGTTGCAATCAATTATATACTTTACTTGAAAATATTTTATAAACATTGACTCATATTCAACAATCCCATTCGTAACAGTGAGAACCCAACCTCGCGTATCCAGATCCTACACGCAAAAAATTAGAAAACACGAAACCGGAGTTCTTATGACCAAGGGGTGACCACAGAACCGTGTTTGGTCCCTTTGGTTCGAGACCTAGAAATGACTCTACACATATACTCACTGGATAGTTCCATCCACGTGCAGGGCTTGGTGGATATTGACTTCAACATGCACCATCACCGGAACACAGTCTTTCCTATCAGTGGGTTAGTCGTGTTAGACGAGCTTGGCTACAACTGAAGGCAACCGAATGAGTCGAAGTGGGAAGGAGCAAAATATAAGATTTTTGAGTGAGTTAAGACTAACCTAAAGAGTCGGCTCATCTCACAACTTGATGATTTCAATCACCAAGTAGCAATAGTGTGTTTTTGTTTTGTGAAGTACTAGTTCACAGAGTTTTTTCAGTCTTGTTCCCCTACAATAACAAATTTATCTTGGAATTACACTTTGTTCCACCTTCTAATGAAAATTCGTGTAACTTCTTTCTGAAAAAATGAATGAAACTACAGATAACACTTTTTTGTGAAGCCATATTAATACTTATTTAGTGTTACTTCGTGGCTAACCGATATCTAGTACTCCGATCGGAGTCGTATTTGATTGTCACAGGTTTAGGGAACGTGTAGGCAAAACGTTGTGAAGCCCCGAGACAACTAAATCTCACTCATAAATTTCAAAAAAAAAAACTAAATCGGATCGGAGGTAGTCTCTACAAATGAACATATTTGGTATTTATCGATTTAATTTGTAGATCCATTTCTCAGCCGCAGTCCAATATATTCTCAATTTCTCTTGGAGTCTGGAATTACAAGGTTCATCGGCTCACACGAGCATGAGAGAAGCGATGACGTGGCCTAAGAACCTTCCCCGGAGATATAGAGAGGACACGAGCGCTCGGACGCGGCCTCTTTGCCAATTCGAGGTCGTTTTCCATCTCCTTTCCCCTCTCTCCGAACCCAAATCTGCCAATCCCCACGTGCTCCGCCATGAGGCCACGTTGTCGACGCCTCCGAAGCGCGGGCCCACATGCCAGTGTCCCGTCAACGCGGAGCCTCCCGCTTCCTCGCGCGGCTCCGTCGTCACATGTTTTTCACACCACACCGCCGGGATCGAAACCAGGCCACCTGTTCGCATATCTTGTCCGGCTCCCGCCATATATATACACGCCGAGCCGAGCTCCACTTCGTCAAATCGCAGAAACCAATCGAACTCCGAGCAACCACAACAAATTCGAAAACAAGACATGGATACAGCGGTCAGCGGCAGGTGGACACGCGTCCGCACGCTCGGCCGCGGGGCGTCCGGCGCGGTGGTGTCCCTCGCCGCCGACGACCTCTCGGGCGCGCTCTTCGCCGTCAAGTCGGCGCGCGCGGCCGGCGCGGAGCAGCTCCGGCGCGAGGGGGACATTCTGTCCGGGCTCTGCTCGCCGCACGTCCTGCCGTGCCTCGGCTTCCGCGATGCCGCCGCGGCCGGCGAGTGCCAGCTGTTCCTCGAGTTCGCGCCGGGCGGCTCGGTCGTGGACGTCGCCGAGAGGAGCGGGGGCCGGCTCGAGGAGTGCGCGATCCGGGCGTACGCCGCGGACGTGGCCAGAGGGCTGGCCTACCTCCATGGGCGGCGTCTCGTTCACGGGGACGTCAAGGGGAGGAACATCGTGGTCGGCGCCGACGGCCGAGCCAAGATCGCCGACTTCGGGTGCGCCAGGATGGTGGGCTCCGATCGGCCCATCGGGGCACGCCGGCGTTCATGGCGCCCGAGGTGGCGCGGGGGAGGAGCAGGGGCCCGCCGCGACGTCTGGGCGCTGGGCTGCACGGTCGTCGAGATGGCCACCGGCCGCGCCCCGTGGAGCGACATGGACGAAGTCCTCGCGGCGATGCACCGGATTGGTACACGGACGCCGTCCCGGAGGTTCCGGCGTGGCTGTCTGCGGAGGCCAAGCACTTCCTTCCATGTGCTTCGCGAGAAACGCCCGCGACCGGTGCACGGCGGCGCAGCTCTTGGAGCACCCGTTCCTGGCATCGGCCGGCTGTGGCGTAAAGCCGGACGAGGTGGTGGCGACCAAATGGGTGTCTCCCAAGAGCACGCTGGAGGCCGCACTCTGTTGGGAGTCCGACACCGAAGACGAGGAAATTTCACAGAGCCGTGCCGAGAGGATCACAGCATTGGCGTCCTCCTTCTCGTCCTTCCCGGATTGGGATTCAGACGAAGGCTGGATCGACGTGCTCAACGAGAGCTGTGAAGCTAGCGATGCCGCCGCGGACAAGGTCGGCGAGGACGACTGCATTCCGACTGAAGCCATGGAAACAGAGCCCGATTTCTCCGAAGCATACGTGGCGGACTCTGGTCGTGTGTCTACAGTAGGATCAACCGCTCTGTTAGTTGAGCAGCAGACAGAGTTTTGTTCGGGTTTCTTCAGTGACCCGCTTGTATTTCCCCCTGTCATTACCTTTGTTGAAAGTGAAATAACAGAATCTTTATTGCGTCAAATTATTATCCCCACTTTTAAATTCCTTCTAATTAGTTGTGCCGAATCGGTGTGGCGTGACGACTCCACAAACGGTGCCCTAGAGATATGCATGAACCATTGCCAAGCGTTAGCATAAGCATATCTTCCCCTCTCATGGGGCCATGCTAAAAGGAGTTACCAGATCATGCTAGTCCCGGCCAGAGGACGCCACCTTCGAAACACTTGGATCATCTAGCCTTTCTTGCCTTGTGCAGTTCTCTGTCAGTTCCGGTTAGGAATGCCGATCACCAAGCTGATTGAGCTACTAAAAAGGAACTTATAAAATAAGGAGATTGCGTACAAATTCATCAGATAACTGCATTCACCTACTAGAGTAAACCAGATAAGACCAGAGTTCGTCTTAGACTCTTAGTGATAAAACAGTGATCTGGTCAATGGGGGTTCTTGTGACACTGGCTAGCTAAGCGAAAACAAAAAGGAAAAATTGGTTTTTTACCCAGAAGTTGAGCATCCTTGGATTATGTACCCAAAGTTGAATGTCTATTGGTTAAATACCTAATACGTATTGGAAAACAAAATAAGATCTAATAGGGACCTGAAGGCATATATGCCCTATGATCGATTAGATCTAGTACGTGACTGCCCATACTTGATCATGGGCAGATCTCAGGTCTAGCCGTGCACACTCACGCCGTCGCCTCACGCCAGGCCGCCGCCGGCCGGCGGGAATAGCAGGTCAAGTAACAAGCGTCCGTTGCCTGTCCGTCGAGCAACACCGTCAAATCCGTCTTCCTGTATTTGGAGCCGATCGCTGGCGTCGTTGCCGGCCAGAGCCATCCGCCTGTACGTACTCAATATGCTCTTTCAACGTATGTCTGTACTTGATCAGTCATTATTCTTTGGGCTGATATAGTTGCGCCGTGTTTCATGTTTGTTCAGCGTGACTGCAATTATTATAGAAGTACTAATCGTGTTATGTCAGCGTGACTATAATTGCTCAGCAAAACCTGCATGTGTAAATGCATATAAATTTCAGCCTACACCTGCATGCATATTCGCACGTACAAAAAAGTAATTTGTATGATTGAGCTTTTGATTAATATATAAGATGATCATATCTTCTGTGTTTCAGGTCATGTCGGACGATAACGCCAATGTTGGAGACAATGGTGTTAATGCATCGACAACGGGCTTTGGGGGCGTTGACTGGTCTAGGCTTGTCATTGAACAAAATGATGATGGATTTAATGTTCCCGTGCCTGAGGATCAAATGTTCACTCTTCTTGGTTTGAGGGACGACGACGAGAGACCAGTGAAAACTACTTCATTGAATGATACAGGTGTTGATGCCACAGCTGGTCATGGCGATAATATTGATGACACAAACAAGACGAACTACGAAGATGTTGACATTGAAGGCGCAGCCATTCCAGTTGATGATCATGTATCTAAGGAGGAGAACATTGATTATGACATGGATAACCCCGATATGGAGGAAGACGACACCTTCCCTTCCATGGAGGCATTTAGAGTGGCAATAAGCCAATTCGCTCTCTTTGAAAATGGAGGATCTCAGTCAGTTTTCCGTACACCTCCAACAAGGACTCCAAGAAAATCGAACACAACGACCGCCAAGAAGATTACTCCAAGAAAGAGGAGATAAATCTAATCTCGTATTTTTTTAATTATTTTGTGTGATGTGAGATCATAACTATATGTTCGTTTTCTTGTGATGTACGCTTCTTCCAACACTACTTTTATTTTCCGCGTACTTGTTACTACAGATTTTTTTTCTGATACATGTATACATGGATAGTTTGATTATGTGATTCACATTCAATATATATGCTGGTTCACAGCTTGATGATTAAATCGTACTCCAGTATACATGCTCTGTTAGGCTTAATCGCTAGATGGATCTTTGTAACTAGCTAGCACCTAGCCGACAGTATACATGCTCGATGCAGCTTGCTTGAGGCTGGTGCGCCGGCCGGAACACATGCACTGGATTGGCGTTCTGGTT
Organism: Poa pratensis; assembly: GCA_947311845.1. Lineage (NCBI taxonomy): Eukaryota > Viridiplantae > Streptophyta > Magnoliopsida > Poales > Poaceae > Poa > Poa pratensis. Next base: position 37,855,296 of record CAMZMU010000055.1, on the reverse strand, counting down.
TTAACGTGGAACTACCGATCGATTCCACATGCTGCTTGCCGTTTCTGCTTTGATTGATGCTAGGAGAATTTACTTTTTTACATTCAGGGGCTAAGTGTTCTTTTATTTGCATAAGAATCCCTGGAAAGTATTTAACCAATAGACAATCAACTTTGGGTACATAATCCAAGGCCGCTCAACTTCTGGGTAAAAAACCAATTTTCCCAAACAAAAAGGTTCAGACATCCTGATCTGCTGATCCCCAAGTGATGTCCAAGTGGCATGCAGCGTGTTCTTCTCAAACAGTGTGGAGCAAGGTGCCGTACACGTTTGCTATTTGCCACACGCGTCCAAGCCCTCAAAGGCTTGTTCAAGCCCTCAAAGGCTAGCTTACCGCGACACGCTCTTCCGTGAAACCTCGGTGCAAGTTTTAGATTTTCCAGCTCTGGCAGCTTGGCTGTACAAGTGACGCGGGATTATGCGTCTAGCCTTGCGTGTTTTCTTACCAGAAACTGAAAGGGTGCCTGATTTAAAATTTTGTTCCATTTTTATTATGAATACTGGAACTCGGGTTCTAACCTTTAGGCACACTAGCTAGTTTGCACTTTGCTGTTGGTTATCCTATTTAAACAGAGCGAGTTCTTCTTCATGCTGTAGAAGGATTTGGTCGCCAATACATCATCTGAAAAGATTGTCAACAACCTTGCTGTGAGCCAACTACCTTACCATTTGTTTACGCAGGCAACTTTATTGCTCATTTCATTTTCTTTTCTGAATGCGTTTTGGTGGTTCGATCTCCAGGCGCAAGCACAGCGCATCTGCGTGGCGGACTACTGGACTAGTTTAGCTGCCTCTAGAACCCTAAATTGGTGTATTCTTAGGGAGGCTGCAGTGCGGCACCCAACCGAACCCAACTGTGTTAGCCTGTTAGGTCAGGTGGCGTCCGAGAAGTCAATATTCCTGCAACGAAACGATCTTTCTGCTTAACGGTCTGGGCACCCAAGATATTAGCTGCATATCATATCAAGCGGTTGAGCAGCAAGAATCCCGTGCGTATGTAAGCCGTGCGCGCGGTCGCCACATCTCACTGATGACCTCACTTTCTTCAGATATCTCAATTTTAGGAGACTTTTAAAAAAAATCTCACTTTTGGGAGTCCGCATCTCCACCTGACATTTTTGGTATGGACATTTCCGTCTGGAAGAAAAGGTAGAACGGTATTTGGTTTGAACCTGCGATTTGTTTTCATGAAACCGAGCTTAATTAAACTCTTTGGCCTACTGCAGTAGTTCGTTTTTTTTTTTGCGAGTGGAAAATTAGTGCGGCTTCGGTGTTGCAGTAATCGCGTTCTCGTCAGTAGTTGGATAGTGCTGATGTGCAGCAGTTAAACGTGGCTGTAGGACATGGTGCTGCTTGACGCCCGCTGTGACGCACACCCGCCGGCCGCCGTCATACAAGAAGTCTTCATTTCGCCTCGCCTTGATCCGTTACAGATCAGGGAGAACCTTTCTTCCTACTCCCTCCGTTCCAAATTAGATGACTGTACCTTCCCCTCCCCTCTATTTCTTTGAGAGTCGACTCCCGGTCGCCGCTTTCTCCTCCGGCTCGCTTCCCTCTCCTCTCCGGCGGCGTTGCCTGCCGGCGTGGACGAGGAGGCGCTGCGCGGATTGTATATAGTAGCAGTAGGTTTGGTTTAGCATTTGCTTGCTTGTGCTACGTGACGTATGAGGGTAGGTCGGTGGACTCCGGCGACCAGATCCGCCGCGCCGGGATCTCCTTCTTCTTCGCTGCACTCTACTGGTGGCAGGTGGTGGTGCAAGGGAAGCTGATGGACTCTCGCATCCCTCTTAATAAGGTTCGCATCCGAAACTTTGAGTTCTGGTTTTTGGGCCAAGCCTGGCTCTGCTTCGTGGTTCTTCTTCTTGCAGTACTCCCATGGTGGGAGTCGAAAGCAGTGAAGATGTGTGCTGCGGAGAGCTTCGTCAATAAGGCCTATCCCCTGGTTCTCGTCTGCTACATCTTTTTATTACATCTGTCTGCTCCGGCGCGTGGCGGGTGCTTGGAGTTCAACGGCGGATTTGCTGCTCTTGTTCAATGGCAGGAGGCCAGGTTTCTTGGGAGTCGATGGTCTGAAGTGAGAGCTGCTCCGCCTTCTTCCTCGGGACGCCATGGTGGCGGAAGGGGAAGTATGGTCGATGCGCTGTTTGCTCCGATCCTCGAAGACCTTGGAGTTGTGATGCTGCAAATCACTGCGGAACACTCTCGGCGCCTTGGCTGGCAGCCGACACTGATGATCATCTGGTGGTCAACGATGCTGGTGATGGCCAGCGATTTCAACCTTCGTGAGGAGGCCCTTCCTCAAGCTCTCGACGGCGCTCTCGTTCCTCCAGTCCCAAGTGGTTGTGTCCCCGGCGCCGGAGTGGACGGCTGTGGATTGAGCTTGTCGTGCGACGATGGAAGCAGAGGACCCAATTGCTTTTTTCCATTTTCTTGTAGGGTCTTTTTAGCTAAAGGTTGGGACCGTGTTGTAATTTTATTTTTCCTAAAGGTCCTTACTGTAATATGTACCTGCTTCGCCGATAATTAAGTCAGCATCCAGGCCCTTCGGGGCCTCTCCGTGTTCAAAAAAAAAAACAAATTAGATGACTTCCATTTATACACATGCGGATGTACTAATTTGGAACGGAGGGAGTACCAACCTGGACACACTCTGAAGAGGAGATGCGCATCCGAGCAGCGTACACCATTAGCAGCACGGATGCACTGCACTTAGGATAAGCCTGACTAGTGGGGCCAGCGCGAGTAAGCAAAAAATCTCGGCCAGATACAAACGTCCCGGGGTTGCACGTCAGATTCACTCACTCTGCCGTGCTGAACTGCTGCTTCGGTCACTCCGCACGCTACACTGGCGTTAGTGCTTACGCCTCCTCTAGAAAAAAGAAAAGCCCACCAAGTAATACTACCAAAGCAGTGGAAGAAAGAAAGAAAAAGAAGAAGAAATCCGTCCTGCTTCTGTGAACGGATGACCATTTCAAGTTTTGGGAGTTGGATTGTTCGACGGCGGCGCCGGTAGCCAAAAAAAAAAAAAACCCACAGTCCACAGCGAGCAAGCGTCTGATCTAACAAACAGGATGCGCAGGAAGTTTCGTAATTGAGCTCATGCGTTTTACAGACAGTAGACCAGGCCAGTGGTCTTGTGCTAGACTTCTTTTTTTTTCTTCTTCTTCTATGCGCATGCTGTATTGTATGCTGTTGTTTGCACTCCTTGGTCGTTCAGTCAATCAAGGTATGAAACGCAAGCCGCCGGCCGGGGGTACGACGACGAGGAGCTCAGAATAGTCTCGCTAAACTTAACCACGAGGTCGCATTTTGGACCTTAATTTGGGTGCAAGAAACAAGATATGCATGCCTTTTCCACTGCATGGTGTTCAACAAACGAAACATATGCTTGAGCTGAGTTTTTATATTACTGTACGGTTGACGAGCAATGTCAGCAGAGCTTATAATAATAGATGGACTGAATTAATTCAGAGCATGCTCTGCTCTGTTCTAGGCTTAGCGCGCCACATGGTCGCCGATCGACGGCACGTTTTATTAGCCAAGTCAGAACACGTGAGGGACTGATCTGGCCGAGCAATTTGCCCTGCAGAATGGTTCAGCGTTCCCGCCTAACATGCCATAAAAAATAAGCCGTGCGGATCTGCAAAATAATGCAGCCACACAGGAGCAGATGGAAGCGAACGTGCAGCTGCCTATAGAGCAGAAGAGGTCTGATCGAGTGACAGAGAACCATCTTGATCGCGGCGACCTAACAGCAAATTTCATGTTAGATCGATCGGCTGAATGAATCACGCACGCGCGGTGACGCCGCTCGCTCCAATGACAGGCGCAGGTTGCTCTCATGCATATGGCTCGTCGTACAGGTAGCTCAGCAGCCTAACTCTCAACTGTCAAGCTGCCAATCTGCCATGTGTGATGGATGCAAATGCTTTCTGTCGACGCTCACATCTGCACATGATTTGGGGATCGCCTCCTGCTGTTCTGCTGCCCACGAGTAGACAGCTCGGCGATAGTTCAACCAATGATTGGGTTTTTTCTTCTTCTATTCGCTTGATCTGGTCGGTGTGTGTTAGCGGCCCAAAGGTCAGCCCACGCTCGGCCTCTGCCCCAAAACCCGGGCTGAAGGGAGAGGTTTGCCCAGCCTTATAAGCTGGTGTCGGTTTCCCTCAACTGGCGAGGTGGGACTAAACCCCGGCGCGTCCCAACGGTATGTCCCCAGCCGTGCCGTCCGTTCGAGTGCTGACAGTGTGATAAAAAAAGAGTGGATGTCACTTTTGACCCCCATATATAGTTGTACATTTGTGAGACTAAATAAGAAATATGTCATAGATGAAAATTTAAACATGGTTTTACCTTTACACCATTTTTATATTCTGCATGTTTTGTTAAACTAGACAGACATGCTAATTAGATCTACGTGGAGTGACTTTTTTTTGTATATGAGAGGGCGTCATGGACGATCTTGTCGAGCCTTCACTTCACCATATGCTTAATTTCTCGTTGTTGTTTTGATATCTTTTAGTCCCAATCATCACCTCACACCTGTGGATATGCATCAGCAAAAGTCTCCAAAGCTTCTAAAATTGTAAGCAATAAAGCTTTTGCCTCGTTTCAAAAAAAAAAATTGTAAGCAATACGATGTTTCATTAGATGAGATAATTAGTGTCACGAATGTAGTACTAGAGGGTAAAAGTTGCAACTCAACAAATTATATGTCAGTGGTGAGAGTAACAAGTATGATTTCATCTCCTTCGGTATATTCTATATATATAAACAAATTTCAGGATTCTTCAGTGTATCACACTCCCATCTATTTCTGGAACCCTCTCGTGCTACAGTGGACAGAGGCGACGGGGAGGCGACTCCGCGCCGCCCAGCTCCCGCCGGCGCATCTGGTGATTTCCCGTCCTCCGACGGCCGCTCCGGCGGCGGGAGAGCGGGGACTCTCTAGATCTGCGTTCCGGTGCGTAGCTCGGGGCCTGCGAGCGGCGGAGCCATGGTGGGAAGGGCGACGCCGGCGGGATCTGATGCTCTGCGGCTTCCCCTCCACGGCGGCGTCTTCGACGGTGCTGGCGGGCTGCAGGGCGTCCCCGCTGCACCGGTGCTCTTCTCCGGCGCCGGTGGTGGCTTTTGGGGGTGCAGGAGATCGGGATGTCAGATCTACAGAGTCGTCTTCTCCGTCGAGCTTTGGCGTCTCCGACGTCGAGCAGTGGCGCAGATCCAAGGCGATGGCGTGCTCTGGTGGTCTTCCAGCTTCGTCGCCTCCGCCAAGACCTAGGCGGTTGACTGAAGACGGCGACCTCGTCGGCGGCTTCCTGGCCGCGGTTCGCTGCGTGCGCCGGCTCGGGTGGAGTGCGGTGGCAGCGCGCGGTCGGCGGTCACCGTGGTGAGACGGCGTCGGTGGAGCTGGACCTTCAAGAACTAGGTTAGATTTCCTTGTTTTTGAGGTTGTACTGCTGGTTCGGTTTCGTTTGTGATCTGTATTCCCTTGTACTCAAAAAAAAAAAAAAAAAATCAGGATTCTTCAACAGCCACGTCCACCCGTACGTCCAAAGTAGCACACCATCGATGATCGATCCAAAAGGCCTTGAGTTGACATCACGCTCATCATTGATAAAAGTCCACTCAAATATGCAAAGTAGCTGTATAGTGCTACTACGCCTCTCACCCATAAAGTCAGATAAACCCGATTGCATCAGATCGGCTTCGAAATGACGCCACGCTGATGCAGTCATCCACCGTATAACAAAACTATATAATAATGGAGAAAATTATGACACGTGGGAACGTGATTAGGAGGTACAGTACATAGATTTGTAAAGGAATAGCCCACGCACGCCAAGGATCAGCCGATTGGTAGCAGACATGCGAGGTTTGAGCAAAAAATAATTTCATTACTCTGTATCTGTATCTGTATCTGTTACATTCACGATCAAATGACACTGTTTTATCCCCGTCAGAATCAAACGGGCGCGGAAACTGATTTCTACAACTGCCTAAATGCACAGGCGACAAGTAACCGTGCTGCCAAATGTAGGCGCCGTCGATTACTGCCTCTGCATCGCGCGGGATGCCGTCGCTGACATCCGCAGCAACGGCGAACGGCTCACACTCTGCATCTGATGCTTCTTCGGTCCAGACGAAGTTGCCCGCATCTGCCGGCGGCGAGTCGGGGACGCTGGAGACCTCGCCGTGCACGTGGATCCAGGAGCGTTCGTCTGAGTCCCAGTCCGGCACGGACGAGGCGGCGCACGCCAATGCCCCGATCCTCTCGGCCGGCGTCCTGGTTGACATCTCATCGTCGGTGTCCGAGTCCCAGAATGCGTCGTGTAGCGTGCTCTTGGGGGACGTCGTCCATTCTTGCTTCACCGGCTCCGCATCATTGTAGACGTTCTGGGCGGCGGTGGCGGAAGCAACGAACGGGTGATCCAAGAGCTGTGCTGCCGTGGACCGGTCGCGGGGCAGTCTCCTGAAGCACCGGTCCAAGAAGTCCTTGGCCTCCGCCGAGAGCCACGCCGGCACCTCCGGCACGGCGGCCGTGAACCCGATCCGGTGGACCGCGGCGAGCAGACCGTGGTCGTCCATGTCGCTCCACGGAGCGCGGCCGGTGGCCATCTCGACGACGGTGCAGCCGAGCGCCCACACGTCGGCCGCCGGGCCCTGCTCCTCGCCCCGCGCGACCTCGGGCGCCATGAACGCCGGCGTGCCGCCCATCGGGAGCGGGGAGCCCACGGCCCGCGCGCAGCCGAAGTCGGTTAGCCGGGCGCGGCCGTCGGCGCCGATCACCACGTTCCTGGACTTGACGTCGCCGTGCACCAGGGATTTGGCGTGGAGGTACGCCAGCCCCCTCGCGATGTCTCCGGCGTAGGACCGGATCGCGGGCTCCGGGAGGCGACCGCCGCTGTGGGAGGCGGCCTCGTCGGCCAGCGAGCCGCCTGGCGCGAACTCGAGGAAGAGCTGGTACTCGCCGCGCGAACAGCGGGTGCCGAGGCAGGGGATGATGTGCGGGGAGCAGAGGCCGTTCAGCATGGTACCCTCGCGCTGCAGCTGCGCCGCGCCGCTCGCGGGGGAGGACTTGACGGCGAGGAGGTTGCCGGAGGTATCGTCGGACGCGAGCCACACGACGGCGCCCGACGCGCCGCGGCCGAGCGTGCGGATTCGCCTGAGTTGCTTCACCACGGAGACGTCCATTGTCGGTCTCGGTTAGAGTCTGATGAGCTGAATTTGTAGCGAGACGGATGTGGGGATGGATGAGCGGATGGCGCGCGAGGTCCACGCTTTATATGGGTGGGTGGACCGAGCGGCGTGCGACGAGAGACCATTGTTGGCTGCGGGGAACACGTGCGGAAAATAAACCTCGCGTGCAGCGAGTCGGGGCGACGAATGAAGTGGACATTTTTCTGTGCGCGGCTGCGAAAGGAAGCTCGAAAGCCTCGTGCCGTCGTCGTGCGACCTTCTCCTCCTCTGCTTTGGCCCTGGCTGCAAAGGAAGGTGTCACGAATGTGTGTGTGGATCTGATGATTCTGGTCGCATTTTTGGCCTTCGTCGGTAGATGCATCGGAGCCTCAACTGTGGACGTCATGTGATACGGCATGCTCATCGGAAAACACTTTTGCTCTCCAGCTACTGCTCTCTCTATTTCAGGAAAAAAAATCATACTGAAAACAATCGGGCATGTTACCAATGATGTATCACGCAGACGTGAAAAATCTTGATTTGAAATATTGTATATTTTAGAGATTTGAAAGTGTGTATGTAGCTCCTCTTATTTTGAGTTGAGATTTTGCACGTTAGTAGAATGTATCATTTTCTACATCTGCATTTTTTCAGATTTTTTTGAAACTTTAAAATGTGATTTTCAAAATTTCGAAAATAAAGGGCTACATGTAGCTCTCGAAATAGGCTGTAGCTCCGCTATATTAATATAGCAACCACCCGATACAACCAACAGTTTCGAATTGCTGGGCAGCAGCAAACAAACACCCAAAGAAAAGAGAAAAATGAAGACTCTGTGGTATATCAAACAATGTTTTCATACGATGGTAGAGTGACTGTAATAAAATCCATTATCATCTCGATCCCACTGTTTGCTATGTGCACCATTAAAATGCCACTCCGCTTCTTGGATCATGGGGAAGGCCCTACGAGAAGATTTCTCTGGGGTGGTAAAGATATTCAGAAGAGATGAACTGTCTGGTGAAATGGGAGCAAGTCTGTAAACCTAAGAAGGCAGGTGGTCTTGGTGTTATGAATCTCAGAACACAAAACACTACTCTTCTTATGAAACATTTATACAAGTTTATGAACATGATGGATGTACCTTGGGTAAAACTGATTTGGGAGGCACATTATCAGAACAATAAACTACCTCAGGTACAGGCACCATGTGGCTCATTTTGGTGGAAGGACATCTTATCTTTATGGGATAAATTCATGGACTTGACGACCTGTAAACCCCAAGATGGTGGGGCCATTAGATTTTGGAAAGATAAATGGAGAGACATTCCCCCTCAGATAGCTTACCCTCATCTGTTCTTGTTTGCACGCCAGCAAGATATTAGCTTAAAGCAGATGTTGATTATAAATGAAAGGAACTTACTGGATCATTTTCAGTTGTCGCTCTCTATGATTGCATATCAACAAAGTGAGACTCTATCTGATGAACTTGCCAGTCAAGAACTCACTAATGAAGTAGACAAATGGGTGCTACGAACGAGGCAAAGTTCTCTGTTCAGAAAGTGTATGTTGCTCTTACACCTATCACTCAGGCACCTGTCCCTTTTAAATGGATATGGAAATCTTGTGTTCAGCTCAAACACAAATTTTTCTTTTGGTTACTACTTCAAGATCGCTTGAATACCAGAGACTTGCTGACAAGGAAGACATTTTATTTAGAAGACAAGTCATGTGTTTTATGCCCAGATACACCAAATGAAGATATGCAGCATTTGTTCTTTGGTTGTGACTTCAGTCAGACCTTTTGGTGGAGGTTAAATCAAGAGTGGAATTATGATCTGGACCTCCTTGATATGCTACTTGATGGTAGAGGAAGATTTGGGCATATATGTTTCAAGGAATACCTTATTATTGGTTGCTGGAGTCTTTGGAACCACAGAAATAAGATCATATTTGACGGTGGTCAACTTAGTATTGACGTTTGTTTTAACCTGTTTAAGGAGAACTTTACTCTTGTTATGCATAGAGCAAAACCCTCTCTTAAAGAGGGAATGCAGCAATGTCTTGATGCATGTATTTCTTTTACGGGAACTCCCCACTCCATTTGTAAAATGTTTCCATATAAATTGAAAAAATAACGCAGTAGGGGCTTTCTCTACTGTTTTCCCGTCCAAAAAAAAAGAGAAAAAGGAAATGGAGACAAAGGCGGATTGACTAAACTACGGTGACTCAGAACCGCTGTGCCCTCTCCGACAAAGCACCACCACGCTCCTAGCACCGAATCGACGAGTAGCAAGCAACACCTTCAAGAAGGCACCGTTGCTGCCCGGACCAGCACACTGATCCTAGGGTTTCCCCCGGCACACAGAGGGATGCGGACGAAGGGTAACCCCGACACCCTTCAGGAAGGGATTATGCCGCCCAAAGGCAGCATCGCGTCGGTGTCAGCCGAGCCGACAAGGATTTCTCCCGAAAACCCTATCCACAACCCCAGACGATCTGTAGCACATGAGCCCCGCAAGACGAGACCTTGACACCACCAAACTATCCGCCCACCAACATGTGCCACCACGGTTACGAAGCCGCCATCGCCGTCTCACCGAAGCCGCCGTCCTGAGGTCTGCAAGACGGAGGCAAAGGGTAGTTTGTACCGGGTTCAGCGATGCTACGACCGCGCGGGAGGGAACGCCTCCACCGCCAAGGGCGGTAGTCGACCGGACGCAGCGGCAGAGCACACCAGTCCCCGTTAGGTCCGGCCGGGCCCAACAGGCACGTAAAGCCCCCGTGGAGGCACACCAGTCCCTACAGGGTCCAGCCGGGTCCAGATTGGGCCCGTAAAGCCCGCCACCGCGCTGCAACAGGCCGGTCGCTCTCGCCGCTGCCCCCTGCACCGTCTACCTCGCCAACATCTGCAGTGCGTGTGCGAGGGCAGGCCAGCCCGCCCCGACCCAGATAGGGCCCGACAGGCCCCAGATCTAGGCCGCTCGGCACTGTCGGCGCCACCCAGCATGCCGCCGCCGGCCGCTGTGCTGCCCCACGGAGACAAGGCCGCAAGGCCGCACCACCGGACTGCCACCACCCAGCCAGAGCCAGGCCACCGCCGCCCTGAATCACACCGCCGCCGGAGAAGCGCCGTCCCATGTGGCCTTCTACGCGCGCGGGTAAAGAACGTCTGCCGCCGGCGGCACCGCCCGAGCTTCGCTCGGCGGCGAGAGGCGGGACGGGGGGGCTCGGGGAGAGAGGAGGGGCGGAGCCACGCCGGCCGCCGTGGGGGCGGCGCGGACGCGGGGAGGAAGGGGTCGGGCGCTACATGTAGCTTGGCCTCAGTTTGAACTTTACGCCAGTTTGGCGCATATCATCATCATCGTACTACCGTTTATTGTGCTTCTCCAGTGTGCACTGCTTCGGTAAATATCCGAGTGAACAATAATTTTAGCTTCTGCACGTGCTCCCAGAGTCCGGCCTCCAGTGTATAAGCCGATAAGGCGAAAACCTAAAATGGAGCCCGGGATACATGGTGCCCGTTTTTTCAAAAAATACCTAAAATGGAACCCGGGATACATGGTGCGTGTTTTTTCAAAAAAATCAAAATCGACATTTTCATGTTTCCAAAAATCAAGAAAAAATTCCCATATGTAGATATTTTTGAGATATACAATCTGCAAATTTTTAGCTCCAAATTTATTTTATTTTGTGCTGCACAAAAAAAAAATAGGTGGATTTGGGTGGTGAATAATACACGGTTGCAAAATTTTGATTTTTTTTCTTTTTCTTTTTTGTGCAGCCCAAAATACAACGATTTTGGAGTTAAAAGTTAACACGATTGTAGATCTCGAAACTATCTACATCTAGGATTTTTTCGCGATTTTTGAAAACTTAAAAATGTCGATTTCGTTTTTTTTCAAAATAATGGCCACCATGTAGCCGGGCTCCATTTGTCCGCTCTCTCGACAAGGCCTCTTTGAGGCATTTGGCATGTTCTCTCTTACACTATGCATTTTTCATTCTGTGCTTCATGGTAACGTGCCAGTCTTGTCTTGGACATTTCTCACATTAAGCTTCCGAAGAGGATCTGCCGTGAGGACAAAGACATGTCCAACCATCCTCATCCATCGCCGTTTCCAAGAGGCACATTTCGTTCGGCGGGTGCCAGAGTACATGTGCACCTTATTCGGCCATTTCCACGGGATTTAAGCACGACTGATCTTTCGACATCCATGTGACTGAGTTTGGCTGAAGCTGATAGAGGTTTACTTCCTTATCTAGTCGGTGAAGCGTACTTGACCGATTCCTGATCTGTTTGAGGTCGGATCGTTCCCACGATTTCGGATTAATGGCGTGTCTGTCATGGCCATGTTACAGGGATCGGGTGATCAAAGCGTGTCATTTTCTTCATGCATAGTTGTTGATTACCATTTTTGGATAAATTATAGTTTGTGTTCATGCTTGGCGCCCGACCGTAGGCTTGTCCAAACAAGTCTTTGTTCCTCTCCTTATTCATTTCCTTGTGTTTATGGCATATCATCGGTCACAATTTCTTACATGATCACGAACATACAGTTAGTAACAAGAAAAAACTGTGGGTAAATGTGGACAAATATTAGCTATAAGTTTGATGATAATACAGTTTATAGAAGAAGTCATTACACATACACTTGCCGTCGGCAATCATTGCAACCACTTCCGGACAAGGACACAAAACTGCCCCCCTGTCCCCCCATAGTCGGCCCATATGTCTGTGTTGTTTGGCAAATCTCAAACCTATCCCATATGTGGGGAGGATTTGAGACCGCCCGGACGCTTCCGGAACTTCACACTGACAAGATGGTCCCACGCGAAAGGCTTAGTAGTGGCAGTACTCCCCGAGTTTTGGTGCAGAGGCCTTTTACCGTCGGAGCGCCAGTGAGGCTCAACTCCTAGAGCAAAAGAAGGTTATCAACCCTAAAACAACCATCGGGGTTTGTGGATTTGTCAAGGATCTCGATTGCTCAAGACGCGACATTGATGATGGGGAAGTGATGGGGATCTAGGAAACGACGGTAACGTTGATGAACAAAGGAGGTATTGCTCAATCGATCCCGGATTGACATGGGTAGACGCAAGCCATTTTGTTAAAATTCCAGATGTGGACACTTCAAATGGCGCAAAGTACCCTTCACGCGGTGAAGGACGAGTTAAAGTTCCGAGCATGGCAAACCATAGACGACCCCAAGCCGAGGATGTTGGAGTTAACATTCAATGCTCTCCCGACGATGGCAAAGATGGTCCAGGCTGGTGCGCAGTGGTGGTGCCCGCCCAGCTGCTATGGCCTGGTCTAGAAGACTAAAACTTAGTGTAGGTTGAAACTCTGGAAAAATAAATCAAGCTTCCATACAATTGTTCAAAATAATTTCATGCTTCTCGCGTCAAAACTTTGAGGATGTGATTTTGGCAGCTTATGAGTGTTTTTTATTCCCTAATGTGCTTAATATTAATGGTTTAAACACATATCCTGGGCCATAACATAATGTTTCTCTTATCGATTTCAACTATAGATTTGAGGTAAAAAGGTAATTTACTGAGAAGACCCCGCATATGCAAGCTTTAAGCGGGTCACACAAAAGTCAAGATCTGTTGCCCGTCGTTTTTGGCCGACTGCCTACCAAGTGTGAGTTTACAACTGTTGCGATCCATTCTGATGGACGCGTCCAGAAAGCATTGGGAGGAGGATCACTCGCGCGACATGAAGAGCACAAAAAATTTGTGCTTTTGGCCTCAAAACTACGAGCCTAAAGTTTTTGGGAGCCCAGAATTTTGTTCGTGGTTTTGCTCGATTTTTTCTTAATCCATGTTGTCCTTGACACTAATAGTTTAAAGTGGATCGAGGGCCCCAACAAATGGTTTCTCTCATTCAGATATACTCCCTCTGTTGAAGCCTTGGTCGTCTCCTCTCTCCCGCTACAGTAGAGAGAGGCGATTTTTCGCCCGCGCGCAGATCCACCGCCTCGCCGTCGATCCAGTCGATCCCTCGCCCTCCGCCGGCCGCTTCGGCGGCGGGAGGGCGGGGGATCCCTGTCTCACGCGTGTAGATAGTGTAGGAGCTGGGTGCTTTCCGGGCGGCGGAGCTTTGGAGGAGGTGGAGCCGTCGTCCTTTTTGGTGCAGGTACATCCTTCCTCTCGCGGTGGAGCTCGGTGGAGGTCCGCGGTGCTGTGCCTGTCCCCTTCGCCCTCTGGGATCCACGGATCCGCTGGGGGCGCCTTCCCCCTCCCAAATCTCGCGTGGCGGCGGATCTGGGTTGACGATCTTGAAGCTCGAGATGCGCATGGAAGACGATGGAGGTGCAGCGGGAGCTGGATGGAGGCTCCGTGTCCACGGAGTTCGAGGTCCGGCGACTTCCCGTCCGTCAGGGGACGTCTTCGTTTCCAAGGCTTGAAGGAAGACGCGACGGCGGCGCGCCACCGGCATGTTCTGCTCTTCGCCGGCGTCTCTAGGTTGCAGATGAACCGGTTGTAATTTCCATCTTGCTTGGGGTGTTCTCTGTAATGTTCTTTCTGTAATTCTCTTGTTTCCTCGCAAAAAAAAGATATAACTACATATGTGAGGAAAAATGTCTTTTCCTGAACACGTCCCATATTTAAACTTTAGCGGGTCCCCCACATGCCAGGATCTCTGTCAACGAGAGGTAGGCTGGGCATGCAAGTTACTGTTTCTTCATACTTGAAGTAGAACACTTCTTTTTCTCCCATTCCTTAGCGGTAGAAATGTGACGTTGCTTAGTACCAACACTAAGCTACGTATTCTATATGAGGAATCCAAGTATCCTACTCTAGTTACAATACTGACGCCTAGAACGATCCCATCACCGTAAAGCTTTGCCCATGGCCGATCCAACTAAATTGTTTTAATTGGCGAAGAGTTAAATCAAATATATTTAGACTAAACTTTCACACTTATTTTTAAAAATATACTTTGGTATTATAAAATATATATTCAATATTACTTGGTTATCATTATTAATCACAAATGTGGCTAAACATTAATTTTTATGTTCTTCGTTATAAAGTTGTGATGTATATCGTTGATGATATAGCCGAGATATGCTAAATTTAATACGTAATTTGTAAGATCTACATTACACTTTGTTTCCTTTCTAAGCATTCGTCTAAACAATATAGCAGCATATCTTAAAGGTGAAAACAAAAAAGAACAAAAATGCACACCTCTTTGAATTCTTATTTTACGGTTAATAAATTATAGTGTACATGTATATTATTTGTAAGTGGTCTTGTCTATTTAAATAATGTTAAATATAATGTAGAGGTTTCCAAGCATGCGGCAATCAAATATTTTAATATAGATATATAGTTTATGAGTAGGTAAGTAAATTTATAGAGACTTCTGGATTATAAATTTAACTGTTATTGTGATTATTTATGTGGTTTATAGTTTGCACTTTGTTCAGTAATAAGATAAAACATATTAAAATGTACTACTTGTTACTGAAATAACATCACTTATAGTACATCGCGGCTACCACCGTGGGATGCAGCATGCAAGGGCATCTGGCTCTAGGGAATGCTCGGCGATCTGCTCGGGGATTAGAGATTTAGAGCTGTGGCGGCAGAGCCGGAGAAGAAGAGGGTACAGGGGAGTTAGAAGGATGGTCAGGGGCGGGGTCGTTTTCCTTGTCAGAAACTGGTCGAGTGCTCGCGTGATCTAAAATAGCATCCCCGCTTGAATCCTATTTAAGCAACAAGAAATGAGCTAAACTAGCCAAAAAAAAATCTAGCTTACCCAGCTTCTCCAATGGAAGATGAAATGTAAGCAGCGTGCAAAAGGAAGACCAGTAAAGAACAAATTTTGTGCAAACACAAATTTATAATTTTTTCTCCGTCACAATGACAGAATAATTTTACAATTTTGCATCGGTTGCGAGCAATGGGGCAGAATGGCTTAGCACTAACCATGTTGACACTCAAACATGTCTCGTGCCCAGCGAAATAATGTGCTCGCACAAGATAGCTGCCGCCATCCACATCACGAAGTGACATCCACCTCGGCTTCCAGTGCTTCACTCCAAGGACCAAATTCTGCGCCGGCAATCAGCATGGCCGTCGTTGTTTCAGACGCTTCAGAGTGTTCGATGTGCACGTCGATCCAACCATCGTCTGAATCCCAATCTGGCAACGCCAAGGAAGGGCTCGCCAATGAGCCGATCCTCTCGGTCGCGCTTTTGAGCGTATCCTCTGTTTCATCTTCTTCCTCTGAATCCCAGAACCCCGCGTTGAGCGTACTCTTGGGGGACATCCAATCCTGCTTCGCCATCTCTGCTTCCTCGACGTCGCGGGAGGCGGCGGACACGAGAAACGGGTGCTCCAGTAGCTGCGCGGCGGTGGACCGGTGGCGGGGTTTCTTGCCAAGCACTTGCGCAGGAAGTCACTGGCCTCCGGTGACAGCCACCCGGGCAGCTCTGGCACGGCGTCCGTGTACCCGATCCGATGGACGGCCGCGAAGACGTCCGCCGTCCATGTCGCTCCAAGGGACGCGGCCGGTGGCCATCTCGATGACGGTGCAGCCAAGCGCCCACACGTCGGCCGCCGGACCCTGCTCCTCCCCGCGCGCCACTTCCGGCGCCATGAAGGCCGGCGTGCCGCCGAGCGGCTGCGCGCAGTCCGCTGCCGCCCTCGCGCACCCGAAGTCCGCGAGCTTGGCGCGACCGTCGGCGCCGACTATGACGTTCCTGGCCTTGACGTCCCCGTGCACCAGCGCGTTGCCGTGGAGGTAGGCCAGCCCGCTCGCGTAGCCCCGGATGGCGCGCTCGGATAGGCAGCCTCCGTCGCTCCTGGCGGCCTCGTCGGCGAGTGAGCCGCGCGGCGCGAACTCGAGGAAGAGCTGGTACTCGCCGCCAGCCGCGGCGCGGGAGCCGAGGCACGGGACAATGTGCGGGGAGCAGAGCCCGGCCAGGACGCGCCCCTCGCGCCGCAGCGTGTCTGCTGCGCCGGCGCCGGCCGACTTGACCGCCAGGAGCTGGCCTGAGGCGTCGTCGGATGCGAGCCAGACGACGGCGCCGGACGCGCCTCGCCCTAGCGTGCGGAGCCGCCTGAGCTGTTTCGCCATGGTGGCATCCATCCGGTTTCCGATCGAGTGCTGCGTGTAGATGGATGTGTGATCGATGAAGGGAGCGAAGAGCTGTAGGGGAGTATTTGTATGGCCATTGGCGATGCATGGGAAACGAGCGGGAGAGAGATGGAGTCGCGGGGGGCGTGTGCTTCGTGCGTCAACGCCAAGGGGACGGCGTAACGAGCTTGTAGCTGCTGCCCATGGTCAAATTTTAGTGCCCGGCGTGCGGTAGATGGGATTTCGCCCTTTCTGGGGGGCGTTCAATGATCCTGCATGACGGATCAGGGATTGGTGATTGGCAACCGCCAGCCGGCTAGCAAGGTCAGGTGCATCTGCATCTGGCTCACTGGGCACTGTCTGGCTGCGCAGCTCTACTTGATGCGCGCGTGTTTTTTGCATGGTTTAATCGGATCACTCCGAAATCTAGCGCTATCAAATCAACGGCGGGCACTGCACTGTGGCGTCGTCGACATGACCGTCCACGGTGGTGCTTGGGCTCCGTCTTCTTTCTACCGAGTATTCGTTCGAGTCTTTAACTGTTTTTCTGTCAGAGAAGAGAGGATTTCGTTCGGTGGAGTGAATAAAAAGGAGGACCATGTTGTAAAGAGAAGATGGTGCTGCATAGGAATTTAACGATCAATTAACCAAAAAAAGAAATGCAACGATCAAAGGTGATCAGATGAATGTGCTAGTACGAGTACAAATTTGGGAGGGAGTGACATAAGCCTCAGGCTGCGACCTGCGAGTCGCGGAAAGAAGCTCAGGAATCAGCGAGGTTGTTTCGCCCCATGCAAGCCGGGAGCTGAGACTGAGATCACCTACTTGCAGGCAGCGGCCTTGTGCCGTCGAATCGGCCCACCGGTCTCACTCGGCTGTTGGAATTCTCAGCGGCCTGGTCCTCCTCTCAAGTCAACCAGTACAGACATTTCTCTACGCGAAAACTCGCCTTCGATTTCGTCTTCACTGACAGAAGAACGAAGGAAAGTTCGACTTCGAAATATACATGTTTATTTTGACAGAGAGCATTTCGCACTTGCAAACAATTGATGTTGACGTTCCAGCGCGTGCAGCATTAGAATATCTTGACGGGTCTATTATTATTTAATAACTGACCATGTTGCACACTTGTACTCAAGGTTCGGGGATCACATACATTGTATACGTCCATGTTCAAAAAAGCGATGAGCGCTAAGCGAGCGGTGAGGCTCTGCCTAGAGGAACTACAGCTTAAGCAAGCTTAAGCGTCGCTTAAGCGTTCAGGGTAAAAGCGTCTAAACAGGAGCTGGGAAGGCAATATAGAAACTGGGAAGCGTACAAGCAAATTATAAAATGTGGTCTGCATCGATCCAACTTGCCTGCATCGATCCAGCTAGCAGCAGCCTGCACAGATCAATTAACCTGCATCGATCTAGCGCTGTAGCACCTAGCAGAGCAGCTAAACCAATCGATCCAACCTCAACCGGTCCTTCACCAAACAGGAGCACGGGCGCACCTAGCAGAGAAATAACTAGAAAAAAAGAAAGAAGGGGTTCGGTACCTACTGTGCGCCTGTGCGGCGAGTGACTGGCGGGCGACATGGAGGTCTTGAAAGGCAGAGCTCGAGCTGGGCTCTGTACGCTTGCTTGGGTGGAGAGGGGATGAAGGAGGAGAGGGGATGGAAGGGAGCCGAAGACCTGGAGAGACAGGAGGAAGAGGCGGAGGGCGGAGGCGGAGGTCCTTCACCGGCGGCGGACGGCGAGCTGAAATCGCACGAGGAGTCGAACGAGGAGTCGCGTGGACGGCGGCGGGAATGGACGATTGGGGTGCCAGGGAACCCTAATTGACTCTCCCTCTCCTTTATTTCCCTCCCACGCGGCCCAATTTTTAGGTCTCCCGCCGGCGACCATGGGCGCTCAAACGCGCTTTTCTTCCGCCTAGCCCGGCTTCAGCGCGCGGAAGCGAAGCGCTTAGCGCTAAATCGTACCGCCTAATCCGCTTAGCGCTTAATGTTGCGCTTAGGCCTGAAACTGAGCGGAAGGCCTCCGCTACGCTCACTTTCACGCTTAAGCGTGACAAAGCGTACGCTTTTTTGAACGTGGGTATACGTTAATTACAGAGTACTCCCTCTGTTTTTAATATAAAATGTTTTAGTTTTTGTCCACATGCACATGTACACAAATATATGTAGTCATATTTTTTATGTGCATGTTCACTCAATTTAGTGTACATATGGATAACATGTGTACCACCTAAAACATCTTATATTAAAAAACGGAGAGAGTAGTATATATAGTGGATTGGCCACATTTCTTGATTATAGCATGCGCCGCAACAACCACATTGCACTTCTTCCATCGGTATAAAAACACTTGTCAGCAGAGCCAATGTTTATAAAAAAATTACCTGCATGCATGGACGCCTAAACAGAGGCATTTTGCTGTAGACTAATTTGGACAAGATCCGTGTGATTATTCGCGGTGGTTGTACACTTGTACTACTAGCCAAAGCAAAAGGACGTATTTAGAGCTGTCTGATTCTAACATGCCTTGTCCGGTGATAACATACTTGCCACGTTTTTTTCTGCGGGCATAAAATACTTACCACGTTGTGAAATACTAGTTCCCTATCCTTGATGAAGTTTCCAAACAAGGGTCATGGGCTCACAAATCTTAAACACGTCCTATCCTTCTAGCTTTCTGTTTGCATCTCATTTCTGATGAATTTCCATCCTTGTTGCGTGAGCCTCAAAACAAGTTCTTTGGTAGTTTCTTTGGCCTGATTTAGATACTTCTGGTAAGTTATTTTTCGAATGTCGATTCTCCCCTAAGGGCTCAAATCTAGCATCACACTGATCTTCTGAAATTTTGCAAGGAAAGAAACGCAAGGGTTTTTAATAACATGTCTTCAATACCTTCGGTCCTCATGCATAAAATCAAAGATGACCAGGTGGTTTGCGCACGGCGTGATGGAGAGTTGGATGTCGGGGTGGCGGCTTCGAGTTTTCTGCATCATCGAGGGTGTTTTGCCTTGTGTCATGTGGGCGACAAGGTTGTTCTCGGTGTTGTTCGTCGTCGTGCCTCCCGGTGGTGGCCGATTTCATCTACAACGGAGTATCCGTATCTGCTCCTCCCATAGTAGCTGCGGATTCTTCTCTCCGACAAGGGTGGATTGCTGGCCGGCCGGCCGTGGAGTGGGTGTTGTGTGGGCTTTGCCCCGTGGTGTTCGTTGTATGGTTTTCGCCCGGTTTCTTCCGCTAATAAACCGGGCACCTTCTGCTTAATTAATGAATAAGGCAAAGCTTTTGCCTTCGTTTCAAAAAAAAGAAAGATGAGAGCAGAAATTGGATCCTCGCAGGTGCCAAGCATTTTAGCTGAATTTGTGAGCTAGTGAATTTTTGACCTAGGCCTCCCGCATGTTTTCTCCTTTTCTATATCAATATAAAAGGCAAAAATTTTGCCCCTTTACAAAAACAATATGGACATTTGGCAGGATAGGGCTAGGAGAGTGTGAGGGGAAGTGAAAATGATGAAATAACGCATGCGCCACGTGTCCTTCCGTGGCCGAAAAAAGTGGCAGCAAAATGAGGGGGCAACCGCATACCTTATCTCCATACCCTTCCTCCCCTTGCTTTCTCTCCTATCTCGGATCTTTCTCAGACATGGGGCTCAAACCACCACGCCGACGACGTCCCACGTGACGCCAGGCCATCCCACCCACATGTCGTCGTTGTTCCTCTATCGCCCAATGCCGCCTCCCAATGCTCATCGTTTCTCCTGATTTCACATCTCCTCGCGCCCGAGCAATTGTCGTGTGAGAGCTCGACTAGCTAGTCGACGAACCGTCATCAAAACACGACAGAGCACCGCATCCACGAGAGTGTTGGGCGGCTAGGACGTTTGTGCTTTGAGCGGTGGTTGCCCGCGCTTCAAGGAGCACACGACGCTGGTGCATGAGGCGGACGATGGTGCTGCAGGTTAGGATGGCGGTGCTGCAAGGGGTGGCTGTCCGCGCTGCAGGGAGCACGCCGCACTGCTGTGAACATCAATGCTACGAAAGCAGGTAAGTGCTGCTGCCAACGGTGAAAGGCGGTGCTGCCAGACAATGTTGGGGATGCTACAAGAGGTGGTCGAGGATGCTGCCAGCCCGTGGGAAGTGGCACTGCCACCGGAATCGAGATGGGTGATGCCGGCAGTGCAACTAGTCGGCTATGATGTAATCGCCGAACCTTTGAGCGACTAGGCGGTGGCGTGGTGTGCAGGATCTACCGGCGAGCAGATGCGGTGGGACAAGGGAACCACGGCCAAGGAGGAAGCTGCGACCGGCGACCACGCTTCTGCAAACGAGGGGTATTGCTGCTATCAGGAGCGGCGTCGGTGACCCGAGCTTCTCTCTACGTGGAGGGTAAGCGAGTAGCGGAGAGGAGGCGTGCTGGGAGACGTGGGAAATTATTCCTCTCTCTATGACGAGGTGGTGCATGGGAAAGTTGGACGGACCAATCAACAACCGATTTTAGACATACACTCAACTACATCAGACTGTCTAGGAGGCGGAGGATCCCAGTGATTTATCCCCGGAGGAGGCTCGGCACGACCTAATATGAAAGTTCTTATAAGAACAAATAGCTTTTCTGTCTAAGGAGCTCAAAATTGATAGAGATAATGAGTTATTTGGTCTATCTGCTCAGAATTACATGATTATGAGATAAAAATGGGCACTGATTTGCTGAATATTAGAAGAGAGGAGGAAATCTACTTTTCAAATGTCAAAGGAGAAAGAGCTTTTGCTGGGAGAGCACAAGCTCAGTGGCCTCGCGTTTCCTTGTGATTTTGTTTGGGAGTTTATACGTCGTCCCCGGGTTGTTTTGCTGCCTGTTGATGAATCCCCACTGCCATTTGGGCGCGGCATACCCTGTCCATGACATATTCTCATGGTTCAAAAGATCAAATCTCAAGGGCCCAAAGGGGCGTTAGAGTTTGATTTTTAATTTCCGATTCAGAACATCACTGAGACCTAGTCTACTGCTTGACGTACCAACCCGTTCACAAATTTTGCTTTCTCGATGGATTCTACATTGCAGTCATGTAAGTATAATCAAATTTGATTAAATGGTTTCTATTGTGAAACTCCATTGCGTGTATATCAAAGTTGATTGAATGTTTCAAGTTATTGATATATTACGTGACCATTGTAGAACATAAAGCGTAGGAAAAGCCTCTTGCGGTACAATAAACCATGCAGTGCATAGAATAGAACTTATCTAATGGTCCACTTAGTCATGCCCTAGAAGATGACCACAAAGTTGACACACGGAGATGATTCTCGTAGTTCCTTCCCAATAGAAGTACGTCTACGTTGGAGGAGTGTGGAGCCACCAAGTCACTCCAATAGCATAGATGAGGGGATACGGGTAGGCTACGCTAGCGCAAAATCAAAATTTTCTACCGCATCAACCAAGGAACTGCTGCAGTTATAGATCACGGGATTACCACTAGATGCGCTGTGCCGTGCCGAAGTCGGTGAAGCGAGTCGGGGCAAGGTAGACGTACAATCCTCTCCGATCCAGTCGCTCCCACGAATAGCTCCCACGAACAGCTCCTCTCGGCGGCTCGTCCAAGTGCTCCAAGTGTAGCACCTCTATCGGTATCCACACGTACGGCGTGGAGGCACCGCTCG
This sequence comes from Poa pratensis, assembly GCA_947311845.1. Taxonomy (NCBI): domain Eukaryota; kingdom Viridiplantae; phylum Streptophyta; class Magnoliopsida; order Poales; family Poaceae; genus Poa; species Poa pratensis. The sequence goes on along the minus strand of CAMZMU010000055.1, from coordinate 37,833,329 downwards.
CCGGACTGCTAGGTCCGCGCGGCGGCAAGGGCGTGGGGAGATGGTGGCTGGGTGGATTTGGTGCGGAAATGGGCAACCCTAAAACGTCCAGCCTCCTCTCCTTATATTGACCTCCCCATATTGGGCTGCTTCAACTGAAGCCCATCCTGGAGTCTATTTCAGCCCAACTCAGATCCAATCCGAATTATGCCTGCACAACCTTAAGTGTGTGACCCTATAGGTTCATGCACGTTTAGTCATGGCACGAGTACACTTACTCGTCCAATAGTTGGTAGCGGATTCTAGCAAAAGGTGCCAACTCCCAAACGCGCATAAAGATCGTATCGGACGAACCATCACAATGTTTATGCCATTCCCTTTGCCTCACGATATTAGGTCAAGCTTCTAGCTTACCACTCTTTCTCGATCCTGTGATTCGGAATCCCAAACTAGGTTAACCATTAACCTTATGTAGCACGGCCATGCATTTCTGGATCCGATCACTCGAGGGGCCCAGAGAAATATCTCTCTCATGCAGAGAGGGGCAAATCCCATCTTGACTGACTATGCCTTGCAGCATGTTTCATGACAAACCCGTAATCTACCTTTATGGCTACCCTTTCACGGTGTAGCGTTGGATAGCCCAAAGTAGGTCAATTCACATCTCAAGTACATACGACAATCTCAGGTCTAGGGACAAAGCAAACACATCGTGTAGAGAGAGAGCTATGAACGTTTGCTTCATTGTCTCAAGGTGGGTCATCCCAACTCTATGTTCACAACATAAGTCCACATTATTAGTTTGACATCTCCATGTCTATGACTTGTGAAACATAGTCATCTACTAATACATGTGCTAGTGTAATATTCAAGTGTGTCCTCACATGAACTCCGACTAGGGACATATTTAGAATAACCATACAAGTAATGAGTTTCACAGACAAGTCCTCAACTCGCCAATCAATACAAGACATTATTCAAGGCACATTATAAATCATGGATACATTGAAATATCATCATCTCTATGATTGCCTCTTGGGCATATTTCCTACAATAGATGTGCTCACTCTATTCTCCGTGAGATTCACCCACGAGGGATGGCACCACTATGAGGTCGTCTTGAAGGCGTTGAACAAACATTTACACCAAGGTCGGAGCTCTCCACAATGAGTTGGAGACTCCCAACAATGTCCCGAAGCAATCGGAACTCACAAAGCCTCCTAGGGTTACAAGCAAACCAAGGAGGAACAAGAACCACAAAGAGTAATGGGCGGATTTGAAATTCCTTTGGTGGAGTCGTAGATCTAGACCTCCTCCTTCACTCCTCAGAGAATTAAGGCGTTTGGATGGTTAGAGTGGGAGTTCTAGGAAGATGGAGCTCAGCAGTAATGGATGAGAGAGAGAGAGAGAGAGAGAGAGAGAGAGAGAGAGAGAGAGAGTGGAATCCGCAGCCTCTTCTTGGGGAAGAAGGGGCCTTTCAATAGGGGGCCCCGAAATTGAACCGTTATGTTCAGAAAATCAGCATAGCTGTACTACTGCTGCGGTCAGCGGTACTACCGCTGCTGCCAGGGAGCCGCTACTGACTGTTACTACTGCTGGATCTCTTCGAATTAAATCAAAGAATTCCAGCAGTATTACGTGGTAGCTACCGCCGAGGTACCGGCGGGGATACCCAAAGCAAAAATCCTTCCGACGGTACCTTGAGCGGTAGCTCCAGCGATAGTACCGCTGGCTGGAAGCAGAGGTACTACCCTAGGTACTACCGCCCTTGGCCAGGTACCTATGTGCTGCAACAGTGCCGCTCCAGGATGGAGCGATACTACCACTGCACACGGAAGTACTACCACACCAGGCAGGATTTCTGCCTGGTTCAAATTCAGGGCACCCTCTCTCTCCACCACCGAACCACGTGTTGTCTTCAAATTATCTATCACAACTTAGAAACACGATTAATCCGGTAAGTGTGTTGTCATTAACTCCAAAACGGATTAAGAGCTAACCTGCTCTTTCACATGTTCAATTGCAGGTATCAATTTATACTAAACTTTCATACTTATTTATATTTTTTAATTATACTTTGGTACAATAAAATATATATTTAGTATTACTTATTTGTCATTATTAACCACAATATGTGGCTAAACAATAATTTTTGTGTTCTTCGTTATAAAGTTGTGATGTATATCGTTGATGATGTAGCTGAGTTGTGCTAAATTTAATACGTAATTTGTAAGATCTACATTACACTTTGTTTCCTTTCTAAGCATCCCCTAAACAATATAGCGACATATGTTAAAGGTGAAAACAAAAGGAACAAAAATGCACACATCTTTGAATTCTTATTTTTTTTACAGCTAATAAATTATAGTGTACATGTATATTATTTTTTAAGTGGTCTTGGCTATTTAAATACTGTTAAATATAATGGTAGAGATTTCTAAGCATGCAGCCAATCAAACATTTTAATATAGGTATATAGTTTATGAGTAGGTAAGTAATATTTATAGAAACTTCTGGAGTATATATTTAAGAGTTGTTGTGATAATTTATGTGGTTTGTTCAGTGATAAAATAGAAAATATTAATATGTACTTGTTACTAGAAGAGTAAAACCAGTAAATCCGAGGTTTAGTATACCAACTTGCCGCGAATGTGCGATTTCGTCAGCAAGTTGCAAAACCCGAAAAGCGGATCACCAAGTTGCCATGTGCAAGCGTTTTGGTCACACTGTGACGGCGGCACATACATGGCAAACTGTTTTTTTACAAAACCCTCCTAAAGTTTTTTTTGTTTTTTGACAAATCCACCCCTCAAAAGGGAAAGAAAAATCAGTTAAAACTTAAAAAGGACCTAGCAATTGGAATAAATTAAATTTTAAGGGGCAATTTGCAAAAACAAAAAATAGTCTGCCACATATACAAATTCACCGCCGCCGTCACGAACACGAAGTGACCAAAACGCTCGCGCGTGGCAACTTGGTGACCTGCTTTTCGCGTTTCGTAACTTGGTGACCAAAGCGCACATTCGCGACAAGTTAGTGTACGAAACCTGCGTTTTCCTAAATAGCATCACTTATAGTACATTGCGGCTACCAGCGTGGGATGCAACATGCAAAGGCATCTGACTCTAGCGAATGCTCGGCGATTTGCTCGGGGATTAGAGCTGTGGTGGCGGAGCTGGAGAAGAAGAGGGTGCGGGGGAGTTAGAAGGATGGTTGGGGGCGGGGGCAGTTGCCGCGGGCGATGGTGGCAGGCGACTAGGCCGGCGATGGCTGCGGGGGCCTTCCTCTCTCGTTTTTTTCGTTTTCCTTTCGTAAAACATGTTGAACAGTCGCAATAGAAAATAGCATCCCCCTCTTTGAATCCTAGTTAAGCAATAATAAAGGAGCTAAAGTAGCCAAAAAAATCTGCTTTACCCACCTTCTCCAATGGGAGATGAAATGTAAGCAGCGTGCGAAAGGAAGGCTAGTAAAGAACAAATTTTGTGCAAATTTAAATTTTATAATTCTTTCTCCGTTACAATGACAAACGAATTTTACAATTTTGCATCGGTGGCGAGCAATGGGGAAGAATGGTTTATCACTAGCCACATGGACGCTCAAACATCTCTCGTGCCCAGCGAAATAATGTTCTCCTTCTGCATTTCGCACAAGGTAACAACCGTCATCAACCTCGGCTTCCAGCGCTTCACTCCAAGGACTAAAGTCTGCATCGGCAATCACCATGGCCGCCGTTGTTTCAGACGCTTCAGAGTGCACGTCGATCCAACCATCGTCAGAATCCCAGTCTGGCAACGCCAAGGAAGGGCTCGCCAATGAGCCGATTCTTTCCGTCGCGCTTTTCAGCATATCCTCTGTTTCATCTTCTTCGTCCGACTCCCAGAATCCCGCGTCGAGCGTACTCTTGGGGGACATCCAATCCTGCTTCGCCGTCGCTGCCGCCTCGACGTCGCGGGAGGCGGCGGACACGAGAAACGGGTGCTCCAGTAGCTGCGCGGCGGTGGACCGGTGGCGGGGTTTCTTGTCAAGCACTTGTGCAGGAAGTCATTTGCCTCCGGTGAAAGCCACCCGGGCAGCTCCGGCACGGCGTCAGTGTACCCGATCCGATGGACGGCCGCGAAGACGTCGCCGTCCACCACGTCGCTCCAAGGGACGCGGCCGGTGGCCATCTCGATGACGGTGCAGCCGAGCGCCCACACGTCGGCGGCCGGACCCTGCTCCTCCCCGCGCGCCACCTCCGGCGCCATGAACGCTGGAGTGCCGCCGATCGGCCGCGAGGAATCCGTTGATGTCCTCGCGCACCCGAAGTCCGCGAGCTTGGCCCGCCCGTCAGCGCCGATCATGACGTTCCTCGCCTTGACGTCCCCGTGCACCAGCGCGTTGCCGTGGAGGTAGGCCAGCCCGCTCGCGATGTCACACGCGTAGCCCCGGATGGCGCGCTCCGGTAGGCGGCCTCGTCGGCGAGCGAGCCGCGCGGCGCGAACTCGAGGAAGAGCTGGTACTCGCCGCCGGCCGCGGCGCGGGAGCCGAGGCACGGGACGATGTGCGGGGAGCAGAGCTTCGCCAGGAGGTGGCCCTCGCGCCGCAGCGTATCGGCTGCGCCGGCGCCGGCCGACTTGATTGCTAAGAGCTGGCCTGAGGCGTCGTCGGAGGCGAGCCAGACGACGGCGCCCGACGCGCCGCGGCCGAGCGTGCGGAGCCGTCTGAGCTGTTTCGCCATGGTGGCATCCATTCGAGAAATTTTTGATCGAGTGTTGGGACTTGGGGAAGGAGGATTCGTGGAGTTGGATGTGTGATCGATGACGATGAGCCTGTGAAGGGAGCGGGAGGCGCGTATTTGTACGGGGACGCGATGCATTCGTGGGAAACGTGCGGGAGAAAGAGAGAGGAAGTCGCGGGGGCGTGTGCTTGCCCCCCGTCAACGCCGAGGGGACGGCGTAACGAGCTTGTAGCTTCTGCCCATGGTCAAATTCTAGTGCCGGCGTGCGGTAGATGGGATTTCGCCCTTTTTGGGAGCTTGTAGCATGACGGATCGGGGATTGGTGACCGGCTGCGCATCTCTACTTGATTATATGAGTTGATGCGCACATATTCTTTGCATGGTTTAACTGGATCGCTCCGAAATCTAATACAGTGTCATCTTCCTTGCGCTATCAAATTAACTCCGCGCACTGTGCGTTGTGGATAAGGCCACTGTGATCTGCACGGGCTCATTCTTCTTTCTGCCGAATACCCGTTTGATAGTTCAACGAGAGAGGGATGGTTTCTTCCGGTGCGAATGCAACTCGAGGTGATCAGCATTCAGATGAACGTGCACAGCCGCCGGTCAATGCTAGTAGTTCAGGCAGGCTGCTGCGAGTCGCGAAAAGGAGCTCAGGAAGCAGCCGGGAGCTGAGACCGCCTACTTGCAGGTTGCAGCGGCCTTCTGCCGTCGACTCGGCCCACCGGTCTCACTCGGCTGTTGGAATTTCCAGCGGCCTGGTCCTCCCCACAAGTCAACCACATTTCTCTACGCGAAAACCGCCTTCGATTTCGTCTTCGCTAACAGAAGAACGAAGGAAAGTTCGACTTCGAGATATGCGTATATTTTGACAGAGAGCATTTCGCACTTGCAAACAATTGATGTTGACGTTCCAGTGCGTGCAGCATTAGAATACTTAGACTACTCATAGTGGGAGTAACTTCACTATTAACATAGATGTCACCTAAGTAAAAATCCTATGTGGCATATAATTAATGAAAAGAGATGCAAATAGAGTAACTTAGCTAGTTACTTGTAACACTAGTAACATCACACTTTTCAAGAAAAAATGAGTCTATAGAGTAATAAATGAGACCATATATGACACCACATCTTTGTTACTTTGCACTATGAGGCTAGTAACATAGTCTAGTAATATGTGTATGTTACTAGTTGAAGTTACTCCCCACTATGACTAGTCTTAGCGAGCTGACAAACAGAAATATCTCGACGGGTCTATTGTTACTTAATTATTGCTGACCATGTTGCACACTTGTACTCAGTGGCCTGCTCGTACTCAAGGTTAGCGGAGTGATCGCTCCCTCCGTTCCGAAATATAAGACGTTTTAGGTCTGTAGAAGAAATTTTCGCATGTTATACGTTTTTCCAACTTTCCCGTTTTGCCCCTCACCGACACGCCCCCCCGCTCGCCTCTCCCTCTCGCGACTCACTCTCTCGTTCCCCACTCTCCTCTCTCGAGATTTTTTTTTAAATAATACGATTTTATATACGAATTTTGGACAATAGCATGCGTGGAGAGGGAATTCGAAAAATAGCGTGCCGTCGGCCTAGGGCGCGCCGAAAGTCGACTTTCGGTCGAGGCCGGGCCGAAAGTAGGCCTCTGCGCGACAGGCCTCTACGCGGCAGAGCGAGAAGCGACAGCCCTCTGCGGCCTCTGCGCGGCAGAGCGAGTTTCGGCCAGAAGCAAGCCGAAACTCTACTTTCGGCCCAGACAAGGCCGAAAGGTATCAGCTCCCGTCGTTCCTGCTTTCTTCTTCCCTTGCCATGATCCGAATTTGTTTCGCGGTCCCGGCTTTGATCCGAATTTGTTTCACGCTCCCGGCTTTTATTCCGCCCTTCTTCTCCCGCCATATTTCTCCTGCCATATTTCTCCCGCCATTTTGTTCCCGCCATTTTCGTCCCGACTTTTTTCTCCCGCCATTTTTCTCCCGCTCTTCTTCTCCCGGGTGAGCCTATATATATACCCCAGTAGATTTGGTGATGGAGGAGGGGTGTGGTGCGTGGTTATTTCCTCAGTCAGATAGGAACGATGTCTGGTAGTTCGGGTCCTAGTTCGGAGCATAGGTCGTGGTGTGTTTTGTATCACGCCGCAATATGGACTGAAGGAAGTATTAGGGAGGGTAGGCCGAAGAGCTGTTATAGGGAGCTAGTTAGTGAGTGGGGGAACATTCGTGAGGTGGGAGAAAATATAGCAAAAAAAACCAAAATCCAGATGACCCCTGAAGAAATTAGGGATGAAATTGATGGGTGGCGGTGGAAGTGACAGAGAATTAATGAGCTAAAAGCTATTGAGGCGGGGCTTAGGGACATGCCTATGACACCTAAGTCAAAGATAATCCATTTTTCGCCGGAGGCCTATGCATATCATGTGAAGGTAACTGAGTACTGAATTTATATTATGTTAGAATCTAGTGTTATCGTACTAACTTTTTTCCCCTGATTTTGTGAATGTCCAGCACTGGCCTGCCGAAGGACAGTTTCTGAACAAAGAGATCCCTCATTTTGGATGGATGGAAATGCTTTTTGGCGCATGTCGTGATGGTCCTGGAAATGCCCTTCACGCTGAAGCAGTGAAGAGGGCTATATCAAAGGCGAAGAGTGGTGGATCATCCAAGAAAGCCGTTCAAGATGATAGTGATGATGATTTCATGCCTCCTAAACGAGCCAACTCTAGACGTAAGTTGAAGAGTGTTGGTGCATCCAAGGCTGTCGTCGATGAAAATAGTGACGACGACTTCATGCCTCCAACACGAGCACGTGGCAGAGGGAAGTGAAGTCGTTGATTCGAATTAGTTATCATTGAGTTGCATGTAATATTTGTACCAGTAGTTGTTCTATGCAGTGTTTAAAACTAGTGAACTTGTAACGTGGACTTGTAGTGCTGTATGTTAAATTAATTTATGCAATGTGGAATGTTTCGTACATAGATAATAATATGTTTAAAACTAGTGAAGAGTCCGGAATAGGCACATCGTCAACATCCTCTTCATCATCTTCATCATGAGCATCATTTTCATTATCAGAATCAAGATCTTCTGCAAGGCCATCCTCATCTTCCTCCAACATCTGTTGCTGCACTGTTCCTGCGTACTCATCCCAATCTGCCTCCCCTACCTGCGCAGGTCCTGCCGACTGACTACTAAGTGCCGGCTCATAATTTTCAGAAATATCTTCCATGGAGCCAAACAAATCAACATTCTCTGAGCCAGTACACTGACTACTCTCTCCATGCTCAGGACCCCGCCACCGTGTTCCAAATTGTTCTCTTTCAGATAAAATACCAGCAGGATTTCAGGTTGTGTACCTCGGCGTTTGCATGATGCTAGCCAAGATGTCCACTGACTTGTCCGATCAAGCGGCAACAACTCCCGAAAAATATTTGTACGGGATTTGCTCCATACAGACTGAATCTTAACAGCCCAGATATTAGGATCAAACCGGAAATTTATCGTGAAATACTGCTGAATAGCAGCTATTCTCAAATTCACTGGGTCTGTAAGCTGAATCAACATATCCCCAAATTCACTCAAATCAACACCTGACTCGTTTACACCCACATTACCGGCGCCATAGTGCACAACAACATCAACCACTTCCATGACCTAAACAAATTTATTGCATCATCAGATGTCGTTCACTCAAAAATATGACGCACAATTTATTCTAACCGATCGCAAAATTTATTCTAACCGATCGTAATATTTATTCTAACCGATCGCAAAATTTATTCTAACCGATCGCAAAAAAATTCTAACCGATCGCAATATTTATTCTAACCGATCGCATAATTTATTCTAACCGATCGTAAAATTTATGCTAACCGATCGCAATATTTATTCTAACCGATCGCAAAATATATTGCATCATCAGATGCCGACCACTGCCATAATATTTATTCTAACCGATCGCAAAATTTATACACTGCATCGTGCAACAAAATAATAGTACTATAACATTTGTACAACGCATCCACCAAATAAATTATTCCGACAGTCATACTAACGAATCCACTGACTAAAAGTGTCCACACTACTACTAACGCAACCACCAACAAAATACTTAATATGCATCGGTCCACTAACAGAGTATTATTAAACTAAACAATAATTGTCTAGTGACTAATAAGGGTTTACCCTTGAAGCGTGTCGATCCGGTCAGCGCTGCTCTCCGGCTTCAATCTACCGCCACCACTGCTCCACCACAACACCACCTTCTCACTAGGCACCGTTGTTGACCACCATTGCCCCCAATCCTCCACCTCCACACCTCAAAACCACTCCACAATAAGCTATCCCATCCACAGATCCTGCATGCCCCGTCCCTCCTCTCTCTTTTTTACCGATCAAATCTCTGGCAGCACAAATTTTTGCACTGCATTTGATGGAGGGAGGAAGAGCAGGAAGAGGAGAAGAGGAAGAGGAACCAGGGAAGAAGAGGGAAGAAGAGAAGAAAGGGGAGAAGAAAGGAGGCGACGCTGGAGGTTTCGGCAGCTTTCGGCTCGCTACGAGCCGAAACCTGCGGGCCCCGCCTGCCGCGCGCATGCAGCTCTCGTCCCATCCGTCGCCGACAGCCTACGCAGCCTAGTTTCGGCCCGCTCCTGGCCGAAACTCGCTCTGCCACGCAGAGGCCGCAGAGGGCTGTCGCTTCTGTCGCGCAGAGGCCTACTTTCGGCCCGGCCTCGACCGAAAGTCTACTTTCGGCGCGCCCTCGGCCGACGGCACGCTATTTTTCGAATTCCCTCTCCACGCATGCTATTGTCCAAAATTCGTATATAAAATCGTATTATTTAAAAAAATCTCCTCCTCTCTCGCTAATTAGTAATTACAGAGTAGTATAGAAGATTAGTCGCATTTCTTGATTATAGCATGCGCCGCAAGAACCACATTGCACTTCTTCCATCGGTATAAAAACAATTGTCTGCTGCTTGATGGCAGAGCCAATGTTTATAATAAAAAAATTACCTGCATGCATGGACACCTAAACAGAGGCATTTTGCTGTAGACTAATTTCGACAAGGTCCGTGTGATTATTCTTGGCAGTGGTTGTACTAGCCAAAGCACAAGGACGTATTTAGGACTGTCAAATTCTAACATGCCTTGTCCAGTGATAACATACTTGCCACGTTTTTTCCTTTGCGGCATAAAATACTTACCACGTTGTGAAATACTTACTAGTTGCCGATCCTTGATGAAGTGTCAAAACAAGGGTCAGGGGCTCACATATTTTAAACACGTCCTATCCTTCTATCTTCCTATGTGAATCTTCATCCTTGTTGCCTGGCCCTCAAAACAAGTTCTTTGTTGGTTTCTTCAGCCTGATTTAGACACTCCTGGTAAGTTTTTTTTTTTGCTTAAGCGAATATATTAATAGCGCAAAAATACCAAATACACCCAGCCTCTGCACCAACAAGATGTCGAAAACGTCTCGGATGCACACAGCCAATAAAAAAATAAACAAGAGAGAACAAGAAAACAAAGACCCCGTCGCGGTGATGAACCACAGAGACTCCTGGTAAGTTGTCCTTAGAATGTTGATTCCCCAAAAGGGTCTGGTGTGCTGCAGCCTCTTGGCTCTCTTGCCCCTGGCTCGTGCAATACCTAGAATAGTTGGACCGGGGCGCCCGGTGGTCATTCAGTATCGGAATTCCATCTCGAAGACTTCGACGGCCTCCACTAAAGGGTTCAAATCTGCCATCACACTCTGAGAAATTTGGAAGGAAACAAACAAAAGGGTTTTCAATAACATTTTTTTAATGTTTTTAATGCCTTCGGTTCTCATGCATAAAATCAAAGATGAGCGTAGAAATTGGATCCTCGCAGGTGCGAAGCATTTAGCTGAATTTGTGAGCTAATGCATTTTATCTTTTCACCTAGGCCACCCACATGTTTACTCCTTTTCTATATCAATATGAGGTAAAACTTTTGCTTCTTTAAAAAAACAATATGGGAATTTGGAAGAATAGGGCTAGGAGAGTGCGAGGTGGAAGTTAAAAGGATGAAATTTTAATGGAAAAGCCTTAAATTTCATCGGGGGATCTCACGTCTGCATCCTCCATCTTACATATGCGCCACACGTCCTTCCGTGGCCGGAAAAACAGGCAGCGAAACGAGGGGCCAACCACATACCCTATCTCCATACCCCAGGCTGCCCCTCCTCCAATCCTTCCTCCCCTTGCTTTCTCTCCTCTCTCAAATCTTTCTCAAACATGAGGCTCATCAAACCACCACGCCGGCGACGTCCCACATCTGCCGGTCCGTCCCACCCACACGTCTTCGTATTTCCTCTATCGCCCAATGTTGCCTCCCGCTGCTCCTCGTTTCTCATGTTCTCACATCTCCTCACGCCCGAGCAAACCCCGTGTGAGAGCTCGACCAACTAGTCAACGAACCGCTATCAACCCACGACAGAACACCGCATCCACGACAGTGTTGCGCGGCTAAGATGTTGGTGCTATGAGCGGTGGTTGTCGGCTCTGCAAGGGGCACACGACAATGGTTCCAACAGCGGACGATGGTGTTGCTAGGCCAGGATGGCGGTGCTGCGAGCGGTGGTTGTCGACGTTGCAGGGAGCACGCCATGCTGTTGTGAGCAGCAGTGCCACGAAATCAGGTCAGTGCTGCTGCCAACGGCGAAAGGCAGTGGTGCCAGACAGAGTTGAAGTTGCTACAAGCGGTGGACGAGGATGCTGCTAGCCCGTGGGCGGTGGTGCTACCACCGGAATCGAGATGGGTGCTGCCGGCAGTGCAATGAGTCTGCGACGAAGTAAGTCGCCGGAACTTTGAGTGACGGTGCGGTGGCGTGGAGTGCGGTACATGTACCGACGATTAGGCGCGGTGGGCCAACGGAACCGCGGCCAAGGAGGAAGCTGCGACCAGAGACTACACTTTTCTGAATGAGGGGTGGTGCTACTATCAAGAGCGACGCCGGCGATCCGAGCTTCTCTGCGTGGAGGGGAAGCGAGTAGCGGAGAGGAGGCTTGCCAGGAGATGTGGGAATTATTCCTCCCTCTATGACAAGGCGGCGCAGATGGATACATGGGCAAGTTGGACAACCCAATCTACAACCGATTTTAGACATACAGTCAACTACATCAGACGATCCAGGAGGCGGATGATCCCAGGGATTGATCCCCGGAGGAGGCTTGGCTCGGCCCAATATGAAAGTTCTTATAAGAATCAAATAGCTTTTCTGTCTTAAAGAGATTGAAATTGATAGAGATAACGAGTTGTTTGGTCTATCTGCTCAGAGTTACATGATTAGGAAAAAATGGACACTTGATTTGCTGAATATTAGAAGAGAGGAGGAAATATCAAAGGAGAAATGGACACTTGATTTGCTGAATATTAGAAGAGAGGAGGAAATATCAAAGGAGAAAGAGCAGGAGAGCACAAACTCGTTGGCCTCGTGTTTCTTTGTTTTTCACATATAAGTAGAAACACTCATCCCTATGACCGCACACACGCACACCCTACCCCTATGAGCACCTCCGACAGACTGAGCTGCCGTGTGGGCGCACCATACACTGCCCATGGCATATTTTCTTGGTTCAAAAGAACACATCTCAAGGCCCCAAGGGGCGTTGAGTTTGGTTTTAATTTCCAATTCAGAAGAACAGAGTATTCTTTGACTTACCGAACCGTTCAAAAATTCTTCTTTCTCGATGGATACTACATTGCAGATTTGCAGTCATGTAGGAAATCATGTTCTCATAAATCCAGTGCGTGTATAATCAAATTTGATTAAATGGTTTCTATTGTTAAACTCCAGTGAATGTATAATCAAACTTGATTAAACGGTTTCAAGTTATTGTGAAATGTCATGACCAGTGTATAATAAACTACGTTACTGTGTAAAAAAGCCATACAGTGCATACAATAAAACTTCTATAAATGGTCCAGTTTTCTTGCCCTGCGAGAATTTCAGCACATGCCTGAAGGGTCACACGATAGCAAGAACAGTTAACTTATCGTGGAACTCATCCACATAGTCGAAGCAAACCATGTAAACGAACTAATGCCTAAGGAAGGGCCACGGAACATCAGATTTACAGTACAGCAGGCTGAGATTAAAACAAGTCATCATGCAGAATGAAAGTGGATTCAAGCTACAAAACTTCACTTAGCCAAAAGTCGACCCTCGAATACCATAACACTGGAGTTTGGATACATGACAAGGTATGTTTCAATTCAACTCCTAACATCGAAATCTTAAGACATACCACCACGGCAAGATAGGTGAAAGCAATTTAGAAGAGAGATGTTCCCTTGCCCTTCTTGTCTCCACCGATCTCAAAATGCTTGCACCTCTGCAGAGGAACAAGAAAGACTGAGCAAGCACAACAGAAAACAAAGAAATGTCAAGTTCAAGAGAAAAGGTACGAACCTTGATGGCGCGCTGGGAGTAGTGCTTGCAGCTCTGGCACTGCAGCTTCAGCACAATCTTCTTCGTAGTTTTTGCCTGAAGAAAATCACAGAATAAGCATCACATAAGATGTTTACATTAAACAGAACAAACCATAAGTAGATAGCACCCATACATGCAAGTCATACAAAATTTAAATTATATTAATAGTTGGCAACTGACTACAGAATAACAAGAACGAAGTTGCAGTACCTTCTTGTGGAAAACTGGCTTCGTCTGGCCTCCATATCCAGACTGCTTCCTGTCATAGCGACGCTTTCCCTGTGCAGAAAGGCTATCTTTACCCTTCTTGTACTGAGTGACCTTGTGAAGCGTGTGCTTCTTGCACTCCTTGTTCTTGCAGTAGGTCTTCCTGGTCTTCGGAACGTTCACCTAAATGGGATTTGACAATTAGACTAATGCAAAAATATGGATTGCAGGAAATTGGGTACAGGGTTCAGATGACACTGCAGTACTAACAAAAACAATAAAAACATTCAGCAAATGTAAAAAAACAAAGAGACAAAAATGGTGCACTGAGTCCTCAGAAATATGCTTATAGTTGGCATCATAAGGATGATCAGGTCTCAAAGATTACATGCCATCATAGGACCCAATAATTCAAATCTCAAATATCAAGCAATAAGAATAGACATTGCAACATAAGTTACATAATAGTGATAAAACTAAAAATACAGAGAATCACGTTACATCATCCATTGGAAAGGTGGAAAATTATAATAGAAACAAGAATGGTTAGATACTCAATAACAGACCAGTAAGAATAAGATAATAGTTCACTACACAGTTCTAGATAACTGACTATAGCTAGGTTAACCAGCAAGTTCGCATGTCAAATGCACCGAACTAAATAACTGAATACTCCACAACATAGCAGCCTAGACTTATCAGGTCTGGCACTTTCTAAACTCTTAAACAATGGTTAAAAACATCTGAATTAGACACATAAATTACTCAATGGCAGTAGTAAGAAGCGCCAAGAAATTATCATACTTTAGATGGTGAGATCAAAGTTTGTCCAAATCAATAGTGCCAGTACTAGGACATGTGAGAGCTTTTTTCATCCCTATCAAATTCTTAGATTAGAACTGAGGCAATTGACCAAATTAAGATATGCAGAGCATAATACCAACCAAACAAATAAAACATTATATCATTAAAACAGTTTAAGCATTACTCCACCGAGAATGCATCGACACAACAATATCCTACGGTACACCCAAGAACAGTTCTTCAGAATATCCGAGCACAGCCCCACAACCAATGGGCGTGAGCTCATGGGTGGTAGCTAACTAGCATCGATAAGAGCACATGCTAGCTTTTCCAAGTGATTTTACATTGCTTAGCGACCTAATCAGGCGACACACTCTAATAGACCTAATGGTTCTAAAGGAATTGAAGAACACATGGATAGGCCGAAGGAACCTCGACTCAGATCTACCACAAATGATCAAAAGGGGGATCGAGGGAGCGCATCGCGTCATTACGTACAAACTAGTTGAGGCAAACTCCCAGGATTTAGCACATAGAATCACTACGATCTCCAAGGATATATACCGCATCGAATACTGAAACGATTTCCAACGGCGCAGATCGACGAAATGCAAGATGAGATGGACCAGACGAGAGGAACGTACCATCTTCGCGTCTGCTAGCAGGAGGCGTCTGCTGCGGCGAGGACGGGGAGGTGGCGGCGCGCGTGCTAGGGCTCGGGGAGAGAAGGTAGTGGCACTTTATATAGCGGAGGCTAGGGTTTCGGTGAAATAAGGCTCGGACTGTTGGGCTGTGGCATATGAGCTGGATCATGTGCCTCCGCGTACCCCTAGTAACCACACGGGCCTGGCCCATTCTTTCGGGATGCGTTCTGGTTGGTTTTTTCTATTTATTTTTTTGTTGCATAGGTTTTCTCCTGTTTTCTGTCTTGTTTTTCTTCTTTCTATTTTTATCTTCTTTTTTATTTTCTGTTTACACTTTTTTCAAACACATTCATGTTGTGCAAAAATTGTTCGTGGTCCAAAATAATATTCACGATGTTCGGGATAAATTGTTAGGGTTCGAAGAAAATGTTCATGAGATTCAAAAAAATGTTCATGTGGTTCAGAAAAATACATTTCATGGATTCAAAATAAGGTTCACTGGTTACGAAAAATGTTCACGGGAATCAAAAAAATGTCCATGTGTTTTGAAAAAAATGCGTTCCTAGATTCAAAAAATGTTGACGGGGTTTATAAAATTGTGAATGGGTCCCAAAAAAGTTCACGATTTCGAAAAAAATATGTTCACATGTTCGACATGCGTGAGATGTTTTCGATTTTGCAACACAAGAAAAATACACTATTAAATTGCCTTATTAAATATTCATGTTTTATTTAAAAAGGTACAAACAACAAACAATGAGATAAACATAATCCATAATTGCTTTGTTGTTCGAAACAACAAAACGTTTCAGAGACGAAAAAGCATTTATGTCCAATGTTTACATGTTACAATGGTTCATGTTCGTAAATTAAGAGAACTATGGTTTAATTTTTATTTCAATTTCCAAATTATGCATCATTTCTACTAAATTAAACATTCCAAATATATCGACCCCATAAAAAGGCGAACAATCTAACCGAACCAGTCCACAATAACGAACCATACGAACCTAAACAACAAATGTATCCACAATCACCAGTACGGTACACGGACAGAAGCTTTTCTACCGCTAAACGCGACAAATAGGAACGTCCCCTTTTTTTAGGGAAAGCCACCGCATCATCCTTTATTGATTAGAAATAATAGTTACACCATTTGCAATTACAACTATTATAAAAATTGGAGGATCACCATGCCACACACGACACAGCCATGTTATACCTCGTAAAATTTAGCTAATTCATGAGCTGCCACATTGGCTTCCCTAGGGCAATGCGAGAAAGTAACCCGAGCAACCCAGTTAGAATGGTGGTTAATCTCAAGGAAAAAAAAACGTTGGAACGCAGGAGCTTGCGAGGTAGGTTATGAAGGAGATATGCCCTAGAGGCAATTAATAAAGATGTTTTTATTTATCATATCTCGATTGTTCATAATGTGTTTATACCATGCTATAACTGTATTAAGCGGAAACATTGATACACGTGTGGTATGTAAACAAACCAGGTCCCTAGTAGCCTCTTACTAGTCCATTGAGATCAACGGATGATCAAGGTTTTTCTGATCATGAACATTTGTGTCAATTGATAATGGAGTCATATCATTAGATGAATGATGTGATGGACGCACACCCATTGTATGTGAAAACGTAGTACCCAAACGTTTGATTGTGAGATCTTATTTAATCACTATCTCTGGAAGTTGCCTTGGCTGCATCAACCGTCACACGTAACAGGGTGACCATAAAGGTGTCTATCGGGTTTCCAAAGGAATAGGTTGAGGCGTATGGATCAGAGTGGGATTTACCAGTCCACGCAACGGATATATACTCTAGGGCCCACTTGGTGAGATTGCATCAATTAAGATTGCAAGCATGTGACTAGGTCACGGAGATGTAATATTACGAGAACGAGTAGAATATGTTTGTCGGTAACGAGAACGAACTGGCTATGGAGATACCGGAGTTCGAATCTCGGACAAACTAAGTATCGTATGGCAAAGGGTGTGAGGACTCGACGTTCAAGTTTCAAGCGACAAAGATAATCGTGGATGCACAGGGACCATCATGGATTTCCAGATCCTGTTGTTGGTCATTGATCGGAGAAGGGTCTCGATCATGTCTGGAGTAATCCCGAACCGTAGGGTGGCACACTTAAGGGTAGACGATGCTTAGGTTTGATTTGACAGCGAAGAGAACAATAGAGAAGAGAACCGAAAACATTCCGGGACATATCCGATGGAGTTCGGAGGGCAACGAAATGTGTGTCCTAAAAGTGTGCAGTAAAGTATCTATTTTGCGTGCACAGGTTTTGATCCAAAAATGAAGAAGTGTTGTTTTTCTGCTTGTTGCGGTACTACCGTGATGTCGTACTATCGACTCAGTACCGCAGCCAGTACCATGTGCTCTAGGGGGCTTCTGTTGTCTGCTCGCTTTTGGTCAGAAGTGGCCCGGTAGTAGGTCGGTACTACCGGGTGCTCGGTACTACCGGGACGTCCTGTCCGGTACTACCAAGCTCCCAGTACTACCGACTCAGTACCGGAGCCAGTACCGCTCCTCGCAAAGAACCTTCTGTACTGCTGGCATTTTTCCCGGTACTTGGTCCGGTAGTAGCTCGGTACTACCGGGCCCTGCCAGCCGGTAGTGCCGAGGTGGGCCGTCACTGGAGGCCAAGAAGACCACGCAAGTCAACGGCGCTCGGTACTACCGGGACAGGCCTGGTACTACCGTTGTGGGCAGATTTCGTCTCCAACGGCCAGATTGTTGGGAGGGGGTATTTATTCCCCTCCACCTATCTTTGGACGAGTAGCTCGACCAACATTGAAGACCTCCATTATTGCAAGCTCAAGAATCACTAGATCTCCCAATCCCTTCACCCAAACTTGTTGATCTTTGGAGGATTGAAGGAGAAGGCCCCGATCTACATCTTCACCGAGCCGTTTTTCATTTCCCCCTCATTCACTTGAGGGACCATTTGCTAGGGTTTCCCTTTGGAAAACCTAGCCCTTGTTGTACTCACTTTTGTTCTTGTGACAGATTGTAGCTGTTCGGGAGCCCCCAATTCAGTTGTGGGTGTGTGCCCCAATCGTTGTTGTAAAGGCTCCGGTTTCCGCCTCGAAGGGAACCGATAGTGGAAGGTGAACCAATCCTTTGTGGTGCGGTTCATCGGAGAATAGGGTGAGCCTTTGTGGCGTTGAGTACTGTGGTGGCGAGCTCACACCCCTCCAACGAGACGTACTCCCCTAAAAAGGAGGAACTCGGGAATACATCCTTGTCTCCGCGTGCTTTCACTTCGGTTACCTCTATCCTTGTTTACCGCCTTTATCTTGTGTAGTTGCTAGCTTGTCATATAGGTAAATTCACCGTAGTTGCATATCTAGAGAATTTACCTTTTGTGTCAAGCCTAATTTGAAAAAGTACTAAAATTTGAAGTAGCACCTATTCACCCCCCCCCTCTAGGTGTCATACGATCCTTTCAATTGGTATCAGAGCTCGGCTCTCTTGTTGGGCTTAACCGCCTAAGAGAAGTATGACTTTGGGAGAGGATCCTCCGGAAGGCCAAGGTACTCCGGCATCCATGGCCGATCTCAAAGAGATGGAAACATCATTGAGATCGTCCATGGATACCCAATTTAGTGCGATACGTGACATGCTCACGAAACTCACTTGTACCAAGCCTCCTCGGAGACTCTCCCAATAGAGGACCCTCTTCTTCCGACACGGGTGATTCCGATAAAGAAAAGGGGGAAAAGAAAGGGGATGAAGATAACGAAACCGACCCTAAGAAATCTTCTTCATCCACACCCAAGCCGTAGATGGGAAGCCGAGTACCATGAGGTTCCTCTTGTGTACTCTCCCGACCCACCTATCCATCATGCTCGCATAAACCCTTTAGGTCCTCCACCTAAGCTTAATGCATTGGCTTTTACTAGTTGGCAACACTCAATGAGATCTATATTAACAGTGCCTCTATCGAGCTTTGGAGGATCATTCAAGTGGGATACAAGGCCGTGGATCCTAACAACTTGACAAGAAGAGAAGTGGCGGATGCTCAACTCAATGCCTCCGCTCTTCACATGCTTGAACTTGCCGTTGGAGAAAAGGATCTTTATCACATCCAACATCTCACCACCGCCAAAGAAGTTTGGGATTGCCTATCCGAGGTGTTCCTTGGGAATGAGAGTATGAAGAGGAATAGATTTGATGCTTTGAACAATGATGCCGAAGGCTTCTACATGCTTGATAGTGAAACTCATGAAGAGATGTATGGAAGACTCAAGACCCTTGCCCAAGCCTTTTATAATGTTGGGGCAAAGTATGTGGATGATGCTTGGATCAAGAGGAAGTATGTGAATGCTCTCATGCCCTTCGAGCCCGTTGACTTGAAGGCTCTACAAGGAAGACACAACTACCTTCAAATGACATCAAATGAAGTTATGCAAGAAATGCAAGCCTTCAAGGTTGCCACCAAGAATGCTCAAGACAATCGTGCTAGGGCCATGGGATGAAACAAGGTTCTCACTTGCTTTGAAGGCCAAAGTGGTGTGCCTGATGAAAGTGTGGAAGTTGAGGAATGCCCAAGCAACATCCTCCCGATGATCTCCAACAAGCCTACATGATCACTTGGCCTTGCTTCAAGAGCATTTTGGCGTGACCCGGCCAAGGCAAAGGCTCAAGTTGATCTAAAGAACAATCCAAGTGGAAAGAAGGAGTTTGCAACAGAACAAGGACATGCTTCAATTGTCATGACAAGTATCACTTTATCAAAGAGTGTCCCTATGAGAATAGAGAAGAACATGGTGGAAGGCTTGTCCCAAGGATCAATCAAGAGTTCAAAGAAGCCTTTGTCAAGAAGAAGCCATTCTTCAAGAAAGCACCAAGAATTGTGTTGATGACTCAAGAAGAGTATCCTTCCGATGATTCCGAAGAAGAAGAAGAAACCACTCGTGAGGTGGCGGCTTTGGCTATCACCACAACTTCACCACCTTCTCTCTTTGAATCCCCAATGAGAACATCTCCAACACCACCGCTCGTTGTCTCATGGCTAAGGCCACCGAGGTATCATCTTCCACTCCTAAGACTATGCATGAAATGGATGATATTCTAGTCTTGAGATTAAGAAAGAACTTGTTGCTTTCGATACTTTTGTGGCTAACTTGCAAGGTGAAGCTAAGAAACATGTTGAGTCTCTCATGAGACAACTTGGTGCGGCCGAAGACCTCCTTGAGGTCAAGGGTAAAATTGAGAGAGAGGTTCTCTCACCATAGCATCCTTAAATGCTTCTCTTGAAGAAGAGCATGAGTATAGGTTTCTCTTGAGGAGAGACTTGAGTCTTGATGAGACTAATGATGAAATAATTGCTAAAATCATTAAGGAAAGAGATCATGCCATTGCTAAATATAAAGTGATTAAAAAGGAGAAAGCCGAATTTGTGGTTGCTAATGCTAGACTTAGTGGACATTGAGAAACTTGACAAGGCTCACAAGGCTTTGGAAAGTACTCACTCTCTTCTAGTCAAGTCTCATGAGCAACTACAAACTCAACTTTCTAAACTTGACACACCTAGCACTCTACTCCCTCTTGTGATCATGTAAATGTTATTGAGGAAAATGCTAGGTTGAAGGTTGAGCTTGCCAAGGCCACTAGTGCCAAGACCTCAATTCCCAAAGGTAAAGAAAAGGTTGTTGCTCATGTGGTTGAGCAAAAGCAACACAAAGGGAAGGAGGGTCTTGGTTATGTAGCCAAGGCAAAGAAGAAGAAGAGCAACAACAAGGCCAAGCCCGCACAAACCAAGACTCCCATTGCGAGTGGGAATGCCACTAGGGGCAAGACCACTCGTAGTGACTTTGCGGGATGCTAACCCTCACTACATTCTATATGTTGATTATTATGGTGATGTTTATGCAAAATATGTTGGTCCTTATGATGGATATGTTGCTCGTGCTATTTGGGTTCCTAAGACCCTTGTTGCTAACCAAAGAGGACCCATTGCAAGATGGGTACCTAAAATCAAGCAATGATTTCTTGTAGGACTATGCTTCCGGTGGGTCGAAATGGGTGGTTGATAGTGGATGCACTAGTCATATGACCGGAAGCAAGGAGATCATGACGGAGTTGGGACCAAATAAAATCACTCAACCGTCTCTTATGGTGATAAATCAAAAGCTGAGGTAAAGGGCCTCGGCAAGGTGGTAGTTGCAAAGGATATCACCCTTGTAAATGTCATGCTTGTCGAGTCCCTCGGTTACAATTTAATGTCCGTTCGTGCACTTAATAAGATGAACTTTGATGTCCATTTTACTATTGATATGGTGGTACTCTTGAGGAGCAAGACTCTAAAGGTCATGTTCGTTGGGTACGTTGAAAATGAGTTGTTTGTGGTGGACTTTTCGGGGTCAACCAACACTCAAGCAATGTGCCTATTCGGAAAGGCCGACGTGGGGTGGTTGTGGCATCGCCGCTTGTCCCATGTCAACATGAGAACTTTGCAAAGTCTTCACAAGGGTGGCCACATTCTTGGACTAAAAGAGAATGTTTTTTTTCTAGAGATCGTCTTTGTAGGGCTTGTGTTGAAGGAAAGATGCATGATTCTCCCCACCCAAGCAAGACCATCATTTCATCAAAGAGGATATTGGAACTTCTTCATGTTGATCTCTTTGGTGCCGTCCCTCAACCAAGTCTTGGTGGGAAGAAGTATTGTTTGGTGATTGTTGATGACTATTCAAGATTTACTTGGGTTTATTTCTTCAAGTCGAAGGATGAGACTCAACAAGCCGTCATCGACTTCTCCAATGAAGTTCAACGTCAACACAATGTTCCCATATTGGCCATTAGGAGTGACAATGGCTCCGAGTTCAAGAACTACACCTTAAATGAGTTTCTTAGTGAAGAGGGAATTCGTCATCAATATTCCGCTGCATATACCCCTCAACAAAATGGTGTAGCCGAGAGGAAGAACCGGACTCTTATGGATATGGCAAGGTCCATGTTGGCGGAGTTTAAATCTCCACTCTTCTTGTGGGCCGAGGCCATCTCCACGGCGTGTCATTCATCAAACCGGCTATTCTTTCGCAAAGGCAAGAAGCTAACACCTTATGAGATGCTACCGGCAACAAGCCCAATGTCGCCTACTACCGAGTCTTTGGTTGTAAGTGTTTCTATAAGATCAAAGTGTTCACTTATCTAAATTCGAGTCTAAAGCTTTAGAGGGTATTTTTGTTGGTTACGGTGCCGAATCCCACACTTATAGAATCTACGACAAATCCTCCGGGAGAGTTGTAGAATCTTGTAGTGTGGAGTTCGATGAGAATAATGGCTCCCAAGTGGCGCAATTTCATGTTTGTGATGTAGATAATGAGGAACCTCAAGATGCAATAAGAAGGATGGATGTTGGCTTCTTTCGCCCCATTGAGATCCATCATGAGCCTCCTCAAGCAAGTCCAAGCTCCACTCAAGTGGAACTCATCATCACAAGTTGAACCGACGCCTACCATGGAAGCAAATGATGCACCAACCCAAGAACAAGTTCAAGACCCTCCTCATGTTGACCAAGTTGCTATGCAAGAACCAAGTTCTCCAATTATTGATGCTAGCCAAGGTCAAGACCAAGATCAACCCTCTCCTTCTATTGTTGAAGATGTGCATAATGATGATCAAGGTCAACATTCCGGTCAAGACGGGGACTCAAATGATCAAGATGATCAAGTGATACCTCCAAGATCCAATAGAGATATCGAAGCCCGTCGCAAAGCAAGAGTTGCAAGAGATTTAGAAATAAAGAGTCATAAGCTAGAAGCAATTATTGGTGACCTCAATAGCAAGGTTACCACAAGGGGTCAATTGGCAAGCTTTAGTGAGCATCAAGCACACATCTCATGGTGGAACCAAAGAAAGTATTTGAAGCACTTGAACTCCAAATTGGTTGAATGCCATGCATGAAGAGCTCAACGACTTCGAGCGCAACAAGGTGTGGAAGTTAGTTGAGAAACCAAACGAGTGCCGCAATGTTATAGGCACTAAGTGGATATTCAAGAACAAGTAAGATGAGTATGGAATGGTTGTAAGGAACAAGGCAGGATTGGTTTCACAAGGGTACTCTCAAGTTGAAGGCATTGATTTTGAAGAGACTTAGGGTCTGTTTGTTTGGGCAGCAGCTTTTGAGAAGCAGTTATAGCTGGTGGATTGTGAAAAAACAGTTGTGGGAAGCAGCTGTTAGAAGCAGAGATTTGATGTTTGGCAGACATAGCTGTTGCTGCAGATTTTCGGGTGAAATGTCTGGAATGTCCCTAAGTGCTGAAGATGTTGTATAAATACTGATTTGATACGAATTAGTTATTTCCGAGTGTTTTAAGAGCGGAATTCTCAATTTACCCTTTTAGCTAAAATTATTTTTAACACACTTCGTATTGGAATATTTTTTTGGAGTGTTTCGTATTGGAATATATTCACCGAACCGTCGGAGAAATTCACGGGGACGGCGGCGGACGAGAAACGGCGAGGCGGCGGCTCAAAGTGCTCATATATACGACGGCGGCGTGGAGAACTGCGGCGGCAGCGAGGATTAATTACAATGTTTAAGAGCTGAATTACCTCTGTTTATCTTTTTTTTTCTCAAATAACCGTCAACACGTATTTATCAAAATAATTTTGACCATCTGAAAAAATTGATTAAATATTGGTAAGCCAATATTCTGAACATATTTATCACAAGAATACAGGTATTTATCGGAATTGTTTCGACATTAAAAACTCATATGTATGCATACGTCCATCAATCGAACAAGTGTACATCTATCAGTTACACATGCGTATATCCAACAATACGCTACACAAATAAGATAACAGAAAAGCAGTATTTGGATCAGTCGTTTTGACTGCATAAAAAAGAAAACAAAAAAGCGCTAGACACAAAATCCCAAGTGTTCATAGTTATCTGCATGCACTCTGAATTTCATCGTCAGATTTAGCCACTGCAACAACATCCATCAATCACACATGCGTACAGGTAGATCCCTTCGTATAGAAAACCAGTAACAAAAGAATGGACCGACGAACAGCCAGATCTGGGATAGGGGGTTGCTGCTGCTCCATACACGACAAGAACAACTAGATCTAAAGAGAAAGAATAGAGAGATGGGGGGATGCTGCTCCAGAGCATCTGAAGGATGGCCGGACCGATGAACTCTGACGACCAGACATCAATCTGGGGACGCCGATGAGAGGGAGAGGAGAGGTCAAACGGCAGAGGGCCATGGCGGGCTCGACGACGGCGGTACGATTGGTCGCGGCGGCAGTTGGAGACGAGCTCGAGGACCCTTGATCTAAGGCGGCACTGAAGAGAGAGAGGGAGCCGGGCTAGACGGCTGGCGACGTCATATCCATGGCGGTGCTAGGTAGGAACCACTCTCTTCTCTTGTGTGTGTGTATCGTGGCTCGTGGGGAATAGGAGGAAATGAGGTTGGGGGTGACTGGTTCATGGATTTTGCCTGAGAGTTTAGGTTTATATTGGAATGGCAGTTCTCTCATAATTTCCGTGAAACCAAGAGGGTATCCACGTCCAGCGCAACTCGGGAAGCAGGGAAAAGCTCGGGAAGCACCACGCCCCCTGCTTCCGGCATCGGAGTTCATTTCGCTGTCGCGCTTCTCGCAAGCGCTTTTCTATTTCGTGTTGTTTGGTTGGGCTTCCGCTTTTGGACCCAAAAGCAGAAGCAAAAGCCCAAACAAATAGGGCCTTATGCACCCGTGGCTCGCCTTGAGTCCATCCGTATCCTTCTTGCATATGCATCACATCATAACTTTAAATTGCAACAAATGGATGTGAAAAGTGCCTTTCTTAATGGTCCTTTAAAGGAGTTGGTATATGTTAAGCAACCACCGGGTTTCGAGGATCCCAAGTTCCCTAACCATGTATACAAGCTCGATAAGGCGCTCTATGGACTTAAACAAGCTCCACGTGCGTGGTATGAGCACCTTAGAGAGCTTCTAGTAGACCGTGGATTTGAGGTTGGGAAAATCGATCCCACTCTGTTTACCAAGAGAGTCAAAGGGGAGCTTTTCATATGCCAACTTTATGTTGATGATATTATCTTTGGCTCATCTAACAAAGCTTTTAATGATGAATTTTCAAATCTTATGACCGATAGGTTTGAGATGTCTATGATGGGGGAGTTGAAGTTCTTTCTTTGTTTTGAGATCAAGCAATTGAATGAAGGGACTTTCATCTCTCAAGCCTAATATATCCAGACATGCTTGATAGCCGATGACATAGTTACCTGCGTCAAAAGAATATGGGTTAGGTTGAGACTCAAAGTGCAGAGTGTGTAGTAAGTGGAAGACGTGTTTTCCCCACGAGGGGTGACTCGAGGGTTTAATATCGAACTCTCGGGGAATCAGTAGTGAAGATTTATCTTTCCTATCCTTCTTTTGGTTACCTACAAAACAAAGTAAATGTTTTGGTCCTCAACCTCACCTAGTGGTTGTCAAGCACAAGGTGTGAGAATGATATCAAGATAATATGCAATGCAAACAAGAAATAAATATGCAATGGTGGTAAATAAATATGCAAGGATGGTGGTAGCAATGATAAATGATATTTTTGGGTTTTATATGATGAATGCAAGATGTAAAAGTGTTTTTGTATTTTCGGATTTTTAAATGACAGAAAATGGTAAAGTGGTAAAAGTGGTTGGAACGGTGTTTATTATGATTAAAAATGGACCGGGGTTCATGGTTTCACAAATGCACTCTCTCTTTAATAAAGTGGTAGACAATGGAACACTAGAGTTGACATATGAGATTGCAAACAACAGTTTAATGACAAGTTATAATTATATGGGCATCACGTCCTAACATAGAGACCTTTTGGTTATTAGTCTCTCTTATACTCCACCAAGATGCGAACTAAATCATAACACCTCAGTAATTAAGATAACTCAGAGTATAGCAATAAGTATCATGACATGAAGTTAAAATAAGAACATGCTAGATCTAGTCATGGAGGAAGTGGCAATGGTCACACCCACATCTTCGGTAGCATGGTATTTCTTTTTATCCCTAGTGAGGCAACAAAGTAAGGTAGAGATACCCAAGTGGATCGCAGAACTTTCTCTCATGTTCACTGCACTAGCCACCCCCGTTATTCCAACTAATGCACACGTTCCCCCTCACACGCTCTCATAAACATGCTTGATCATGACAAGTAAATAAGAACGGGGTACATAATATGCATCTACTTTCATAACTAAAACAAAACCATTGCAATCTTAAACATATATTAACTCATAAAAAAATCGACCACAAAGGTATTACATAGATGACCGTAATCATGTTCAGCGGCTCATACGGTACTAATTAGTGAAACTCAAGAGAGAGGAGAGATACATTAGTTGCTTCCACAAACCTATAGTCCAGAGGTGGACTACTCCCTCTTCATCATGGAGACGGTGGAGAAGTCGTTGGAGAAGATGGAGACCACGCTGGCAGCGCCCCGCCAGAGTTTTCCCCCTCCAATCTGCAACTCCAGGTCTCTGTTTCGGTGTTTCTGTGTTTCTGCGGCGCTCCTTTCAGAGAACGTCGGGGGGCTATTTTTATAGTCGGTTTTAGGTCAAAAGCGAGTCGGTGGAGGAAAGATCTACGACAACGGAGCTCCGAGGCCCAAAAGGAGGGTTCCACGTGGCCCATGTACCTGGCCACGTGGGCCCACCTGTCTTGGCCCTCGGGTCTCCGCTTGTTTGCTTCCTTCGCTCCCGAGTCTTCTTCCTTCCAAAAATTGACGCTCGTAAATTTGCAGGTTATTTGGACGTCGTTTGGGTCCCTGAAACATTAAAATATAGAAATAGTGTTTTCTGCCTGTGCAGGGTTAATTCCATAAAAATAGGAAACATATCAAATATTCCCAAAATCATTATAAAACAGTGATATAACCCTTATATGATGCAAATATGACTGGAATATAAGTAAAATAATGCAAAGTTCATGTATGCATTTTACATGCATCAATGCTCAAGAGATTTGATATGCAAGATGTTAAAGGAAAGCACTATCCTATGGACACCAAATGTCATCTACAACTTAACCCAAAGGGTATAGATGTCGATCAAAAGGTATACCGTTCCATGATTGGTTCTTTGCTCTATCTTTGTGCATCTAGACCCGATATTGTGTTGAGTGTAGGGGTATGTGCAAGGTATCAAGCCGCTCCTAAAGAAAGCCACATGATGGCGGTCAAAAGAATCCTTCGGTATTTGGTTCATATCCCAAAGTTTGGTTTGCAGTATCCAAGTGGCTCAACTTTCTCTCTTTGTGGGTAAACGGACTCGGATTTTGCTTGTGATCATGATGATAGGAAATCAACTTCTGGGGCATGCCAATTCCTTGGTAGGTCCTTGGTGAGTTGGTCTTCTAAGAAGCAAAATTGTATATCTTTCTCCACCGCCGAAGCCGAGTATGCGGCGGCCGCTAGTGCATGCACTCAATTATTATGGATGAGGCAAACTTTAAAGGAATACAGTGTCAATTGTGACAAAGTGCCTCTTTTGTGTGACAATGAAAGTGCTATCAAAATCGCTCACAACCCGGTGCAACATTCAAGAACCAAGCATATTGAGATTCGTCATTATTTTATTCGAGATCATGTTGCCCGTGGTGATATTGAGCTAGGCTATACTCCCACAAGAGATCAACTTGCCGATATATTCACGAAGCCTCTTGATGAAGCAAGATTCACTTTCTTGAGGAATGAGCTAAATATTATGGATTCAAGGAGCTTGACTTGACTATCTTGCATACACACATATATTTTTTACTATTTATTTGGTTTAGGTGTAGGCATGGACATAGGGAGAGTGCGGTCCTAATACATTGGACTATCCCTCCCCCATTATGCCGAAATTAAGAACTCATTTGCTTCTCTATATTCGCTTCTATGAATTGTGAGATTAAATGACGAGTAGTGGCAGTGGACCCAAGATACATCTTCGTGGTGTCACAACACACACTCATACATGGTGGCCTAGGCCACCGCCCTCTTCTTTGTGAATAGTTGGTTTTATTTGGATTTTATTGCCTCTCTAGTGTTCCTATGGAAAACATGCTCAATTTGGTTGTTATGTTTGTTTGCTTCTTACAAATTGAGTGTGAAGTACCATATCTAGTTTGAGTCTCTTAATCCTAAGCCTATCTTATCCCATAAAACAACTTCTATCTTGCACAAGTTCCATTTCCACAAAATTCTGGAGTTTTCGGAGGAGGTCCCAGTAGTACTACCGGGTGGAGGCCGGTACTACCGGGCTCTGAATTTAAGCAGAAGTGAAAAACTGCTCAGAAAAATTCAGGCCCCGGTAGTACCGAGTCACCCGCCCCGGTACTACCGGGCATGCGGGTTTCACAAAGTCAATGCGTGGGTTGGGTTGGGGGTTATTCTCCTTTTCCCCAACCCGCTCGACACCATACCGCCACCCCCTCCGTGCTCCACTCCGGTCGCCGCCTCCGGCCGCCGGAATCCCGCCGTCCCCGGCCAGATCCGCTCTGTGAGAGCGTTCCCCACCTCGATCTCCTCCATGGCCTCCGGTATTTGCTCTTCTCTCGCTTCCTTTGGGTCCTGATTTGAATCTAGGGAAGAAGTAGGGCAAATACTTGGTAGCTCCATGTTCTTGGTTAAAACTTGGTAGGATGATCACCTCATGCCTGGGATAGTCTTTCCACTAGTCTCTCATATGAATTGGTGGTTTGCTTCTTGTCGATTTGAAGTTCGAACGATTCTGGATCGGGTCACTCGGTACTACCGGACATCCACCCGATACTACCGCCTAGTCAGTACTACCGGGGCTGGTGCGGTACTTCTGCCCGCTCAAATCCAAAACACAAACTTCCTGTTCATGTGCTAACTAGTGTTGTTCCTTCACTTCTTGAACTTGTGCACTTATCTATGTTCCCCTACCCTACCTATATGCTATTTCACAGGTAGCCGTCGTGGTGGTAAGAAGAAGAGGCTCATAGAGGATGATTTTGAGGAAGAAGAAGAGGAGGATTTGCCTGTCAAGTCCGCTGCCAGATCTTGTGCAAGGGGTAAACTGCCAGCTGTTGCTCTCAAGACTGTTGTTCGCAAGCCTTTGCATCTTTGGAAAGTTGATGATTATCAGAAGCTAAGGGAGGAAAATCCTTATGGGACTGATCGGTCAGACAAGGTGTCTCATCCTCACTTCTACACCAATGATCAAGAGCACATTTACAAGGAAATTTATCTGCACAAGAAGTACAAGGTTGTCACTCAGCATACTATTGATATTCCCTACATGAGACTCCCCAAGCATAAGGAATACTTTGATGAGGCACTAGCAATTTACGAGGAGTTTGGACTCATAGACATCATGAAGATCAATTAGCCTTTCATCGAGTACTACATCATTCAGTTTTTCTCCACTCTATTCCTAGAATCCGATGATGCACGGACTATCAAGTGGATGACAAAGGACACCGTGCTCTCAGCCACTCTCTCAGAGTAGGGTACTCTCCTAGGCTATGAAGACAAGGGTGAGTTTGTGCCTAGTGGTTGGAGGTGCCATGAAAGTGACTACTACAGCGACAAGGAAGTTCTTGCACCCATTACCATGGAAAATGGCACCCATGGTCAGACTGCTCATATCATTCATGAGTTTGAGATAATGCATCGCATCTATAGGGAGACCATTGCACCTCGAGTTGGGAACTGGGATCAAGCCCATGGGTACATGTTTGATCTCCTCAAACTGTCCTATGAAAATCAGAACTCTGGAAGAAGATGGATGTGATGGACTTCATGTACCATGAACTTTGGAACTCGCTACTTGACAGGAGGGCCCCTATCTATGGCCCCTACATCATGAAGCTCATCCGTCACAAGTGGTTTCAAGAGAAGAACGAAGATATCATGAAAGATGGCAGCCCAATTGTTTCTCACGAGACGAAGCAACCTCGGATCAAGTCCCATGACCCACCCAAGGTAGTGGTGGATGAAGCTGCAGCTAGGGCCAGCGGGAGTGCTCCGCCTCTTGAGGAACCCTCTTGGTTCAAGAAGATTCAAATCAAGGCCAAAAGAGCCTTTTGTCTCAAGCTTGATTTAGAAGATCGCATGTATGAGGCTCATGTGTTTCACAAGAAGGCAGCCCACCGTCTGAAGGAGATGATGAGGTCCATGAATATTCCAGTCTCCGATGGTTCTGAAGGAGAGATCACCCCCAAGCATCAATGGGTGTCCAGGCAAGGCTACTGGAGTGATGAGGATGCCCCTCCGGATGGTGATCGGTTCTTGGAGTCTACTTCTTCTACCCACCATGGCGAGGGTGGAGCTTGATGCTCCTAGGGACGTGTGTAGCTTCACACTTCTTCCTTTTTGGCATTTCGATGACAAAGGGGGAGAATGTGTTCCTTTTAGGACTTGTCGGTGTGATTTGCATGGGAGGAACACAAGCTTGCTTATTATTTGATCTTTATGCTTGTGTTCCATCTTTTAGTTGAATATTTGCTTTGAACTCCTTGTTGCACGGTGTAAGACGTGCAAAGACTCTGTGGCTTGTAATAAGACCTATCTAGTACTTCTATTTACTTATTGTCTTATGTTTGGCAAGTTGTTATTTTTTGTTATCTATATGAACTTGCTTGGTGTTAGGGATGTGACTCAGGGTATCCCAGAGTTGGTGATTTTACGGAGTTAGTAGAAGAGAGAAATAGGAAGTTAAATGGGTAAGAGATAAAAGAAAAGCAAAAGAAGCCTGGACGGGCCGTGTTTGCTCTAACTCGGATGAACCGAGTTGGATCTGTCTTGAGTTGCTCTAACTCGGATGGACCGAGCTGGCTCTGCCCTGGAGCAGGCCGAAGTCTCCACCTCGGACGGACCGAGACAGCGCATCTCGGCTGGGCCGACTTCTCCATCGGGCCGAAGCCTCCCAGCCTCGGTGGCCCAGCTTCTCCAGCCTCGGGCCGAAGCCTCCCAGCCTCGGTGGCCCAGCTTTTCCAGCCTTGGGCCGAAGCCTCCCAGCCGGCTGCCAGCCTTGGCTTGAGCCTCGCCTCGCCTCCGTCTCGGCCTAGCTTCGCCTCCGCTTCGGTTGGGCCGGCACTGCCAACCTCGGGTGGGCCTCGCTGCAACCTCGGCTTCACCTCGCCTCTATCCCGGTCGGGCCGACGCTGCAACCTCGGCTTCGCCTCGCCTCCACCTCGACTTCGCCTCGTCTTCAGCCCGGCTCCACCTCGCTGCCACCTCGGCCTCGCCGGCATTCCCCCAGCCTCAGTTGGGCTGAGTCTCAACCAGTCTCGGCTGGACCAGCTTTTCCTCTGCTTACCTCGGCTGGACCAAGGCATCACCAGCCACTTCCTCGACAAGTACCCACTGCCACCGCTAGTAGAAGATCAGGAGAAGAAGACGAGAAGATCCAGAGAGCAACCGCTAGAAGACAAGACGAAGGACAGACAGGACATGCCAAACCCATCCCCGAGATGCGTGCACAGTACCAGCGAGGTGACAAGAGTACAACTCATGACGCGTGCACAGTGCGGACAAGACCCCAGTAGTCAAGTCGTGTACAGTGTATGCATAGTGTTCCGTGGGCCGCCCTTGTCCCCTGGGCTCCCTTTATAAGGAGCACCAGGGGGAGCGCTCCAGGCAGTCCCGCACGGGCTCTTTGGCCCCTTGGGCTCATTCTTCCTCCTTTTGCTCATGAGAGCTTTCTTCCTCTAGCTAGAGAGCCTTTTACAGGCGGTTCGAGCACGGCTCAAGGAGCACTTGTAACAATCATATGCAGAGAGGAGAATACACAGAATAGGCTAGATGCTTCAGTAGGGGTTTTATCTCTCACGAGAGCCCCGAAGCAGGGTAAATACTTGTGTTCATCTGTTCTTCCGTGTGCGCTCTTCAGCGCGCTATCCCTCCCCGAATCCTCTAGCGTCCATCGGCCCCAAACTTAAGCCTACCCCTAGGCATCTGTTGTTCAATACGACGACACTTGGTTCGTAAAATATAAGGAGAGCTCCGCCCATTTGGATGTTGTGTGTTATGCATTCAAAAGCAAATATCAAATAATACACACATTTGGGAGAGCCTGTCTATCTTTTGCAAATCTTTTGTTGCTCCTAGTTGTGTTGTCATCAAACACCAAAAAGGGGGATATTGAAAGAGCATCTCCATTCCATGATGTGTTTTGATGTTTGTTGACAACACAATTAGATGACTAATGTGTGTGCTAAAAGTGTGCAGGAAAGTATCTATTTTGCGTGCACAAGTTTTGATCAAAAAATGAAGAAGTACTGTTTTTCTGCTTGTTGCGGTACTACCGGGGCTGGGTCGGTACTACCGTGATGTCGGTACTACCCACTCAGTACCGCAGCCAGTACCGTGTGCTCCAGGGGGCTTCTGGTGTCTGCTCGCTTTTGGTCGGAAGTGGCCCTGTAGTAGGTCGGTACTACCGGGTGCTCGGTACTACCGGGACGTCCTGTCCGATACTACCGAGCTCTCGGTACTACCGACTCAGTACCGGAGCCAGTACCGCTCCTCGCTCAGAACCTTCTGTACTGGTGGCATTTTCCCGGTACTTGGTCCGGTAGTAGCTCGGTACTACCGGGCCCTGCTAGCCGGTAGTGCCGAGGTGGGCCGTCGCTGGAGGCCAAGAAGACCACGCAAGTCAACGGCGCTCGGTACTACCGGGACAGGCCCGGTACTACCGTTGCGGGCAGATTTCGTCTCCAACGGCTAGATTGTTGGGAGGGGGTATTTATTCCCCTCCACCTACCTTTGGACAAGTAGCTCGCCTAAAATTGAAGACCTCCATTATTGCAAGCTCAAGAATCACTAGATCTCCCAATCTCTCCACCCAAACTTGTTGATCTTTGGAGAATTGAAGGAGAAGGCATTAAAAATTTCTTGATTAATTTAAGGGGATGGCATGACAAGCAACAGCCTGATTACAGTGAGCCACGATACAGTAGTCATGGAGAACCAACCATGTCCTCAAGAGCCTTATATGAGCTATGCTCATTCTTGGTGTGGTGGCAGGTGATAAATCACACATACTAGTAGGAAGCATCATACCCTTTGATCGATTATTTTGACATGGTCGACGATGATTAGGTAGTAATCCAGTCAATTGCAATAGCCTGTAGTAATGACCAGAATCATGGGTTCTACATGCAGAATGACTCACGGTCAATGTCAAACTTGTGGCAGACGACCGCTGAGGTGCATAATCAACCAATATATAGTTGAACAACACGGCATGGCTCAGTCACTAGCATACTGCAATGTTAGATAAATCTGTGTACCGTGTCATTGTCTTTTTTATTTCCTTTCTCTTGTCAATCCTGATGCTCAGTCATAATATTTTGTATGTACTACGTAATTCTTCATTTTCTTTATTGAGTTTCTAGTCATATTTTTCTTAAATTTCACTTATTTTGCTTCTCTTCTTTTCCCATTCATCCAGTAATCATTTTTTTTTTCATTTATCATGCATTCTTCTTTCCTCATTTTCAGTCCTCCTTCAATATTCCTCACCATTCTTCTTCCCTCATTTTTTGTAGTCCTCATTCATTCATATTTTGTTAGTGATCTTGATTATTCCTTCCTCATTTTTTGTCCTCTTATTTCTTCTCTCTTTTCTTTATAGACTTCTTCCTCTCATTTATTTCAGTTTTTTTCTTTCACTTTTAGTAATGCTTTTCAGTCATCAGTCATCATTATGTTTTTCAGCCTTCGGTATTATCAGTCCTCAGTTTAGCCATTTAGTCCTCAATTATTATCATTAATTTTCCATGTTAGTTTTCTCTTATTCTCATTCAGATAATGTTTTTAGTCAGTCTTCACTCTTCAGTCCCTCAGTTATTATTTCTTTAACCCCTAGCAACTTTGTCTCTCTGTCTTCAGTCAATATCTCTTTCATCAGTCCGCTAGTTCCATCATTTTGTCAATTTCTCTGTTTAGTCAGTTTTGTAGTTGCATTCTACGTGTGAACAAGTCCAAGTGTCCTTAGTTTGTGGGTGGAATAACTAAGATCAAGAATGCCAGCCTCTAGTGAGGAGCTTATTGTGAACTATAATGATTTGCAAATATTCAAGCTCAACAGACCAAATCACAGGGAGTTGATTTGTATGCCGATTATCCCGCTGAACCGAGCCATCTGACACCATATTTTTTACACACCTGTTTGTTTTTTCTCCGGATCTGGTTTCTTCGGGTTGCTTTACTTGATTTTTTTGGCCTTGTTTTGGAGGACGTTGTTGCGATGAGGATAACAAGCTCCCTCTTCTGAAAGCATTGACGACATCGCTGGCAGAATCGAACCAATTAAACGTTGCCACCACTGAGTAACTACGTACCTTCCTCCAAACTCTTTACCTTGGAATTTAGCTTTCCATGCTTTCGACACTGTTAGATCTATTTGGGTCGTGAGGAAGTATTGATGCATAATCCAACACTTGATCCGAGGCCGGCTTAAGCCGTCCATATGATGTCATCTTTGCATCTGAATCCATTGGATATCAGTGGTTCCTTCTATCATTTGTTTTGATAATTTTCTTTATTCATTAAGTATCAGTTGATGAAACCTTGAAACAATCTTAGGACACCTTCGGACACAGTGCTTATTTTCCTGTGAATGAGAAGGAATTTATATTCTGATGATACTATCTCTTTCTTTCTTTTATTCGATATACCGAGACAATGTACTTTATATGTTTTGTAATCCTTGCAATTCGTTTTCCACTCCAGATCCATTCGATTAGGATGCCCATGATGATTAGCTTTATGTTGGAATTACCGTCAGATTTCCAAATGACGATACTTTTGCGGCTTTCTGAGGCATCAATCCATAGTGGTACTATGGCACGATAGATAATTTCAATTTTGTTGAATATACCTAAAGCTATCCCAAGGAGGAGCGAGGACCGTAGGAAGTGACGTATGACACTGTAAACAACAGCTGCTTCTTTCCACTGCAAGTGTCCTTCCTTTGTCCATCACCTTTGTGGTTTGGTCTGGGCTGGAACCTACACTTTGCACCTGTTTTGATTCAGTTGTGTGCGTGTTTTTAAGCGGGTCTCTGAGGGATTATTTGTAACCTTGCTTGCTTTTTTATTTATGTTACTATCTGTAGCTATCATCGTAGCTTGGCCTGATGCCACGTCCCTAGTTGCTAGAAGTATTGATTGTATTAAGTTAACTAACCAATTTAGCTGATAGTTCACAGGCACTGGGCAGTGATGATAAATTTAAGGCTTGTTTCTCAAAACATTCGCAGTCGCCCGCCTAAAAGCTTTCGCCCAGCCAGGCTTGAGAGCTAGTGCTGCTAATTCCTTCCTTGGATGTCTGAGCCTTGGTAACTACCCCAGATAGAGTTTTTAGCTGGTCCATATGTCCCAGATAATTATATTCTGCTCCATATTTCTGATTATTGTTGTATAGCAAATGATGATAAACTTAAGGCTTGTTTCTCACAACATTCGCAGTTGCGGCCTAAGAGTTTTCCCCCTGCCAGGCTTGAGAGCTAATGCTGCTAGATCCTTCCTTGGATGTCTGATGCGTTGCAACATTTTCATAAGTTTGTTATTTCGCTAATACGAATTTAAGGCTTTTCTCAAAACCATCACCGTTGCCCCCACAAAAAATTGTCCTTTGTCTGATTATGTGTATCATTGTTGGCAAACTTTTTTTTTCTGCATAAATTTTGACTCTAGCAACTTTGTCCCTCTGTCTTCAGTCTATCTGTTTCTTCAGTTCGCTATTTTCATCATTTTGTCAATTTCTCTGTTTAATCAGTTTTGTAGTTGCATTCTACGCGCGAACAAGTCCAAGTGTCCTTTGTTGAAGAAATAGGCTTTCGTCCCGCTATATTAATATAGCAACCACACGGTACAACAAGAAAACCACTGTTGGGGCAAACAACACAAGCACGACCAAAAGAAAAGAAAGAGAAAACAAAGCCGACACCGTCGGATCAACGAAAACGAAAATGACTCGCAACCGCTGCGTCCTCTCCGGAGAAGTCCCACCACGAACCTAGCACTCTGAATCACCGCGTACCAAGCAGCACCTCCAAGAAGGAAATCATCCACCAAGTGTCCTTTGTTTGTGGCTGGAAATAACTAAGATCAAGAATGCCAGCGTCTAGTGAGGAGCTTATTGTGAACTATAATGAACTGCCAGCGCAAGATTTATAGCCGATTTATAGCAATTGTGTGTCTGATCCACTATGAAAGCAAAAAAATTACTCTATTTTTTGTTTGAATTTAGGTGTTTTTCTGTAGCAATTTGTAGGTTTTGAACAAGAACAGAAGATTAAGCTTCAGTTAAAAAATGAGCCCCACATACATGGTATGACCTAGCAGGACATACATGACAGTGATTGATTGAGAGTACCTGGATCTGAAAAAACGCTCTCTCGCGTCGCGCCCCAGGCGACGCGGGGGCGAACCCTATCGCCGCGCCGCCAACGTCCCCAAGCTCGGAGTCCCCCGCCGCCGCTGCCGCCGGCCTGAGCCGCGGTGGCGGCGGGCCCGCTGCCAAGGGTGGCGGGGAGGACAGCCGCTCGAAGGTGGAGGTTGCCGCGTGTGGGCCGTTGGCGACGGGGAAGCGGTTTTCCGCGGCGGCGGCCCGGTCCTCGGCGGCGTTCGCGGCCGTCGTCGAGGTGGTGGTGGAGGCCCGCGGTGCTGGACAGCGGAGGTAGGCGGCGGCGCGGCGAGGCCCAAGCAGAGAGGAGTCATGGCGGCGGCGCGGGCTTGACCCGGGCCCAATCTGGGCCCTCAGGGCTGAGGTCCATGTGTTCGTTTCGCTGCTGGTGGCCTGCTCGCGCTGGCTCGTTATGCTCCGTGTGTGCAGCGCCGGCACGGGATCTTTGCCGGCGAAGGCCAGAAGCGTGGGGGATGCTGACCTTTCTTTGAATAAAGGTGGTGGTTCTAGGGTTTCTCCCGCAACGAAGAAGATGATCTGTCGGATGTGTGTCCTCATTGATTTGGCTGGCGTGTCGAGTTCCGGAAGGCTCTGCCGGTGAACTCCATTGGGCGTCTTATGCCTGGAGATTGCTGGATCGGATTGAATTCGGTCGGGCGTACCCATGTTTTACTCTGGCCGTTTGGTTTCAGAGGGAGCGCTTCGAAACTCTGCTGCCTGTTAATATCATGTGACATGTTCTCGTTCCATGGTGCTGGCGGAGAATGTCATGTAAGTCGAGATCTGAGGCTAGCAATGGTGGTTCGAATCTTTCTGCGACGAGGAACTGGCTTGGTGTTTCACGACTTCGAGCAGCAGCATGTAAGTGGGGGCGACAACATACGTGAAGTCCAAAGTCCTACCTTTCAGGGTGAAAATCCATGGTCTAACCTTAATTGGTTGTGCATGACAGTGGTCTTGCTAAAGACATTGTTTTGAGAGCGAGGACTATCTTCAGGGTGAAAACCCAAGGTCTGGCCTTAATTGGTTGTGTCTGGCACTGTTCTTCTTGAAGACGTTGCTTTTGAAGAATTGGACATCAGGTATTGTTTTGGTGGTGGTTGTGCGGCTGCTGCAAGTACTGTAACTCTGTAGCGGGACTTTTCTTTTTTTTCTTCCTCTTATTGTCTTTCGGATGTGTGAATCCGTAGTAGTTTTGGTTATTACGTTGTTGCAGAGGCTGGGTGTAATTTGTATCTCCGCGATATTAATATACACTCTTTATCAAAAAAAAACCAGTAGCAGATTTCCAGAAGGGCCAAACTGGGCAATAAAAATGACCAAACGGGTATATGGATCCGTTAGCCTACGCTGAAAGAAATGAGCCAAAATAGGAAAAATGTGGTGCGGGCTTAACAATACACGTGTCAGAGGTTTATTGGATGTAAAATCTGACTGATAGCGAATTAAAAATAAGCTAGCTTTTATTTGGTCACTCCCATTTTTATCCAAAGATGAGATCTCGTGTGTGGATTTTGTTTTTCCTGTATGATTTGATTGCATATTTTCCATCTTTTCCACATGTGATTTTCTTCATTTTTCCAGCCTGATTTGGGACAGAGTTTTTTTTGAAGTAAACCATATATTTCATCGGACAATCCTTTTATAGAAATTACACATATGGTCACCACATTGACACAAACACGGTTGTCAAGCAAAATTGCACAAAGAACCCTCCAAAAAGTAAAATTACAATTCCACCCTTGAAGAATCTTGTGCCTTGCCGAAACGTCGTCCACCATCATCCTCCGCCGCCAGCCTGCTACCATGGCAGCGCCGGAAAAGGAGGCGAGCAGTCGCCATATGTAGATCTGGGAGAGCACCTAGATGCTTTCTGAGCAGATGAATCGGGTCGTCGAGACCGAGACTTTGTGGAACGTTGGTCACCAGATCCCGGCGCTGCCTGCCGTCATCCACACACCTAACTACATGACACCAAACACAACTGCAATAGCCGGTGCTATCGCCACCCGCGAGAGTGCTGAACGCCGACCACCAGACACTAATCTCACTAGATCCAGAGATCAGCGAGACGACCGGGTAACCTGCCCCCGCACCCCCTCCCGTCGCCGCCGGTTGGAGCGACAACGAGATGGAGGAAGAGCACATGCAAATTATTCTGACGCGATGTCGTCTCCTCCATAGAAGCAGCGCCTCAAGGAATCATTGGGCCAACCCCAACTACAAACCGGAGACAAAGCGCCGGGGTCCCCACCCCCTCTCGTTGCTGGAGTGGCCGACGGTGGGGGCAGGGACCGACCGCTTGGCTGGTGTAGTTTGGGGCGGATCGGTTCTCCTCGGAACCCTCTTCCTTTGGCGGGTAGGGTTGGGAGAAAAAGGGATCTTATTTGGACAGAGAGTTGTATGTGTCTTCCTGGGGAGGCTGAGGGCAATGGTGGCCCGGGAGAAGAGGAAGGCGACGGCGAGCAAAGGAGGAGGTGAAGGCGAGGAGTTCGAGCTGGCGGCCCGGTTCTGCTACAACAATGGTCACAACCTGCCCCTCCACTACGCCGCCTCTACGTATGGAGGAGGTGCGCGCAGACAACCTCTAGGCCTCGGCGGAAGCCTTTGCCAACTACGTGGCAGGGAGTGGTGGTTCAACCATGTGGCGCCGTTGCGAGTGATATGCTGTTACGGCGCCGACAACAAGAACCTGACGCTGGCATGGTTCATGGTGCACTACCTCGGGCCAACGACCCGGGCAGCCTCCATGACGTTGTTGGCCTTGCCGACATGGCTGTGCACAGAATGACGCTCGCCGTCCGAGCTACGTTCTGCCGATGCCTCTTGGTGCTGTGAATCGTCGGCCCAGGGATGATCAGGGAGTGCGGGCGCAAGCTGCATATGCTTGTGGGACGCATCCTGGACAAGGCAACGCTCGACGACCTCCTTGTTACAGGCAACGTCAGCTGCGTGCACGACATGAACTGTCATAGGCAACGTCTGTGGTGTGTATGACATTAACCTGGTGATGTGGCTCGTCAAAGTGTTCCTGGGCTCCATGAAGTAGGAGAGGGAGGCCGCTCGCCGCCGCCGGCTGCGTCGTTGTTAGAGAGGACAAGGAAGGTGGGACGCCGGTTGAGAAGTACCTCGCGGAGATCTCGCCGGACATGGGGCTGGGCGTGTCCAGGTTCCTCCCTGTAGGGATGGCAATGGGTACCATTACTCTTTTATCCCGCGGGTAAAAACCTTAAGGTAAGGGTATGGGATAAAAAATTACCCATGGGTACGTAAATGGGAAAATATCATACCCATCGGGTAGAGAGGGTACGGGTATGGGATCATATAACCCATACCCGCGTACCCATGTACCATATAATATTTGACAAGTGAGTCTAAACTTTCACGCACATATATATGAGTAGGGTCTATGCATGAGGCTACAATCGTAATTCAAAGATATAGGCAGGAATTGCTCGCTAACCCTCCGCGGATGGCGCACCATCCGGTGACTACCTCACTATACCGATAATTTAGCTATTCCTAATATTATATCTAATCTATCTGATTCACGTGATCACGTCTCGACTCCTGATATAGCAAAACAATGAAATATAACTCTTCTGCATGAGTTATGTGTTGTTTTTATGACTATTTTCTGCCCAATTTTACGTGTTTTAAATGCGGGTATTTTTACCCGCGGGTACCCATCTACCCTGTCAGGTGACGGGTATGGGAAAAAGTTGTACCCGTTGACGGGTATGGGTAAGAGTGACGGGTAAGATCGTGGTCGACGGGTAAGGGTATGGGGTGGCTCCACCCTTACCCATACCCGCCGCGAGCCTGTCGGACTCCTCCAGGGACTGCTTGACGACACGGGGCAATGTATTTCTCCTTGATTTATGCTCAATTGTATTGTGCTTTTGAATGTGAAATATGAAAAGTATAACTCGGCACTACCCCTCATTTTTTCCCGATAAAGCGGCACTACCCCTCATAGAGTCTGTGTTACCGACAACTCGACAGTTGGCGCCCACCGTGGGGCATAAACCGTGCGGCGTTACGTTCCGGGCATGATCTCTCGTCGGCATCGACATCGCCGTTGGGT
The DNA here is from genome assembly GCA_947311845.1 of Poa pratensis. Taxonomy (NCBI): domain Eukaryota; kingdom Viridiplantae; phylum Streptophyta; class Magnoliopsida; order Poales; family Poaceae; genus Poa; species Poa pratensis. The sequence goes on along the minus strand of CAMZMU010000055.1, from coordinate 37,793,044 downwards.
GGGCTGTGTGTGAGGGCCGGAATTTAATCCAACTCTATGTGGGATACAATGAACTGGTGGGGTGACCCGACAATGATCTGCATACATGTCGAGACCAATCCACATGTTGCATCACCCAAAGAGTTGAAAGAAACGCCAAAACCCTTTTGTCGAGAGTAAGACCTCCAAATGTAGGTACCGGGGCGAGCCATCTTACAACAACCATCCGGACGCATACAAGTGAAGCCCAAACTCTGGGACACATACCATGCACTTCATATCAATGATGCACAATGCAGGACATGCTTAAACAAATTGGATATCACAACACAAACTATAAACAAGGATTACATATAGATATTTAAAGTCTCTTACCCGAGAACATAAATACAAGTTCACACAAGCGACCCGAAAGCCATCTTAACAATACAATAGCAGAAACAATAAACAACACCAAGATGGCATCCCCGCCATCTTACAAACCACAACCCGAGATCGTAAAGCCAACCGGGTGAAACAAGCAAATAGGCATCTCACTAGAAATCAGAACAAACGATGAACTTGACAACACTGGTTCACCTGCAAAATGTTGGGGTTTGGAATTCCAATGAGTACATTCGTACTCGTAAGTCTTATACATTTTAAGAATGTAAATAACGGCAAGGCATGTGCATCAATTTAGCAACTCAGATTAAACATGCTATCGAAACTTGAGCAACAACATTAGACATAATCACCAATTCTCATGAATAGGATACCACACCAAGTTCACCATGAGCAATACATGCTACCACTTGTCAATAACAGCACCAAACATGGCATAACTACCAGCAATGTATGTTCCAACAAGGTTTGGGCTACCCACCCACAACCTCAATTTAATTTGGTCGGAACCTGGCTGACCACCAACGAGGGAGAGTCCTTGCCACGACAAGGACGAGGCAGGTCAGGAGCGACATGTCTCACCTGATAGTATACAAGGCCGAAGAGAAAATAGTGATCTAAATTGAATGTTTACTTAAACTATGTAATATGCATGTGCGTTACAATGGATGAAACAAATCTGCGTTGTGAAGGCTTACAAAGTAAGTTCTCTTGGTACAGCCGCAACGTGTCACAGAAACCGGCCAATTTTAGCGCGTCCACGGCATGCGGTGCGCTAACAGACATGTGCCGTTATCACCACCTCACCCCGCTTCTTGAAGGCATTCAGCTCCTTCCGATATCGGGGAGTAGAAACAGAGGAAGGCCGATAAATTGTTGTGGAGTGCTAGACTAAAACTTAAAAAAGTGCAATGCAGTACATCTCTTAATGCCTTGAGAGGTAATGAAGTCATAAGCAAGAGATGGTTATCAGAGAAGAAATCAGCTGCAGTTTTTTTTTGCATTTACATTTAAATAATGAAAAATGAAGTGAGTACGTGAGCCTGTCTTGCATCACACACTGAGCGTAGTTCACTAAAAATGTAAACTAAAGAAATAATCCATTGAGCCTCTAGTTATGCCAATGCTTGAACAGGGTCGTTGACCTCCACCAAGGCAGTTTCTTATAGTTGACTAATACAGTTCAGCTCTCCCCTCTCTTTTTAACATATCGAAGGTCTCTTAGATGTCAACCGCACTTTAATAGCTCAGACTTCCAAGCCTTGCTGGATGATGCATAAGGGCCAACATCAGTATTACTATATGGCCTCACCATACAAAATGCAAAAGTTAACAAAGATAACTTTCAACATACTACAATTGTATTATTAGAAAAGACTCAGTTTCACCATTCAAAACAATGTTAAATTTAGTCAAAGTAGTTACATGTTAATAATTTCACTTCTCATATGCAGAACAATATAGCCTTTTTTTGCAACTCAATACAAATATGCAGAGCTCTTTTGGGAACTAGGATTTCGCATTATGAAATTGACTTTTTTCATTCAATTTTGAACTGTTATAATTTGAATGGTTCATGAAACGATGCTCTTATTTTGCACAACGATATGCTTGAGGAAATGAGTACATGCACAACAAGTACTTCGTATTCGCCAATTGTTGTAACATGAGACCAACCACTTACCTTCCTCTAGCAACCATGTTTGTGACAAACATCGTGCGCCCAGCCGGCTCCCTTCTTCCTTGTCATGCCTTCTCTGGCTGTAGAAACTTTCTAGTGCATGGTTCAGTTCGTTAATATTCTTTCTTATTTACAGAACTAGAGCCCAAGGACTCAACTGAAATATATCAACAATTCCACAAATCAAATAAAGTGACCAAAAGCATATGTTGTTAGACATACATCAGCCTTCAAAATTTGGAGCTTAATACGTAACGATTGGAATTTTCCTAGCAAAAAGAAAGAAATAGTATTTCTTCCCTCACATGTTTATTACAAGATACTATCTAACCAAGTAGATCTACTAAAAGAAACAAGACCTTGCGCTCCTGACAGGATTCAAACTCTGGTCAGGAAACTCTGGTCAGCAGGGTGCATCACTGTGGCCCCTACCACTAGGCCTCTGCCTAGTTCTCAAGTAGATCTACTAATAAGTAACATATGGCACAGAGTCCCTTCACTTGCATCCATGAACGTCCAACGACTTTGCAATTCTATACTTTAATAAATAAAGGTAGAATTCTTACGACCTTCAAGCTTGTCAGCTGGATATTGCATATGTTGCTTGAATTGAATCCATGCATCTTGGTTAGACGTATTTTCGGTTAAAGGATAAGGGAAAAAACATTGGTCTGCACCAAAGGATCAAGGCAAAAGAATATAGTACCATTTATCATGAGTACCATGCTGCCGTTGACCCACACAAAATAATTAACTTCAAGTTCTGCAAAGGAACAAATTAATATATATATTTGAACACTTATTTGAAATAAATCAAAGCTACTGATGATAAGATAAAACAGAGAGGGGATTGGGGCAGAGTGAGCTTGGTCCTCCCGCCGGGGAGGGTGGGAGGTTGATGACGGCTAGTGGTGGCGTACCGGGCTCCGGCGGGGAGATTTGGAGCACCTCCAATTTTTTCGCCAGGGAGAACGCTCAAGAGAGGGAGGCGGCTGGAGCCTGCAGGGGCAAATGCTGCGCTCGGGAGTGGGTGGGCAGTGAGTGACCCTAGCGTGAATTGCGGAAAAAACCAGCGATAAAAAACCGAGGCGAATCGGTCAGGCAAAAAAAAAAGCGTGCAGAAGAAGGCATGCGACCAAGGTGTGACGAAGGACAAAGTCGACGAAATGTAATGCTGGGTTGCCAGGAACCAAAATCATTTTTTAGATAGTAGAGATAATTTGCAGACTACAAAACCTATTTATATTCAATATTTAGACGGTCATCCAGAAAAAAAATGCAGAGAGTTGTGACACTGAGAAAATCTCTCGGATCAAACTAATTGCATCGAAGGTCGAAAATATCCAAAACCAACATATCCTGAAATGGGTTCAATCTGCAAGTAGGTGAGATATACTGTTAAGTGTGGCCTTTTTAGTTGTTACCCATCCGGCCTAGTCCGTAGTCGGAACCGTCCATGTCACGATCCAACGGCTTAAAGAGGAAACATATCCTTTTTTACTTAACAAATTTGTGGAATAGAAGGCCAAAGCTAGCTGCGTTCTTCGGTTGTAGAGGAATAAAGCGCGCGCGTGAACTAAGCAAACCTGAACTGAAAGGATGCACGCATGTCTGGCAAGGAAAGGTATCCACTGTCCAGCTAGCTAGCCGTCATTTTATCCTCGAGACGAACGGATCGAATCTCCGACAAGTCGGAGAGGGCGACGCCGGAAAGCCGCCGGCTGTGGGGGCGGCTGCCTTAAGCATCAAGTTTGTCACAAACTTGACGTAACCCGGCCCGCGCAAGCAATTGGCTGTCCATGCAGCCAGCCGAAGCAAGGAACAAAATCTAGCGCCAGCATTAATCTGCATTTTCCCGTCGATCGTGCGTTGTTTATCTCTATATAAGGTGCAGCTGCTGGTGCTATCGGTGTGCAGCCTGAAATTACTAGCCAGTAGAAGAACCGGAGCGCAGCACACGTTCGTCGCCTAGCCTCTGATCGATCGAAGCGGTAGCTAGGAGCATGGCGAACGCTGGGCTGAAGCCGGTCGCCGGCCTACTCCTGGTGCTCAACTTCTGCATGTACCTCATCGTCGCCGCGGTCGGGGGCTGGGCCATCAATCACGCCATCAACAACGGCTTCTTCATCGGTACTACTACTAATGCATTTCGTGCACTCGTTAATTGGCAACCTGTCGGCGGGATCTGTTTTGTAGTACTAATTTCTACTATTGTTATCAGACTCCGGGCTGGCGCTGCCGGCGCACTTCTCCCCGATCAACTTTCCCATTGGCAACGCGGCCACCGGATTCTTCGTCATCTTCGCGGTGATTGCCAGCGTGGTCGGCATGGCGGCGGCGCTTGCGGGATTCCACCACGTCCAGGCGTGGAGCCACGAGAGCCTGCCGGCGGCAGCCTCCTCTGCGTTCATTGCCTGGACGCTCACACTGCTTGCCATGGGGTATGTACATATGACACCACTTTCGACTACTGAGCGCTAGCTAGTTGTTTTCACTTCATGACCCGGACTTACTTTTGGCCCTCTTGGGCAACCTCTTATTCTCCAGGTTGGCCGTTAAGGAGATTGACCTGCAGTACGGCAGGAATGCTAGACTGGTAAGACCGACAAACGCACTGTTTAATTTGATCGATATTCATGGAATCAAGCTATATGAGTTGTGAGCTCGACTAGTGCTGTGAAATGTTTTTGGAGCAACCTGTGAAATGTTAATCATTAGCTGTTTGTGATGGTCTTGATTTTCTTCTAGATAACAATGGAGGCTTTCACCATCATACTCTCGGGAACGCAGCTCTTCTACATACTCGCTATACAGGGAGGGAGGTGAAGGGCCAGCTGATCAAGATCATCTGGCGAGATGAATCGACTTTGCGAGCATTGGTTCACGGTCGGCTTTGTATATGAGTGTGCAGCTTTGATGTGGTCGGTAAACTTGTATCGTGTTTGTTGTGTGTGCACGTCGTGTGAGTCGCATGTTCGGATTTCCGTGTGATTTGTTCATTGGATATACAAACCTAGCTATTAATATTATACCCCCATTTGATCATGTATTTTACGGAAAACCGTTTGTTATGGACTTATGGTGTAATGATTTCCTTCACCCGACCAAACCCACCTTTACGATCTGGCAGGTGCTCTCTTCGTATGTAAGCTATGATGTAGAACTCTATGTACCCGGACTTTTGGCTCTCGGGTGCAACGCACCCTCGTATGCGGGAATAATATTTAGAAAATGAAAACATTGTCCAAAAATTCTGAATTTTTTTACACTCAAAGATTACCAAGTGTTCTACTCATGTAATTATTTTGGATAGTACATAATTCTCGTTGACTTATGGGCAAAAAAGTGAAATTTCTGACAAATATAGCATGTATAGCGCTACTTTAGGTCGGTCGCTCTCCTCTCCCCTTCTACAGTGATCGGGAAGGCGATTTTTGAGCTTCCTCCGTCCGGCCACCTCGCTCGCCGCGGATCCGCGGGATTCCTCCCCTCCGTCGGCCGCTCCGGCGGCGGGAGGGTGGGGGATCCCCGGATCCCGGCCTGTACATAGTGTAGGTTGAGATAGGGATCCGCCGGTGGCGTCGTGGAGGCGGCGATGGTGTCGGCGGCTAGGTGGGGGTCGACGCGCTTCCTCTCCTGCGACGGCGTTCTCCGGAGCTTCGTCGCGGCGCGGGCGACTTTTGGGCGCTGCGGATCTTCGAATCCCGCAGCTTTTTGTGGTCCTTCGTTCTCTTTGCAGGCCAGCGAGGATGAAGACAAATCGGTGGGAGGTTGCAGGCGGGTGGTTCTTCTCTGTCGGCGAGCTGGGTGGGCTCTGTGGAAGAAGGGTGGTGCCCTCGTTCTCGTCTCCGGCGGGAGACGGCGAGGGCGTGATGGCGGTGGCCCGAAGCCGAAGCTCGTTCATCGTCAAGATTCCAGTACTTGCGCTGGATGGATCTTGCGGCTGCTCAACATGGTTGTTCGGGCTGCTGGCGTCGGAGCGTGGCGTGCTTCCTTCTTCCTCCCCGGCGGCGTGCCGCTGGTGCATGGTTCAGGTTAGCTGTGTGGTGGTTCCCGGCGTCGCTGGGGGGGTGAGTTCTTCCTCGCCTCTGTTCGAGTGTGCGTCTGTGTTGTAATCCTGAGGATCTCGAACTCCCTTCAAAAAAAAAAGTATAGCGCTACTTTAGGCAAATCTTTTATCTAGGGTGCAGTAAAAGTTATTTTTTGGCGAAACTTTTTGTACAATTACAATACTTGGTAACGTTTGCCCGAATGTCAGTTTTGGAAAATTTTGAACATTTTTTATTCTTTAAATTATTTTTGCATATCAGGGTATACCTTTTTTTTATAAAAAAGGTGCTCTCTTCGTTCGTCCCTGTGCCGTTCCTAGTTGTTGTGTTCCCCATGACCCCTCTCTTTTAGTGTTTCTCTCCGGCCATCCCCACTCCAACGTATCTTGGGGCTTATCAGGAACAAATTTGGGGTTGCCTGATCCGGATCGAGCGAGCTGGATTCATGTCCGATGAACCCGAAATAATTGAGTTGGTGCTCCAATGGTGCGAGGTTAGCAATTTTGGAAAATTTCTAATGTTTCCCAAACTCCGATTGTGTGAGACTAGCAATTTTGATGACACGGGGTATCTCGCGATGCATAAGTGTGATGATTTTGCACGTGTTCTAATCGTTGACCTTCTTGGCTTTTAGTTATTATTACAAAAGATTTGGAACCTTTTATATGTTGACTTGCGATCACAAATGAGTAACTTTGGACTTTAATATTTTTATTTTATGGTTTTGGTAATTCTCAGTCGCATGAGAATTAGTTAAATTTTATTCATGTTTAGGAATCAGATATGGTTTTTCGCAAAAAAAAAAAAAGAGAATCAGATATGGAGCGTTGAGACTCCCACGGACTGAGCTCCTGCCTCGTTCGTGTTGTCTGCGATGCGACAGCGGGAGCAAAGGCCATTTGACGCTTGGAGCTGGCTGGGCTTTGTTTGAGCTAGATGGGCCTTTACAATTGTGTGACCCGAGCTTTTACTTTTTGTGAGAGCCCCTATACAGCGCGCTCTCAGCGTCAGCGGACGCGACCGGGGTGCCACTAGCGCAAGGGTACCCTTCGCGAAGGTATACCGCTGCAGCTCTGTTCGGCACGTGTCGCGAGGAGCATATGCGAGCGAGGGTGATAGAGGAGAATTTAGATACGGCACGTTAGGCGGTCGTACGCGCGTGAACCGCGTCGCGTCCTGGAGCGGCCTCGAAGGAAGCTAGCTGGCCGCGAACCATCCAGCGCATGGGACATGCATGCACAGAGCAAAGTACAAGAAAAATACAACGCGACGCGCCCAGGATAACCCGTTGCGCTGCTACAGTCGAAGCCGCGCGTTGGTCCTATACAATCTAAAGATCTAAACTGTTACCAGCTTATACACGACACCTAGTACGGAGTACAAAAAATAAAGCACAGTACATAATACACTATGTACATCTACCATGGCATGTATATGCTGCTGCTAGATGTACACTTATTTTGCTACTCGATGTACACGAGATTGGTACTGAATGTATACGATGTTATTGGATGTACAACCGCACTACTACTGGATGTACATAATGCTACTAGATATATATAATGCTACTAGATGTACATCCACGCTGTTACATAATATACATGACTGTTACTGAATGTACATGCATGTTGCTATTGGATGTACACACGCTGCTACGAGTTTACACGATATTACTGGATGTACACTCACATTACTATCAAATGTACACGATGCTACTATTACTGGATGTACACACATGTTGTTACTGAATGTACACCCACACTGATACTATATGTACACTCACGCAGCTACTGGATGTACACCCACACTGATACCGCATGTACACGCTTCTACTGGATGTACAAGTATACATAACATGTAGTACAAAGTACGAGAAAAAAGTTTCTCAAAACTTATCAACATGTGATCTACTTTTGAAGATCTCGACGCGATGATCTCAAATATGAAAATCGTTCGTAATTTGGATAAACGGTTCTCAAGATATTTCGTTTTGAAATTTCGGTTTAAAAAAATAAAAGGAAAAAACTAGCCCTCCCACCTCTCGTATCTCTTTCTCTCTCTCATCCTTCCCACTTTGAATCTGATTGCGACACTTGGCATACATGCAAATAATCGTGGGGACAACATGAATGAGGAGACGACACTTGTCTCCACGACACGGTCAGCTGAGTTCCCTTTGCAAAGGGAAGCCTTTTTATAGTGATTTCGACGCGACCGACGCCTGCAGGAGAAGAACGCGGGTCGGGCCCAACAGTTTCGTCGCTATCATCTTCTTCCTCACGACCTCACCCGATCCTCATCTACCTCCTCCACCCCTGCCTCCAACGCCGGCCGGACCACCTGCTACCGTCACCCGTGGCCGGCCCCGCTTCCGCGGTGCCTCGCCGCCCCGCCCTCTTCAACCGCAGCCCACCGCCGGTCCGCCGCCGCCCCCGGCCTCCCTCTAAATTCCCCACCACCCTGAACCCTAATCTCGTCGCTGGCGAGCTCCCCGCCGCACCTGACCCCCACCCCCTAAGTTAAGTTGTTTTCCTCACCTACGCCGGCGACGCCGCGGCCAGCCGCGTCGTCCCGTCGCCGGTGAGGTCCAGGCCTCGCCTCACCGGCGACGCCGCGGCCAGCCGCGTCGTCTCCATCGTCGGCGAGTGGGTGTGGTCTTCTTCTTCCTCCCCGGGCACCCTTCTTCTTCCCCGATCAGCTTCCTCCGCTGTCCGCTGCTAGTCGCTCGCCTAGCATGGGCCGGCCCAGTTATCGCGTCGGTGAAGCGCGCTGTACTTCGAGGGGTACGCGTTAGGCGCACGAACCGACGCAACGGGCGTCGGTTAGGATTTGCCACTTTTTGTCAAGATTGGCCTTCTCCTGTCATCCCATTTTGTGTGTGTTGCGACTTGCCACGTGTATATAGCAGTAGCACATAGGAGAGTAGATTTTTGGAACCGGGCTACGTGAAGCCCGTTTATTGAAAAAATCAAAATTGATATTTTTTAGTTTCCTAAAATCACGAAAAAAACACAGATGTAGATAGTGTCGAGATATACAACCGTGCAAATTTTACCATAACATTCGTTGTATTTTGGGCTGTACAAAAAAGAGAAATCGGGGAATTTTTCAAAATTTTGACTGTGTATTGTTCACCACCCCGATCCACCCATTTTTCTTTTTTGTGCAGCCCAAAATATAATAAATTTGGAGTTGAAAATTTACACGATTGTAGATCTCGATAATGTCTACATCCAGGATTTGTTTGTCGATTTTTGGAAACTTAAAAATGTCGATTACGAATTTTTGAAAAAAAGGACTCCATCTAGCCTGGTCTCTAGAATAGGTTTTCGTAGCACGCAGCCTTGTCTCATTGTCTGTGTTCTTTTTTTCCAAAGCAAAAAAATCTGGTTTTTATTTGTTTCCCGTCTTTGTTTTTGTTGTATTTATGTCGATGAGCATTTCTACTTTAAGTGTGGGTGTGTGTGCGCAGCGTTATGGAGGAAGGGCTCTGAGCCCTTCTTTGAAAAATTCAAAAACCACATTTCAAGGATTCTGAGAAAACCTAAATGTAGAAGATGAATATTTCTAAAGTGTGCAAAATATTAATGTGAAATATTCTATTTTGATTGGTGCACAAATGATAAATTTCTAGATCTAAGGAAGTGAACAATGCAAAATTTGAAAATATCCAATTGCAGAATTGCTATTTTTGTGTAGGTTCGAATACAAACTGTTTAGGGTTGAAAATTTACTAGAACGTAGAATACGTCATTGCAAACATCTAGGGATTTTGGATTATTTAACTTTAAAACGTCGATTTAGAAAAATTCAAAAAAAAGGCTCCAAATAGCCCGTCCTCCCCCATCAAATTTTCGTCGAGTGCGCATCGAGACACGCCATGTATTAGCGCAAACATTCACATTTGCATGATGTGTGTATTCGTTACTTTTTTGTTATACATGGGTTCTAATTGGGAAAAGTCCCAAACAACTTGATACGTTCAAAACTTATCTATTATTTTTATTATAATTTTATATAATTTTTTTTGCATTCTATTGGATTAAGCTATTAACACAGTGCCAAGTGAGAGTTGTTGTTTTCTGCTTGTTTTTGCATTGCTGTTTTCGTCAAGAAAAATATCAGGAAAAAAGCGGAAAGAAAAAAGGAAATTAACCACCTAACTTTTCGAGAGGAAAACGGAGAGCCAAAGGGGGGGGGGGGGGGGGGAGGGGGCCACTAGGAGGGGTGGCAGGCGGCGCGCCCTAGGACTTGGGCGCGCCGAGCCCACGCACCGCCGCCTCCTGGCCTCCCTCGCGTCACCCTTCACTTATATATTATTCCCGACTTAAAAATCCTAAGGACGGAGGCAATTCGCGAAAATAAGATACATAGTCGCCGTCACTGCCTTCGCCCACCTCTAGCTACCACCGGTTTTCTGTAGACCCTCGGCGGAGTCGCCCGTACCTTTCCAGAATTGGCCAGAACCTCATCGAAGTTGATCAAGACCTCGCCGGAGTCGACAAACTTTGCCAACCATTATCTAATCTTGTCGGAGCCCTGCTGAGTCCCCCTCCATCCATCATCAGACCCTCGTCGAGCCTCATCGCTACTCCGTTGCTAGACATCCCCGACCACGCTTTGCGCCGAGGTGCGCCGTTCATCGTGAAGCCTTCTTATCATGGTGAGCCCCTCACAGGTTGAGTTTCCCGGCTAACGCCACACCCTTAGCCCCCACTCGGAAGTGTGGTACCAGCTACTCCTCCGACACCCTTCTGCCTCTCATTCCTCAGGACCGGTTCCGTAATCCTGACGGTCAAAACCCGCTTCCCGCATCTACACATCTCCATCAAGCTCTTCACACTCGCATCTACTCTCTCCGTTCCAAATTAATTGACTTTCATTTGTCCACACATAGATGTATCTAGACATGTTACACGTATAGATACATCCACATGTGGACAAATGAAAGTCAATTAATTTGGAACGGAGGGAGTACATATCTAGGTGTCACCTCGGAGGGAGTCTCAACCTAATCCAGGACACCCCTTACTATGTGGCGATTAATGGCATTTTATGGGCAGGAAGATCATCCGTGTCAGCCCTGGTCTGTGCACCAACGTGGTGTGGTGGTCTGAAGGTTAAATCGTTCAAGTGAAATTAGCCCCTTCCAGAAAAAAATAAGTACGTACCAGTAACGGTGCACAAGGAAAACGCACACTGGCGAACTAGGAAACGTATGCCCGTTCTCTTTATGCCCGGTGAAGAAAAGAGCAAACTTGCATTCTCTTGATTTTTTTTTTTTGAACAGAAAAACGGCCCGAAGGGCCTGGAAGCTCACATTAAACAAAACGGTGGGTACAAATTTACATCCCAGTCCTTACAAGCCTGAGAAGTAGCAGATAAGGACGAGATTTTTACAAAAAGAACCCAAAGAAAGAAACTGAAACGCGATCCGATCCTTGGGCTCCTCCACCGCGCCTGAGTCTTGCCAGCTCCGGTGCCGTCGCCGCCGCCGGGGAACACGCCACTTGGGGCGACGCCAGCCGTGGATCCAAAGCTGAAGACAAAGAAGATCCTCCCATCAGGCTCGAGGCCGGGAGGAATGAGCACGGCCATCACCATGGCCAAGGAGAGCCGCCGCACGGCCATCTGAGGCGGAGGCAAGGTGGGCAGCGCCACCGCACAAGTCCTCCGCGAGAGTACTCCAGATGAAGCTTCCGAGAACCCCCTCTGTCTGCAACCGCGCACACCCTCAACTCCAAGCAAGCCCCCTCCCTCGCCACCACGGGGCCGAGGGAGCAAGGGGAGAAGAAGGGCATAAACAGCCGAGACAGCCGCGCTTATTGATCGAGCTCCGCGCGACTTCTGATTTTGCTCCCGCCATGAGAGCTTGATACAGAAGCAGCTCGACCTCCGCCACACGATGCGCCAAGTCGCCGGCGAAGCAGAGCTCCAAAAGGCTTTATTGAAGAAGATGCTCAACCATCGCACCTCTCCACGCCACCGCACCAGCCAGCAGTGCAGCTCGCCGGAGAAGACGACCACCGAGACGGGCCGGGCCAAGCCTCGACGACCCAACCACCTACTCCCAGACGCCACAAAGGGACAAAACATCCTACAACTACTACTAAACCTAGAACTAACTACTCCGGCACCTCTCTAAACCAACTCCAGCCGGCTATTCCCGCGGAGCGGCCAGATCGGCCCGGTCACAGTGGAGAGGACTCAAGAGAACTGTAGCTGGCTGAGAGCAAAGGAGGAGAGGAAGAGAGCCGAGCCGGGTCATCGCATTCTCTTGATTTGTGTCCGTTATATATTTGTGCTTCTGGAAGCGTGTGGCAATCTGTACTAGCTATAGACGTCCTGATCATGGTGATCGGGGCCTGGTGCTTGTGCTATGATGCTTTTTCGCTTTATGATATCCATAAACTATGGCTAATTGTTCCATGATTCATGATAAAATCATACTCTCTGTTCCAAATTAATTGACATACATTTGTCTAAATTCAGATATATTTACACACTAAAATATGTCTACATAAATCCGTTTTGGAAAAATATATGTCAAATAATTTGGAATGGAGGGAGTACTAGTTAATTGCGCTGTTGTAGCACTTTTCCACATTACGTCGCTGTGGGTTACTCTTTTTTTTTGTATAATAATAGATATGGATTCCTTTATGTCGTTTTCATGCTTGTTTTATAGTAGGTCCAGTCTCATCCAAGTTGTGATGATACGTGCAACATGGAACCATAGAGACCGCTGAGCAGGGATATAGCGATTACCTATCTTTTTTCAAGAACTTAGCGTTTTTTATTGTACTAGTGGCCGTGCACGTGCAACACACGTCTTATAATTTATTTTAATAATAAACGTATCTTTGAATCTATATTTGTTTTATTGAATTATTTACCAAGCCAGTTAAATTTATTTCATGCGCGCAATGCGCGTCTCACTAATTCTTTTTTCTTGAAAAACAAATTATATGCCTAATTGTGAAAAAGAGCCAATTAACCATCAATTTCCTAAAGAGTCTCATGTCTTATGAATTATGATGGTACTTCAACAAAGACGATTTAGACCTTCTATATCGTACAAGTTATATGTGTCATCTTATATCCATAATAAATAATAAAGTTGGGACCCTGAACAAATATTGACATGTTCTCATATGTAATTGATATGAATTTAATTGATATGTATAGATCTTCCCTGACCAATAAATCAGCATGCATTTGATATGAATTTAATTGATATGTATAGATCTTCGCTTACCTGTAAATCAATATATCTGATTAGCTAACTTTTAGGGACAAAATCTGACGACAAGAATTTAATAGTCACCCACCAATGGTAATCAAGTGTTACTTGAACTTTTGTATTGACCATACCAAATTATGAGATCAACTTTGTTGCCAAGTTGATATGCTGGTGTAGGCGTGTTTGTTAGATCTTTAAACGGGCAACTCTCCCGTGATTAGACGGAAGCAGTCAGCTAGAATAAAAGTACTTCACCATGCAAGTCGTTGATACCAGTACGGCAGTACTTACAAAGGCTTCTGCTTACAAATACTTACAATTAGCTATACTGATACCTCCAGTTTTATAGCTACATGAAACACGGCAAATTATTTCGCATAAAATCAAATGTTGCTAATTTAAGTGAAAAAAACTTGGTCTCTGTACACGTGCACCGCGCCACTACACTGATCAGCTGACTTTGAGATGCCGATTAAGCAGTACGAACAATCCGACTCCAATCCTCTGCCAGCTTGAAGTTTTGCCGATTTCGCAGAAACGGCGTCAGTCTCGCCCTTCCGTCGACATTGCCGGAATCCCACCGTATCACTGTGACTGGGTCGCCGTGCCGCTGTTTGGCCGATCGACATCGCAGGCACTCACCCCGTGTTGCGGTTCGATCAGCTAGCCAAAAGGTGAATCCATCAATATGCAAAACGTTTTTTTATGCGGTGGCAATCGCTGTAATTTTCACCAAAACGAAAATGTGTGTTGAGTTGTCAAACATTGGAGCGATCTGGGTCGTTAATCAAATATTGAACGAATTAAATTTAATGTATCCCGAACATGATTGCTCTTTTAATAGTAGTATATAGATAAATCATTACACGGTCCAAGGGAGTGCATATTGATCTGAAATTGATAAGTGTTTGTGTTTCGCACTGACATCCACATGCGTAGGACGTTGTAGGAACGAATTTGGGCGGCAACTGAATAGAAAAGCATAGTATATACTAGTACTACTACTCTTACATAGTACAAGATCAGTAGATCTTGAATTGGCACAAAACAGAATCTGGTTTACCAACAAACCAAAGGAATCTCGCACTCAGATCGGCGATAACATACAGTAGTATAGTTAAACAACGCCAGATTTGAACGCCGCAGGCCTTTTCTATTGGCAAGTTGATCCGGCTTGTCTTTTGTCTTAGGAAGACTGAGCAGATTCAAATCTTTTTTTTTTAGGACAAAACGGTCGTATCCGTCATTCGATTAGAAAGAATAGAGTGTTATATACGGAATTTTGAACTAGGGAAAAAAATCCCTTCGCAACAACAGAAACTAGTCTCCAGGATCTTGTGTGTGGGCGAAAGCCCGTCTCGCCAACTCCTCCGCACCAAAGCCGCCACCTCCAAAAGCGAGATTGCCACATTGTAGAAAGTCCTTTGTCTCCTCTCTTCCCTGTCCGCCAAGTCAAGTGGATGATGGTTTCGCTAGGCGCTCTCCTGGCCTCATGTGAAGAGCCCACCAATTCTTGCCATGACAACAGACAACCTCGAGCAGCAACGCACTGTTCTCCTTGTGCCTCACAGACGCAAGAAACACCTCCTCTCAGCATTTGCAAGGAGGAGTGTCCAAGCAACAGAAGCTTCATCATCTACGCCTCCCTGACGGCATCTGCCGCACCATCGTGGCCCCTGACGTCGTCTTTTCTTCTTCTTCTTGGTCTTGTTCACGGCGGAGGATGAGGTCGTCGATGGCCGCCACCTCCTGGTCCGAGAAGGGACGGTCCTGAATCTAACAATGCCAAGAAGTCCTCTCGTCGGCGCCTGAGGGGTGGGCCTCCTCGGTCAGCGAGCCGAGACGGGCGCCGCCACGGTCTCCCTGGCCAGCTGCTCGATGTTGGCGCCCTTCGGGTGCAGCTTGGCGAGTCTCTCGCTCCTCCACACAGACGACGCCTCCACCTCCATCTCGTGGACCAGCGGCGTGGCCGGCGTGCCCAAGACGGTGGCCGCAAGTGGCACCGTGAACTGGGCTAAGAAGCCCGACAAGGGGCACAGAGATGCCCTGACCTCCATGTCCTGCTGCCCAGGAACAGCCTGCATCGGCGAGACAAAGTCCTTCACGAACTTCTGCCCATCCACCTTCTCAACAGCGATCTCCCCCGAGCGGACAACAGGGTAGAGCCCGCTCCAGGCTCGGCAAAGCACTGCTCTTCATCCTCCACCTCCTCGCTCAGCAGCACCTTCTCGGACGCCTCGCCTGGCGAGACGATAGAGATGTGGCTCGTCGCTCACAACCGGACGTGGGGAGCACCCCGAGGCCGGACACGAGTCCCACGCCGAAAAACTCGCCGATCAGACCTTGCCACGCCAACCTCTCCACAGACTCCCTCGCCTCGCAGTCGCCATCCTTTCCTTGCTTTGGTGGTAGCAACAGCCCGGCCGCTCGTTCTCCTCTGTGAGAGCTCCATCCACGCTCTCTTTGTGGCACCGCTCGTTGGGCAGCAACACCTCCGATGCCGCCGTGGAGCAGCACCTGACAATCTCGCACTCCATGAGCACCTCCCTAAAGGAGCGTAGCGGGCTGACCGGCGAAGAGCAAAGTCGAGGAAGGCCTGCCGGTCGTGGACGATCTGGTGGCTCCTCCGGAAGGTCTTGTGGCGCCATGAGGATGTCGCGGAAGGAGCGCAGAGGAGAGAGACCGGGGTAGTGGTGCGCCGACGCGGTGGGGCGGCGGGCTGCGGGGAGGCTAGAGGCTCGGTGCAGCTCCCAGCAAGGTGGCCTGCGCGGTGGCACTGCCAACAGACCCGAGGCTCTCTGCAGTCAATTGCAAAGTGCCTATGGCTCAAGCACCGGAAGCAGTGTCCCCACATCTTCTTAAGGAGCAGCTTCCGCCGTGCCAGGCTGCCCCCTCCGCTCCGAGGCCGGCCCCAGCTCCGCACGAGACCCGTCGCCACCAATGCGGCGGACGAACGGTCTCCCATCCGTCCAGCCCTCGCGGTGCGCCATGCCGCTCCAAAGAAGGCCCATCTTGCCTCCTGACTACGGCGTCGCTTCGTCTTGAATCGAGGAGGAGGCAACATCCACCCGAGCAGCAAATGGACGTGGCTGACCACTGGGAGGCGGACCCGGCGGGGGAGGGGGCGGCCTCCTACCCACAAAGAAGCCCACCGCAGAGGCCTTCTCCTCGAGCCGCCGGAACGGAGTTGGGGGAAGCCGCATCGAAGGCGCCCGCCGTGTCCCGCGGCGCTGCGGCGGGACATAGCGGTCCCTAGACCTGACCACCGGCGAGGTCTCGCCGTCTTCAAGCTCGCATCCTGCAAATCCGGCACAGACTCCAGATCGAGATCCTGCGAATCCGGCATGAAGTCAACGCTCTCCTCCTTCTCCACTTCATCCGCCCACGAGAACCTCATCGAGGAAGGCTGGAGCAGCAGCGAGGCCAGCTTGGAAGGGGCTAGGGTCTGGGTGGTGGTGGCTATGGCTGCCGCCGCGGTGGCCGTGGTGGTCGCCGCGGGAGTCGCCGCTACGGGGTCGGGGGAGGACGCATACCGGTACGCCTCAAATTACGCTTCTACTCAAGCTTTTGGAAGACTGGAGACGACGGTAACCGCGCGATTGAGCGCATTTCATAAACTGACTTCAGATTTGAACGAACGGACATGAATTAATGGAAGCGGCAATGGTGTGGTATCTCCAGTTAATCCTCGATTAGACGCCCGATCGATCGCCCTCGTTCCACTGTGTGCTGATAGCTGAGTGTCTGGATCCAGTTTGTCCATTGGTGGCACATCAGTGTGGGCCAGGGCCGGGACGACACCTGCATCAGCGGAGACAATCTGCAAAGGGACACCGTCGGCCCGGGCACGAGTTCAGATTGGAGCGCTCTGGATTCTGTGGCTCTCTTTGAAACAAGCCTGCGTCTTAATAAAAACAAGTACAGTCTTGATTTTCTGCGGCCAAGAATTGTGTTGCTCTTTCTCAAGTTGGCATGGTGTGATTAATGGAGTAGTGTTTGCTGTATCGCTCGCTCGCTGTCGCTGGCCTAATTAATTACCAGCTTGGAGACAGCTTCCAGTAGTATTTTGTTTCCTACTCCGTAGTATTGTGGTGCATCCCACGGCCATAATAAAAAAATATTCCTTTTTCAGATCACGGCGGCTGGCTATAAGTATGTTTTGGTAAATGGTTTTAATTAGGAGATATGTGATGTAGAAGATCCGGAACTCACGTGGGCCAAGAGCGAGACAGCGTTGCGTTCCCCAAATAGGGGTGAGGTCCGATGGCGAATGGCCAGATGGAGGGCAGTGAACAACATTTTTGAACCAATGTGGAATTTTGAAATATATAGTGCCAAGAGCCCATCTTCTTCAATCTTCTATAGAGTGCAATCCCACGGATTGAACGTCCCATCTTGAAAAAACTCTAAGATTCCAATCCTTTCAAAATTAATGAAAATCTTGTAAACCAAGGAATCTTTTTTAACTTGACCAAATTATATTAGCTTAGCATAATCCATTGTTGGACGTGTCCAAAAAAAGGTATGGTTGGACTAAAGAACCTCTTGGATAAAACATATTGTACACGTGTAAGTGTTTAACCGTAACTTGTGAAAAAATAATTGTTATATTTTCCCCACAGGTAAAAAATAATCTGTTCAAATTTGATCCATCTCTCGTGTCTTGTGTGTAAACCTAACAACAAAAAACGAGGCGATCCCCTCCCTCCACAACAAAACAAATCTCCTTCCTCTTCCTCCCCCTCTCCTCCGCTTCCGTTCCATCGCTCGCTCGCTCCCCCCGCCGGCGCCGCACCTTCGAATTCCGCCATGCCGAAGGGCGCCAAAAAGCGCGCGAAGCTCAAGAAGAAGCAGCAGGGGGGCCACCCTGCCGGCTCCCACGCCGGCGCCAACAACCACAACGGAAGCAATAACTCCAGCCCCGGCCACGGCGACGCCGCCAGCGATGGCAATCACCTACCAATCCCACTTAACATTCCACCGGGTACGCATGGCATCTACCCCTCCTCCCCTGTCCTCTTTATGCTGGGGCAGATCTGCGCCACGCCGCTTTCGGAGGCAGGAATCGCCTTTTGCGCTTGCGGCGAGGGTGGCATTCGCATGCCCTACGCTGGCGCCGGCCAGCCCTCCCCACGTTCCCACCGGCCTCTTTATGAGCTGGTCGCCTTTTCGCCTTGCTTCCTTGCCCTATAATATGATGGATTTGTGTGTGTGTTTCTGATGCTGTGTGTTGTGGGCGCAGTGGACGCGAGCGAGGATTCGATGGAGAGCTCCGAGGAGATGGTGACGCCCAGGGCCGAGGCGGACGAGGAGGAGAAGAAGGGGGCCGCGTCCGAGGTGCCGGTCGAGGTTGTCGAGGCGGACGCCACGGGCGAGGAGGTCATGGTTGATGCGTTGCCGCCTGAAGCCGCTGAGCGGGATCAAGAGGATAAGGGGGATTTGCCGGCGGAGGCGCATGCTGTGGTGCAGGAACCGGAGGTGCAGGACGTCGTGGTGTCCGAAGCACCTGAGGTGCTGGAACCGGAGGTGGTGGCCAAGGTGCATCCGGTGCGTCAACCAGAGACGGAGGCCGAGGAGGTGGTGGTCAGGGACACGGCGACGTCATCTGTGGTGCAGGAACCGGAGGCAAAGGGTGAGGTGTCACGGTCTCGTGAGGCAGCTGGTGCGCAGACTACAGAGGTACATACCGTTTCTGCTTGTTTACCTCCCATCCCCCACGTTTTGAATGTGATGTCTCATTGGGTGGGTTTTTGTGCAGGTGCCGCGGGGACCTGCAGTGGCTGTGGCTGCTTCACAGCATCGGGCGACGTGGTGGAACTGCTGTGGGATTTTTGATGCCATGGCTGGCTCAGAGAGATAGATGGAGGTGAGATGGTTCTGAGTTTTATGATTTTGTTTGACAATGAGAGACACACAGAATTATTGTTTGTACACAAAAATTGTGGATTGCATGTAGTTAAAAAATCTTGGCATGTGCCTTTGAAAGATCAGATGCAGGTTTTTATTCCTGGACTTAACATCTGACATCTTTACTAGAATAACTGCATGCAACTGGAAACTAGTTTCAAAGAAAAGGATTGTAGTTTGATTTTATCGTTCTGTCTTAAAGTATTACAACTGCCAACCCCATTATCGACCCAATGTTAATAACACATGAAGAGTTGAAGGCATATTTGACTGAGTTACAGGAAAATGATGCCAGGAAGATACCTTGAACAAATTGTCAAAATCACTTTTCATGTGGCCCTTAATCTTTCAAATTCATTTTGTTACTGCTGGATTTGTCAATAGAATTGCTCTTGTGCCTTGCAAGTATTTCTTCTGTTATGGAGAGTTAAGAGAGCGTCAGGTTGCCTATCAATCTGTGTGTTTCAGTACTCCCCTTTCGTACCAAGAGTTATATGTACAAAAATATAGAAGCACGATTTGTGGCATATTAAGTTCGGATATGTATGGAGACATCATATCATGCTAGATATCGTACATGTAAATGTGCGTATGCCAGGAACTGATTTCTTAAATCAATTACTTAGCACTGTTTTACTCAGAAGATATCGGTGAGCCCTTTGATGAAGTGTTTTACGAAACCTGAATAAGTTTGATCCCTCTGTTCCATAATATAAGATGTAAATAACATCTTATAGTCATTTCTTTGGGAGAGAATATGTCAGAAGTTTGATAAGCTTAACATTTGCTATAGTTGTTTCAAGAGCAGTGTCTTTGCAGTCCTCGTACACTAGCATTTGAACACTATTCTGTATGAATCGTTTGTGAGAATACACTATCCATGACACACAAAATTATGTCTTAAATTTCCATATCAGGGGGAAATACTCATGTTATTTACATCAAAATGATTTCCCAAATTTTATATTTTTTATGTATGTTTTCCTATTAAGTTGGTTAAAACAATTTTCTGTGAATGACCGAATACCTGAAGCTGACTATGTTAATACTCCGTTTCCAGTGAAATATGGTATCCAAGATATTGGCAGATTTACTTAGACTTGATATAGTAGAGTAACTAGATTGCTTTACGTGTCAGTGATGCGAGGGAAGTTGCTACCATGTCTATATTAAAACTACTAGGAGACACCTTCTTTCGTGCTATCTTATAGAACCTGATACTGTGCTACATGAGGAATTCTAGGAGACCTTTTTTTGGTGCTAATTTCTGATCTTAATTATCATCTCAGAAAACAGGTAGCTCTATAGTTGATACGTTTTAACATAACACCCAGTTATCTATGATGGCTGATTTCATTTGAGGCATGCACCTACCACCTGCAATCTGTCTATGACGCATTCTCTATATTTACTATTGTTCGTTATGCATGAATGTATAAACTCATCGTTCTGTTGACGTAGACTTTGATAACAATACATTGGTAAATAATTACAGTGACCGCTGGACGTTGAAAGTGAATATTGGCTGATTTTGCCTGTCTTATGTTTCTTCTTTCATCCATTCAAAGCTGTATTTTGTTAGTAGCCTTAAAAAGTACCCCTGTTATGCTCAGGTACATGATTGGAACTTGAAAGCAAGAAGACAGAAGATGCCTGTTGTGAAAACTGATGGGTAAATGTAACTAGACTCCTTGAGTGGTCACACAAATGGTGAAGTTGAAGGAATTCGCATGACATCGAGCTGATGTTTCTCTCCACCCGTGTTTCTGTGTCTTGCTGTGCAAAGTTACACCGTATTGGTTGTGGTTAATATTCCTGGGTGTAGTATTCTGAATAGTACCCCTTGTCCAGTATCGTCTAGGTTCTGCTGTCCTTGTAGCATATAAGTTTAAGTGGGTCAACAGTGAAAATTTTGCTCTTTATTTTTTATACTTATTTTTTTGGGATGTGTCATCTGACATGTCCCTTTGCATGGCTGTGTCACAATTTGAGATGTTCTTTGTCGTGGTTTTGTTCGCAGCATATCAGACTGTTCGTTACATAAAATAAAAAATCCTGATATGTGTGGGTTGCACCCTTTATGGTTCTCGTCCATCAAATGATGCATATGCTGGGACCTCTTTTTCTCGAACTGGCTTCAGACAGACATATATTTGCCCCAGGTGTGTAATGACTAATGAAGCACAAGTGCCCGATGTGTAATGAAGCACAAGTGCTTTCTGTGTCATATCAAGATGTTGGCTCTGCTGTTTCACATTACGTTCGTGCCATGTTTTTGTTAGTCTAAGTGTAGAGCTCCATTTAAGGAACGGACTGGGATTCAGTGACTTGCTTACCTGGCCCCTCCTATCCACCGCTCACCGTCCATCCAACGTACAAGATCAACCTAAATTTTGAACTCAAAAATAAAATATTCAGAAAAAATGAAAAATTTCCAGTAAATAGTATATGGTGCGTTTTGCATTCTGGAAAAGTTTCGATTCATTTGGACTATTGGTTTACCATTAAATACATTTTCATTTTTATCTTAAAAAGCTATTAATTCATAAATGGGTGATCCAAATGACACAAAACTTTCCCATAATGCAAAACGCACCATATACGACTTGGGGAATTTTTTCAATTTTTTATGAAATATTTAATTTTCGGTCGATCTTGTCCGTTGGATGGACAGTTGGGTGGACAATGAACAGTGGATAAAGGGGGAGGTACAGCGTGATTTGTTGTGGCCAAGTCACTGAATCCCAGTCCTTAAGGAACAAGGCTCAACAGAAATTTGAGGTTTAGACTAGATCTTGTTGATTATGCCATTTTGAGCTGGCTCAGTTGTCTTTCTCAAGGCAACTCTATTAGATCTTTCAATTGATAATTTCTGGAAATTTGAAAGAAGTTGAAAATATTAATGGTGAAGATTACTCTGAATTTTGAGCCGGCTTTTCTCAAGACAATCTTATATCTTTGATTTGATAATTTCTAGAAATGGAAAGATGAAAATATAAAGTATGGCAAGGATCACTCCGAATTTTGAGCTGGCTCAGTTGTCTTTCTCAAGTCAACTCTTTTGGATCTTTGAAGTGATAATTTCTTGAAGGAAAAATTGGCTAGAGGACACCGTTATTTTCCGGTCTTTGCCAAAACACACCGCCGGAACATATCTTTGCCCAATACAATTAAAATTTCGTGATACATTTGTTGAAACACACCGCATGATCTATAACAGAAAGTTTGACATTTTTACATGGAAAATATAAATTACGACGATGATTACGCCGATCATATCCGAAAGATGGTCTAGCCCTTCACATTCTATGAAACTATTTTCTTTTACAGAAAGGCAAAAGATTTGTCTTAATTCATTGAATAAGAAGGAGAAGTACCAAGTCTCAAGCCCATAAGGCTACAACCGACAAAACAAAAAGCCTAATCTCCGACAAAGATAACCCAAATGTTTAGCGCCGGCAAGAGACCAAGATCGCATCTCGCATTACGTTCATTCCATAGCTCCCACGAGACAAGCATGACGAGGGTGGCTATCGCTTTCCTCCTTCGGGGTGGGCATGAGTGACGTGAAGCTACCAAGATTTAAGGTCTTGGAACTTCCCCCAATCACCGGGTCAAAGTCGACGAGCCCGAGCCAATCTTTCACCATGGTCCAAATCCGAGAAGAGAAGCGGTGGCATTGAAAAAGGAGATGAGCTGCGGACTCGGGGATCCTCTTACGAAGGGGACACACGCCACAATTAGGCCATCCGCGGCGTTGGAGCCGGTCCGCTGTCCAAACCCGGTTTTGAATGATAAGCCAAGAGAAAAATTTATACATTTGAGTGAGAATTGTTCTGGCGAATTGGGCTTGTAGGCGGAAGCCGACGAGTAGCAAACCGATCGAAGAGGTGAGCTTCCAAATAATCGTATCACGAATCCCATCTTGGAGGTGTAGTTGAGAGTTGGAGTGCCAAAGGTGAAACTAATCACACATTGACTTGTCTTCATAAATTGTGATCACAAAATCGCATAACCGTTTACATTTCTCCCGTGCCGAAATTTGTCTGGTCATTTTAAGAAGTGACATGGCGATCGAGGCGTGTCAGCCTCACGCGCCTTTAGTCATCCGCTATCCATAGGCCTTCGTGGCCGTCCAAGCTACCGGTTGCTATTACTCCATACACTTTGCTTGGGCCGTAGACTGCTGGGTCAAATAGCACGAGCCAGCGGTGACCATCCAACCTTTTTCGTTCTGGGCCACAAGTTTGTACAGCGACCTGGCCGATTTGTGTTCATGGCGGAGGATCCGCTATCCAACCTATCAACTATCTGGACGCCAGGAAAGATGCTTCCGACCCGACCGCAGAAAACGACTGTATATGTAGTAGCTGGCAAAATGTATTTATTTTCGTAAGGTAAGTAATGAATATGCCAGAGGTGTAATAAGTAATGAGCTGCAGTAGTTGCCAAAAAACCGATTCATGCCAGTGAGCATTACACCCATACGATTTTTCACGAAAATGAATGGAATCTGGAGGAGCAAGACAAGTTTTTTTTGGTTAATGGGTGAGTGGAGATGCATGCTCGCAGTCTCCCGTTCCATTCCACAGGTGGGAAGAAAGGAGAAAGGGCAATCCCCAGGACCAGGCTCTCAGTGATTCAACCGTACAATTAAGCTTGTGGCTGTGGGGTTTGCGTCTCTCACTGACTCGTCCCGTCCGTTATAAGAACCAGAGAGCTTCAGCACAAGAGGGCAGACGTGGAAAAAGAGCAGATACAGTTCATCCCGGTCAAGAAAATACTTTCATCATGGACTCCCTCTCCCTGTATGAGATCTCCTGCTTTGCTGCTGGTTTTGCAGGCAACCTCTTCGCCTTCGCTCTGTTCCTGTCACCTGTGTAAGCAACCATGTACACGCTGTTTCTTTGTGTTCTTGGTTTGATCATCGTGTTGGGAGGTTTCTGATGGATTGATTGTGTTGCCTTTCAGACCGACGTTCAAGAGGATCCTCAAAGCCAAATCGACGGAGCAATTCGATGGGCTCCCCTACTTGCTCTCCCTGCTCAACTGCTTCATCTGCTTATGGTATGGGCTCCCCTGGGTCTCCGACGGCAGGCTCCTCGTCGCCACCGTCAACGGCACCGGAGCAGCGTTCCAGCTCGCCTACATTTCCCTCTTCTTCATCTACGCCGACAGCAGAAAGACAAGGGTAATTTTCTTCCCACCCTGAACCCGTTTCACTTTCATCTAAGGACACCTGCA
Source organism: Poa pratensis (assembly GCA_947311845.1). Classification (NCBI taxonomy): domain Eukaryota; kingdom Viridiplantae; phylum Streptophyta; class Magnoliopsida; order Poales; family Poaceae; genus Poa; species Poa pratensis. The sequence goes on along the minus strand of CAMZMU010000055.1, from coordinate 37,768,557 downwards.
GAGTACCATTATACTACTTCAGGCTATACTGAAATCTGCTGTCCATTTCCTTCACAGCTGAGAATCACAGGCCTCCTGGTGCTCTTGGTCTGCGGGTTCGCGCTTGTTGCGTTCTCCAGTCTCTCTTGCTTCGATCAGCCGATGCGGCAGCAGTTCGTCGGCGCCGTGAGCATGGCATCGCTCATCTCCATGTTTGCTTCCCCACTAGCCGTCATGGTACGCCTTCCAACCAATCGACCTGGCCTCCTAGCTCATGTTCTTCGTAATATGCGATAGTCGCGCAACAGCGTAACATGGAACTGTTCTCACATGTGTCTCCATCCTTGGTTCTTCAGGGCGTGGTGATTCGGACGGAGTGCGTAGAGTTCATGCCCTTCTACCTGTCCCTCTCTACATTGCTGATGAGCGCCTCTTTCGCGATATATGGGTTGCTGCTGCGTGATTTCTTCATCTATGTGAGCACCCGATCGATCCCATTTCGAACTGCACTCGCTTGAATCGATGTATATTTATCTGAATGCTTGGGCTGACAATTAGAATTCTCTCCGTCTGAATTATCAGTTGCCCAACGGGCTTGGAGTTGTCTTGGGAGCAACACAGCTAGGACTATACGCTTACTATAGCAGGAAATGGAGATGCAAGGATTCATATGCGCCGTTGCTTGCCTGATCAAAACTGAAGCGATCGATCATCGGTTTTGGCTAGGTTAGAAAGAGTGGGTGGGGTTCTGTAGGAGAGAATTGTATGCCCTGTTTTCCCTAGTTGGTGCTGATTCTGTTTGTACAGTTTTGCTGGCTTATGAATCTGTTCATATGTTGTTTCCTTGGAAAGAATACAGAGGGTAAAAAATTCATTTGATCCCGCCTTCGTTCCTAAGCGCCTCTCTACCCAACTAATTACAGCTCTGTTGACATATTTGCTAAAAAGGTATCCTGTCAGTGTAATTTTCACCACCACTTACAGACGAGAAGGTTCTGTTTTACTTCTTAAGTCTTTGGTGCCTCACCTTGGTGGCGGAAGTCATTCGTACAATCAATCCAAATATCCAATATATTTCTCATTCCGGAAGGCAATTGTGAAACCCAAGTTAGTAGGAACCGGAAAATCAGCCCACGCCTTGCTGGTAATTGTCAGAACATGGGCAAGTTCATGTTGTAAGGAATGCAATGAGGTTTGGAATTCTTAGAGCCATGTCTAATCCTTCTCCTCGAAACAGGATTTCGCCCCGCTTTATAAATAAAGCAACGACCAACAAACAACACCGGATACAAACGCAACACCACACAAGCTGGGGCCAACAGCAAACACACGCCCAAAACAGAAACAAATGGAGACAAAGGTGGGAAGACTAAACTAAGGTGACCCGCAACCGTTGCGCCTCTCCGGAGAATTACCACCATGCTCGTAGCACCGAATCGTCGAGTACCAAGTAGCACCTTCAAGAAGGAAAGCAATCGCTGCTACCCGGACCGGCACCCGGTCCTAGGGTTTCCCCTGGCACACAGAGAGAAGTGGATGGAAGGTAGCCACGACGGACTCCAAGAAGGAATGGTGTCACCCGAAGGCGGCACCGCGTCGGTGTCGGGCGAACCGACAAGAATTTCTCCCGAAAAACCTATCCACGACCCCGGGCGATCCATAGCATAAGAGCCCCGCAAGGACAAAGCCTCGTCATCTCGGACTCTCCGCCCGCCAACTTGCGCCACCACGGTTACGAAGTCGCCATCGTCGTCTTACCAAAGCTACCGACACAAAGTCTGCAAGTCGGAGGCAAGGGGTAGCTCGACTCGGGGTCAGCAGTACCGCGGCCACGCGGGAGGGAAATGCCTCCGCCTTTGGCGGTAGTCGACCGGACGTAGTCGCACAGCACACCAGTCCCAGTCCCAAGAGGGTCCGGCCGGGCCCGAATTGGGCCCGTAAAGCCAGCCACCACGCTGCAACAAGGGCAGCCGCCGTCGCTGATGAACCCCTACACGAACACCTCCGCCTCTGTCTTGCGGTCCTTATCGTCGCCTCTTCACGAACTCCAGCCCGGGGTCTGCAAGACGGAACAAGCAACACCGCTGGAACAAGGGACAACAACAGCGACACCTTGCGGGAGGGAACAACCTCCACCACCGAGAGGCGGTAGTCGACCGGACGGAGCATGAGAATCACACCAGGTCAACACTGACCCGACCGGACCTAAACAGGCCCGTAAAGCTTCTCCCGCACCGCTGCAACAGGCAAGGTACAACACCACCGTCCCTGTTCGTGCGTCGTCGCCGCCGTCAACCTCAGACAGCGTCACAGCAGCAGGCGAGCCGGCCCGCCCAAGCCTAGATGCGGCGCGAAGGGCCCCGATCTGGGCTGGAGGGCCACGGCGGCGCCACACCGCACGCAGCGCCCTGCCGCACGCCGGCCTCGCCGCACGCCGGCACAACCACGCTAGATCCGCTCGGAGGAGCCCAAGCCGAGGCCTCCCGACGCGCACCGCCGCCAGAGCGAGCTCGGGCCCCGACCCGCTCGCAGGGGCACGGGGAGAAGCATTCCGCCGCCGCCGGCGCCGCCCGGGCACGGCCCGGCGACCCAAACCTGCGGCGGCGACGAGGGAGGAGGGGTGGAGGTGAGGGTTGGGCTGGAGACGGGGGCGGCGCTCCCGTCGCCCTCCAGCCATGTCTAATCAACCAGGCGTGTGCTTTATTAATCTAGTGAAATCACAAATGTAAATAAAGAAAAACTGTATAGCTCGTTTAGTTTTTTTTAGAGAACGGTATGCTTTATTAATACAACTAGCCAGGTGGCCCTCGCAAATGCGAGGGCATCATCTTAACCCCACTTAATGTATCTAGATACGTTAACCATACTATTTTTTGCAAGGTGTCATCTCACGTCCACTCAATGTGTCTGAAAATGGTTCTAGAGACGTTAACCATAATAATTTCAAAATGATATCATTTGCTCGCTTAAATCATAAAGAATTACGAACCCTCGAACGTAGAATAGAATAGTGTATTTGACTACATCATGAAATGTGGATATGATTACATCATGTAAAATACATTCACCATAGAAAGGTCTAGATTACGTTTTGTTTGAAAATAATATCACAATATTTTATATGGTTCATTTTAATTTAGGGTGAATTATTATTTTTTATTTCCCAAAACACCATGTCACCGTAGTTAGCAATCCGTGCAGGTGCACGGGCTGGGGCATCATCTTTACCATATTGAACATGTCCACGGATTTTATTTCAGTAAACGAAAACCTATTTGAAATATTTTTTAAACATATTTAACTTTTGGCCTATCATTAAATGCGACATTTCAAAAATGCCATGTCATCATTATGTAACATAGAGCAGAGGTATTCTGATTTACTATTACTTCCTTCCTACTGTTCCCGATTTTTCAATTCATGTGAGCTATAAGGTTACTGTCATGTATATGTTGTATCATCACTCCTTAGTAGCATCATAATTATGCCCAATACCTTAAGTTAATTATTTGACTCACATATCTAAAAGAGCCGTCAAATAAAACTTAAGAAACATTGATCGTAATTATACAAATACGTCTATTAAAATCTTAAATAATGATTAAAAAGTTACCCCTAAAGAAAAGTTTAAATTTTCGTTTATGTGTGATCGATAAAGAATATTTTTAAAAAGATTTATCCAATGCAGCAAACGTTCTCAATGGAAGAAAAAATCCTAGGAACAAATATTCTTCAAAATCTGTTTGAGATTACTTTCAGCATGAAGTGAATAGACATACATTGTCCATACCAAGGTGAAACCTTGTGGATGAGTTGTTATCAAAAAAATCGGATAGGTTGACATCCATACCTCTATAATAGCAACACCGTTCTCTCTAATTGTGAATCCAAACCTCTATGCACATCTTGCGCTTGATTTCTAACTTTGGGTTGACACAAACGGTGTATTTGGAGGTTATGAACAATCGTGATCAAATCCAATTGCTTAACCCTGATACTGATCATGATAACATGGATATCTGGATACAATTATATGCACAAATTAGTTGTGAACCATGGATGAAATGAAATATGATCATATAGTATTAAACCAAATTAATATTTTTTACTACAAATATACTATTAACATCTGATATTTCATTAACGGATATCCAAACAATCCTGACCATCTACGGTTATCCCCGGAACCATGCACATTTTTTATGCCTTTTCTTTGCAATTTTCCAATAATGACTTGTAGTGTTTGAAATATTTGTTATATATATATAATTTTTAAATATCTTCTTGGTGCACCTTGAGTTATATGGAAGTACGAAGCACCTTATATTTATAATGAAATTATCTATGACAACTGACGACAATGTATAGTTTTTCTGACAAACTATATGTTCTTAATGTCTTTGTGCTCTTCTTCGTTTCGGTTTTTTATCTACTAAATACTTTTAATGGATCAATAAAGATATAGATTATCGTTAACAGAATAAAAGGTGTACGGAGGTGGTCGGACATTTTGTCCTCTTTCTTGTATTTTTCTAAAACCGTAAGATTATTTTATCCTTTGCAACGTATGTATGTAAATATAAATAAATATATATATATATATAGTGCAAATTGGGGGTGCCGTTTTGACACTCGGGAGCATATGTTCCTTGTTTTTAAAATGCATATTAAACGTATTGTGAGATGTCAGAAAATTTTGATGCGACATTCTATATGCTAACTAAATCGTCCCACGAAAAACCGATATTTTTTGCGTCGTGTGTAAAAAGACTAAATTTGGTGCTAACAAATGCTTTCCACAAAGTTTTTTTTTTTACCTTTTATATATGCCACAAAAGATGTCGGTTCCCCACGAGACTTGGCATGCACACACATAGAATGTCCAGAGATATGTGTCAATTTTTTAAAGGATTTTTGGAATTTCAAAATATTTTTTCCAGTGCCAAAAGCATATACTCCAATATATAAATTAAGTTTTCCGTACAAATCATCTCACATTTAAGGTCGCCACCATGTTCTACAGTAATATTATTGTTTCGATCAGCTTTAGTAATAGCTGATCGCTCCGATGAGCTTTTTTCAGTTTCTTTTTCTGGTTTTTACCTAGTAGCTGATCGCACGGATCAGCGTTGCTGTTTTTTTTTAATTTGGAAACCATCAGCTTTCCTTTTTTTCCCGTTACCGATCAGGATACCGGTATGTTAGCTTTCCGTGTTTTTTTTTTGCTTGGACTCCATCTAGGTAGTTGTATCCAGCCTGGACTCCATCAAGGTAGATCTGCTCAAAATAAATTTGGTCGTGAGATGACTCCCAATTTTTTTTAGCTAGACACCCGAATTTTAATAGATAGATACAAATAATGGAACGGAACGTTATTTGGTTGTACGTGTCAAAAACTGACTTGATTTGTACTGGTTAATGTTGTACACTTGTACGTAACATATCAATATTTTAATCTCAACCGTCGCTACCAAAATCAACAGTTTATATATTTCTAACCTATGTGGATTAACGTGGTGTCTCGAAAAACTCTCTCATTTTACTTTTACTATATAACTAGCAGGGTGGCCCGCGCATTTGCGCGGCTAGACCTTCTATAGGGATTATATATATTTTTAGTGTTTCTATTTGAATTGAGACACTTTGTACTACGTTTTGTTAATCTCATATAGCTTGAACATGTTTTGAATTAATATTTTTTCTTTCCATTAGAATAGGTTTGAGACGTTTGTGTTGCATTGTTCGTTTATGCATAGTTATATAATTTCAGTTTAGTAGTTTTTCTTAGTTCCATAAAATTAACGATATATTATTATTCATAATAGCTTTTACTAAACCTTTTTAGGTAGACTTACCTTACTCTTATTTAACTTATCAATTAATATAAGTTAACTCATCTCAACTTGAAACCTCAATGAAACATGTCAGCAACTGTTTGATAAAAAATCAATAGGAAGGGGAAGAAGAACCTTACAGTATACACAACAGATACTACCTGATGCTTACTATAGTAAAAGTAAATGTATTGCCGCTGTTTACAAAGACAAAATATTCTGATCAACTTCATGTTTAGGTCAAACACAGTGTCAAGTTCAGCAATTGAGGATCTCGGATCCTTTCTAGAATACACAGAGTTAGCCACATATAAACCCAGTCATCTATTGATGTGACATACGAAATGAAAAAAAAATCGACGGTAACTATACTGAAGAACTGGATCATAGAATTAAGCTTGTAAGTTACTGAATTGGGATTAATTGCCTGCTGAGTTGGAGCATGAGCGACGGTCGACAAACTGAACCGTCTGTGCTAGGGAGAACTACTGCATCACCTGCTTATCAAGGATGTGTATCGAGGATGATGGCTGCTCCACCTACCTAACATTTCTGTCTATCGGCCTCTACATCTGCTTTATGGACTACCATGGCCTTCGAAGAGATGGTGAATTGCATCATGCATTGAGTCCTCTGCTTCACCAACTATTGCTCTGCAACCATGGGCGTGGAACATCTCCAGTACCTTCATCTAAAAGGAGCATCTTTGCAATCGCCATGCTCTTCAAACCTGTGTTGCAAAGTATCAGCAATATAAATAAATCTACAACCGGAAAACTGATGCTAGAATCATATGCTTCCATAACCTGATTTTTTTGTTGCTTGCAAAATTCCAAGTAGATTTGTATAATTGGTAGGCAAGTAGAAAATAAGAAAAAGCAAAGCTTGTATATGACACGAATTGGGCAACAACAACCGAAATTATGCTCTATAATATTACACGTGGAACCTCAGTACCTCATAAATACCTTGCAAAGATACAACAGAATTTGTCATACTATCCAAATCCCAAGTAGCGAAGTATTGGCAATATGAAGGAAAGCACAGAAAATTAATGCAAGAATTATAAGCTTCCATCATCTGATTTTTCTGGGCTTTGAAGTTCTCATCTGAGGCTTGCATATCATTCTGTAAATTTACAACGCAAGTAGCAGATGAGAAAATAATTTAATCCATATTGCAAATTTAATCAGATACCTAAAGGTCAACATAATCAAATTTTCTATGGCCACATAGCAGTAGAATTCACTATATATAATTGAAATTTAATATATCTGAATCTAGCTACCATGTTATTAGAACCAAAGTCCATAAGTGCACATAAAAGAATAAGGGATCAACACACGTATGTTTTATGTGCAAGCACTCGAAAAAGCACACGGTAAGCACATCTTTACCAAAGCCATATCTCCATAAGCATCCAAAATTGCCTACTCATTGGTAGCGGAAAAGCGCTAGGAAATTCTCAATTATTACCTTTTGTACAATAGAATATGTCCAAGGATCACCTGTCCACAACCGAACAAAGAGCAAGCCCGGAAATGAGAATAAAACATGAATATACTGCCAGACTTTCGAATAATGTCTGACCTGGTCGTTCTTTTAACTTTAAGATCTACTTCCATCTCTGACTAATTCCAACAATTAGATGGCAATTTAGCTAAATGTAAACGTTGAAAAAGGGAAGAACATAGGACCTCATATTCAACTAATGACAAAGATATAATTAAGATTTACATGATTTAGCCGTAGTTTACTTTAATCAGTCTAGTTTCGAGGAAAAACATCACTGAACAGATCAACGACGTTAGTGCTAATAATTTTTTGAAGAGTTGATATCACTTAGTCAATTGGACGACAAATCCATGTTACCGCAAACACGACACGTGTTGCCAGCCATATGTCCCCCATATCCTCCTTGCGGCCATACTTACTGGTGGATGGGTGAAGTCTGATGCAGTTTCTGACAACGGCAGTTTTCTTTTCTACTCCCTTTAGTCCAATTTAAGTGTCGGAGACACAACGCTACGGCAGTACAAATTGGTGAACAACCTGCGACAGTAATAACGATCCGAGGGAGTACTTAAAACTGCAATTAGTATATATAAATTATGGCGATGCATCAACCATCATTCCAAATTTGCCTTAGCATAACCGCAACACTGCATCATGCATGGTCAAAATATGGATGCTAGGAGATTAAAATATTAGAGATGAAGGAGATTGGCAAGGGATTGGACTGCATAGTGAGACTTTCAGATTGATGCACGCAAAGACGTAATTTATATAGTTGACTCTAAATAACTTAAATTGCTTATTCTACTAACATAAATATAAAGAGGTACAGTTTAATCATAGCTTATCCATATTATTAATACCATGATTTAGAGGCACTGCTTTTAGGTTAGGTACTGCAGTATATTGCTGAGATGGTAAAGCCGTTCCTGAAATCCAGATATGAAAGAAACCTCCAATAAGAGTCCAGTGTTCCCCTCCCTGATTTGGCCTTCTTATCCTGTATCTTCTCCCATCTCCGAGTGTTTTAGGCATAGCTGAAAAAACAGAGCTAACTAATGTCAAGTGATCATCTAAGAAAGAAGATCAGATGAACTGGACTGCACTTTTATTTGTATAAGATCCATGAACAACACCTGTCGGCTACCCTTGTACAGGTAGTTGTCGAGGGAAGGCCACACAGTCGTCAGATACACGGAGATTGCAGTTGTCGCGACGGTCGCTGGCCGTCGGTGGTCCTGCCCATAGCTTTAGGAACCTGAAAGCCAAACATGGAATCCAACCAAGGTGAGTCGGACGGCCGGAGAAACAGACTGGTCTGGCAGAATATCACGATCTCTACCGATAATCTCCAGCCGGAGAAAATTCGTCTCTGTACTAATCGATTTTGACCCTGCGCATGGTCATGGTTGGCGTCTGGCTGTTGTTGTTGGCCGGCTGCACTGACCTTTCTCCTCGAGGATGATACTAATGACAGCCACGCACGGACATGGCAGACATGTACCATGATCTAGAATTAACAATGGCGAAACGTCCGAGAAGAACTTGAGGAGAGATGTCTTACCGCTCAAGTCGGCGTCGGCGGAGTCAAGCTGTGGCTGCTCCTTGCCGAGCATGTGCACGGTTTCATTGTTAGCGTTTGGCAGTTGTTGCCGGCCGGCCGCATCGACGTTTCGCTCGAAGATGACACGACTGATGGCTACTCAGGGAATTGGCAGACACGTACCATGATCTAGAATCAATAATGGCGAGACGTCCGAAGAGAGCTTGATGACGACCATATAGAAGATTGAATCAAAGAAGAGTTCTTTTGTGGTACGGGTTCTGAACAAAACTGCTCTAGAATTTTGCGTTGGTTTTGGAGATATGGTAAAGAATAAATAAACCCTAGCTACTCATCACGTCGTACTGGATAGAGATTTGGTAAAAAAAATCGTTCTCCTGCACGCTAAGCGTATATGGTGATTGACCTTTTCTTTCACGTAGACTCTTGCTAGCGCATCTATTGATCTCCACCGTTTATACATCTTAGTTTTAGCGTGGCAAATCTTCACCATTGATTGTTTGTTGTTTTAATAATATAATAGATAGATAGATTTGTTTCCTAGAAACATCCCGGGTGCACTCCACGACTGGAAAGCTCGACAGGCTGAGCAAGATAATGTGCTGCATAATTACTTCTATAAAGACCCAAAGCCTACCCGCCTCCTGCCCCTAGTTGCCCCTCCCGATCATTTTGGTGCGTTGGATTTCAGCTCAACAGGGTAAATAGCATGGGTGTTTTACTTCTCACCGTTGGATGCTGTGAAGTTTTTTCTTACTTCTCTTCCATGGGGCACAGGCGATGACGGGTGGGGCCGGTTTTCTCTGGGACCCAGTTTTCAGCCGCCCCCGCGTCCGATCTGCACGTCCGAGTAGCTGCTCGTCTCTTCACCGCACGAAGGGGCAAGGTCGCGTGAGACAAAACCCACACCCACAGTGAAACCTAGGCCAATCGCCTCCCATCCTCGAGCCCCGCGCCTCCTCCCCGCTCTCTCATCTCTCTCCCCATCCTTTTGCCTCGTCGCCGGCTGGCGCGTCCTCTCTCTTCTACACGAGATGGCGGCGGCAGCAAATCTGCGGCCAGGCTGGGAGAGGCGGCAGGGCATGGCGACGGCGGGTGGCCGGGCAGGGCGGAGGCTGGACCAGGCTGGGAGAGGCGGCTGGCGGCGGCGGGTTGCCGGGCAGGGCGGCAGCCGGACCAGGCTCTTCTCGGCCAATCCCCTCCCGCGTCTCCTCCTCAATCTCGCCGCAGCCGGGATCCCCGCGCCGACCCTCCTCTTCCAGTTGGGCACGGATGGGTGGGGATGCGGGCAAGGAGCAGCAGGGACAGAGCCCCGGCCGGAGATCCCTTCCAGAGAGACGGTGCGGAAGACTGGAGGCGCTTGGCCACGGGCACGTCGCCGGATGGGGGCGGCAGCCGACGACGAAACCAGGGTAAGGCCATGCCCTCCCCTATCTTCTCTCTTCTCTCTCCTGTCTCACCTGCTCTTGCTCGCTCTCTCTGTCCCAGCCGCCGGTGGCGACGACACGGAGGCGGCACACGCGAGGAGCTCGACCTCCAGCGGCACGCCCCGACACGACGAGCGGTGCATGGAGCAGCTCGGCTTCCAAAAGCTCCCGAGGAGGACGAGAGCTCGAGGTGGACCGAGCACGGCGGCCAGGGGCGGAGGTCAACACCAACGGCAGGTATGGCTTCCCAAACCCTAGATTATTTTAGCCTGTGTAAGATGGATGTATCTACAATTTTGATTTTGAAGTGAGGATCTGGAATTAAGTTATAAATTTGTGATTTTCCCTCAGATCATCCTCATTCCTTATTTGTTTGCATTGCGAATTTCAGGGGCCAGAGATCTATTGGAGAGCACCATGGTTAATGGTAAAAACGCATCAGATCAACTTTTAAGAAAAGCAACTGAGCCAGCTTAGGGAAGATCCTTGAAATCCTCCTCCTCAGCAAGGTTACTACCGGTCAGATCATGTGTGACATTTCTGCATATCTGCAGGATGAATTAACACCTCTTGAGCTTTCAGAAATGGCTTCATCCATAGAGAAGAAGAGTATCAGTGTGAAGATTTTGGTAAGGAGGTAATATTACGTAACTTAATGAATGCCAGTTATAAATAGAACTTCTACATTAGATGCAGTCTCTTCTTTTTGATTGTGCGATAGTGCACTGCACTGATTATGATGCCCAATGTTTTAATTTTGTGAGTTTCTAAATATGATAATTGATGTCTGAGAAATATCCTAATTGTTGAGATTCATGTGCATGCTCCTTGCAGGTTCCATTTCCTTTTGCTCTCTGGCCCTATGTTTGGTTGCGCTTTGGCGAGATCTTCAAGAACCTCATATGTTTTCCGAATGGTATAATATGCTCGTGCAGATTTCTTATCATGCATACCGGCGAGGTCATTTGCAGCGTTGTCAGCGAGGTCTCATGTTAAGGGATAGGCAGTTGTTTCATTATTTTTACTTGTTGGCAAGCAACGTTAGTATGCCTTGGCATGCATGTTTTATAGTAGCAACCCTGCTACATGGAGGGCCAGCTTTCTCTGAATTCAATCCTAGATCCTACACTTATTGGATTGTTTGATTTGTCAACCTAGGCACATAGGAACTGATGGGAAAGGGTCTATTGATATCATGTTTTATGCATTCTTGCCAAAATAATGATCTACTGAGGGCATTTAAAAGTAATGTGTTTAGTTGGTACACATAGCGTGAGCACACGCATATGACTTCATTTCTGGACTGGTAGCTAAAATTCTGTCATTTATCCAGTACAAAGGTGTGGAGGTAGCTCGCAGTAATTGGTACTCACATGGATGATGAGATACATAGATTAGGTTTATCAAATACTTCTTTGAGTTTCCAAAATCTGTAGTATTTGTGGTAATTAGTTTTGACTGTTTTAAATGGCAAGGTCGGTAAACTAGGAGCGAAGATGTAGAGGTACCTCGCAGCCTTGCCGATGAGGGGATGCAAGACAAGATCAAAAGATTCAGTTAGCTGAAACCTCTCACATAAAGCATGTGCAGATTACTTATCAGTTTTAGATATGGAACATCATCCATTGCCAAATAGATCACCTTTTGCATGGTGAGTCATAGTGCTCTCATGTGTTTTTAGTCACCATATTTGTCTCCCTCTCCTCTTTCTTTCATGCTATTGATCCATTTTCCTTGTGTTTTATTCCTACTAATGAGTACTAACACACGGATGATCTGTTGCATATACTTCTTTAGCCTTTTAGTGGTAGTGGTACTCACATGGATGATGAGATACAGAGATTAGGTTTATGAAATACTTCTTTACATTTCCAAAATCTGCAGTATTGGTTGTTTGAAAAGGGTTGGTATATATAACTATGATGCCCTAGAACTAACTTGTATATCTTTCCATTTAAAATACAAGATGCAATCATTATCCTTTCTAAACAAGTTTTGAATGTTTTTATCTGAATCTTTCTTTTCCCCAGATCAGATGTACATGAATGCTTCTGGAACAATATTGGTCCTAGCTTCAAGACCCTCAAAGAAACGATTGAAGGTACAAATACTGTATTGCCAATCAGGCCATCACTACCCTAATTCAGCATGTTGTGCTTTTGTGTGCAGAAAATTATGGATGTCATGGTACTGTCACTCTCGCTAATACAGAATGTTGTGCTTTTGTTCGACATGCAGACCGGTCCGTCGGTGCTCCCGACCAGGCCTCTCTTTTCTCGCCAACAAACATGCCCAACGGTCAGCAAAGACTCTCAGCGGCCAGTGAAGCTAGCGGTCAACAATGATACAAAAATTAGTTTTGCGTCAACGACATGCTCTGCTTAAGCTTGCAGGTTTAGACCTTCCTCCTCTCACTAATTTACTTTGGTCAGTAGAACAAAATACAAGGCAAATGCTTGCGCAAATGCTTGTTTCACAGATTACAATATCTCTTTATGCCTACACCTGGCCTCTTTTTTAGAATATGGATGAGAAATCATTTCATAGTATGAAGCATTATCAGTACTTACCATTTTGGGTGTCAAGTTTCCATATTTACTTGGGTCTCGGAATCATGTCTTCTTTTGTTATGCATTGTCTATCTTCTTGAATATCTTTAGTTCTACTTATGGTGCCCTCTGTGTGATTAATGCCACCATAAACATAACCTTAAATGTTGATCATTAAACTAAACACCAACATATCTTTTTAGCTTAGTTAAAATGAGTAATACAATGGTTTACTTACATAGCCCCCAAACAGCTAATGTGACTATCATTTGTTTCCTGCTAATAATATAATTTTCTGCTGGCTTCACAAAGTTTCAGTGTATCTCACAAAGACCTATTTTCAGGAGTTCATCAATCAACCAGCTATTGAAGTATGGATCAAGGGCACTCACAATCATGTCAAAGATAGTCAAGTTGATGATGGTCCTGATAAGCTGGCTGCTATGAGATCGAATTGGAGTTGATTCGTGGCCAATACAAAGCTGAAAGAGGGGGATATATGTGTATTTGCATTCAGAGTGAAGAGGGGCTGCCTTTATCTAACTGTGTCTTACTACACCAGAGAGAGTTCTTCGGAGATTATAAGCTGACAGAAAAGACCTCCAGTTCCACTTCTAAATTATACATTTTAGAAATAAGCCAACTTCTAGAGTGTCGGTACTATTATTTTTTGCATAATATTTTAATTGCATTGGTTTCAAAACCTCCAATTATAAGCTTGAGCCTGAAACTTTTTTATGTAAACTATGCTGGTGCTGGTCCCTATGTGACGGACTGCAACTGTGATATTTACAATGACACCAATTATAAGCTTGAGCCTTACACTTTTTTATGTAAACTATGCTATAACTATTTCACTTTGGTATGCTTACAAAAAGTATTATTTCAACTTACTATGTTCCAAAATACTTTTTTCATAGAAAACTATAGGAGAAGTCCTCTGACAGTAAACTTCTGTCGTCTATTGAATACAGGTAATTTCTAGCATTCGGACAAACTGTAGTTTGCAGATTGATGATTTGGTTCCACTTCCTGTGACAGTTACACCACATGTTAATGATACCTCTACAAACCGTTAAATGAAACATATGAAGATGATGTTCATTGCCGATACACCCAAAAGTGAGTTCTTTTATTTCTGCCAGCCTTTGTTCTTGGTTCAATTTTGCTTGATCAACTTCCAGTTAGTTACTTGTGTTGTGCTGTCAGGAAACATATTTATCGGTGACTCCCAGAGATTGTGGATTTTGAGGACATAAGAGTACATATATTAGGTACATTGTATTCTCGTGATGTCAGCAAGGTTTTCTTCATTTCCTGGTGAGCTTCATAGTTGGAAAAGAGTACATATATTAGGAGTACATATATCAGGTACATTGTATTCTCCTGATATTTATACATCGACTATCGGTTGGAAAAGATGCGTGTATCTTCGGTGCCAGTTGTAAATGCGATGAGTTCGGTCCTCAGAAATTTCTGAATGTTCACCTGGTTTATATCATTTTTTCAGCAGAGACGGGGTTGCCGATGATGCAGGAGCGAGCAGCAACAAGTGTTTTCTCATTTCCAGTATGTTTAATCTTTAGTCTATTCTTTGTTTGTGTTGAATCCAGATTATTATGTACCATAATTTACCACCACCCCTAAGACAGAACAAATCAGAGTCATTAAAGAAGCTTGCTGCCATATTTTGTTTATGTGGAAGAACTCATTTATTGAATCAAGGTTACTATGTACATAGATAGACACTAATGTATGTTATAGTGCCTCATCATAATTTTAATCTATCACCTATGTTTCCAACTATCTCGATCCTCAATATGACCGACATAGATGACTCGAATGTTCTTTTCAATTTTGATGTATTATTCCTTATGTGCACCTACAAATGATATAAAATTACTATCTACAACGTTAAGCCATTATTTGAAAATAACTCTTGGTCTAAATCAGGATCTTTAGAGTATTCTGCTAATTTTATTTTCTTCGTGTGAGCCATTTTCACTACAACAAATTATAAAAAATTCAAATAAAGGGTTCTCACAATTAAAACTTATGGCTAAAATACAGTCTCGCTTCTACCATTTGCGCAACAATATGGTCTCCGATTCCCAACTCTTCTTGAGGTTGTGTTCAAGGGAAACACTACCATTATCGTCCATGCCTCCTCGACCCTGCCTGCAAATTCTTCCGTTGACGTCCTGCAAAGAACCTTAAACCTCGACCCTCGTTATCGGCAATTGAATCAGTGACACAATGGGTTGGTATCCATATGTGACTGAGCCTCTATCAAATTATTGTAAGCATATTAAAGAAAGCGTACGCCAACAATATAGTATTTGCATCCGTCAGTTGTGCATTTTGATAGTACCGAGCTTCCTTTCTTCAGGAACATAAGGTCAAGAAAGATACCCATGCTGTTTGGCACCTTACAGAAGATGCATTATGTGATGCTCTCGGAATTTGCCATCTTTCACAAAATGAAACTACGCCTGCAGAGCTGCCGAGGGAGGCCCTGTCGTGGACTGGCCGAAACTGTCGGGCATCATGTTGAAGTTTCTTCAGAGGTATATCCCTTGTTTCACGTGACTGATTTTACAAGGTTAGATTCAGTGATTCGTTGTTGTCGCATTCACATGGTGTCGCAAGATCTAGAGGTTGCGATATACTTTGTCAACCAATGTATTTTTATAAACATTACCTTCTCATTATGGTGTTCACTTCTATGTGAAGAAATAGATTGTTATATGCTTTCTTATAGATTGCACAGGTCTCCTTTGTACCGAGAAATACATGCTGATTTTAACATTGCTATGTGCATGTAAGCTTCAGTAATCTGCTGGGCATTAACCTCAATCATATAGTACTCATGGACGGAACTGATTTTCTTTTTCAGCATTTATCATTTCGACATTACGTCATTCATAGCTTGATTTGGTCCTTCATAGTTTGATTTGGTGTAGTTCAGTCAGAATGTTTCATCTTCTGCTTCCAGCGTTATCTCATCATTGGGGTTTGGGATTATTTATTTTCTCTATTTTTTTAAAAAATAGAGCTAGCTGAGAGTGCGGTTATGATCAAGTAAATTACAAAGTATACTAATTGAAAATGCAATTCTTTGCTCTGTTTTCAGCGATGCTCCGATGGAGATTACTCTGCTTCAAGCATAGAAGTATACTTCTGCAGTGGACGGTAATGAAAGTCAACATCCTTACAAATACACATGTTTTTGTATTATAACATGCATCATCACTTTTGTGTTACTCAAAACGAGATAAAACTTGCGACCTGTGATTTTTGGCCTGATTCCAATAGTATATCTTTTCTTTTATGAATGATTAAATATATAGAGTTTTAATTCCCCAAGCATATCATCGTTCTACATACTAGAAAGGAAAGCTATGATGCTCACATTAATACATTTAATCTCTTTACAAATATTCCCATTTATACCAACATATGGCAGCAACCATCGCGCTGGAACGAGATAAAACTTATGCCTGCCATTCTGAACCAGTTTAGCCTTGCTTTTGATAGTTGTGCAACGAGCTAACATTGTTTTCATACGAGAGAAGCTAGCATTGTTTTCATAGGCTAACATTGCATGGTTTCACCTCTATCGTTAATGCTTGCATGGTGAAGGTTGTTCGTTACTTCCTAATTTGAACTCCCTAACTGAAAGCTCCTTTTAGGGCTTAGTTGTGAAGAAATTACTCTCAGTTTCACACAGTATAATTCTGTTTTTAGAACCTATATGTGTTACTCTAACTTCTGGAACTACTTAAACTCCCAGGCCTTTCTTTAAAGGGGATGCCTACTTGGCAGAAATGATTGTGGCAGAAAACGAGATAAAACTTGAGACCTGTGATTTTGGCCTTGTGATCTATATGAAATGAATCTAAATTCACAAAATATTAAATTACTGAGTAGTGGTGTGATTCTTGGCAGAAATTATTGGATCAAGAGGTGGACTTCAGTGATTCTACCATTTGTCTTATGTATATGTTCTTATGTGAAAATGATAAAATTAGTTAAAAGGAAAATGGACTCTGAATTATTATTGCCTTATCCGCATTTTTTTCTTGACCTAATCATCTAACAGAATGATTGCTGCTCCAGTTCAACGGTGTGCTGCTGAAAAGTATTATCATTCAACAAAAAAATAGTTATGGAAGTGGTATAAACTATCAGGTACCATCATCATTCAGTTCTTCGATTTTAGCTTATGTTGTGTACAATTGTTTTTCATTTTTTGGCTTAAATTTGGTGACTGTCTTTGTTTTAGCTCTGAATTTGACTGCTGCCTTGAACAATGAATTTGACTACCGCCTTTGCTTAATCTCTTGTGAAGTAGACACTAGAAGTTCTACTGTTTTTTAGTTATTAATATTGTATGCTTGTTGATTGTTATGTTGGACCGGTATTTACTTGTGTGCACCTCATGCATCCAAGCATATTACTTCCATATTCCATATATGTGATAGGTAGTACACAACATATATCTATTCAATTTGTGTCAAATTGCTGCTTGTGATCCTCTCATCCAAGTTTTTCTCCGGTTAGCACTTGATGTATTGCAACGTTGTGTAAACATAACTTGCTTTGTTTCGTGACAGATGTATCAGATCTGCGAGGAACCCGGTCCTAAAATCAAGGAGTACCTTGAGTTAAGTAAAACATGAGTGATTGCTTCCATTTTAGCTGCATGCCAGCGGCTTGAAACAAATCGCCTTGAGGTCTTCTTTCAACTTGACACAGGTGTAAGTCCAAAGATGCGGGGTCTGTTCCAAAGAAGATAAATGGTAGATTACTTGATTTCTAGAAGATGGTATCAGTGTTGTGCCATTTTAACCAGGATTTTAAAAACTTGCACCGGTGTACTGTGTTTTGTATTATTCTGTAAGGGCGAATAATAAGATTATTAATCGTTGAGATTCTGCTTCGAACTAAATGGTATATTACTTGATTTCTTTGATTTGCTTACTCTAATTTATAAAAAAATCATTAATTCCTTTACTTTAAGTAAGACATGCACTACTTATTTGATTGTTGTTATCTTTCTTCTATACTTAAAACAATGTGGTAGTTGCATCCGGCGGTTGCGCAGTCACGCAACGGGTCATTTAGTTATGTAAACGACTAATATGACGAGCAGAGCACGCTACAAAGGACTCCATCAGGCGCTTGATATCTTGGATCACCGGTCCACATCATGATCGGTCCCGATCCTTGGCACTGAGGTGCTGAATCACGGTCAAGCAATCAGATGCAATGATGAAATTGTCCATACCTTTCTCCTGGGCAAACACAAGTGCCGTTCGGATCGCCACGGCTTCAGCCATCACGGGGCAGGTGATCTCCTTTAGTTCAACACAAATCTTTAGGATTGTACTTTGCACCCATATTTTCTTTTTGGTCCGATGATTGATCGCTTCAGTTTTGATCGTCTTCCAATCAAGCTAGGCTCCTAGCTCGTTTAGTTCAACACAAATGCATCCACATTTTCTTCTTCGAGAATTACACAAGTGCATCCACATGTGTGCTGGCCATGCGTTTTCTTTTCAGATTTCCTGGTCATGAGTTAACCTGCAGCCCGATCCATGGAGAAATGGGCCAGCCGACCTCACCCAACTCGCCATCTAGCGCACCCGGGTTTGGATCAGCCTGGAGGCTGCAGCAGTAGGCGCTGCGGGTCGCCGGCCTGCAGGAGGGCGATCCCACGCGCGACAGATAGGCCTCGGGCCGATTCCAGGAAATGCACTGGAGGTGCAAGAATCGGCCGGGGAAATGGGGTTTGGTCCGCCTGCTGCGGTAGATCGCAGCCCAACAGGGGCAAAGGTGTGTTCGGAGATGGCTCTTCCACCGCTGACATGGACTGGACAAAGGCAAAGTCCTTTTCTACGCCCGCTGCGTGGGTTATCGCCAAAACGCGCATCTTGCATTGTACTACGACGCTTCCCCCTAGCGTTTCGCGGCCGGCCCACTCGTCAACTGCGACAAATTTCGCCGGAGACCAAAAAGATGAGGCGCGGACGGCCGGGGCGACCTCATCGGAGACGGGGACGACGCTGCTGGCCACGGCGTCGCCGATGGAGGAGAGGAAGAGACTCAACTTGGGGGAGGGGGGGGGGGGGGGGGGGGTGCGGGTGGTCGCCGGCGACGAGCTTAGGTTCAAGCTGCGAGTTCGCCGGAGAGGGGAAGGGGGGGGGGGAGGGCATAGAGGGAGGTCTGGGGGTGGGAACCGGCGGTGGGCGGTAGCTCGAGCAGGGCGGGGGTGGCGAGGTGGGGCGTCTGCCCTGACGGCCATGAGTGGCGACAGCTGGTGGTGTGGTCGGCGATGGCGGCGGGGGATCGAGCAGCGGAGGAGCGTGGTGGTGGAGTTGATACGGGTAAGAAGAAGATCCTGGCGTGGGCCGGCCCACCCATCATGCATCTTCCTCCAGGCGTTAGGGCGGATACACGACGCAAAACGCGTAGAATAGGAGCTCCCCTGGACAAAGCAATGCGTCGTACCGCGGCGCAAAAACTTGGACTTCAATGAAGGTATGGCTTCTCTGATTCACATATTTCTTCAAATTTTGCTAATATTGATGTCGTAATAGGAAACAATTTGGTAGCGTCTAGTAATACAATCAAGAAGAATGAATCGAGCAGCTCGTGTCAGGGGGACATACTGCTATTTCCATCAACGGAGAGATTCGCCCGTACTTCATAAACAAGCGAGGAGTGCGTCAAGGGGACCCTCTCTCGCCGTTGATGTTTAACTTTGTGGTGGAGGCACTTTCTGCGATGCTCTCGGCAGCAAGCTCTGCAGGGCACATTAAATGGGTTGTTCTGCATATGATTCCTGGGGGGGGATCAGCAATCTCCAATATGTGGACGACACCCTCATCTTCATCCAAAATGATGACCTTGATCTTGCAAACTTGAAATTTCTACTACTATGTTTCGAAGACATGTCAGGTCTGAAGATTAACTTTCACAAAAGTGAAGTGATCGTGTTGGACCAACCGGCTCAAGAACAGCGCAGAGCGGCAAACATGCTAAACTGTAAGCTGGGAAAGTTCCCTTTCATCTATCTAGGTCTGCCAATCTCAGACCGAAAGCTAACTATTGAGCAATGGATTTTTCTTTTGATATTGAGCAATGGAATTTCTTGATCAAGAAGCTAGCGACCAAAGTGGAAGTATGGATGGGTAGGTTACTCTCGTAGGGTGGAAGCCTAATCTTGTCCTACGCATGCCTGGATGCACTGCCCATCTTCGCCATGGGTCTCATTTTGTTACAAGATGGGGTTCACAAAAAAATCAATGCCCTAAGCGTAAATTCCATATGGTGAACTTGCCTATTTTTTCCGTCCGAAAGACTGTGGAGGCATGGGTGTGAGAAATACGAAAAATTTGAACAAGGCACTGATGCTGAAATGGATTTGGAAAATGTATCAGAAAGATGGGTCGATTTTGAGCTCGCTGGTTAAAGCAAAATATCCAGAGGCTACCAACATCTTCGCTGCTATGACCCAAGGGGGGTCGCAGTTTTGGTGAAGTCTGCACAAAATCAAGCACCTCTTTAAGTTGGGAGGACAACACGTGGTGAAGAACGAGTAACGAACGCTGTTTTGGGTACACTGGTGGGCTGGTGAGGCCCCTCTAAAGGATCGTTATCCACGGTTATTTGCTATTATTGACAATCCAAATCTGCTAGTAGTGGAAGCTTTTTCTCCTGAGGAAGAGGGAGTTGGCTTCGTAGGTCTCTTGACCAAGATAGAGCAGCGCAATGGGCGATTCTGACGGCTGAGCTAAGGGCAGTGTTTCCTCAAGAGGGCCCATACGAGGTGAGATGGGCGCTGGAACCATCTGGGAGGTTCTCGGTGTCATCTATGTACCATAAACTGTCGCACGGGGAGATAGTAGAGCACATCCGTGACTTGCGGGCTGCCAGACTTTCTCTTAAGATAATTTTTTCACTTGGTAACTCGCCCTTGTCTGGTCCCTTCTAGTAAGCAACTTGGTACTCGCCATGGCCCATCAGATGACAAGTGTTCTTTGTGTGGGGAAGAAGAAGATGCATCTCATATCTTCTTCAAAATTGCGTGGAGCGTGCTCAGAAGACTGCTAGGGTTGCAGTTGGTGTCTGGCTAACTTCCCTCAATTATATGCTATCCACCAATCTTTTTTTGACCGAAAACAACCCCTTTATTGATTAGATAACATCAATACACAATGTTCCCTGTATACACTCCGTAACAGAATGAAAAACCTCACTAGATTGAGACCTAATACAAGACTTAGCAAGATCATGCGCTGCTTCATTCAGATGACGCTTCACAAGGATGAAGGAGACCGATGTGAAGGATGAAGTCATGGTCTTTATACCACTGACTAATACCGACAGAGGATTTGTCCATCATGGAGGAGTTGAGCCGCTGGACGAGAGAGAGGCAGCAAAAATCACCCTGCCAAAACCCTCCTCCCGCGCCAAAGAGACCGCACGGCGAAGAGCGAGCGCCTCCGCTTCCTATGGGGGGAGGCCTTGCAACTGCTGGCGGCAAGCCACCAAGCAATTTCCAGTATGATCACGGGCAACGACGCCCGCCCCCATTCTTTTATCGGTCTAAAAAACCGCAGCATCAGAATTTATGAAAACCACGCCTAGAGGCAGTGGAGTCCATCGAGAAGGAATACTGGAGTCACACCTAGGAGCCGGGGTAGTGTTGCAAGCCTGCGATCGGATGAGATCAACATACGCGACAATCTTCGCACAAGTGCTCACCGGGTTTGGTTTATCAGTCGAGTTCCGAGCATCGTTTCTTGCCTCCCAGATGTGCTAGAAGCTCACAGCCAACCTGGTTGCCTGTAGATCACTAGATCGATCATGGAAGTCGAATAGCCACTGGCCATTGGAGGCGAAGGACTTGCGGTCCAAGCGCAGGTGTACATGTTGCTTCACTGCTCTCCAGACAACCTGGGCAAACTGACAGGTAAGCATCGCATGCCCAATACTCTCCATGCGCCCGCAGAACACACATGGACCAGTATCCGAGATTCGTCTCCGATGTAGCTGAACACTACTAGGGAGACAATCATGGGCAAACCGCCACAGGTGGATTTTCATTTTTCCCGGCGCCTTGATGTTCCATAGCTTTTTCCACTGCTTTTCATTTTCCATCCATCCCGAGCTTAAGCCAGCATGTACCCGTTTCGCTCCGCCACTGCAGAAACCTCGCCGATCGTGCAAGCATGCAAAGTCATTTCCCGCATGTCAAGAGATGGGAACCTGGAGGATCAGCTCGGCAATATCAGGTGCAAAGAAAGCCCAAACATTTTCCTCATTCCACGAATTAGTCTCCTCATTCATGAGACAACTCACTGTTGGAATGTCAGGGATTGGTGACTTGGACTTGAGATTTTCAGGAGGGAAATTAGGCACCCAATTATCCCCCATGATCTTGATTGATTTGCCATCACCCACAGCCACCGCACCCCCTGAACCAGCAGGTCCCTCCCATACATCACACTTCTCCAAGTATATGAAGCTGAACGTGGTTGCGAAGCATGCCAAAAATCCATGTCTGGGAAGTACCTTCCCTTCAACACCGAGCACACAGAGAATCAGGAGCAGTCGCCATCCCCGCTTAGCCAACATGGCTTGGTTAAAGAGAGCGAGGTTGCAAAACCCCATGCCTCCTAGCCCCTTGGGAGTTGACCACTAGGCACATGATCTCCAATGCATCTTTTTCCTGCCATCCTCTAAACCCCACCACCAATCTTTGCTAGGCCATCAACGCAGAATCAGCTGGGTGCTATTTTATGTGTTGTGCTGGGCCCTTTGGATGCCGCGTAATAAGCTCGCTATTGAATCAAGAGTTCCCAAACACCCGGCTGACATAATCTATAAAATTCTCACTTTCACTCAGGTTTGGTGCAAGATGTAAAAGGAGCACGACAGGGAGGCGCTGATGGAAATGGCAAGCTAGCGGCCTTAAGACGATCTACATATCGCTCGCACCAAGACAAAATCAAGACTAATTTGTGTTTGGTAGATTTCCAGTCTGTTTGGGGGAGGCCGACCCCATTCATGCACTTTGGCGAAGCAGCGGATGTAAAACTTATGTTCGGAACCTTGTGCTTTATTAAGTTAAAGCAGGGCAGCAAAAGCCTATTGTCTAAAAACCGCCGGTTTCTTCAATCAGAAGTACTCCCTCCATCCCAAAATATAAGTTGCTCCCGATTTTGGTTGAACAACTTATAACTTTAATCATGATTTGTACTTATGTATATCTAGAAAATAGTATAGATATATGAAATGAAAGAATTCTGAAAGATGAATACAAAAATAGTATTTATATATTTTCAATCCATATAATTTAGTTTATATTAGTTGTCAAAATCGTACAGAAAAGACCGTGCAAAAATACGCACCTATAATTCTAGACGGAGGGAGTACATGAAATGGTGCCGCGACATGAAATTGTTTGACTAAGTATTTATTTTGGACAGCTTGTTTAATTAAGCTAGAACTATTACGTCTGACCTAGCTGTCTGGAGGGTCCTGCATGCTTTTGGCTGAATCGGCACCTTGATCGACTTACAAAACTATCTATTCAAAAATCAATTTTTTTTTACTCGGACCTCACAAGATATTTTCCCTCTTTGGTCCTTTAGGATTGTACTTTGCACCCATCTTTTCCTAAGTTTAATATTGATATTTTATTTCACTCCATTTTCAAATACATTGCGTATTAGTTTCGGTCAAAGTCAAACTTCATAAGCTTTGACTACTTATATAGAAGAAAATATCAACTTCTACAATATCATATTTTTGAAAAGGAGGAAACACTGGAAATGTGCCGTGTTCAAGGTGCTGGAACCCTCTCGGCCTCTCTTCATCTGGTCTGAAGGAGAACATATTTAGTGCACCCACTCTTAAAGATTGAATTTAGTGCACCCACTCTTAAACGGTGCACCGGAGATTGAATTTGCACTATTAAAGATGTAAAAGGAGAAAAATAATTTA
Organism: Poa pratensis; assembly: GCA_947311845.1. Lineage (NCBI taxonomy): Eukaryota > Viridiplantae > Streptophyta > Magnoliopsida > Poales > Poaceae > Poa > Poa pratensis. The sequence goes on along the minus strand of CAMZMU010000055.1, from coordinate 37,744,673 downwards.
ACACTTCAGCACAATGTATGTTTTCCATGTCACAAGATTTCAGATTTAAATTAAACCTACAACTCATGACACAAAAAAGTTAAATTATGTTATGAAAAGTAGTTATTTGGAACCAGGCCAATAAATTGGCTCATTAACATAGCCAATGTTGACTTTGTTGTTTTGTTTTGTCTAGTTATGTTTCAAATTTAGATTTTTTTTTGATGCCGTAGATATATGCTATGTCCATGTTGTATAGTACTTTTGTATTTTGTAACAACGTGTAGCGTGTCATTTTACCGGCCGGTGCACCGGATACGTTATGGGTCCTGAAGCTTTGCCGTCACCAGGGTCCAGGGCCCTGGATGTGGCATGGGGGCCGTCACCATGCCACGTATTGGCGTGCGTTGTTGCAGGTTATACTTAGACACGCGGTTGATTCTTTGGGGTTTGAGGCCTCTTTGCACTGAAATTCAGACTCAAAACATTGAAACGCAAATTTTCTTAACTGAATACACTTGTCAATCGAGCTTTCATTCTTCCAATCCTATCAGTTACTAACTTCACATGATGAAATCTGCTACTAGTTAAAATCAATACTGAACACGACACCAGAACAGAGTCAGACTATACACTAGTTTCAGTAGACTCGATCGAGTCACAACCTGGAGAGGACCACACCTATCTGGACGCTCTTGACCTCCTCCCTCTCCATGGACTCGGTGACGAGCTGTGTGTACTCATGGAATAGCGCGTCGACGATGTGCGGGCCGAAATGGTGGCTCAGCATGGACTCCTGGATGGCCCTGATCGCCATGGACACCGTCCTGCCGTCCTCCTTGGCGTCGCCGCTGCTGCTCAGGTTGATCTCGTACGTCTGAACGTAGTCGAGGCTGAACGACCCTTCCAGCCGCACCTCCACCTCGATCTCCGCCAACGACGGCGCGTAGAACGGCACGTTGTACGCGTCCACCTTGTCCTGCTCAACCAGCCCCTGTGACACGAGTGCGGCGAATGACTCGGATAGGAGCTCCCACAGGAAGGTTGTCCTCTTGTCGACGCAGTCGTCGGTTTGCCGGCCGAGCATAGCCAGAACCATCCGGCCGCCGGGGAAGACCTCGGCGGCGCGCGACTTGAGGAAGAGGCTGAAGTCTCTCTGGAACTGCCGACGGTAGGCCACTGACACGGCGAGAGGGCTCGTGCTTGATATGTACATCTTCCCCTTGTTGATCGGCATGTTCGTCTCGTCAAAAAGGCCCGAAGGGACCTGAAATTGTTGTGACAAAAACAACAGTTAGCCTCTAATCAAAAACAGGCCTGGCCGCCTAGATTTCTTTCTTTCATTCGCAATGTAACAGTGTCAGTGAAGTAGTACCTGAGAGAGCCAGTGCAAACTGGAGCAGGAGCAGATGAAGTGCACGCTCGTCCTCGGGAACAGCCTCCCGTAAAAGGACCCGGGGACGCCGGACAGGAACACCATCGGCCGGCCCCACTCGTCGGACTTGGCGGCGGACTTGAGCCTGTCGGTGAACTCCGGCAGGCTGAAGAAGATGGTGTTAAAGTCGTTCGTCGGGAGGTCGTTTAGGAGCACCGAGAACTCCGGTGGCGGCTGCGACGACCGGCAGCTGATCTTGCCGATGCTCCCGATGATGTCCTCCACCAGGCAGAGCGCGTTCGGGCCCGAGGAGCACCCGAGGTCGGCCACGGTGAACCTCTCCGGCATCTGTGAAATGTACACGTCCGTTGCAGAGTTGATGATCAAGCTCTTCAGAGTGTCCATGCCCCTCTTCTGCAAACATTGTAACATGTTCAGAATGCATCTCAGAAGATAATATATATACTGATCGAAAATGGCTATGTGATTATTACTCAAAAAAAAATGGCGATGTGATTTATAAGGTGACTCGGTTTGCTCACCTGAAGTGAAGAGTTCTGCGCGTAGCTGTTCTCGTCGAGGCCTTCTTTCATGTGGAGGATGGTCTCCACGTTCATGAAAGGGAGCTTGTCCGAGCAGTGCACCAATGAAGAAGCCATTGCCGGTCACTAGTGGTACTGGACTAGCTCTCAAGAATTGATGCCTTCTTCCTGTGGTCATGTTGTATATATACATGGTTAGGACTCTGCATGGTTAATTATGTGTAATACATAATATATTCTGCACAAAATGTAATACTACGATCTATCCTGGCCAGTGTATGTATATTTCCATTGGCAACAAAAAGAGCTACAACGTATCTCTAGCTACTGGCAGTTACATCGTAGGTGTAAACAATATTCCCGAGGCATCTGTTTAGGCCGCTTTATGCTATGCAAACAAAGCGTGATGCCGTGATATGTCTAACTGAGATATCATTTTTGGCTCAGTTTGGAGTGACTGATTGAATGACCAGATTCAGATAAAGTACATTACCGTGAGGCTTTAAGTACATGGTCTCGGATTCGTTGTTATCAAATCATGCACGGTGCCAGATTTACTTCCAGGTGAAAGAATCAAAACGAAAGTGTGAAGAGAATGCTAAAGAAATAAATGTGCTGGAACAAAAACCCCATGGGGAAAACTTTTCCCGCCACCATGTCTTCCTTTCAAAATATATATGATGGAAGAACGAAAGAAAATATTTTATGTGCCATGTTCCCTTGCCAACAAGTGGCTGAAAACCCGAGTCAACCGACAACTTTTGTGCTTAATTGGTGCCCTGTCTATACTCCTATACATGCAGAGTCACAGCTCAAGGCACACTTTCCACTTTCTTCAGAGGCATATCCATTCTTTTCCAAGGTAGTAGATTTTGTTCTTGTTCAGAACTAACATTTCCATGTCTAAATAGGCAAATGGATGCAAATCTGTAAAGCCTGCCTCCTTGCCTAATAGACATTTCCCTGTTTAAACAGGCATTTCCATGTTTAAAAGGCATCCCCTCTTTTAAGATTTTGTTTCAGAGACGGAAGGTTCTTGACTGAACACATGCAATGCAAGTGGATAAACACAGACTACGAGAACGAATGCAGGGCATAACGCGTCCTCTATCAGCACAAACCCATGCGGACAGACAATTCTATTCGCACCAGCTAGTGATATGCACATGCCAAATCAAGCAGCAGCCTCTGAAGAACTTACCTTTGGGTTTCAGACAGTATCCTCCGGTCCCCTCTCCAAGCTGCTTCGCTTTGCTTCGATATCAGAGAGTTGGCTAGGTTGGGTGGCTTGGCATCTGCAGTGCTCGCAGCTCGGGAATTTATAGGAAGGCAATGGAATCCGAATAGTCCGGGTTGCGAGAGGCTGCCCCCACTTGCGCAAAACTGTACTCATAAAAATGACGACCACCATGCTCGCTTCCACACCGTTGGCTTAAATGACTAGCGAAATATCGCTGAATATGGCTTTGCTACTAGTCTATGGTATTGTTTATTCTTATTGTACATGCAGGGAGCCATGGGTTAGATACGATACGCTACACACAGCTGGTTCACGATGCGTTCCGTATCATGTAGACTTCTCTGTCTACATAACAAAGGAAAAGATTCACCAATCTTGCGTTAGTTTATGTGAAGAATCTTCAAAAGCTGTTTGTGGAGGAAGATATTCGAGGCCCATGGGTTCGTGGCGTATCGCGGCGGGACAGGTAGGTGAAAATTTCAGCGATGGTGGGTGGGGGCGGGATGGACCGGCGATCGCCGCTTTTTCATCGTCTTTTCCGTGCGAAAGTGTGCGGTTGGCGGAGGAGGGAGGGGTTTTTCTTCTTCTCCTCTGGCCGCCCGGTGTTGTTCTTCCGTTGCCTTTCACTTCAGTTGGGTGGTCACAGGTACGCGAGATCGAGCATCCGAAGCACGAGAGGTTTGGCCTCGATCGCCAGTGTCGTGTGAGGACGTCTCGTCGGCACATTCCTCGACGACCAGCGCTCTCCTCAAACTTGCCTGTCAAGAGTTGAGTGCGCTGACGAGAGTCTGAGGCTCACGTGAATTGCTTCTCAAATCTAGAGTCTTAGGTACAGTCGCTAACCGAATAAATCCTTTTTCCTTTCGTGAATCTTCTCTCTCTCTTCATTTCCCTGTTGCTTGTCCTAAGCAAAAGCTGGAATGAGTTCAGCCGGCCGCCATCAGCATACTTGCAGTCGTTTTCAGGCAGGAAAATGATCTTGAACTGTGGCGCGAATTATATTCGTGAAGCGAGCCAAGTAGTGCAAACACAAGAAAAGGCCTAAACCTTTTTATATTATTCACACAGTTCAAATCAACGGACTAACATCATATCAGAAAAAGTACTCACTCCGTTCACAAAATGATGTCTCAACCAATTTCAAAATTGGATTTATCTAAACATAATTTAGTGTGTAGATATATCCAAATTTGAAGTTAGTTGAGACATCCTTTTATGAACGGAGGGAGTAAATTATACTACGAACAAACAAGAATCCTTGTCTGCACTCCGGAAAAGGCAGAGACAAACAATGCGAAATTATGTAACTTGGCTAAGCTTTTACAGTTGAAGCTTAGGCAAAGGGATTTGCACACGTACTGCCAATAGGCATCTCTTTATTTTGCATTTCAGGCAAAGGAGAACAGAGAAAATGCGAATTCTGGTTCTAGCAAATACCTTAGATGGACACGTCCATTGCTGCAAATGCTTAATGCCCTTTCAGGCTTTGACAGCACATTTAAAATTCTAGATATGGCACTGATTTAATTCGCATTTTCTATCTCTAGATACAATATTTAAGGTATCTATTCGCAACACTTTGTCCCTTCAGGACTGTGCCCAAACTCTGAAAGTTCTGTATCGCTGATTCAACCAGATAGACTGTGATGTTTTTTTTTTTTGCAGAAAGCAAAAATACAGCTGTGCTCGTACAAAGGATGACAAGTACGTGAACACAAAAACACCCTACACACATGCACCGCACACACTTAGAGCATCTCTAGCAGATCCAGCTAAATTGTCCAAGCCGTAAATAAAGAAAACATAATTTTACTGTTTTGGGTGAAAAAATGCCACGGGCAAATCCCGTAAATCGGCTCGTATCGTATTTTCTTTGCGGTAAAACGAAAATCAAGCGTTGATTCCCTCATATAGCCAGTACACACGTCCTATTTTCTTGTTCACCGTATACTCACGCACGCTTGGCGGCAAGACATTTCACCCGCGTCAGGGCAACCTTTCGGCTTACCGCCACATGTGCCTTCTTGGTGGTCAAAATCGGCCACTTTTGGACCGCTGAAGACAAAAAGGCAGCGCCTTGTGGGCCTGCTCCTCCTCCATCTCCAGTATTGACGAGGGTACCTCCTCGAGCGATCGGGAAGATTTCCACCTCGAGCATCACCGACTCACACTAGTATAGAACGACGCTAGTGACCCCCTCTATGGAAACAACAGCGAGAAAACGATGGTAATTCGCGATTTGCCCGTGGCGCCTCCGTGGATCTCTCATGGGCTACATTTATTTTAAAAATGTTTGTTACCCATATGTTGCAAACGGAGGTCTGAGTTACCTCCTTTTCCAATGAGTATCGCTATTCTAACGGTGGTTGGTATTGTCCGTTGCTAAAGTCTCGCAGTTCTATATAAAAGCTAGCACTTGGAGCAAACCCTCACTCTCTCACTGCTCTCTCCCCACATCAACACGTGGCGGCGCCACTTGAGGTGAGCTAGATGTGGCAGGGGCCGGCTCCGATGTGGAGAGGCGGAGCCTAGCGCATGGTAGAGGCCGGCACCTCCTCTCCGGCCAGATCTGTTGCGGCTAACGGTGCAGCGTGTGGCTGATGCTGGCGTAGGGAAGGGGTCAACACCTCCTATCTGGCGAGATCTGTTGCTGTTAGCGGCGCAACGCGTGTGCCAAAGGCCGACACCTCCTCTCTGGCCAGATCTGTCGTTGGGCGCAGCGTGTGGCAGAGGCTATTTGTACAACAGAAGTAAATATAATTACAAACACTTGTTGTTCAAACACTAACTCTACAAACTAGTTCAACATAGACATTCAAGGTCTAGTGCAATTCACCATCCATCATCTCTCTTATTGCTCTTGATGCGGTTCGTAGACCCCTCACCATTTTTGCACCTGGGACAGAGCATTTCCTGCCATGTTGGACCGCCCTTCATGGTTAGGATCTTATGGTACAACTCGTAGCTCACGTACCCGTCTATTGATGCATACTTGAGGTTTACTTCTGAAGGGTTGCACAATGGAAAACAAAAAAATTCGCTCGTACGCAACGACCAAGATCTATCCATGAAGATGTAATCCACACAAGGGGTTAGATCTAGTAGTTACAAACACCGTAGTGGAAGTTGGTGTTTGTCGATGACGTTGTCGATGAAGCCTGATGAAGATTCTCACGACTAACCCTGGTGGTGAGAATGTCACCGATTCCCCCGTTCAAGATCAAACGTATGATCTCTTTACTAGTATCCACGCATCCAGCGCGCCATTCCGTCAGCGCTCTGCTGTTCCAGAACTCGACGCCAACGATGAGAGACAGCCTTTCGTCGTAGTAGTAGTGTTAGATCTAATCAACTAGATTAGATCTATATGAGATGTAGAGTGGGTTCTCAACACATGAGATCTAGAGAGGGAGAGCTTTGGGAGAGGACATCTCTCAGATCCTAGCTCAGGGCTCAATAGGATTGATAGGATACTCATATAAACAAGTTGTAACTTCTTTTCCGGAAGCTCATCTGAAAAGAACTCCGAGGTTAAGCGTCCTTGGCCCGGAGCAACTTGAGGATGGGTGACCAACCTGGAAGTCCTTCCCGGGTGTGCACGAGTAAGGGCAAAGCGCGCAGAAAAGACTAGTGTTGATCTATCGGGCCAGTCTAGAGATCCTAGAGAGCTAGCAGGGTGACAGACGCCAGCCTGGGGGTGGGCCGGGGTGTTACAACACCTCAAAACCTGAGAGCAAACTTATATTTCTATTGTGTTCTCCCTTGAGGGGAGGGGTTGGTATATATAGGTGGAGGAGGGGGAGGTATTACTTGAGGAGGGGGGAAACCCTCCCCCTTGGTGTGACTCCTAATCCTGTAGGAGGTTGCGCGATAGAAAATAAAAAAATTCTCTCACATGCGGAAGCAACACTCAAGATCGAATCTAGAAGATGCTAGTAACGGGGAGAGTAGTTCATCATACCCTCGAAGAACACGCGCGTTGAACGTTTATTTCAATGCAGCTCGGTGAAGTTGTTGATGAGGTTTGATCCGATCAGCACCGCAAATGAGCAGCACCTCTGGAGGCTTGCACACGTACAACTCGATGACGTCTCTCTCTTCTTGATCTAGCAAGCGAGAGGGAGAAGTAGATGGGATCATTTCCAGCGGCACGACGGCATGGCGGTGGATATGGTGGAGAGTTTCCCGCGGACAGGGCTTCGCCAAGCGGTGCGCGGGAGAGAGGAGGAGATGCGGCAGCGATTGGACACCCATGGTGTGCCTCTCTCCTCTCTTATATAGGCAAGGGAGCTGCAACCACTTAATTTCCAAGGTAGTAACCCCTTCTTTAAAGAGTGGTAACCCCCTCTCCTTTAAAAGGTAGTAACCCGCTCTTTCAAGAGTGGTAACCCCCCATTTAAGGGCTGCCCATTGATTGACCACATGGACCAAGGAGGGCTGCTCAAATGGACCTGTGGGCCACCCTTGGTCGTCCGGGACAGGTGGGCCCACAGTGGGACCCTTCGGAACCTTCTAGAACATTCCGACACTCTATCGAAAAAATCCCGAACTTTTCCAGAACCCTGAAATCAACTTGCCATATATAAATCTTTAGCTCCGGACTCTTCCAGAGCTCCTCGTGATGTCTAGGATCTCATCCGAGACTCCGAACAATATTCGGACACCATTAATAAAATTATCCCAGAGCTAATCTAGCGTTACCGAACGTTAAGTGTGTGACCCTATGGGTTCGAGAACGTGCAGACATGATCGAGACACCTCTCCAATCAATAACCATTAGAGGGACCAGGATATCCATAATGACTCCCACACATTCAACGAAGATCTTTATCGGTTGAACCACTATGTCGTGGACTACTATAATCTGTATGCAATTTCCTTTGTCACGCGATATTTTACTTACTCGAGATTTGATCGTCGGTATCACTATACCTAGTTCAATCTCGTTACCGGTAAGTACTCTTTACTCGTTCCGTAATACAACATTCTCTGTGGCTAACTCATTAGTCACGTGCTTGCAAGCGTTTCTGAATGTGCACTACCGAGTGGGCCCAGAGTATATCTCTCCGAAACACGGAGGGACAAATCCCAGTCTTGATTCATGTAATTCAACAAGTACTTTCAGAGATACATGTAAGACACCTTTATGATCACCCTGTCACGAAGCGACGGTTGATGTCCCCAAAGTATTCTTCCGGTACCCGGGAATAACATGATCTCATGGTCTAAGAAACAGGATACTTGACAATTAAAGGCATGACAATATAAACTTAATGAAATGATCAATATTGTTATGCTTAGTTGGGTCTGTCCATCACGTCATTCTTCTAATGACATGATCCCGTTAATTAATTAACAACTGATGTTCATTGTTAGGAAACCATAACCATCATTAATTAACAAGCTAATCATAGAGGCTTACTAGGGACGCGGTGTTGTTTATGCAACCACACATGTATTATGTTTCTGGTTAATACAATTATAGCATGGAAAATAAACATATATCATGAACACGGAAATATGATAATAACATTTTTATTATTGCCTCTAGGGCATATTTCCAACAGTCTCCCACTTGCACTAGAGTCAATAATCCAGTCAATAAGTAAGCACTTAACACCTATGGCATTCCAGTGTTATTACCATGCTTCGCATGTGGTAAACTCCATCAAAAAATCTGACATGTTCAGCTCCGTTTGTATTTGCACGTCTTAGCGTCTACACGCATCACTCATTCTCTAATGAGATGGCTTTGTATATATTTGGTCAACCGGTGAGACCTTAATTCCTCAGCTTGAACTAATGTTAGCAACATTTGTGAAAATGTAGCTTCATAGTGTCAGCATTCTTGGAAATTCACCAAGTTCAGTAAAGAACTCCTTGACAAAAATACTCCTCTTATTTGTTGTCAACACAACGATATACTTAGCCTTTGTTGTAGTATTTATCACAATACTTTAATTTTGAAATTCATTCAAAACCAGCATGGAACTTTCTTCCAGCCTATTGTGCCACCCTTCAACACATATTTTAATTGAGATAGATTTATTTGGATAGATGACAAGACTATTAGTGTAACATATTACAACGAATACTTTGTCATTACTACATAGGAAAACACATCCTTAGGTTTCCTAAAACTACTTAAGGATGTTTCCCACTGTTTTCCAATCATCATATGAATTATCCTGGTATAACAATTTATAGCATAGGACTTAATTAGCTGGTTGTGTACATATCATGGAACACATGACTTAGAAATCTCAATTTCAATTTTTGCTTATCATGTATCAAAACACTTGATATTGCTCAATTCTTTTCGATGCGGCAAGAACCCTTTCTTGTTGTTTTAATATTGACTACTTCAATACTTCATCTATGTACTTTAGCTCAATCATATCAGGCGCTTCAATCCTTCTCTATAGATATTGATGCCCAATATATTGTTTAGCCTAAGCCTTTCATCAATATGAAATCTTAACCGTGTTAATTTAAAATACATATTTTCCAATCAACTATATGTCATCTACATGCTATGCATACCAAAATTTAAGAAAAGACAATTTGGGTCACTACCCAAGCCATAATGCGTATGGTGTCATTTTCAACGGATCACGATGACGCTCTTTTCAGTGTAAAAGCGGTAGTCTCTAAAGCATAAACTACAAAAATATAGTGGCATTTTATTCATCTTACCATGTCTTACAAAGTTCGATAATGTCTCTCGAACACTCCATACTTCTGTGGGGTTTTCGAGAAGGATAAGTTGTGGAACAATTCTGCAACTCCTGAGATGTTTTGCTAAACTCGTAACTCAAACTTTATTCTTTATGATCCAATCATAAATACTTGATTCTCTTGTTACGATGATTTTTCACTTCATACTAACAATACATTGAACTAATTCAAAAAATGTCAAATTCCCTTCTCATTAAATAGATATACTCATGTATCTACTCAAATCATCGGTGGAATATGAAGAAAAATTAATCCACCACACACGGCCATACATAATGGACCATGTACATCAATATGTACAATCTCCACTAATTTAGTCGTCCGTTCTACTTTGGCCTATGAACGGAGTTTTAGTCATCTTTTGGAAGAGATCTCACAAGCGTCAATTCATTCAAAAACAAAAATGACTCCGAAAGTCCATCAACATGGAGTTCCTTCATGTTTTCCTTTCCATTATGAACTAAAACGGCGGTGTCACAACTTAAGTGAAATTCTTTAATTTTACGTCTTGCGACGTTTAGCATTTAGTCTTATAGATGTTTATTTTACCAACATGATTTATATTAACTCATCCATCAATTATGGAACATGGTCATAGTTTGAACAACTCATTTGTTCTCACAATAAGCAGGAACAAAATAACAACTTATTAAGTTCTTAAAATAAATCTTGAAGGTTTGTTTCGATGCGACGGTGAACACAATAACACTTTATTTTCGTTCTTGTCGTGATTGATTTCACATCTATTACTAGTTCTTTCAGGCCTTGTACTTCTTGCATTGTGTTGCTATGTATGACAATTCATACCAACCAATCTAGTATCAAAATACCCAAAAAAATACTTTGTTAACTAGTAATACATCTATAACCTGTATATCATGCATATACTCTGAGCTGGACTTTCCTGTCTTTTCTTTTCTGCCATATAATTTTGCAATTCTATTTTCAGTATTCCCTTTCCTTTACAGAAGAATCATTCAACATCAAACAATGCCAGTCGAACTAGCACATTTTCCTTGGCGTGTTAGTCATATACTATCACCCATGGAGCCATACTTTGAAGTTGATTGTTTCACTAATATCACCATATTATTAGCATTCTTCCATATTCCACTCTTAGCAATCTTCAAGCATAGTAAACGATTTTTACCCACACTTTTAATCCATCCCATCATAACAATTTTGTGATGAAGCTACTATAGCTCGAAGGAAGAATTTAGAGGATAATGTCAGTGCCCAACTTCTTGGATGATTCAAACGCCTAGCGTCTTCAATCCTTGCATATATATATATATATATATATAATAATAAGCACACATTGTCACAATAAATTACACTCGGTCATGTTGCGACAAACAGGGTATCAATATATCTTTCACTCCTCGCTTGTTTCTGAAAACAATTCTTTTCAGCTCCTAGATCACCTGATTCTCAAAACATTCTTTTGAAGATCAGGTATCATGGAAGCAAGCATGACACTAGATACTAAGTCGGAATCATTTGCTCTTTAGATCAATCAATCATTAATCACATGGAGCTAGGTAGGTATTACCGAAAATTTACAATAGGACTCAAATTTAAATTTACCTAATACGGTACCAGTCCATAATGGTTTTGCCAGATCAAAACAGTTTTATCTCAATTAACAATCTAAGTGTAAGGTAGTTCGTGGATGCCAAAGTCTACTACAAATTATGCAAATACACTATGATAGGTGGTTCATGATAAATTTTGTTCAAGTTAATTCAAAAATTACTACGTGAACTCCCACTCAAAACAACATCCCTCTAGTCGTTTCAGTGATTACACAAACCAAATTCACTACACCGAAACCGATCATCACGTGAGATGGTGCAGCTGCAAAGGCGAACATCAACATGTTCATCATATCATCCATATGACTCATGCTTTACCTTTCGGTTACGTGTTCCGAGGCCATGTCTGCACATGCTAGGCTCGCCAAGTAGAACCGTAGTATTTGCGTGTGTAAATCTGGCTTACACCCGTTGTATGCGAACGTTGAGTCTATCACACCCGATCATCACGTGGTGCTTCGAAACGACGAACTTTCTTAACGGTGCATACTAAGGAAGAACACATTATTATCTTGATATTAATTGTGAGGGATCATCTTATAATGCTACCGTCATGATCTAAGCAAAATAAGATGCATAAAAGGATTAACATCACATGCATGGATAATGTGATATGATATGGTCCTTCTTGCACTTGATCTCCATCTTGTGCGTCTTGGCATGATCTCCATCATTCCACCGGCGTGGCACCAAGGTCCATGGTGCATCCTCCTTGGTTGTCCTCCAAAATTACAACATATCACATGGATATGATATTCGGCACGCAGGCCATAAAATTAAAGACAACCATTAGGCTCCTGCCGGTTTGTCATAACTTACAAAAAGTGTCATCTCATACAACAAGTTTGTAACACTGACCATATCACATCACATGCCCTGCAAAAACAAGTTAGACGCCTCTCCCTTATTCTTTGCAAATTTTACGTGGCTTAGGGCTTTCGAAGAAAGAACCGTTCTTACCTACGAACATGAAACCACAACGGTGATAAACAAATTATTAACAACCCGTTGTAGATTAAATCTTAACTATAGTGGGAGAGACAGACACCCGCAAAGCCACTTATGCAATACAAGTTGCATGTCAGTCGTGGAACAAGTCTCATGTACGCGGACATGTAAAGTTAGTCCGGGCCGCTTCATCCCACTATGCCACTAAGATTCAAAATACACAAAGGAAGCAATAACATGATTATCAACGCCCACATACACATATGTGTTCTACCCGTAAAAACATCTACGCATAGATCCGGCTCTGATACCACTGTAGGAGTTTGCGCGATAGAAAACAAAAAAATTCTCTCACATGCGGAAGCAACACTCAAGATCCAATCTAGAAGATGCTAGTAACGGAGAGAGTAGTTCATCATACCCTCGAAGAACACGCGCGTTGAACGTTTATTTCAACGCAGCTCGGTGAAGTTGTTGATGAGGTTCGATCCGATCAGCACCGCAAACGAGCAGCACCTCCGGAGGCTTGCACACGTACAGCTCGATGACGTCTCTCTTCTTGATCCAGCAAGCGAGAGGGAGAAGTAGATGGGATCGTTTCCAGCGGCACGACGGCGTGGCGGTGGATATGGTGGAGAGTTTCCCGCGGGCAGGGCTTCGCCAAGCGGTGCGCGGGAGAGAGGAGGAGATGCGGCAGCGATTGGACACCCATGGTGTGCCTCTCTCCTCTCTTATATAGGCAAGGGAGCTGCAGCCACTTAATTCCCAAGGTAGTAACCCCTTCTTTAAAGAGTGGTAACCCCTCTCCTTTAAAAGGTAGTAACCCCTCTTTCAAGTGTGGTAACCCCCCATTTAAGGGATGCCCATTGATTGACCACATGGACCAAGGAGGGCTGGTCAAATGGACCAGTGGGCCACTCTTGGTCGTCCGGGACAGGTGGGCCCACGGTGGGACCCTCCGGAACCTTCTAGAACATTCTGACACTCTGTCGAAAAAATCTCGAACTTTTCCAGAACCCTGAAATCAACTTGCCATATATAAATACCACAAAGTTGAGGCCTGTTTGAAAGAAAAAAGTCCTCTAGGGTTCTGCTTAGGGTTTGGGTGTCCTTCGGCGGCGACGTCGTGAGTTCTTGCTTTTCCGCCCGATCTTCTCCGAACCCGTGCTCTCGACCTCCTAATATGTGCTGCTCCTTCTGGGACGTAGCCTTCGGTTAGGGTTGCCTTGACAGCGGAGTCTCTCTTGGTCCATGGAAGGATCGGGGGGTAGTAGCTCCCGTGCGGGATTGATGGAGGAACCAAGTTCTTTGTTGGACTGCTTACATCTGGAGGAGAAGGAGCTTGATGATCTGATCTGGGAGGAAGAGGTTGATACTCCGGGAGAGGGTTTGAAGTGGCTAGCCTTAGCGCGAGTTCTTACTGCGAAATCATTCAGTCAGGGGGCACTAATCGCGGACATGCGAGTTGCATGGAATCTGGCACAACAGGTGACCTGGAGACGGATCAATCCGAACCTGTTCTCAATAAAGTTCAACTGCTTGGCTGATTGGAACATGGCAATGCATCAAGGACCATGGGAATTCAGAGGTTTTGGAGCTCTAATAATGACAGAGTATGATGGGCTTGCAAATCCAGAATCTATTAAACTGGATAGGCTGGAAACGTGGAGCCAGATCCACAAATTACCAGATGGTGTGCTGAAGAACAAGGCTTTTGTGAGAAATATGGTAAAGCGAATTGGCGAGGTCCAGGAACTTTAGATCACCCTCCCAAGTGGCTTTGTTGGCCAGTTTATTCGAGTCAGGGTGAAACTCGATGTTGATCAAAAATTGACCCGATTTGTTAGCTTCACGAGAGCTGGAAAAACTGAATTCTACCAAGTGAAATATGAAAAACTCCCAACCTTCTGCCTTGCATGTGGTATAATGGGGCACTGGCATCAGGAGTGTGGCACGGGAGAACATGAGGAGGATAAGATGCAATGGGGTCCTTTCATTTTAGCCCTCGAAGGGGAAGAGGAGGAGGCCGTGGTTTGGGCCGTGGCTTTGAGCGTGGTCGTGATGGTGGTAGAGGATGGGGAGCAAATGACAATGATCATATGGGTGGCCATTTTGGCCGTGGAGGATATTGTAGAGGCGATCGAGGAGGAAGGAACTATGGCGGCAATGGTAACACATCAGATGATCTTTCCCAACATCCAGTCAGTTGGCGATGGAATAGCTTGCACACACTCTCTAGGCTTGGGACGGAAGCAGATACAAACCTGACAGCTTTGGAACATGGGCGTGAAGGAGGACAAGACAATGTTATGACTGAAACTCATCCCTCGTCTCGAAAACGGCTTGCTATGGATACTACATCCGGGGATCAGAGTAATTTGGCTATGGTAGTGGCTGATAAAATTGCAGAGAGGACACCTTTGCTGGAGCAGAATGAGCCCACAGTACACGATAATGATGACCCTCGTACCACCCCACAAAAGAGTCTAAACAAGAAGAGGATAAAGGCTAATAATGGGATAGTAGTGGATACAAAGGAAAATGAAGAGCTGACAGAGAACTTGATGTCGGATGACACCCTAGACTTGGTAGGATCAACGGACGAAGATGGTAACAACAAATTTTCGAAGGATGGAGCTGTCTCCCCTTCACCAGGATCGGCGGGTCCCTTTGTGGAGCCCGTCCGGGCGCAATGAAAATCTTAAGTTTGAACTGTCAGGGCTTGGGTAACACCCCGACGGTTCGAGCGCTTTTGGATATCCAGAAGCGACGTAACCCCAAGGTAATGTTTTTGTCGGAGACACACCTCGATAGATATCCGGTGGAATGTTTGAGAAGAAGGCTTAGAATGGATCTGAAAATTGTTAATCCGAGTGATGGAAGAAGCGGTGGAGTTATTCTCTTTTGGAAAAAGGAGATAGTGATTGAGTCGATTTTTTCTGCTCCGAAGTACATTGATGTTAGAGTTGTGGAAAACCCTGAGAAAATTTGGAGACTTACAGGTATCTATGGTGAGCCAAGATGGGCAGATAAATATAAAACTTGGGATAAAAATGAGGGAATTGAAAAGTGGTTCAGTCTTGCCATGGGCCATTTTGGGTGATTTTAATGAAATTTTGTTCTCACATGAAAAACAAGGTGGTAACCCTCGACCCCATAGCTATATGGATGCGCTCAGGGAGGCTCTGGTGGATTGTGAATTAGAAGATTTGGGATATTCTGGGAAGAGTTCATGTGGAAAAGGGGACGTATTCGTGAAAGGCTAGATCGTGCTTCAGCTAATGGAGCATGGTATGTTATGCATCCAACAGCGGCTCTGATTCATATGGAGTATACTAAATCAGACCATCACCCAATTCTTCTTGATACTGAATACCAATAAACTTCTGTACCAGGTCGATCGGGGCAACAACGATTTGAAGCAAAATGGCTACAGGAAAAAGGTTTCTCCGAGGAAGTTCAGCGGGCTTGGGAACAGGCCGACGCAGCAAATGGAGTGCTAAGCAGGTTGGGCTGTATGCATGCACTGCTGCATGCATGGGATAGTAAAATTCTGAAGCAGCCAAAACGCCGGTTGCGGAAGGCACATCGGGATCTTCAAGAAGCGATGGATGGTCCTATTTCGGATGAAAACGAAGCTAAAGCCAAGGAGATGGCTAATCTGGTAGAATTATTACTAGAACAAGAAGAAATTTATTGGGCTCAACGCTCAAGGGCTAATTGGCTTCACCATGGAGACAGGAAAACTTCCTTTTTCCATAATTTTGCTACAGCGCGCCGAAAGAAGAACTTTATTAAAAAACTTAAGAATGGAGATGATTGGGTGGAAGGTACCGAATTTATGAAACCTCTGGTTCTTCATTATTTCACTAATTTATTCACTTCTGAAGTCCAGGATATAGACCCTGCGGTTTTGGATAAAATTCAGGCAAAGGTTACTCAGGAAATGAATGATAAACTCCTTGCTCCTTTTTCGGCTGAAGATGTCAGGAGGGCGGCGTTTAGTATTGGTGACCTGAAGGCACCCGGGCCTGATGGCCTCCATGCCATTTTCTACAAAAGATTATGGAATATTTGCGGACAGGAAATTACTACTGAGGTTTTACAAGCATTGAACACTGGTGTGATATAGATTCACCTTGCATGAAACCTCCTTAGGGCACTTGGTAAGGAAGACGGAGTTCCGGAGACTCGTCGACTGCTTGATGATGACTTGGCTGAAGTGAGCGCCGAGCTCTCCACCATGGAGGGCTTGTCCCGACCCTTGATGTATGGTCCCGACGTCACCACCATCGCCTCATCTCCAAGTGTAGGTACTTATAGCTAATAAATTAAGAGGAATAAGAAATGTAACATGACTATGAAAGCACTAAAGGGCATCTTTTAAATTTCCATGGGCCCACATGTGACGGCCCATAAGGCTAGCGCTAGATCTAAGATGTTCGAGAGGAAATACAATGATAGAGAGAGGGCCGCCAGACGTCATGTTGATCAATGCTTCGAGATGGTGTTTTGCTTTATCTCGTTGGTTCTCTCGCACTCATATTTGTTTTCTATGTGTATGGAACATAGAAAGGCATAGGCCAAACACAAAAAAGGGCACAATCAGAGCTCTCGACGGGCATAGTCAATGGTTCATATTTACATACTGAACTGCCTCGATTGTTCGGGTGTTAAACTTCCGATATATACTTGACACAACCTTGGCACAATAAGATATATGAAAATTGTAGGAGCATATGAAAAATTATATGCCTTGCATTGCTGCAAGTAGAGGTTGATGTTCTTTTTGTGATTTCCCTGTAGTGGCTCACGGTAGGGCTCGGACTAATTGGCGATTGTTAATTTATTATAGTGTTCACCAGGTGCAAGCTACGCCTTTTTTTTAGTGTGACACTATGATTGCAAATTGAAAAGTACTATGCATATATTCAAAGGCACCTCCCCGCTCCATTCAAGTTTCCTTTTGACCAGTGTATAACAACCCTTCGAGCTAAGCCGTCCTTGCATGAATCTGATTACGCGGCCCTAGTTTTCTGGTTTCCACACAACATTCTGTTGGCTCACAATAACAGAGAATATGTTACGACTTTATGCCTATGCATCAATGCATGCGCAGTGTTACTAACATATTAGTATCTTTTTTTTTTTGACTGTAACCGGTAGGAGCTCTGCCATTGCATTAATAGAAGAAAGAATTGATCCAGTTTAGAAAGGGAAACTGGACCCAAACCCATACATTACACGGTTAATTACGGAAACCGGCAAAACCACTCAAACCCATACATTAGTACCTTTTTAGGTTGTAGGAACTTGGGCTCTGGATATCTTTCTGTTCTCCGATGTAGGAAACAAGTAAGAGTATGTTGTGGAAATTTTGCGAATAAAGTTTTAACATCCTAGCTAGCAAAAGTAAACAAAAAATCAAGAGATGAACTAAATTTTATCAGGTTCTTAGATGTATGGAGAACTTAAATTAGGTACCATATGTTGACACGGTTGCGGAAAATATTTATCAGATACAAAAGTTTAAGTGTTCCTAGCAGCTGAACTTGTTTTATCTAAAAGGTGCTCCTCCAATGTTTTAGTTTTTTCTGATTCACATGTATCTCGACGCATTTTAGTATGTAGATCCACTCAATCAATTCGTATGTAATCCAAATTGAAATATCCAAAACATTTCATAATTTGAAATGGAGGGAGTAATAGTCTATACTGTATGTTTCGAAAAAATCCAGCGCGGTTGCGTTGATATAGAGATGCTTAGCCCATATCGATTGAGCTCCTCGCCTAAACAAGTTTCTTCGAAGCTGTTACATCGGTTGCATATGCTAAGAAGCCCAGACAGTCTATTTGGTGACCTCAGCAGAACTAAGAAGCATATGTCCAAAGTACAATTTGAAACAGGAAGCACTTACTTTATTCGTGAATCGTGACATCAGGCATCCTACGGCCGGGCTACAACAAGCCTTTACCACTTGAGAAGAATCAGAATACATACAGCTTCAGTTTTCATGCATGTATTCTGTCCCCACTGTCAGTTAAGTTGGACCATCAACAGAACCTGACATTACAACCACCAGACCGGAGGATTCACAACGTCACGACCTGCATATATCAAATCCGGGTACATGAAATCTGTGGTAAGACATGAGTCAACTCGATCTTGTGACGTCCCGGTATCAGAATCTGAATCTAGGGAACACCCAGTTGTATATGTTTCAGTTTTCACAGCTCAGTGTCGTGAATATGCAACGTTCCATTCAGCTGTCCTGGAAGTCCCTTCACTTCACTGCTCTGGAACAAAACAAAGTGGCTACAGTCATGCCACTAGAAATGGATGGTTTTTAGCATGATCCCCTTTTCCTTTGTATGTCACGTCAATTCCCTAGTTGGCAGAAATTTGTACAGCCATACAAGTTAACTTCACATAATCAGAAACTGCATCAACCTACGTGAATGTTTTTTGAAGACATGGAGGCTGGATCTGCCCAAGTATATGACTAGGTCCAGTCTACGGGAGGGGCTCCAAAACGTCCATTTGGATGAAGATAGCTCGGATTCAATAGTGTGGAAACTCTCTAGCAACGGAATGCTATTCGGCCAAGCCGGCTTACAAGATGCAATTTCTAGGCCTCACTACCTCCACCATGCCTTCCTTGGTTTGAAATCTTGGGCACCTCCAAAATACAAGATATTCGCTTGGCTGATCATCCAAAATCGTGTTTGGACAGCGGATAGACTTGAAAAAATAGGATGGCAAAATTGTTGGTTGTGTAAGCTTTGTAACCAAGTCCAAAAATCCGCTGTCCATTTCCTTGTTCATTGCCGCTTCACGCTTCGTGTTTGGAGACTTTAAAGACTTGGTTTGGGTTTCATGATGTTGAGACATCGGTTTGGCATAGCATGAATAGTGTCAAGGATTGTTGGACCGAGATAATTCACAAGAGGGGTGAGACAAGGGGGGCCATGGCCTCGATTGCAATGTTAATTTTGTGGGAAATTTGGAAGGAGAGAAATGCCCTGGTTTTCTGAAACCAAGCAAATGCATCGGGCATGCTGGTCACCAAAATTAAAGAGGAGGCGGCTCTTTGGTGCCTCGCCGGGGCAAAAGCTTTGTGTGATATTATGCCGCGAGAGTAGGCGTGTAATGTAATCCTCTTGGCCTTGAGGCGGTTTGTAAGACCTCTAAATAACTTCTTCTAATCAATGAAAATGGCAAATCTTTTGCCTTGTTAAAAAAAAACTAGATTCAGTCTATGGACAAGCCGCTGCGTGTGTACCAATTGGATGCAGTTGTGGTTTATGCTACAGGTTACAGCAACATGAGAACGAGGAAACTCATTGGCACACCATGTTGGTCCAATATTATCTTGATTACTCACGTCACGTGTTATCTGTGAACCGTGTGCTATGTGCATGTAAACTTTTTTTTAGCTCCACAGAACTGGTCCGTTTGGCCGCCTGCCTGACGGCGACCCTGACGTCTCAGGTCAAAACTGGACGCCCAAACCGGAAAAAGGAGATGGCGAGCTCGATTTGGAAGCGTCGAATGTGGAGGCAGCAATACCTCCTGTCGCAACAATTTGGACGCCAAATGGCAGAATCGGGCGGGTCTAATCCTACGCATACCAGTGGACTAGATACCATCAATCAGCCGCTCGAGGAGATGGAGATGGTCGTGTGGCTGGTGCGCGTAGGGTTTGATTGGCTGATCTGACGCCATTAGAGCATGATGGTGTCTCCAGAGATCACAACAGGGTGCCAGGAAAAGCCATGACCGTTCCGGGCATCGACTGTACCAAAGGTATCATGCAGAATATGCACAAGGAAGTGCTTGTTCAGATTGATAACAGACAGGCTTGCGGTCAAACCAGAATTGAATCAGTGTCTGCCGCTCGCTTGCTTAAGGACCCGCCGGGTTCCCTTTCAAGAAGAAGAATATATTTTCCATCTGTAGAAAGGTGAGTATTATTTTCCCACCATTTTGTTAGGTAAAAAAGATGACATAAGCCCTTCAAAAGTGCACCAAACCAAACTTGCAAAGGGTCGCCTACCTCACGATTTTGGTTCGAGAGACGTCTCCGACTCGAGTAGCTAGACTGATACAAGAAGATGCTCTCACCTGACGCATCCAACTTCTCCACGGGCAAAATGGACGCCGCCGGCTGCTGTACGACAGTAGTAGTATTACACGACTTATGAGCAAGTATCCCACTACAGTGCGACTTACAACGGACGGCGTCAGTGGGGTAAGGCAGTCCCAAGTCTGAAGTCTAGCTAGAATCACATACGCCGCCATCTCAAATTGGGCTGCTTTTAGACTCAGGAGTCCGACGGATCAATGCAATCACCATGCATGGGTGCTAGCGTTCTTCAGGCTAGAAATTCAACGTCCAATAATAAACCTAGATGGACAAGATGGAAAGACCTTTTGCAAAGAAACACGGCAGATTCTGTACTGTACAACCCTGCACTTTTGAATCGTACACCCTTGTATTTCTGAACTCAAAAATGTTCCAAGCATCAACAATATACTACTGTAAGTCTAGAATATCAAAGAGGCGGCAAAATGTTTGCCTGCACTTAAGGAACTTTACATCGGCACAAATATAGGCATCCAATTGGCAAGAGGAGTATCTCATCCTTGAGAAATATATACCTGGGAACGTACTCCAGTAATTACAAGCAAAACCTCTTTTTCTGCAAATTAACGTAGGAAAAAAAAGGGGTAACCAAGTCTGAAGTCTAGCTAGAATCACATACACCGCCATCTAAAATTGGGCTGCTTTTAGACTCAGGAGTCGGACGGATCAATGCGATCACCATGCATGGATGCTAGCGGGATCTTCAGGCTAGAAATTTAACTCTCAATAATAAACTTTGATGGACAAGATGGAAAGGCGTTTTGCGAAAAGACACCGCAGATTCTGTACTGTAATCCACTGTATTTCTGAATTATGTAGCGTACACCCTCGTATTGGCAAAATGCTTTCCTACACTTATGTTCGTAATATTTACACAACTTTATATCCGAACAAATATATGCATCCAATTGGCAAGAAGGGTATCTCGTCCTCGAGGAGAAGAGATACCTAGGAACCTACTCCAGCACTTAGAAGCAAAACCTCTTTTTCTGCAAATTAAGGTAGGGAACCAAAATAAGAAATATAAGGGGTAACCATCAAGAACATGCCCCCTTTCAGAACTTACAACCGAGACGAACAAACAATAGACAGAAGCAAACATACCCGAAACTTGATATTGTTTTCTCGTTCAATATATCCAAGCAGCTCGTCCTGCCTTATCAGTGTCTCATAGAGTGCCTGCATATATGAGCATATATGATAGAAACAGAGGCTAATAAAGGGGGAAAAGAATGTAGTACTCAAATGAATGGACAGAAGGCTTGCATTAGGTTGTTTCTCATGCTTGTAGTGGAAATCATGAAATTGGGTAAAAACTGTTAGATGCACTAACAACAAAAGTAGATATAAACTACCCAAATTAAATAGATAGGTACACTTTTTCTTCGAAAGGAGGATGACCCCTGATATCAATAAACATTAATCTATCCAACTGAAGGCAATCTGATAGCATTGCTCGAGTTTAATTAACTGGAGGTACCTTCTTTGTAGAAATCAGCTCAGCTTCCAATGCATCCACACGGCGGACAGCTGAATTGAGCACTTCCTCCTTTTCAAGTGGCATTTGAGATGGCTTTGCTTCAAGTATATGCATCTTCTCCTCCAGTTCATGAAGACGCCTTAAAACATATGGGAGGGTACCATTCTCTGTATATCGAGAAGGAGATGGGCATCGGATCTCTTCCTTAAACTCCACATCTTGAGAAAAGTCCCCACAGTAGTCATCACAGGCAACGGACTGCCTCGAGAACCTTTCAGACACTCTGCTTCCGATAGAACGGACCACCATAAAAAGGCTCATAATTAAAACTGTCAGACAAGTAACAATCTGAGTTCGTAGCACTCCCAGTGTCATAGGAATATTTCTCGAGAAAGAACCTGAGTGAAGCATGCAACATAACTAGTCAATATAAATTCGTTAAACTCATGGTGGAGTTGTTTTAATAACATATTCTAAGTAAGAAACTATGAGCAACGAAATATGTTCCTTACATATGGTTCATTATGGGGTCAGTGTTTCTAATTAGTCTGTACAATCTGAACATAAGTCAAACTAACTTCTCATTAGTGTCAAGCTTAATGCGCTGACCACTATTCCAAAAGATCGATCTAATGGAAAGGGAGGGCAATCCACTTATACACTCAACACCCCTCCTCACATGTGACAGGAAGAGAGAGGCCAACATGTGTAAACGCAGAGGTAGGCGCATGAAGAGAAAGGGGCCTTGTACGTGGATGGAGGGGGCATCAGCAATTTTTAGGAAAATTGTGCCACACAGGACTCGAACTCGAGACCTTGGCTCTGTTACCATGTCAAGCTTCATGAGCTGACCACTATTCCAAAAGACCGATCTAATGGAAAGGGAGGGCAATCCACTTATACACTCAACAATTAGGAAGTATCAGAGTGATAGAAATACATAAAACCTGAGGTACAAGCCATTGAGGTGGCTCTTGGACTGTTGCACGCATCATCCACAAGCTTGTCAACAACAGTGGGGATGCTTTCCTCTACAATACGAGTAGCGCCAGAAGTTGAAGAATGTCCTGGAGATTTTGGCTGCAAGTTGGGAAGATGAATCAATGAGCATACTGACCAAAAACAATTACTAGAAAAAGAATTGAAACAGCAAATTAAGAATCTCGCAGAAACCCGAAGGCACTTCTCCACTTACTATCGTAGTTTTGGATATTAGTCAACTACGGCTTAGTCGACCAACTGGAATTGTAAAATTATATCATAATTTGGCAATAGGACATAGAATTTTCGTAGTTCTAGTGGTAGCATTGGTTCATATCTTGAATTGGATTATGCTTGAAGGGGTATATACTTGCCTCAGGGAGAAGGTTTAAATCAGGGTTCACTGTGGTGTCCACTGGAGCAGCAGGAGACTCTGCTGAGGCATCACTGGATTTTTTCTGATCCAAAAAGGAAACAATATGAAGCTTTGAGTGAAAATTTGAAGGTGATCTAGTCATTTACATGATCCTAACAATGTGTACTTACAGCTGAGTGACGAAGCTTAGTATAATAAACTGCCTTCCTATCGGTGCTTGATGTGGCAAGAATTTGTCGACCAGAGTTTGCTTCACCATTATGGACCCTCTGAAAAAAGGAATATACTTTATGTTAGTGATATAAAACAGGATAGGCAATAATAAGAGTGTGGGGAGGATAAAACCTCTATTATGCTAGGATCCTTCCAAGGACCTTTATCCGATTTTGAGCAACCTCCATTCGTTTCACACCTGCATTTGCCTCCAAGAAAATCTGGCAGTTCACTGAACATGATACTAAAATTATTAGGCAGAAGCTGACCACCAGTATGCATGAACAAATAATTAATATGTTTAAATGAATGAAAGTTTTAATAGTTTGGTACTAACCTCTCATCAATTATTTCAAGCAGCTTATTTTGGTACTTGCTTCCAATAACCTTAATGAGAACGATAGATGACGTAATCATTACATACACTAAGTATTAACACACGTGTTTAATCAATGAACAAAATGGTGTCCTGGAACCACCTAGTGAAAGCAGAATTACAAAATGAACAGGTAAAGTACGTACATGAATCTTAGAAGCAGTTTGTGGATCAAGGAGTGATTTAATCGTGCCCCATAACATCTTGAAGCCCTGCCCAGCATTTATAATGTACAATCGGCACAATGTCTGCAAGAGCATTCAGAATGAGTAGTGGTTAGCTATGTGCAATTTGAAAGAAAAACCGAATGGGCACATAGAGTAAACGATCATTAATTAAGGTTGTAAATTGTGAAAAGAACATTTAAGCAGAATAATTGCATCACCTACCTCAGGATAGTTATCATTGTCAATCTTCTGCAGTCGCATGATTAGTTCCCTTGCATCTTTTGAGAAGTTCTTTATGCCCTGAATTACAAAAAAGAAGCCAATGACTACTATAACCAGATATACTGGAATCAATGAGAGCAAACCTGGTCATAAGAAAACGTACCACCCCTTGCACATCTAAAATAGTAGTAGACGAGTCTATGTGCCTTTTTGCAGCAATGGAGCAAGCTGGGAACCTTATCTGAAAAGATCTCTCGAACTCCTTCACATGATACTTTACATATCGGTCAATAGTTGTTACTTTGACTAGTTTATTGGCATTAACTTTTCCAATGAGTTCTACATAGACAGGCCTTCCCTCTTTATCAACTCCATGGTAAAACTGTGGATAGTACTTCTGAACTTCATTTAACTCGGTGTAGTTGAATTCCTAGAGGATCAAGTCTCGATATTAGAAGTTATGTGAAGCAAGTGACATCACTTGTTCTGTTGGTTCATGTTTCAGTTATGGATTTACCTCTATGTTGTCGACCCCAAATTCATTCCTCCATCTAAGCATTTCTGACCACATATGCTTAGCTTTCTCAATATCAAACTTCCTTGCTTTCAGGAATCTACACAATGAAGGTGCAAGAAGAAACTTCAAGCAATGAGCAAACTGGCGTTTTCTTCTTAGCAGAACTTTTGAAGAAATACTTGTTATTTTAATATAAAGCCAACAAACTGTTATAGTATATGTGGATTGCCTAGACCTTTCCATCAGTTCGGCGACTTTTGATTGCGTAGACTAGTGCGTGAAACTTGACATGGTATCAGAGCCGTGAGGTCTTGGGTTCAAGTCTCGGCTTTCGCAGTTTATTAAAAATTGTTGTGCAATTCTACTAATTGTTGCTTTGGCCAGTGGCGGAGCTTGACAAAAATGTTTGGGGGGGCGAAAAAAATCAAGCCACCACAACAATAGATTTGGAGACAAATTCCCCTAGAAAATTTTGGAAAAAATTCCCAAAAAAAGGATATAGAGACAAATTAATATTGATGACATTGGACACATTGGTTGCAAAATACATGTACGATGCAAAAATTAAGTTCAAGCAAACTCTAAGAAAAATTACACATTAATACTTTCCTAAACTTAATCACTTCATAAAATGATTATTTATACATTAAGCAATACACACAACAACGGCGGAGCTATGTTGAGGTCAGGGGGGGCCGCCGCCCCCCAGCCCAAAATGAAAAATATATTTATCAGCTACTATATTGGAACGATTGGGGAAATTTAGAGTATCTGCCCCCCCAAGCAGCGGCTGAGATCTCGGTAGAGCGTCCGTCCTACCTTGACTCTGGGTGAGTAATCTATACGTATTTGTTCAGTCAGGGCGAAATCAAGCAAGTTGCGGCGGCGCCATTGGAGATGCGTGCGTAGCTTCCTTTTGCGTAACGGAAGAAGATGACTCACAGCTGAATGGGCCGAGTACATGGGCCTTTACTCACGCGAAGGGGTAACTTTAACTCGGTGGGTCCTAGGTGAGGTCCAGATCAAGGTTAAACGATATTTTCTAGTTTCTAGCTAAAACGTGTAGTCTGTTGTTTGCCGGAAAGTGTTTGCTCGAATAGTCTTTGTCATATATTGACTATTGTCTATTTCAATTAGCAGCCAATCAGCCTATTTTACGTATATTGTGTGTATTGCTTAATGTATAAATAATCATTTTATGAAGTGATTAAGTTTAGCAAAGTATTAATGTGTAATTTTTCTTAGAGTTTGCTTGAACTTAATTTTTGCATCGTACATGTATTTTGCAACCAATGTGTCCAATGTCATCAATATTAATTTGTCTCTATATCCTTTTTTTGGGAATTTTTTCCAAAATTTTCTAGGGGAATTTGTCTCCAAATCTATTGTTGTGGTGGCTTGATTTTTTTCGCCCCCCCAAACATTTTTGTCAAGCTCCGCCACTGACACACAATATACGTAAAATAGGCTGATTGGCTGCTAATTGAAATAGACAATAGTCAATATATGACAAAGACTATTCGAGCAAACACTTTCCGGCAAACAACAGACTACACGTTTTAGCTAGAAACTAGAAAATATCGTTTAACCTTGATCTGGACCTCACCTAGGACCCACCGAGTTAAAGTTACCCCTTCGCGTGAGTAAAGGCCCATGTACTCGGCCCATTCAGCTGTGAGTCATCTTCTTCCGTTACGCAAAAGGAAGCTACGCACGCATCTCCAATGGCGCCGCCGCAACTTGCTTGATTTCGCCCTGACTGAACAAATACGTATAGATTACTCACCCAGAGTCAAGGTAGGACGGACGCTCTACCGAGATCTCAGCCGCTGCTTGGGGGGGCAGATACTCTAAATTTCCCCAATCGTTCCAATATAGTAGCTGATAAATATATTTTTCATTTTGGGCTGGGGGGGCGGCGGCCCCCCTGACCTCAACATAGCTCCGCCGTTGGCTTTGGCCCCTCTCTGTGCACGTATAGGCCTCTTGGGTCATACATGAGATTCCTCTTCCTCTATTCACATGTTGGCCTCCCGAGTTACACGCGAGAGTGGGTGTTACAGTATATGTGGATTGTCTAGCCCTTTCCATAGGTTCGGACTTTTGGTTGCATTGGTTAGTGCATGGAACTTGACACGAACTACATCTTTAATGTACAAATTATAGAAACATTAGGGATTTAAAGACAAATTTCACAAAATTACAGTTTTTATGCCAAGTTAAAAGACCAATTTGACTAATTAACATATTGGGACTAACTGTACCACAGAGCCAGAGAAGTGATGCACTTTCACAAATCATGACACTCAAAAACCCTAAATCTGTAGTTTTGTGACACGCTTCTCCCTAAATCAGTAGTCCTGTGGCATTGGTTCTTATATATGTAGTTTTGTGATGGTCTGAATATCAACTCTGCGAAATTTACTCCAAAATATACAATGAACATGTTACTTGTGGATGTTTTTTGCTTGAAGTGCAGGTAATCTACCAAAGAAGAAACCCAAATATGCTTTGAAATGTGATACCTTAGCATCATATGATAATCATCATGACGTTCTGGCAACAAGCCTCCATCAAGCAAGCATCGGCGGAATCTTTCGACAGTTTCCAGCTCTTGCACGTCCCTTATATCCTCTATCGAGGCTATGTTGTCGCTCTTCTTTTTGCTCTTTCTTTTCAATGAATGCCTAAAGTTATTTCCGGCACTGATTGCTCTTTTCTTGAAGGATCCCTTTCTGGTCTTCTTGTCACCTTCTGAGTTATCATCATCGGATTTGATCTCTTCCTTTTCATCATCATGCGCGACGCCCTCAAAACCTGCACCTGCAATATTACCTCAGTGTTCCTTCTCTGACTGAAACAGAAACTGGCAATTGCTGTCGTAGCCAAAGCAGTAGGTGAACTGAGCACTGAGTAGTGCTTCACAATGAATTAATTGCCATAACAGTACTAACATAGCAACAGATCACGCAATCAAATATCATAATTCGTGAATCGTGATTTCCTATTAACTTTAAAAACTATACTCGACAGTTTTTAAAGTTGGACACTGCACTCGACAGAAAAGCATCACATACACACAGATGAGACATATAGCCAAAGAATCGCAGCGCACTGAATCCAAGATCTTAATTTCAGTTATACAGATTATCTGGCGCGAATTATCTTATTATCAACTGTAATTATTCAACTGACGGAAGCAAACCTCACTGCGGCCATAATCTCTCGTGCGAGCACTTGCAGATACCGGTACCAAATCGATGCGCGGAAACGTCCGCGTAGGCACTCGCAACTTGCCACAACATCGAAGAACGAGAAAGGACAACTCGAAGGGGAGAAAACCAAGCAGAAACAGTTCAAGGAAGCAACAACACGGCACTCACTTGGCCTCGCGGACCGGTCGACGGGGCCGGACATCCCTGGCCTTCCTCCCAACCCAAGCTTGATCGTTCCGGTGGATTCCGAGCCCTAAGCCTCGATAATCCCCTGGAGCTGGAGAGCGAGGTTTGCGGCTGATGAACACACGGGGACGAGGAAATGAACGGTGAGTTGTTTGAATTTCAGCCCCATATTTTATCAAAGAATAATTTGGGGGAGAGGGGAAAGGAAAGCTTCTGCTTTCCTCTTCTTTCGTCGCGGGGGTGGGACACGGAAGCGCGCTACGTGGGCAATCGATATGGGCTGCCGTTCGTCGACCTGGCGCACGCGGTACATGTCATTGTCGGAGAACAGCGATGGTGTGAATAATGCTGGGTGTTCGGGTTTACCCCCAAATTTCGGGGCAGGTAATTCCGGTTATAAAAAAATTGATTTACTAAAAAAAAATTGATGCGTGACAATTCAGGTTCGGATATTCCTGAAATTTCTGACACAATGGACAAAATTGACAGGTGCATTTCTTCAAAGCAGATCTAAAAAAAAGCATAGAGAAAAAAAATTAAATACATGGAAGGTTCTAATTCATTTCGTGAAATGTTGATTGGGTACTATTTTGTATGAAGGACAAAAAAACTAACAATAACCACCACACCGGCACCCTCTACATGGAGCGGCAGTTTTGTGTGTGTTTTTCCTTACAAGAGAGAACACATGCATGCAGCAGTAATCTAGTGACATCATCACATTAGTTGTAAATTTCAAAAATTAAAATGACATATCTGATAAACCATTATTCCGATTAGTGATCTGTTTACACCCCTAACTTCGTCTCAACTAAGGGTTCAAAATTAGATGCACTCTCAGTAGGTTTCGACAAATTATTTTTTCCATGCCAATTACCAGATTAGCACCATACAGTTACCACAATAGTTGTACATGGTTATCAGATTAATTCATACACGTTTTTGACATTTGCGAAACATCTACATATCGGGTGTGACAAACTTTTCCTATCACAGCAGTTACCGGACTAAAACGCTATGGTTAACATATTAGCATCTAAGAGTTACCATGATAATTGTACATGGTTATTAGATAATTTTGTAGCCGTTTTTTAGACATTGCAATGATATGTACTGTATAATTAGGGAGTAAGAGTTCAACTATTTCCAAAACCTACGAGATGGTATCATTCCACATAAAGTAGTATCATGCAGCCTTATTTGTGTAGAATGGTGTACATGAACCTGGTAACCAAGATAATCTGATAAGTTAGTTATAAAATATGGTAATTATCAACGAAAAAAGTTGTCAAAACATGGCAACATGTATCTAGTTCTGAAGATTTTGCCTGGATTAAGCCAACGGTGATAACAGATTTTCAATCAGAGAAAAGAACATTTTAATTTAATGATGAAAGGGAAATCTAGATAATGGCATGCATTATTTCACCGCATTCATGTATGCAAGGAACTGCCGCACAAGATGGACTATATGCGACGCCGCCAGGTAGTCGCGTTCTGAATTAAATCGAATCCTGGTACAACTGCCCGATATTGCCCCATTTTGTTCCGCTTTATTGACACTATGGCCGCTATTTAGAACATTGAATAAGTCCGAGCTCGTGCTAAACTTTTTGTATACACAATGTTTTCTTTGTTCTTGATGAAGCGGATCCCTTTGACCTCATCAAAACAAATGTTCCAACTCCAAGATTCTTTCTTCAATTCACAAATGAAATTATGAAGTTTGCATACCCTTACTATCACCTTTTTTATCAACCTGCATCACACACACATGTCATCGGCTACATTTTCCTTAAGGAAATCCGTTTTGACATCCATATGACATATCTCAACGTCAAAATACACAACAATAGCTAGAATGCTCCAAACTGAATTACATCAGTTATGCAAGAAAGTCTAGTCGTACTAAGTAAGTCCTTGAACCTTCCGAAAACGCTCCCCTACAAGTCGAGCTTTATAGTGGCGAACTTATCCATCCATTCCAAGTTTTTTCTTACAAATCCACTTGCACTCAATGATGTTACCACCCTAGAGCGGACTGACCAAGTTCCAAAATTATTGTAATTCAGGAATTTTAACTCGGTCATGACTTTGAATTGGGACTTACCATCGCTTCCCGATAAGTAAAAGGCTCATCATTTTTCAAAAACAATACATTGCGTACATCACACAAACTTATGATATCAGTGGCTCTAGTATCAGTTCAACCAGGGATTTCTCAACTTGTTCTGCCACAAGGGTATCACCTTCCAAGTTAACCACCTAAATGGATTATCTTGAATATGTTTGAGTTGTGCCATCCGCCCACCTACCTAAGCAAGACGACCATCATCGTCTAGATTCATCATGTGCCTCATACTTATATGACAAAGCAGACAATGCTGAAAGTAAGTTGTATTCAAATCATTAGCCTTAAGCCTCTTTACATTTATATTACAGAAAGATTCACTTGAAGATCTTAAATGAATGAACCTTTAAAAGGACATGGACTTCCTTCGGGGGGGGGGGGGGGGTGTGAATAAGTGATTTAAAATAATTACGATCAAGGCTTGAAAATGTGGAATAAAACTAGTGTTCGATTTATCAAGCACAAAACTTTACCATCGCTTCCCATAAGTAAAAGACTAATCGTTTCCCAAAAACAATACATTGCGTACATCTCACTAACTTTATGATATCAGTTGCTCTAGTACGACTTCAACCAGGGGTTTCTCAACTTGTTCTGCCACAACGGTATTGCCTTCCAAGTTACCCCTAAGTGGAGTATGTTTGAATTATGTCGTTGTAACACCCCGGCCCACCCCCGGACCGGGCCTATCACCCCTTGCAGCTCTCTAGAATCTCTAGACTGGTCCCACAAATCGACACTATTCTTTTCTGCGCACTTTGTACTCACTCGTGCGAACCCGGGAAA
The DNA here is from genome assembly GCA_947311845.1 of Poa pratensis. Lineage (NCBI taxonomy): Eukaryota > Viridiplantae > Streptophyta > Magnoliopsida > Poales > Poaceae > Poa > Poa pratensis. The sequence goes on along the minus strand of CAMZMU010000055.1, from coordinate 37,713,459 downwards.
GACTTCCTGGTCAGCCACCCATCCTCAAATCGCTCCGGGCCAAGCACGCTTAACCCCGGAGTTCTTTTCAGATGAGCTTCCGGAAAAGAAGTTCCAACTTGTTGATATGAGTATCCTACCATCCTATTAAGCCCTAGGCCAGGATCTCACAGTCGTCCTCCCACCAACCTAAGTTAGAAGACCATCATCATCAAGATTCCTCGTGCGCTTCATAATTATATGACCAAGGGGACAACGGTGAAAGTAAGTTGTATTCAAATCATTGGACTTAAACTTCTTTACACTTATATTATAGAAATATTCACTATAAGATCTAAAATGAACAAACCTTTGAAAGGACACAAATATCGCCTAGAGGGGGGTTGAATAGGGGATTTAAAATAAACACAATTAAGGATTGAATAAATGCGGAATAAAGGTAGTTTTTAATTTATCAAGCACAAAACCTAAATAAGTTAGGCTCAACAATGTGCACCAAAAACTTATGCTAAAGAAGATAAACAACAATATGATAGCAAGATATGTAACTTCAAGCATGATGGTATCACAAATTAAATGCATAAGTAAAGAGCTCGGTTTAGAGATAACCGAGAAGCGGAGACGACGATGCATTCCAAAATTCATTCCATAGTGGAAGAACTTCTTCGTTGGAGAGTTGCGGTTGAGTTCCGATCCCCGAACACCACAAAGGCTCACCTTGTGACGTGGTTGCACAATACACAACAACGCCCAAAATGCATCACCTCAAGATGTGGGGACACAACACTCAGCGACACCACAAAAGGTTCCCCCTATTCAATTTGAGATTCTTCCACAAAGGAAGAACTTAATCCACTAAGAGGCCTATTTGAAGGCGTTGACCAAACCTTTACAAAGTACCATGGCAATCTTCACAACTTAATTGGAGGCTTCCAAAACTTGCCTGAAACTTCACACCAAGACTGAGCTCTATAGCAAGACCAACTGTTTAGGTTGCCCAAGCAGCCAAGATGAACAAAATATGGAGCACCCAAGCACCCCAGGAGTAATAAGCTTCTCAAACTTCACTTCCATGAATCACCATGGATAACTCAAACAGAGGCAACTAATGTAATGGCAAGAACACAAAAATATTCAAGTCTTTCACTCTAAAATCGTATCAAACCAACTAATACTATGAAGCAACAAGAGGGGAACAACAAGGGAATAAATCAACAAAGGAAACCCAAGATCTAGATCCAAAGGATTCCCTTCACTACGAGGAGTGATTGATTGGTGAAAATGTAAATATCGATCTCCTCTCTCTTTTACCTCAAATATATGCAAAAACATGGAGGAATAGAGTGGAATCGAGATCGAAGAGATCAGTAATGGTGGAAAAAAAATTAGTTCTAGAGGTGGAGAGCCATTGGGAAAGAAGACCCATTAAATAAGCCCGCCGAAAATTCAACCGTTATGTCCAGCGACCACCAACCCCGGAATGTCCGAGGCATTGTATGGGGTAAATTCCAGGGTGACACAAGAGCGATATGTAAGTGTGCTAGACATCGACCAGAATGTCCGAGGTGTCATTAAAGGTACCGACGACGTGAAAAGCGCTATATCAAAATCATATGTTTTTTGCTTTTTTGATGAACTTGTTCTTGTTTGAAATCTAACAACAAGATCTAACTCTTCATATAGAGAAACATCAAATACTGACAACGGAGGATAAATCCATAAGGGGAAAGGTTAGACCTATCTTTTAAAGAAGAACCAACGAAACATCGAATTTAAGAAACACAACACGTTTTTCATACGAAATCCATTTTTGATTAACTTTAGGTTGTCTTAAAGATCATGACAAGCTCGAAAACCTCTACCACTAGTATGAACTTGACTAAGCTAGACGTAAACCAGAGTCGGTCAGATAGAAAATAAAAACCACCGTCTAGGAAGAGCCACCTCAAACGACCGTAATTTTGTGTCCGTCTCTAATTTAAGCTGCGACGGTTCTTATTTACGCCCGTTTCAAATCTCATACATATCGGAGACGGCCAGGAAAAGTACCCGGCGCAGAAGTATTGCAGACGCCCAAGAAAACTAAACGTTTCTCATTATGTAACTTTTGAGACGGCCAATAAAATTAACCGGCACTAACTTAAATATGCAACCGCACAAATATAACACAAATCACAGGCACACACATATATAAGATAAATTCACAGGCGTACAGATAGAGAGTAGCAATTAAACCTAGCTAGCAGAAATTCACAGGCACACACATAGCATATTGTTCAAAAGCAAATCAACTGCTCTAGCTCATTAATCCTTCTAAAATTATAGTAAACCAGCCGGCCGCGGGGGCAGCTGGGATCATGATATATATCTTGGGCTATGGTGCCTGGTTGACGGGAGAGTATTTGAGGATGATGATGATGGTGATGATGAGTACTTCCCCGGCAACGGCGCCAGAAAACAGCTTGATGGCTACGTGTTGGTGAACCCCAAGAGGAAGGTTATGATGTAGACAGCAGAAGTTTTTCCTTGAATAATCTACCCAAGGTTTAATTGGACCAGTAGGACTTGACGATCTATCGGAAGGTTGTTGATGTTGACTCCCACTGGCGCTAGGGAGCTTGCACCAACGTGGAATCTGCACAGACACAAACCAGAACTTTGCCCAACACGAAACAGAGAGGTTGTCAATCTCTCCGGTCTTGCAGAAACAAAGAGTTAAACGTATGGTGTGGGAAAACAGCAGGAAACACAGCAAGTAACAGGAAACAGATGATTGCAGCAGGTTGTGTAAACAGTATGAGGAAATTGGACCAAGGTCCACAGTTCACTAGTGGTGTCTCTCTCAGAACAGATAACTAGCATGTTGGGTAAACAAATTACAGCTGGGCAATTGACAAATAGAGAGGGCATAACAATGCAATACATGCCAAGATGTCTACTATGAAATCTAGTTGGACATTACAACAAAGTACATAGACCGTTATTCCAACCGCATCTATGCCTAAATAATCCACCTTCAAAGCAGCATCCGCATCCTGTTCAGTATTAAGTTGCTAACAACAGATTATTGCATGAAGTAAAGTGTGTAATGTAATCAATACAAGTGCCCTTGGACACTGCACCAATGTTTTATCCCTAGTAGCAACAGCACATCTACCATCTTAGACCTTTCTGTCACTGATCCAGATATCTAGAAACTGAACCCACTATCGAGCATAAATACCCCCTCTTGGAGTCACAAGCATCTACTTGGCCAAAACATCTACTAGCAACGGAGAGCATGCAAGATTAAGAGCACATAGATAAACAACTTGAATAAACATGGTATCAATATTCATCGGATCCCAGCAAACACAACATCTATCATTACCATAAGGTGATCTTGATCATGTTAGGCAGCTCACAAGATCTAAACATGGAGGCACAAGGTAGAGAGACAACCATCTAGCTACTGCTATGGACCCGTAGTCCAGGGGTGGACTACTCACGCATCACTCCGGAGGCAGGCATGGTGATGTAGAGCCCTCCGGTGATGATCTCGCCTCCGGCAGGGTGCCGGGAAGAGCTTCAGAACTCCTCCGATCTGAGATTGACGATGACGGCCACGATGGAACTTTTCGTGGAATATGATCGACCGTCATAGGGTTTTCGCGTCGCGGAGAATATATAGGCGAAGAGGCGGCGTCGGTGGCCGAGGGGGCCACCACGCCATAGGGGGGCGCGGGCCCACCCTGGGCCGCGCCCTAGTGTGGCGTGGGCCCCTGGTGGGTCTGCTCCGACTCCCCTTTGGACTCCGTGACCTCCTCGTGATATTATTAACGATGTCTTTTGTTTCGTCCAATTCCGAGAATATTTCCTTAATAGATTTTCTGAAACCAAAAACAGCAGAAAACAGGGAACTGGCACTGTGGCATCTTGTTAATAGGTTAGTCCCAGAAAATGCATAAAATGATATAAAGTGTAGCCAAAACATGTAGCAATTGATATAATATCAGCATGGAACATCAAAAATTATAGATACGTTTGATACGTATCAAGCATCCCCAAGCTTAGTTCTTGCTCGTCCTCGAGTAGGTAAACGATAAAAACAGATAATTTTTTAAGTGACATGCTACCAACACAATCTTTGATCAAATAACAATGTAATGCACATGATCTGAATGAAGTGATCCAAGCCAATGGTCTATAGTTTGCAAGCAAGTAAATAAAGAGTAAACATAAGTGATCACACAAGTGCAAACTTTCATGAATAATACTATAAAAAATTTAGAGATATAATAGTCTAACATAATAGTTAGCTCACATCAGCAATAATTTTCAACATGAAAGTGTTTGTATCAACACAAAGGAAGATAATAGCTTCAGCTTTTGCTTCAACTTTCAACATGTATATCATATATATAATGTCAATGCAAAGAATATGACCAAACACAAAGTTATGTAAAAACTGTTATACTGGAGTTGACAATGATGTTTGCTTAAGGAGACAGAAAGAAGTGGGAAAAACTGACCCAACATAAAAGTAAAAGAAAGGCCCTTCGCAGAGGGAAGCAGGGATTAACATCATGTGCTAGAGCTGTAGTTCCCGAAGGCATATAGAGAGCATAAAATATTGTTTTGTAAGGTAATGGTGTATACAGGTGTCAACAAATCAGCAAATAGGCAATACTCTACTTCACTAGTTGATCAAACTTTACAAGAGCGGCTCCCATGAAGGACGTTATTTCTACCAGCGGGCAGATCATCCCTCTTCTCTTTTGTTTACACACTTGTGAACATTGCTTGACTGACGAATCAGGGGCAAAAAGATGTGAAGAGAATTGTTTGGTTAAAGTTGTAATTAATTGGGACTGGGCACCCCATTGCTAGCTCTTTTTGCAAAATTATTGGATAAGTGAATGTATATGCCACTAGTCCAGGTGTGTAAAATTTGATCAACCAGGAAATAAAGACCACCTATCTACGTCCTTATGAGCTTTTCAAGTAGTGACACAAAAAGGAAATGTAACAGTTTTGAGTAGTTAGTAGATAGCACATGAAGAAATTTACTTGGAATGGTGAAAACACCACATAATAGGTAGGTATGGTGGACACAGGTGGCATGGATTTGGCTCAAGGTTTTGGATGTACAAGAAGCATTCCCTCTTAGTACAGAGTTTAGGCTAGCAAGGTTATTATAAGCAAACATCATTATCAACTGGAATAGCAAGAGTGCACATAAAACACAAGGTTTGATGAACCATAGACTCCCACTGTCTTCCTTGTTAACACATAGCCTTCATCCAAAAATTATCTAGACTACTATGAACTTCCAATTATGCAACAGATCATTATAGCACAGCAAACATAGCGTGTCTCTCTCCCAAACATGAATGCTAGGATCCAACAAGTATAGCACAGCAAACAAAACAAAACAAACTGAAAACAAAAACACACTGACGCTCCAAGGAAGAGTACACTAGCATGAATGTCGTGGTGGTGTCACGGCAGATGCCATAGGATGGCTTAAGTTGTGGGCTCGCTAGGACGTTGGGGGATCCGGGGAGGGTTTGCGCGCTCACGAAGCACGCATGGAGAACAACCAAGAACTCGCAAGAACAAACAAGAACAAGCAGAACCAAGAAGAAGTAAAGAACACGACGATGTACCCTGCTTCGGGGCCCTCTTGTGGAGGTAACACCCCTACTGCAGCACTAGCCTACTCTCTTTATATCTCAAGTGGTTACAAGTACAGAGTGCTCCTTGAGCTGTATGAAGAACAATGGTGGGAGCTCTCAGAAGAAGATGGAGCTTGGGGGGGATAATGCCTTTCTCTTTTGTCGTTCTCTCCCCTTCGTTCGTTCGTCCGTCTGTCTGTCTGTCCTCTCTATTGGAGGATTTGGTAGCTTACTTATACACTAACCGAATTACCATTTTGCCCCTGGCTGGAAGTGATAATGGCATGGACAAGAGGAACAGGACAAGCCTCTGCCCCCTGTCAACCCAACGGCCGGACTGTCAGGCCCTAGCAGGCCTATCTTGCCACTTTGGGCATTGGCCGGTGTAACCCACGGGTCTCGGTCATATCCTCTTTCCCGAATTGGCCGGGTCAGCTCCTAGGTTGCTGCGCTCCCAGGAATCCCGTGACATGACCTGGCCGTCAAGTCCCTAGCAGGCCTATCTTGCCACTTTGGGCAATGGCAGCCGTAGCCCCCCGGGTCTCGGTCGTATCCTCTTTCCCGAATTGGCCAAGTCAGCGCCTAGGGCCTTGCGACCCGGAAAACCTGCGACTTGACCCGGCTGTCTTCTCAGCCTCTGGCAGGAGACACCCGTGAACCTTTCTGACATTACTTGGCCCTTGTGCAATATCCGGATTACCTTATCCGGGTCTTTCCTGACCAACCCGGCTAACTTATCCGGATCCTTCCTCTGATTCGGTTAAGCTTTACCGGATCCTCTCTGGCATCTTCTCGCGGAGGTGATGATGACCGGGCCAAGTGCAGCAGCTGGCAAAGGAGATGCCAGCAAAAGCATGCCCGAGGAGCTGGCCACGCCAGTTGATCCGGTTGGCAAGCCGACTCGGACAGCTAAGTTCCCAAAGGAGAGACCAGATCCGGTTGGCCCGCTTGGCATGTCAAGTAGGGAGGCTCCTTTAGAAGATGTCCTGGAGAAGCTATCTCGGCCAGTGGCACCTGGGGCAGATGTAGAGCTCACTGTAGCTCAGCTAGAGGCAGAGCGCCTGAGGTTGCAAAAAGAAGCCCGGTTAGTGGTGGAGTCTAGGCAAGCCTTTGATAGAGATATGAGAGAGTACAATGCTGCCAATGGTATCACCGAGGGTTTTACTCCTGTAGTGCATCGCTCGCGCAAAAAAGCCGAGTTGCGTAACCGGGGTAAGGACCTCAATGACGAGTTAGCTAGAGCTGCAGGATCGAGCTCCAGTAAGGCTACTAGTCATAGATCTGGCACAGGCAAGCCGGTGTATAGCTCCCCGGCTAAGAATCTTAGGGCTGCAGCGGCAGCGCGAGCCGAGTTGAGCACACTAACCGGGGACGCCTGGCGGAAGCAGGCAGAGAGAGTCAATGAGCTAGTAGATGTGTGTAACCGGCAGAATGAGGCTTACCGGAAAGCCAATCCGGATGCAGGTGTTTCTCGGGTAGTAGTGTCGGTTAAGGCTGTTAGCCAGAGATCCAAGGGGCAGGCGTCATCCCCGCACGTCGGAGTTGACCGGGCCCAGAGCGTGAACTCGGGTAAGAGCAAGCAGCTGCAGACCTATGATGCTGAGTATGCCGGCAAGCAGCTAGCCGCTCAAGGAAGAGGTGGCCAAAGTAGAAACAGTGGTGGACGAGGTTACCCGGGAGCTGGAAGGGGCAATTCGGCTGGCCGAGGTCAACCACCTCGTCCTCCTGGGCAGCAAGTGATTGTGCGAGCGCAACAGCAAGGTGGTGGCCAGGCGGGTTACCGCTATGATGACGGAAATTCGGCTATGGCGCGAGCCGGATACCAGACGTATGATAATGCACTTGCATCAAGACTGGGACCTCGGGCATTAGATCCGAATGATCAGCGTCTCAAGTTGGATAGAATTTACCAGTCCGAGAAGCTAGAAGAGCAAGGCCCACCGGGTCCTCCATGTTTTGGACCTCGGATCATGAACGAACCGAGTGTGCCGTTATTTCAGCTTGGCCGAAGCACAAAGCCATATAATGGCAACACAAAGCCACAAGATTGGCTAATAGACTATGTATCGTCAGTGCACATTGCGGGGGGCAATCGCCGATGGGCGGTCCGGTATCTCCCGCACATGTTGGAAGGGCCAGCCCGGATTTGGCTGAACAACTTACCGCCGGGTAGTATCAACTCTTGGATGGACTTGGAGGAGGCATTTTACAGTAATTTCTCCAGCACCTACAAGAGGCCTAACCGACCTCAGCTCCTGGCTGCGTGCAAGCAGGAAGAACGGGAAACAGACCGAGAATTCTTAACTCGGTGGAGCAACATTCGCAACTCTTGCGAAGGTGTCGTGGAGGAGCAGGCGATTTCTTGGTTTGCGCAGGGTTGCCGACATGGCACCCCGCTCTGGCAGAAGCTCCAGAGGGATATGCCCAAGACACTGGCGGAAACGATCCGGATAGCAGATACGTACGCTCTAGGTGATCCGACACAGCCCGCATTGGATGCAGTGGGAACAAGCAGGAGGCAACCGGTTAATAACCGAGTAGGACCATTGAGGCCCAATGACCGACATGAATTCGGTTACAAAAGAAGAGATCCGGATTATAGATACGGTTCAGATCAGGTGGCTGCAGTGAATATGGATCATCCTGGAGCAGGAGATGGTCAGAGACAAAAGACTGAGGGTCCAGCTTGGAGGCCGAATCAAGGTGCCTGGCCAAAGAAGGTGTGGGATGGATCGAGTCCTCCTCTAACCTTTGAGGCAAGATTGGACGGGCCTTGCTGTTATCACACAACAGACCCACGCAAGCCGGCCAATCATTCAACTCGGAATTGTAGCTGGCATCATCGCATTCAGGCGGAGGGTCAGAGAGGACCACCTCAGAGAGGTGCTCCTAGACCGAATTTCAGGCCGAATATGCCTTTAACCGGAGCCAATACAATCCCGGTGAACGCAGGAGCTCCGAGACCGGCAGCCACAAAGCCGGTTAACCTGGTAAACATGGGAGGCAATGACAATGGTGCTGGTCCAAGTCGGCAAGGTGGATACCCCGGTAATGAGTACAAGGAGGCTCATCAAAGTTATGTGGTTTTTGTGACCGAGCCAACTGACAAGAAAAGTCAGCTGCGAAGGGCGAAGGAGGTGAATGCAGTCATACCAGCAGTCCCAAAATACCTGAATTGGTCCGAGCAGGAGATCACGTGGAGCAGGGCTGATAACCCCAGAATTATGCCAAGTCCAGGAAACTATGCACTAGTGGTGGATCCGACTTTGGTAGGACCCAAGCTTAACGTGAGGTTTAGCCGAGTCTTGATTGACAATGGCAGTGCCATAAACATCATGTATCGGGACACAATGGTCAAGTTGGGTATTTCGCCGAATCAGTTGCAGCAGAGCAGTTGTACCTTCCATGGTATAGTACCCGGGGTGTCTTGTTCCCCAATGGGTAAGATCTGGGTAGATGTGCTGTTTGGTACCAAGGACAATCACCGGCTTGAAAGTCTCGAGTTCGAGGTGGTAGATTTGGAGAGCCCATACCATGCTCTACTTGGCCGGCCTGCGTTAGCCAAGTTCATGATATCCACCCATGTGGCCTACCTCAAGATAAAGATGCCAGGCCCGAATGGTATTATCACTGTTGCGGGAGATTACAAAAGCCATACAGTGTGCCACAATCGGTTCCACCTTAGCCGAATCATTGGTGATCCAAGCTGAGAAGAGCAAGATGCATGAGGTGGTGGCAATGGCGAAGTCAGCTCAGCTCGGTGTGCTGGCTATGACCAATCCGGATGGAGGTGCAACATTTGAGATGCCCAAGGAACAAAGAAGATCCCATTGACCCGGAGAACCCGGAGCGCATGGCCATCATTGGTGCCGGGCTGGATGAGAAATAGGAAAGCGCGCTCTGTCACTTCCTCCGTGAGAATCGGGATATCTTTGCATGGTCGGCTAAGGACCTGCCTGGTGTTCCGAGGGAGTTGGCAGAGCACTCTTTATTTGTCAGGCCGGATGTAAAACCGGTGAGGCAACCGACTCGGCGTCTCTCAGATGATCGAAGAAAAGTGGTGCTGGATGAGCTGGCTAAGTTGCTTGCAGCCGGATTCATTATGGAGGTGTTGCATCCAGACTGGATATCCAATCCGGTTCTGGTAGAGAAGAAGAAGGACGAACCAGCGGTGGTCAAGGTGTGGCGCATGTGCATCGATTTCACCAACCTAAACAAGGCGTGCCCGAAGGATCCATTTCCTTTACCTCGGATTGATCAAGTGATCGATTCTACTGCGGGGTGTGAGTTGTTGTCTTTTATTGATGCGTACTCTGGTTTTCACCAGATACCACTGAACCCTAAAGATCAAATAAAGACTGCTTTTATTACCCCGTACGGGGCGTATTGCTATCGTGTCATGTGTTTCGGTTTGAGAAATGCCGGTGCAACTTATCAGAGATGTATGCAGAAATGCTTACACTCCCAAATGGGCAAGAATGTGCAGGTGTATGTCGATGATATCGTCATCAAAACTAAAGAAAAACACACTCTCCTCGAGGATCTCGAGGAAACATTTGTGAACTTGAGAAAATATCGGTTGAAATTGAATCCGGATAAATGCACCTTTGGTGTCCCGGCTGGAAAGTTGCTCGGTTTCCTTGTATCAAGCCGAGGTATTGAGGTGAATCCGGCTAAAATCCGAGCCATAGAAAGAATGAAATTGCCTAGATGTCTAAAAGATGTACAAAAATTCACAGGGTGTTTAGCCTCGTTAAGTCGGTTTGTGAGTCGGCTAGGAGAAAAAGCCTTGCCCTTGTATCAATTGATGAAAAAGAGCACCGGGTTCACGTGGACCCCGCAGGCAGATTCGGCTTTCAACGAATTAAAAAAGATGTTGTCCACTGCACCAATTCTGGCGTCACCTTTGCCGAATGAGCCAATGCTACTTTACATTGCGGCCACTAACCGGGTCGTGAGTGTGGTCATAGTGGTAGAACGAGAAGAGGAGGGTAAATCCGTGCAGAGACCGGTGTACTATTTAAGTGAGGTGATCTCAACCTCAAAGCAAAATTATCCCACTACCAGAAGATGACATACGGGTATACCTGGCGGCCAAAAAGTTGAAACATTATTTCCAAGAACACCCGATTACCGTGGTATGTGAAGCTCCAATCGCGGAAATCATTGGGTGCAAAGATGCGACTGGCCGGGTTGCCAAGTGGGCAATAGAAGTATCTCCTTACACCCCGCATTATGAGAGAAGGGATGCTATCAAGTCTCAGGCTTTACCAGATTTCCTTTGTGACTGGGCCGAAATGCAGTATGAGCCACCCAAGCCGGATTACAATTACTGGAAGTTGCACTTTGATGGCTCCAAAACCAAAATCGGATTAGGTGCTGGGGTGGTACTCACGTCACCGAAGCAAGATCAATTGCGATATGTGTTGCAGATTCATTTCTCAGCATCAAACAATGTGGCCGAGTACGAGGCACTGATCCATGGGCTTAATGTGGCCAGGGACATCGGCATCCGCCGAATAGAATGTTTTGGTGATTCGGATTTAGTTGTGCAGCAATCTTCTGGAAATTGGGATGCTCTTGATGCCAATATGGCACTATATCGGTTTCATGTCCAGAAAATTTCAGGATTTTTTGAAGGCTGCGAGTACAAGCACATACCTCGGTTGGAGAACGAAGCTGCTGATGTCCTGTCAAAACTCGGGTCGTCTAGGGATGCAATTCCACCCGGGATATCCTTGAATCACCTAAGGGTCCCTTCAATCAAACCTTCGCCTGATTCCGAGTCAATTTTTATCCCAAAGCAAGAATCTGAGGCTGTCCCTATGAATGTTGATGTCGAGTACATTGGGGAAGACCCGGGGACTGCATGGCGAGACCCGGGGACTGCTAACCGGATCTTAGGAAAGAGGAGCAGAGAAGAAGGTGGTGATAACCGAATCTTAGGGAATGGGCAGAAGCTGATAGAAGAAATAATGGCGGCCGAACCAGTGGAAGTAGATGAGCACTTATTCCCTTTGCATCCAGTACCGGAATGGGCTGAAGAAATCATGAAGTTCATGTCGGAGGGGAGTTTGCCAAATGATGAAACCGAAGCTAGGCGAGTGCAGAGGAGGTCCAAGGCTTACACCATCATCAACAAGGAGTTATACAAGAGGAGTGCAACCGAGGTGCTACAGCGTTGTGTGGAGCCAGCCGAGGGCAAGGAGATGCTCCTTGAGATACATCAGGGTGAATGTGGACATCATTGCAGTACAAGAGCCCTGGTGGCTAAGTGTTCCGGCATGGATTTTACTGGCCCACTGCTCACGCGGATGCAGAGGACATAGTCCGAAAATGTGAAGGATGCCAAAGGTTTGCCAAGCAGACACACTTACCCGCATCGCGCTCAAAACAATTCCTATCACTTGGCCGTTTGCTGTGTGGTGTTTGGATATGGTGGGAGATTTCAAGCCGGCTAGGGGTAACATGACACATATGCTGGTGATGGTGGATAAGTTCACCAAGTGGATAGAGGTGAAACCAATCCGGAAGTAGATGGTCGTTCGGCTGTGACTTTCCTGAAAGAAATTATTTTGAGATACGGATACCCTCATAGCATCATCTCGGATAACGGCACAAACTTTGCTGTCGGAGAGTTTGCTCGGTTCTGCATGAATAAGGGAATCCGGCTAGATATAGCCTCGGTGGCACATCCGGAGTCTAATGGGCAAGTGGAAAGATCAAATGCCCTGGTGTTGGCCGGCATCAAGGCTCGTCTCATTGAACCATTGCTGAAAACTCCGGGATGCTGGATAGACGAGATACCATCAGTACTGTGGGGTCTAAGGACCACGCCGAATCGGTCAACTGGCTATACGCCATTTTTTCTGGTTTATGGGGCAGAAGCTGTGCTACCCACAGACATAGAACATGATGCACCAAGGGTGGCAATGTATACTGAAACCGAGGCAAAAGAGGCTCGGGAAGATGCAGTGGATCTGCTAGAGGAAGCAAGAGAATTGGCTCTATCTCGGACAGCAATATACCAGCAGAATCTACGACGATATCATAGTCGAAAGATCAGCCCTCGAGTGTTTCATGAGGGTGATCTTGTGCTAAGGCTGGTGCAGCGCAGCAAAGGCCGACACAAGTTGTCACCTCCATGGGAGGGACCTTTCATTGTGAGCAGGGCTATGCACAATGACTCGTACTACCTTGTAGATGCACAGGAACCAAGGAAGGATGGCCTGGACAGACCCGGACAAGAAACTAAGAGACCTTGGAATGTAGCTCTGCTTCGACCCTTTTACTCCTAAGGGCGCAATGTATGTATTTCAGTTTATCATAAATGAAGTTGCAGCAATCCGAGTCTGGACTCGGGGACTGTTCGTACTCATGCATGTGTTTTTTACTGTTTTGTCCATACCGTTCGTGTGCCGAATTGCTTTGAACCTCGTCCCAAAATTCAAGTAATGTATGTTGTGTTGTTGATCTCGTGACTCGACTGACAAACACCAAAATGGTAGTCAAGAGCAGAGATGAGGAATGTGGGAAACATGAAAATGGACTCGGGGACTCGGTCCAAAACCGATTCGGCACATGTCGTTTACTAACCCCTGTTATTTATTTTTCGTTTATGTTGAATGATTCTAAACCACAACTCGCATGTTTCAAGTATTGTATGCTATGATTCCTATCTTGTGACTCGACTGTCAAACACCTAAAAGGTAGACAAGAGCAGAGATTCGGCAAAAATAGTAAACAAGAAAACAGACTCGGGGACTCGGTTTAAAATGATCCAACATAAACCTCGTCCGGATCATGTTAAGCAAATTTAAAGTAGTCTCGAAAGAACTTAAAATAGTCTATTACATCTGCTCCCGGCATACCGGGGATTTAACGTTTTTTCACTAAGTTACTTCAGGAAGCAGCAGACTCGGTTGTAGCAGGTTCGGTGGCAGGAGCTTTGGTTGAAGGAACCTCGGGCGCGCGAGCCTCGGTTACAGGAGCTTCGGTTGGAGTAGATTCGGTTGCAGGGGCTCGGTTGCAAGGATGGGCTCAGATGGAGGAACTTCAGGGGTAACCTTGCGTGGAGAGCTTGAAGGCTGGGCGGATTCGGAGGTATCCGGATCAGCTGAGCTTGTTTAGTAATCTCTGCCGAATCAGTTGCTGGTATCTCCGAAGTCTGGGCCGGAGTTGCTTCGGTATTCTTAGCCGAGTCAGAAGCTGGGATCTCGGCAGAGTTAGCCGAATCACCAGACTCGCCCTCAGAATCGGCGTATTCTTCAGCGGAGGCGTCGTCCGATTCCTCTTCTTCAGTTTCTTCTCCATCCGAGTAGACCGGAGCCTCCAGATCAAGATGCTTGGTGCGTGCAAATTCGGCCATGAAGTTGGCGGCTTCTTCACGGATCTTAATCCGGGTAGGGTCTGTAGCCCACGGAGAACCCTCGCGAAATGAGCGCACTTTGGCAAGATCAATTAGCTCATACCAGGACATGATGAATAGCAAAGCTGCGTCAGCACCAGCGCGGGCGGACGAAGACCTCCACTGCTGTAACCGGGTCATTGCTTGATCCAGGTCTCGGATCAGCTCCTCCACAGGCACAACTTGCCGCGCTTCAGGAAACAAGATTCGGTGAGCCTTGAGACTTGCATTGAGCAGACCAATATGGGAATCCTTCAAAGGAGCAATCCGAGCCTTAAGTGCTGTAATATGATCTTCGATGTCCCATGTCTCTGGTAGGGGAGCCTCGGTTAATTTAGCTCTCTCAGCTCGGGCGTTTCTCACAGCCTTGGCGGCTTGAAGCCGGATGCTAGTAAACTCTCCTACAAACAAATAAGCTAATACTGAGTTCAGCGAGAAGGAACACAAGCATATGTATTGGTTAAGAGCAGAAAGAAAAGAGGAGATTCGGTGAACTTACGATCCATGTCATCGTTAAGGCTAGCAAGTGCAGCAAGCCATTTCGCACTGGCCGCTTTGTGAGCACTCAGTTCTTCTTTAGCCGCTTTGACTTCGGCTTCAGATTCGGCAATGTTCGTTTGAATTTGCTTGTCCAGTTTGGCCCGCTCCGCAAGTCCGGCTTTGAAAGTATCCCGCTCCTTCTGGATTGTGTCTTTTTCACGCTTCAGCGTATCCCGCTCTCCTTTAACCTTGTTCTTCACTTTTTCAACTCGGTCAAGCTCTCGCTGGAGCCGAGTCACCTCTGATTTTTCCTCGGATAAAGCGCGCTTGTGCTCTTCTTCTTTCTTGTCCATTTCAAGACAGAGCCCATCAAAGGAAGTTTGGAGCTTCTGATGCTGATGGGCGAGCTGCTTAAAGAGCTTGCCGCGAGCGGTCATGGTTTCCTGAAAGAAAACAGGCAAATGGCGTCAAAAGAATCTCGGGGACTGGCCCGAGATTAACCGAATCAGTTGGAAAAGAGACTCGGGGACTGGAAGTCCCACGGTGTCCTCGGTTACGGCAACATTCATGATAAGTTTTTTAGAGATTCAAGCCGAATGACTTTCTTACTCGGAGGAGTATCAGTCGTTCGACCCGAATCTCGGGGACTGGGTATAGTACTATTTGATCATGTTGAAATAAAAGCAAGATTCGGAAAAATTTACCTCAAACACCCGGTTAGCTTCAGTGACCGAGGTCTGTACAGAGTGTAATGATTGAAACATCCGACTAGGCCCAGCCGGATGTGGCGCTGAAGTAGAAAAATCTTTGGCGAGGTCAGCATCATTCCAAGCTTCAATGAATTGCTTGGCGGACTCGAGCTTATCGCTGCTCGGAGGGCGGGGATTCGACAGGGACTGGCCGAATCGAATCGCTGATGGGGCGGCAGAAACCTTCTTGCTAGCAACCACCTGCTTATCCGAGGTGGTTGGAGGTGTGCCAGAGGCACCTTGAGTCGGCTTGGGTTGCGGTGACGCACCCGGAGTCTGCTTCGGATGTGGCTCCTTGTGCTGCTTCTCGGAAACTTGCTGTTGCTGTTGCTGCTTCTGCTTTTTCTTCTTCTGCTGCTCTTGATTCAGCAGGGTTTGCGCTGCGGGAGTAGGGCGAGGATCCGGCTTAGGCAAGGATGTAGCCGATGTCTTGGCCTTTTCCTTCTCCAGCTCCTTGAGAGGGCGTGGCCAACTTGAATCTCGGATTGGAGCCGAGGTTTCCTCACTCTCCAAGTCAATAACCGGCTTTGAAATGGGAGTCGGCTGAGGAATATTGGCAGTGGTGACACGCATTGGTGAGGTGGCAGTTCGATCAGGAGACTGGGTTTCCATGACCGTATCCAGCGGAGGAATGGGAGAAGAGATGGATGAATGAGTCTGCGCGGTGATGAGGACATCACTGCATAAAGCAAAGCAAACAGTTAACTCGGATAGATATGACTCGGTTAACAGAGGAAGAAAGCAAATGAAGTTAAGTCAGTATTACCCCTTGGTGGTAGGCATCGGCTTGACGCGATTCAACTTGGAGCCAGACTTCTTTATTCTCTTGGCTTTAGGGGAATCAGATCCGGGCGCGTCACTGCGTTTCCGAGATGTCCCTTCAGCATCTTGTTTGGCTGGAACACAAGGTGGTGACCATGAAATCGGAATAGCGTCGATGGGATCTAAGATCCTGCAATCATCATCTTCCTCGTCGGAGATGTTGTGAATAGTTGATTGCTTACCCTTGCGGACTGGCTTGGCGCGCGGGATAGGCAGATAATCATCCGTATCCGGATCTTCTTCGTCCTCGCGCGGCGGGCTGAGATCCGGTCCCCATTCTTTGGTGGAGAGGTCTCCATCTTCGGTAAGTTGGCGATCAAACAGCTACAGAAAAGTCGGGGCAAATCCGGATTAGGCCGATGCCATTTTGACGAAATATGGTTAGATTCGGAAAATGGCGAACTAACCTGTGGTGGAAGGCGCTCTCGGAAAAACGGCTTTACGCCCCACCGCCATTTATCCGACATCTCGGTGGCGGCAATGGCGTTTACCCGTCGCCTGATGGAGACTTTGCTAAGGTCATGCCTGCTGATCCGGGTAGGATCTAGCACACCACCCATGTGGCATATCTTGTGTTCACGTCTTTGAAGAGGGCAGACCCGGCGACCGATGAAGGTCCGGAGCAGATCATCCGAGGCCAGGCCCTTCTTCAGAAGTCCTCCAGAGTTTCATGTACAGTCTGAAGTTCTACAATAGTCTCGGCCGGATTGTATCCGAAGTTCAATTCGGCTGTGGGTGGCTCGATCGTGAACTCGGGCAGATTAAGGGCGTCATGGCCTTCTGCACTCTTCACATAAAGGAAAGACCTTTGCCACTTCTGACAGTGTCTAGGCCAGTGATACGGGGAAAGATGGATCCCTGCCTTGGCGTGATGCTAACCGGACCGCAAGCAGTCATCAGCTTCGGCTTAGTGCCTGGAATAGTATGTTTGCGGAGGTGGAAATACTTTGCCCAAATATCGACGGTCGGCCAGACACCGAGATAGCCCTCGCAAAAGGAGCTAAAAGCCGATAGAGAAACGAAGGCATTAGCCGGGAGGTGATGAGGCTGTAGGCCAAAGAAATCCAGGAAAGCCCGGAAGAAATCACTCGCCGGCAATCCGAATCCGCGCTCAAAATGCGCTAGAAACACCACACGTTCACCAGGTTCGGGAACCGGGACGAGTTCCTTCCCCGGTTTGCGGCATATAACTTGAGAGGTTATACGCCGGGTGCTTAATAGCCATTCCAGATCGTCCTTGGTCACATCAGAACCCTCCCATCTGCCGGGAGGAAGCTTCGCCATATCCGGATCAATCCTGCAAGAGGTCGGATAGGGCCGAGTCAAAATGAATCGGATAATGGTATAATCGAACCAGATCTAGAGTGATTCGGCTAATATTATCCCGGATGAAACTAGCCGGATTCAGCAGAGAAGGTGATTCGGGTGGCAATCACAAACACCTTCCGCAAAGGTCTAGGGTTACACAAGATCTACTGCAGCAGTAAAAAAGAAAGGAAATCAAGAGTAAAAATATGGTTGAACTGCTCATACGGTGGCAAACAAAACTAGGGCAGTGTAGTGCAAAATCTAGACAGGAGATCTACTAGATGCACTGAGGCTGGGCGACGGACTAATATGCGGATAAATCTACAAGAAACAAATGCGAGTTTCCCGTGGCATATGAACTCCTCGAGTTCGCCATGACCGGAGAAAAAGAAAACTCACGGTGATGACGCGACGGGGAAGAAGCTCGATGAAGGAACGGCGGCGCTGGGCACGGTGCGCGGCCCCGGTCGTTTTCCTCCGGTGCGTTGAGGACGTCTCCGGCGCGGCAAGGTTACGAGGGCGAGATTGCGGCGGCGGCGGTGGCGCAGATGGAAGTTTTCGGAGTGGGGAACGAGCGGAGAAGAAGAGGAAACCCCCTGCGCCCATATTTATAGCGCCCAGCGGTAACGGGCGCACTACTGCACGGTTTTCGGAGCGTCGCACGGTAACTGCATCCTGGAACTCTGTGGCCACCTCTGTGGCCGTGTGTTCCAAGCACATGTTGGGCCATAGAATTGGAAGCAGTTGCACGGATCCTGTGTGCCGGTCAACGGAGAAAACGAGAAGACGCGGTCGTTTGGTCAAATGCACTCAAGTACCCGGAGAATCCGGATGAGGTGCTGTCAGTGGCATGTCAGATCAGAGATCCGGATTATGGGGCTTTGCGCAGAGATTCACTGCCAAGTGTCCCGGGAAATCCTGAGACAAGATTATATGATATGAGATTCGGTTAGTGATGTTTATTTTTAACCTGCTACGGCTCTTCAGCCGAGGCTGTAGAACCGCACCAGCTTCGGGGACTACTGTCGGGGGGCTGCCCCCGGGTAGGGCAAAGATGTGGTGTTAAGTGTTGCAAAGAGCTAGCCGGATCAACATATAGCCGGGTCACTTGGGCCGGATCTCTCGTGAGAGTCGGTTAGCACTTGATCAAGCTAATGCGAGAAGATGCCAGAGAGGATCCGGTAAAGCTTAACCGAATCAGAGGAAGGAAACCGGTTAAGTTAGCCGGGTTGGTCAGGAAGGACCCGGATAAGGTAATCCGGATATTGCACAAGGGCCAAGTAATGTCAGAAAGGTTCACGGGTGTCTCCTGCCAGAGGCTGAGAAGACAGCCGGGTCAAGTCGCAGGTTTTCCGGGTCGCAAGGCCCTAGGCGCTGACTTGGCCAATTCGGGAAAGAGGATACGACCGAGACCCGGGGGGCTACGGCTGCCATTGCCCAAAGTGGCAAGATAGGCCTGCTAGGGACTTGACGGCCAGGTCAGGTCACGGGATTCCTGGGAGCGCAGCAACCTAGGAGCTGACCCGGCCAATTCGGGAAAGAGGATATGACCGAGACCCGGTGGGCTACACCTGCCATTGCCCAAAGTGGCAAGATA
Source organism: Poa pratensis (assembly GCA_947311845.1). NCBI lineage: Eukaryota > Viridiplantae > Streptophyta > Magnoliopsida > Poales > Poaceae > Poa > Poa pratensis. Next base: position 37,694,460 of record CAMZMU010000055.1, on the reverse strand, counting down.
GGCCTGCTAGGGCCTGACAGTCCGGCCGTTGGGTTGACAGGGGGCAGAGGCTTGTCCTGTTCCTCTTGTCCATGCCATTATCACTTCCAGCCAGGGGCAAAATGGTAATTCGGTTAGTGTATAAGTAAGCTACCAAATCCTCCAGTAGAGAGGAGAGAGGACGAGAACGAACGAAGGGGAGAGAGGCAAAAGAGAAAGGCATTATCCCCCCCAAGCTCCATCTTCTTCTGAGAGCTCCCACCATTGTTCTTCATACAGCTCAAGGAGCACTCTGTACTTGTAACCACTTGAGATATAAAGAGAGTAGGCTAGTGCTGCAGTAGGGGTGTTACCTCCACAAGAGGGCCCCGAAGCAGGGTACATCGTGGTGTTCTTTGCTTCTTCTTGGTTCTGCTTGTTCTTGTTTGTTCTTGCGAGTTCTTGGTTGTTCTCCATGCGTGCTTCGTGAGCGCGCAAACCCTCCCCGGATCCCCCAACGTCCTAGCGAGCCCACAACTTAAGCCATCCTATGGCATCTGCCGTGACACCACCACGACAATGAAGCAATAAAAATATAGCACCATTAGAGATGACCTGATAATTTGTAGATGAAGAAGGGGATGCCTTGGGCATCCCCAAGCTTAGATGCTTGAGTCTTCTTGAAATATGCTGGGGAGGTAAGCCTCCCCAAGCTTAAGCTCTTCACTCTTCTTGATCATGTAGTATCATTCTCCTCTATCAACACTTGAAAACTTTCTTCACACCAAAACTTAACAGCTTTTCTCATTAGCAGGTTAGTGCACTAAAAGATAATACTTCAAAGTTCTAGCAAAGACAAAACTCACAAGCCAACTATTTCAAACATTAGCCACTGTTACTAGGCTCAAGTGGACACTTTTACACGAAAAGAAACCACTTAAAAACTTGTAAAAGAGAGAATGCAAAATAAAGACAGAATCTGTCAAACCATAACAGTCTGTAATGACGAATTTTTTCGAGGCACTTACGATGCTCAGATGAAGAACTTTTGAAATAATGAAAGTTGCGTAACATCATCAGGAACATGCACACAAAAATTCAGCATTTTTCGATTTTTTCTGATTTTCTACTGAATTAAACGGTGACGAACAGCAATCTGTCCCAATGCAGTCCCGAAAATAAAAACCAACTTTGCATTAGTAACTCTCCTTCGCACAACAAAACAGCAAAATAAAGATACAAAGGAGTTGCTACAGAGGTAAACAAGCATCCTTGACTCAAGAAAAAGCAAAAATAAAACAGCAAATAAAAACATGGGTTATCTCCCAGAAGTGTTTTTCTTTAATGCCTTTGAGCTAGGCATGAAGAGATGCATCAAGTATTGTCAAGACCAGAAAATCCAAATCCATAATTTGTCTTAACACTAGTATCATGTGAGTATTTCATCTTCTTCCTAGGGAAGTGTTCCATACCTTTCTTGAGTGGGAATTGAAATTTTATATTCCCCTCTCTCATATCAATAACAGCACCAACAGTTCTCAGAAAAGGTCTTTCCAAAACAATAGGACAAGAAGGATTGCATTCAATATCCAAAACCACAAAATCAACAGGGACAAGATTGTTATTAACCATTATCAAAACATCATCAACTTTTCCTAATGGTTTCTTCATAGGAGAATCAGCAAAGTGAACATCCAAATGACATTTTTTCCAAAGGTGCAAGCTTGAGAATATCATATAAATTTTTAGGCATAACCGAAATACAAGAACCAAGGTCACACAAAGAATTGCATTCAAACTCACTCAGCTTCATTTTAATAACAGGTTCCCAATTATCATCTAACTTCCTAGGGATAGAAGCTTCAAGTTTTAATTTTTCTTCCCTAGCATGCATGAGAGCTTTGATAATATGTTCAGTAAAAGCCATATTTATTTTACTAGCATTAGGACTCTTAGATAGCTTTTGCAAGAACATGATGACTTCAGTTATGTTACAATTTTCGAAATTGAAGTTGTTGTCATCAAAAACAATGGAGCAATTATCACCAACACCTCTAAAAATTTCAGCACTTTTACTAGGAACAAAAGTAGTGCTATCAGGCAATTTAAACTTTTTTGTAGAGGTAGTAGAGACATTTCCAACACTTATTATCTTTTCACTAACAGTAGGGGGCGCATTAGCACTAGAGGCTACATTTGTTTCATTAGTAAAAATAGTGCAAACTCTAACAACACTATTTTGTTCAGCAATTTCAGCTTCTCTTTCTTCTCTCTCCCATCTTTCATGCAGTTCAGCAAGCATCCTAATGTTATTATCAATTTAAATTTGAATAGCATTCAGTGTTTTACTCTCTCTAATATCACTAGGAATAGCTTTTATTTTCAGCATTTCAACATCATGAGCAAGACTATCAACTTTAGCAGCAAGAGTATCAATTTTTCCTAGCTTTTCCTCAACAGTTTTATTAAAAATAAAATCCTTAAGCATGACTTCAAGATCAGTGGGCACACTTCTATTGTTACTGTAGGAATTGCCATAAGAATTACCATAAGAATTGCTACCATTAGCAGGATATGGCCTATAATTGTTGTTACCAAAATTATTCCTATAAGCATTGTTGTTGAAGTTGTTATTTTTAATGAAGTTTACATCAACATTTTTCTCATCATGAGCAACCAAAGAAGCAAGAGGAATATTATTTGGATCCACAACACCATGTCCATTCGAAAGCATAGTCATAATAGCATCAACTTTAACACTCAAGGAGGAAATTTCCTCAACAAAATTTACCTTCTTACCAGTTGGAGCCCTTTCAGTGTGCCATTCAGAATAATTTACCATCATATCATCAAGAAGCTTTGTAGGAGCACCCAAAGTGATGGACATAAAGGTCCCTCCAGCAGCCGAGTCCAATAAGTTCCTTGAGGAAAAATTTAGTCCTGCATAAAAGGTTTGGATGATCATCCAAGTAGTCAGTCCATGAGTGGGGCAATTTTTAACCAAAGACTTCATTCTTTCCCAAGCTTGGGCAACATGCTCATTATCAAGTTGCCTAAAGTTCATAATGCCACTTCTTAAAGAGATAATTTTAGCAGGAGGATAATATTTTCCAATGAAAGCCTATTTGCATTTAGTCCAGGAATCAATACTATTTCTAGGCAAAGATAGCAACCAATCTTTAGCTCTTCCTCTTAAAGAGAAAGGAAACAATTTCAGCTTAATAATATCACTCTCTACCTCCTTATACTTTTGCATATCACAAAGTTCAACAAAGTTGTTTAAGTGGGCAGCATCATCATCAGTACTAACACTAGAAAATTGCTCTTTCATAACCAGATTTAACAGTGCAGGCTTAATCTCATAAAATTCTGCTTTAGAAGCAGGTGGAGCAATGGGTGTACAGATAAAATCATTGTTGTTTGTGCTAGTAAAGTCACACAACTTAGTATTTTCAGGATTACTCATTTTAGCAAGACTAAAACAAGCAGCAGGGCAACTCGAAATTAAAAACTAGATGCAGGAATTTAATTTTTTTGGGTTTTTGATTTTTAACAGCAAGCAAAACAAAACTAAAACAAGACAAAAAACAAAGTAAAGAGATTGGAACTGAGAGACTCCCCTTTCCAAAAGCCTCCAAGTCCCCGACAACGGCGCCAGAAAATAGCTGGTGCCTGGTTGACGGGAGAGTATTTGAGGATGATGATGATGGTGATGATGAGTACTTCCCCGGCAACGGCGCCAGAAAACAGCTTGATGGCTACGTGTTGGTGAACCCCAAGTGGAAGGTTATGATGTAGACAGCAGAAGTTTTCCCTTGAATAATCTACCCAAGGTTAAATCGGACCAGTAGGACTTGACGATCTATCGGAAGGTTGTTGATGTTGACTCCCCCTGGCGCTAGGGAGCTTGCACCAACGTGGAATCTGCACAGACACAAACCAGAACTTTGCCCAACACGAAACAGAGAGGTTGTCAATCTCTCCGGTCTTGCAGAAACAAAGAGTTAAACGTATGGTGTGGAAAACAGCAGGAAACACAGCAAGTAACAGGAAACAGATGATTGCAGCAGGTTGTGTAAACAGTATGAGGAAATTGGACCAGGGTCCACAGTTCACTAGTGGTGTCTCTCTCAGAACAGATAACTAGCATGTTGGGTAAACAAATTCCAGCTGGGCAATTGACAAATAGAGAGGGCATAACAATGCAATACATGCCAAGATGTCTACTATGAAATCTAGTTGGGCATTACAACAAAGTATATAGACCGTTATTCCAACCGCATCTATGCCTAAATAATCCACCTTCAAGGCAGCATCCGTATCCTGTTCAGTATTAAGTTGCTAACAACAGATTATTGCATGAAGTAAAGTGTGTAATGTAATCAATACAACTGCCCTTGGACACTGCACCAATGTTTTATCCCTAGTAGCAACAGCACATCTACCATCTTAGACCTTTCTGTCACTAATCCAGATATCTAGAGACTGAACCCACTATCGAGCATAAATACCCCCTCTTGGTGTCACAAGCATCTACTTGGCCAAAGCATCTACTAGCAACGGAGAGCATGCAAGATCAAGAGCACATAGATAAACAACTTGAATAAACATGGTATCAATATTCATCGGATCCCAGCAAACACAACATCTAGCATTACAATAAGGTGATCTTGATCATGTTATGCAGCTCACAAGATCTAAACATGGAGGCACAAGGTAGAGAGACAACCATCTAGCTACTGCTATGGACCCGTAGTCCAGGGGTGGACTACTCACGCATCACTCCGGAGGCAGGCATGGTGATGTAGAGCCCTCCGGTGATGATCTCCCCTCCGGCAGGGTGCCGGGAAGAGCTTCAGAACTCCTCCGATCTGAGCTTGACGATGACGGCCGCGACGGAACTTTTCGTGGAATATGATCGACCGTCATAGGGTTTTCGCGTCGCGGAGAATATATAGGCGAAGAGGCGGCGTCGGTGGCCGAGGGGGCCACCACGCCATAGGGGGGCGCGGGCCCACCCTGGGCCACGCCCTAGTGTGGCGTGGCCCCCTGGTGGGTCTGCTCCGACTCCCCTTTGGACTCCGTGACCTCCTCGTGATATTATTGACGATGTCTTTTGTTTCGTCTAATTCCGAGAATATTTCCTTAATAGATTTTCTGAAACCAAAAACAGCAGAAAACAGGGAACTGGTACTGTGGCATCTTGTTAATAGGTTTGTCCCAGAAAATGCATAAAAATGATATAAAGTGTAGCCAAAACATGTAGCAATTGATATAATATCAGCATGGAACATCAAAAATTATAGATACGTTTGAGACGTATCAGGCTATCCAGTCGAGAGGCGGCGCGCGCGCTGAAGATCACCAGCCCGAGCCACCTACGGCGCCGTCGTCCTGCTTCTTCTAGGCAACATCATCACCCGAGCCGCAAGCTAGCGCGCTTGGCGCCCCTTCGTCGTCGCTCCCGGGCGGAGACATAAACCGCCTTAGCGCGCTTGGCGCCCCTCGATCTTTCTTCTTCTTCCTTCTCTAAGCAACTAGGACAGTACGTTGCAATAGGGGGCTGTGGTGCTGGTGGCGGTGGTGCAATTGGGACGAGGTGCGCTCGGCCCCTCTCGATGATCTTGAGCTGGGGGTACAACTCGAAGGAGACATAGCCATCTACAGCTGCATATTGCAGGTTGATTTCCTCAAGTGGGGAGTCCTTCCAGAAATCATGTCGATCCCTTGAGGAGCCGGCCTGCGTTTGCCAGGACAGCCATGCCAGTCCTCACAACTCCGTCCACCCGGAAAAGGTCTTGAATATCCACATGAAACTTTAGTTGAATGAGGAAGCCCGGCCAGGTAGTCAACATGACGTTTCTGTCACCCCTTATGTCGACGAAAGCGAATAAAATTCCTTTCATACGAAGGAAATCAGACAACGCCTGAGGGCATTCATCCTGGTCTTGCAAGCCACAACTGCAGTTTCATATATGTGAAGAAGTTAAATACTAAGTAATTTTGAAGAAGTTAAATACTAAGTCAAACCAAATTAATCTAGTATAATAAAAAACGGTGGTATGTAAATATAATGCCCTCAGAAATTAAAGAAAATCAGAGGAAAACATAGGAGGTTGGTCGAACAGATTACTAGATCGGGTTAAATCTAATTATTACAGATTACTAGATCGGTCAAATCTGATTAATCTAATCTACTAGATCGAGTTTTTACATATGAATCACAATATATAGGTACTACATCATGATTTTACATTCCTACATCAAAATCAGAGGAAACAGAGGAAAACAGAGGAGGTTGGTCAAACAGAGATTACTCGATCGGGGGTTTTTAAATACCTAGAGTACTGGAATACCAATACTTTCTTATCCAAGCAGAGTTGAACGACGGCGACCAACTTTGCTAAGTCGTAGTTCGGACCTTCTAACGTGTACTCGAGGTCTAGCCCCATGAACATGTCCTCCGGATCCCTGCCTTCAAGCATACGCTCGTACATGTCTAGGTTCCTCGCGACCTCCTCGAGATCATTGGTGTAAACCACATCGATGTTCTGGTTATCGTGGATAGGGAACTTCTTCTCTCGAATGAAGGTGGCGGCCATGGCGGTGATCGAGAGGAAGGGGACAGTGAACAGTGAGAAAAGATGGAGGAAAGGGAGGGGCGCGGTGGAATGCGCTGGAAACCGCAACGGGCGTGGAAGTTGAGAAGAAATGGTGGCCACGAAGGAACCACTGCATGCCTCTCGCCGCCGCCCGTGCAATGCTACGCCGCCTCCTTGCCTCCTGCATTTACGACATGACTGGTATTTTATTTTTTACTTGACACGACTGGTCATTTCCGATTGACGCATGGGCCCATGAGCCGCGTCGTGGTACACAACTGATATGCTGGTTTGCCGCTCTGGGAACACACGTCGTGTGTCTGACATCAAAATCCAGTAACCCGGAGGCTCCGGGTACGCTCTGCGTATTTTCAAATTTGGCAAAAACTGTTCGAGATACAAATACGGCTGCATATTTTCTGTATTCAATGAGTCTATATATACGTATCTAAATTATGTTGCTAATTTTTTCATATTTAATTTCCTAAATTAACATTTAACAGTTCGATACATTTAATTATCCGGATGGTCCGGGCACGGTCCGAGTTTGTACTAAGACGATATATCTTCAATAAAAGTTGTTAATTTTTTCAGATTCATTTATGTAATGGAACTTATCACAAACATTTGTACAACATGATATATTCTCTTCAATTTTTGAAATTCCTTTAATTGCAATGAAATTGCATCGTCACAAGTACAACCACACAAGAACACCAATATCCTTTTCATGTAATCTCACCCAAGTTTCTACTGCACGATGTATTATCTTTAATTTACGCACTTTTCGCGTGGTAGGGGTTTTATTTACCACTAACAAACAGGTACACACTGTTATGTAATTTTTTCCCAATATGTTTGATTTTTTATGAATTATTTCTTAACAAAATTATGTCTAGAGTGCTTTAATATAATCGGATATCTCGAGTTATGACTGTTTGGCGGCAAAGTCAAAATTTTGGGTCCAAATCTTGAGTACACTGATTGTTTTTCCCCATTTGCCGCCCCCACTTTTCACCATTCGGCGCCCCTGCAAATCCCTAGCCTCTCGCCCCGCCTCCCTCCAATCCCTCGCCACCACTGCAAATCCATAGGCTTGCCGCCGCCCTCGTCCACTCCATCGCCGCCTCCCTCCAATCCCTCGCCGCGCTGCTGCCAATCCGCACCCTCGCCGCGCCACTGCAAATCCGTACCATCGCGCCTCCCTCCAATTCCTCGCCGCGCCGCTGAAAATACGTACCCTCGCACCTCCCTCCAATCCCTCGCCACCGCTACAAATCCGTAGCCTCGCCGCCTCCCTCCAATCCCTCGCCGCCACTTGAGTTATGTAGTTTCGCCGCCCTGGTCCACTCCATCGCCACAACTGCAAATCTGACCTGCAATCCGTAGCTTGGCCACCGGCATATCCCTAGATTCGGCGCCGCTGCAAGACCGTAGCCTTGTCGCTGCTGCAAATCCCTAGCATGGCGGCCCCTCCCCGTTGCCCTCTCCACCAGGGACTTCAGGTGAGATTTGGTCCTCCTCCTTCATCTAGAGATTAGGCACAGGTTTGTGCGGTGCCAAATGACCTCTGCGTGTTCTTCTTCTATCTTTGTGTTCATGAGTGTCTTCTCCCCTGGGCAAGGATTACACTAGACACATTTAGATACATATGAATGGAGATAAGCTACTTAATTCTAGAGTTGTATGTAGTTCTCATTTTATCTTTCTGGAATTGATCTTTCAAACTTATGATTGATGCATCTATAATTAGTTAGTTAGTGACTACCCTAGCATGGCCGCCCTCAGCCGTTGCCCTCTCCACCAGGTCCGTAATGTGAGATTTGGTCCCTACACCTTCATTCAGAAATGACTACTCATGCTACTAAATTCTATACATGCACATTTTCTAACTTATGCTTCTTTTTAACTGAAGGAGAAGGATTTTCCATGCCATGTCTGCGAGAATAATAACTGCAAACGTAGGAACTTTACTGATTCCTCATTCAGTATTTGTGTGCAAGAGTGTCACCGCAAGTGTGTGGTAAGAAAACAATAAGTCTTCCAAATACACATAATATTTGTGTTTTCTGTTTGAATTTAACATATGATCTGTGTGTTTGTTTCTGTTTTTTGTTGTACACAGATTGTACCATGCACAGCTCGGCTAGCGGTCAATGCGTCCGTGCGTGAGCGTGTGTTGTTTCGTGCCCTTGGGAGCACGTACAAAATTCATGTAGCAAAAGGTCTGAGCAAAACCCGCTTGCATGACCAACAATGGGAACAGTTCATCTGCAAGAACAACATCACCGAGGGAGACATGCTAGTGTTTACCTTCAAACCTCATCCCAGTATATACCATGTCATTATAGACAGGGGCAACGACGAAGAGGACACTGACAAGATATCTGAAAGTAACGATGAAGATTCGGACAGTTCTGAAGATATCTTTAACGACGAAGACAGAATCAGAGTTTCCCAAAGAGTTTGTCTCAACAGGCATGAGAAGAACCTGAAGGAGATATGCCCTAGAGGCAATTAATAAAGTGATTTTATTTGTCATATCTCAATTGTTCATAATACGTTTTAATACCATGCTATAACTGTATTACGCGGAAACATTAATACACGTGTGGTATGAAAACAACCATGTCCCTAGTAGCCTCTATTTAACTAGTTCGTTGGGTAACAGATGATCAAGATTTCCTGATCATGGACAATGGCGTCGGTTAATAACGGAGTCATATCATTAGGTGAATGATTTGATGGACATACCCAAAAGATAGAAACGTAGTATTCATACCTTTGACTGTGAGATCATATCAAATCTCTCCTTCTGAAAGATACGGCTGATCGCATTAAACAGCATGACTTATATAATGTGACAATAAAGGTGACACTTTCGGGTATCGGAAGGAAAAAGTAGAAGCGAGTGATCAAGAGCGGGAATTGCCAGTCCACATAGCAGGATAGATACTCTGGGCCCACTCGGTGAGATTACATCAATGAGATTGCAAGCATGTGACTAGGTCACGGGAATGTAATGTCACAGACGAGTAAAGATAGATTTGTCAATGGCGAGGTCATGCTTGATAATCGTGATACCGAAGAACGACGCTCGGACAATCTAAGTATCGCTAGGCAAGAGGATGAGACTGGACGTCTAAAGGTTCAAACGATAGAAGACATTCGTGGACACACAGGGGCTATCATGGATATCCAGATCCCGCTGTTAGTCATTGATCGGAGAGGATGTCTCGATCATTTCTAGAGTGACCCTGAACCGTGGGGTAACACACTTAAGGGTGTGTGACGATTAGATTGGATTTAGAGAGAAAAGAAACCGGAGACTCTTGAAGTGTTCCGGACATGTCCGATGGAGATCGGAGGGCAACGAAATATGTTTCGGGGTCCGAATGAATTAAATAATATGTATTTAATATTAATAAGTGTTATTAGTAATTAAATATATTTTTATTTAATTAAATTCGAATTTTAAAAGGCATTAAACCTATATGGGCCTTAGAGGCCCATTAGGGGAAAATCCCAAAAAGGAGAAAGGAAAAAAAGGAGGGAGGAGGGCCGGCTGGCCTGGCTGGGCCGAATGGGGCCCACCAGGGCCGGAGGCTCCTCCTTGGCCGGCGGGTGGCCATGTGGGGTTTAGTCCCACATGGCCTAGCCAAGGGAGATGGTCTCCCTCCTCCTCCTTTAAATAGGGGACCCCCCATGGCTTTGGAATTACACCAATTTCTCCCTTCTTCTCTCCTACCTTGAGCGTGGTTCCGTTTCTGGAGCTGCGTACGGGGAGGGAAGTCTCTCTACTATACGCACACCGCCGTGCTGCTAGATCCACTCTTCCACTTCTGCTGCTCTGCTGGATCTGGAGCCCGGAGGTCGTCATCCACACCGTACGTGTGTGGAACCGCGAGGCGCCATTGTTTGGTGCTGGGAGCCATCATATTCCACTACACGACCCTGAGGTCGGCGCCGTCGCCTCCACTGACAACGTTTGTGCGGGAACGTAATCCCGCTTCCGGTCTACAAGGGTATGTATTCTGATCTCCTCCGTATTAGTTTATCTGCATAGTATAGATCCTGGCTAGTTTATGGTTATCGTCGGTAGGAATTTTTTTATTTTCTATCTATGATCCCCTACAGAACCGCCTCCTTGAACTTCTTCCTGTACAAGACTATGTTGGAGTTCTATTTGTGACTCACGAGCACTAATTTGAACAGACATGATATGGTATGTACCCACAAGACCGCCTCTTTCATGCATGCCTCCTTAATTTCCTATGTTAATATTCAGGAATCATGAATCGCCTCCGCCGGCCGTATATAGCTATGTCTTTATCCAATAATGACATAGTTATGTTATCTTTCATGCACAGAAACTACCTAAAGTGATAGCAGAAGAGGCTAGCATACCGGCTGAGGGCAATGCTAGACCACGGCTTGGAGCAGCAGGGGCCGCCGTCAGCATCACGTACATCAAGAGAACCGACGACCGCATTGACCTCGACAAGTTGGGGTGGGAGAACTTCATGGAAGGCAAGAATTTTTTGATTGATCAACCTGTTCTGATCATTCTTAGAAAGACCAATGACCTCATCTTGGATGTCATTATTGAGTTCCAACTCATATAGAACCAATTATGTCTTGTTAAAGTAGGGGGATGGAGAACACTTATCTAATTAATTAGCGGGCTAGCTACTTTGTTAATTGGCACAAATTCCGATTGGAGACATTTATATGTGAATTGCTTCTGTTAATGGAACATGGGGTTGATTCCCTGGTGGTGATGATCTGTTACTTACTCTGTTATGCTTCACAAAGTTGGACCCCCCCCCCCCCGGATTTATACCCGGAGGCAACGTATATTATGTCCGGATGGCTATGTCGGACCCCATGGGTACCATGTGATGGCCAGCAATTATATACGTCGCTAATTAGTCACGATCACCGACGGGTGTTTCTGTTGGCCGTCTCTATATTGTAGACGGCTGATTCTCCCGGCTGTCTCAGGGATGAGCTCATTACAGCCAGCCCCAGAGGACCGTCTCTAATAGAGCGTACATTAGAGACCCCCGCGCAGAGACGGACAGATTAACCGGCTGAGATGACTCTCTGGACCCGGCTCTAATTTACGTTTCTGTACTAGTGTACAATCAAGCTACTCACTTTATAGCCCCCTTGATAGTACGGTTATATATGCTTTAACCCAGTCTTCCAACTAATAACATGATGCCGGTAAAATAAAAAAACCATCAAGTTTATACCTTGTGATCCATACGTATTCCACTTCAACTAGATGATGACGATCTTGACCTCTTCAAGTTGGACGACCTTTTTTATTTCGCTTGCTTGGTGAATACTCGCAAATTACCACCCCGTACTCCACTATGGGAGAGCCTCTTTTAGGCACATCTTAACTTGACCATTAACATAAACTTTCACTTCGCAACCTTGATGACGATCAACACTTGGCGTATGGGCTATATGAAATCGCCCTTTTGATGCAAGCCCATGCAAAGATATCTAACCCCACATAGAAACACCACACACATATATCATGGGCTAGCTCACAAAGCTATATGGAGAATTGCTTGTCATACCACGAGATCACTTGATCCCACTTGGTATATCATCTAGTCTGTGTGTTGATCAACTTGAGTCCACCCTTTATACTTTATCTTGAACAACCTTTTATCTTTTATTCTCACTTCATAATGATGATTTTTTGTAAGTTAAAAATGAATGTTCACGCAATCTTCTTTTTCAAGACATGCTCGCTATAGTTTCAACACAATCTCATGACCATTTTTCGGATCATACCTTGAACATCACGTTGGTCATCACTTGCTGTTCATCTTGCTCTATCACAATATATGAGATACATAACGAGTTATTCACTTGATATTATGCCCCACACCTTTGTTAACCATGGCTCACACATGAGTCCATCATGACTTCAACATAGTGAACTCTTCTCTTGTACTTATTATCTCAAGATCTTGACCATCCATGGCTTAACTCATAAGTTAGATCAACACAACCTTCGAGTTCTACACAAGAACTCCATTTTATTTCACTTTCTTATTGTTTCACCCTTGGATCCAACATATGCAATCCAAACATTGCCTATGGACAAACCCTACAAATATAACTCAATGCAACCAATAGTCTATTGGGATTTAGTTAAAAAATCACACATGGGGCACCATGCACTTTCCAACTATGAGAATGGGGCGAAGCCATAAAACATATTATTCAAGTATATAGAAAAACCTTTATCCTTAATACTAAATTCATAACCTTGTCACATCAAGCATGAAGCAGAAATAATGTTTCAACTAAGCCCTGTTATATAATAAGAATTATTGATTTCCAAAATAAATCCAGAAGGTAAATGAAGTTGCATAGTGCCAAGACTTGCTTTATTTCACATGCTTATGTCAACTATTTCTCTCGTGACTCTCCTAAGTCCTAATATATACTGTTCTCTGTATCGAGATGGATATTAATAATCGATCACACATCATATACCAAACAGCTATAAGTAATATAAGCAATATAAATTATAACATATACAACAAATGTATCTGAAGTAGAAATCATACATCCACTTTCTTGCCCATCGTTCCAGTTAGTAAGTTACTTTACAATAAAAGCAGGCGGTGTTGGTATCATATTCTTAGCCTTTTCTTTAGCTTTACACTTTTTCTTAACATAAAAAACTCTTCGTGAGAAGTTTTAAAAGAGAGGGACAAATTGCTCCCTTTTTGAAAAAAATCAAAAACGTCATTTTTATGCTTCAAAAATTCAGGAAAAAATTCTAGGGCCCAGATTGAAAATTTTGAAACTTTGCCAGATATGCAATTTTTATGTATGCTAAATTAATAGGAACATTGAAAATTTGCACGGCGGTAGATCTTGACATTATCTACACCTAGAATTTTTTGCAAATTTTTTGAAACATAAAAATATCGATTTCAATTTTTTTGGAATATCGAGCTTCATGGAGCTCGGCCTCCAAATGCAGTTTCCTCGATTCAGCTTGTGAAAACCGCCCATGTTCCATTCCACTGGATTAGCCTCATAAATTCGACCTTACTGACCGACCAGCATTTTTTGAAGAAGAGACCCGTGAAATGCCGACTTCACTTTTAAATTAACTAAAACCAACTCAAAGTGGGGGTATTGCTTGTAATCCCGGATTACTGTACTGATTTTAAAGAGAAGACTGGACGATTTCCTTCCTACAAAAATACATAGAACTGCAACCTGGTTGCTCGCTGGCCCCATGTGGATTGTTGTACCTAACGTGGGGTGATGCTCTCCATGAGGAGTTCCGAGCAATTTGACCTTGGCGTATATATATATATTTTTTTTTGAATGGTTGCCGTATATAAATTCAATGGCGCCCAAGCGGATCGAGGCAGCCCTGCGTCAAACCGGGGCGGAGCATTTCTGATGACCAAGCTTATCGGCGAAATGGGGGGAAGAGCTCCCTTTTTGCTGATCGCCTTCGTCCTCTTCCTCACGTCGCACTCGACGCTGGCGTCGGCTGCCATGAAGGCAACTCCCTCGCTCTCTTGCCATTCTCACCTTCTTCAACCTGTTGATAGTACTTGTTTCTGTTGGTCTCTAATCAGAGCAGCACTTTTTTGTGCTTGCAGTCTTATTTGGTCATCTCGAAGGATCCGACATCCATACTATCTGCTCTGATCGCTGGATACACCAGCAAGTAAGAGCAGAAAAATGTTTGCACAATGACACGTTGATTATTGCGTCCATATATAACAATAATACATGCAGAAGAAGATGCCTAATTAGCCTTTTTCTTTTCTTCTGTATCCCCAACAATGCAGCTACAAAACCTTGTGTGCCTTCGATGAAATCCAAGGGATCGGGTGCTGATGGACGATGCTTGGGTACCATCCCTCCAAAGTTAGTGCCGCATTGGTTACACCTGCATCACATATTTCAGTTTACTGCTCGAGTGGTTTGTATCTTTCACTGACGGCAAACGCATGCATTGTGCATGGCGATCAATTATCCAGAACACCCCAGGGTGGTGGCTGTGATCCAAGACAGGCTTTACAAGGTCCAGACGACGCATTCCTGGGGGTTCCTCGGGCTCGAGACATATGCTGGCAATGCGACCTACGCGTGGAAGGCTGCGAACTTCGGTGAGAACGTCACCATTGGGACGGTCGACACGGGTATGTGATCTAGCCCTTAAAATCTTACACAGTTACTGCACATTACGGCGCACATGAGTAGGAAGCAGTATCCGTTGACTCTGTTTCACCTAATCAACTGCTACTATTAGTACATGTTTGTGCCTGAATTATAAATCGATCGGGGATGCATGTTGGTTACCCTTACCCGCTGGTGGTTGCATTACGCTAATTTTTTTAATAATTCATTTTTTTAATTAAATTCAAAAATATTACGTAAAATAACGAAATTGCAAAAATAATACGGCCTCGGCCCAGCTTGGGCCGATAAGGGCCCGTCGGCCAGGCTTGGGCCGATTTGGCCTTATCGGCTTTGTTCAAGACGACCAGATGCCAGGCCTGCGCCCGACAGGCCGTCAGGCACTAATCGGCCAGAACTCAGCCGACCGGCCTGTCGGCCAGGGCTGGGCCGACAGGACGCTGGATAAGGCCAGCCCTGCCCACATCTTCCTCCTCGCGTCCTCTCTCTCCTTTTTTTCTTCCTCTCAAACCAGCAGCTCCTTACTGCGTTTCAGCGGCGATCTGTCCATCCAGCCACCAAATCTTCCTTCTACAAGTGTTAGAGAGTTAAGGCAGCTCAGATCTACATATGTGTTGGATTTTTGTGTGATTTCGTGTTGTTTGGTTGGAGCAATGGTGGAGTTTAGGTGGAGGTTGTTGTAGGGTGGTGGATGGTGCAGCGTGGTGGTGGTGAAGCGGTGTTGCATTGGCGGTGGTGGTGATGTTGCTGGTCCATTGAATCGGCACGCTTCAAGGGTATGCGTTTATTTTGCTAACAATATTAAGTATATAGTTGTTCCCGGTTGTAACAGTAAATTGATGTCACATTTTTAGGTTGTTGAGATGAGTAATTTAGTGAAATGTTTGTTTTTCTACGGTCCTGGCGAAGTTGTAGTAAATGAGCATGGAGCTGATTTGGGTGAGTTTCGATGGTCAGAGTTGGAACTGAGTGACCCACAAACATGGTCTATAAGTCAGCTGAAAGATTGGTTGACAGCGTGTTTAGGGCTTCCTGAAACAGACACCGTCGGTGTGCATGCACTGTGGACGAAGACAAGGTCCCCGGTGTTTTTTTATTTGAGGCCGATAGAACGGACCTCTCAGATGGTGCGATGGTTGCAAGGCTGCGCAAGCAGGGGATGTACCCCTCATGCCTTACTGATACCTGTCGCGAAGGAGGTGATTGCGCCTGAAGGCGAGGGAGGGCACGATCCTGGCCAGAGTAGTCAGGAGATGCAATTTTCTGGACATGATTATAATCAGGGAGATGTTGGAGGTGGTGGTTATGACTATGGCCAAAATAATCAGACAGAGCAGATGGAAGAGGAAGATGTTGGAGGTGGTAGTTATGAATCTGGCCAAAATAGTCAGACAGAGCATATGGAAGAGGGAGATGAAGATGATGCTGAGGCAGCAGCAGACGATGTATTCCAAGAAATGATGGAAGAGGAAGACGAAGATTGTGCTAGTGCTTATGGTATGATTCCGACGAGTCGGATGACGAACATGTGGTGCCAAATCCTGCGTCATGGAGTCATGATTTCTCGTCGTCAATGACAGTGAACGATGGTCATGATTCTGCCTGGGAATACCATCAGAACCAGGTTTCTGCGGGTGCTCTATATACCGACAAGCAACATTTGCAAGATGCAATCATTAAGTGGGCAATGTCGACTTGCAAGACATTCAAAACCAAGGTGTCGAGTAAAAAATATCTGACAATGGAATGTGTGGTAGCAGGGTGTCCTGGAAGGGTGCACGGTTATCGTCCTCACTTCGGCATAAACTGGAAAGTGAGCGACGTAGTACATCACACATGTAGAATTGAGAGTATTCCTCAAGATCATCGTAACATTTCGTCGACGCTTATAGCTCGGTTGCTGTACTCAGAAATAGTACAGGGCAAAGCTATGGAAGCGAAGGCTATTATACATAAGGTGTTCACCAGGTTCAAGTACAAAATATCTTATGGCAAAGCTTGGAGGGCTAAGCAGATGGCACTTGAGAAAAGATTCGGATCGTTCCTAGACTCATATGACTCTGTTGTTCGGCTCCTCTACACATTGCAGGCCCGTAATCCAGGCACATATGTTGACGTCAAACACTTTTGGATGGCAGAGTTTCCAAACGTAAAGGTGATGCATCGTGTGTTCTTCTCTTTCGGTGTATGCATAGAAGCTTTCACTCACTGTCGATCAGTTATCTGTGTTGATGGCACATTTCTTACTGGCAAGTATAGGGGACAAATCTTGACTGCCATTGGTCAGGATGGCAACAATCAGATCGTGCCACTTGCATTTGCTTTTGTGGAGAGCGAGAACACTGAAAGTTAGACTTGGTTCTTCAGGCAGCTTAAAATAGCAGTAGTAAAAGATAAGCCGAATGTGTGCATCCTTCATGACCGCCATGCTGGTATACTGAACGCCGTCAAGGCACTCACAAACCCTGTGGCCGCGGAACAAACGCCATGGCTAGACCTGCAGAGTCGTTGGAGCATGCGCCATTTGGGGGCCAATTTTTCTCACAGTTCCGAGATAAGGCTTTGATGAATCTATTCAAAAAACTGTGCAAGCAGAACCAATTCTGGAAATACACATTCGTACGTGGTAAGCTTGATGACTTCACTAACTAGCATGTTTGGCAGAGGAGAGCTGCACGAAATGTTGCAGTAGCAGCACATGTGCAACTTGTGGCGCAACAGCTAGCAACCGGACCTCCACCAGCTGAGGATGTACCTGTTGGGCTTTGTGACTTGCCAGGATTTGATCCGCCTGGTGTTAGGAGAAAGACTGGGAGGTTGATCAAAAACTTTCAGCAGTGGATAGAGCACGAGCCTCTTGAGAGGTGATCTTTGCTGCACGACACTTATGGAGCCAGGTACGGTGCTATGACTACCAACCTTGCTGAAACATACAACTTCGTTCTTAGAGGAAATAGGGCATTGCCACTTACAGCCATTGTGGAGGGTATTTTTTAGGGCACAGTCAAGTACTTCAGAGAAAGACGCCAGAAAGCTCACATGCATATCGTTAACAACCCAAACACACCTTTTTGTGAGAAGATTACGGAGTACATGGATAGGAAGATGGCAAAAGCTCGTACTCATGCTGTGCAGGCCATAGGAAATCAAGAAAGGAGGTTCGAGGTACGCTTACCTTCTGACAAGTTTGGTTGCGGAAATCAGCTCAGAACGCATGAGGTGAGAATTGGAAATGAATCCCGACCAACATGTGACTGCACATGCAATAAACCAAAATTGCTTCACCTGCCCTGCTCCCATGTATTGGCTGCGTGTGGGCAACTCGGACTATCAGCCATCTCGTTCGTTTCACCATATTATTTGAACGAGTCTGTTCTTAATACCTGGACCGGTGAAATGGTGGGATTTCGAGCTGTGGGTAATTTTAACACGGTTGACCCTAATGAAAGGCAGTACATCCCCGACCCAAGGCTACTGCGTCCTGGTAGAGGTAGACGACCGTGCAAGCGTATCAGAAATGGTATGGATGAATCTGAAGCCGGAGGCCTGACAGTGCAATGTTTCTTGTGCAATGATTTTAGTCACAGGGACACTGCTTGTACAAAATTCCCACCTACGAATGCTGCTCCGGCAACTAGAGCAGCTGCTCCACGTGGACGAGGCAGCCGAGGACCAAGAGGAAGGGGAAGAAACTAGGATGTTTTAAAATTGGACTATGTTTTTATCTGTAATATGTGTGGATCAGTGTTTGTAGACTATGTTTTATATGTGTGCATCAGTGATTTAAATTTGGAGTGTCATTTCATTTTTAATTTGTCTGCATTTGTGGCTAAAAAAGAGGAGGGAGAGGTTGAAAAAAAAAGCAAGAGCCAGTCGGCCCAGCTTGGGCCAATAGCTTCCTGTCGGCCCAGTATAGGCCGATAGGGCCTAGTCGGCTCAGCTCTGGCCGACAGGTTGAGCAGGGTGGCCGACAGGCCAAATCGGCCCAAGCCTGGCCGACGGGCCCTTATCAGCCCAAGCTGGGCCGAGGCCGTATTATTTTTGCAATTTCGTTATTTTACGTAATATTTTTTAAATTTAATTTAAAAAATGTATTATTAAAAAAAATTGGCTTGCATTACAAGCGGGCATGGGTCGCATTGACCTTCGGCTGGATCACTGGACAGCCTGGATGAAAGCTGCGTACAACATGCACGCAACTGCCGTCAGATGCGGAGAAAACTGAAAAATAATACTGTACTACTGTATTTGTCTCTAAAGCGATATCCTTCAACCTGATCTAAAGGGAATCAAATCCCGGTAATGCCGATGTTAGTCAACTCAAACCTGATAATTGATGGCGTCAGGGCGGGGCTCTGTTGAGTGTCAGACAATTATACTGCCAGAATTAAATTAGTAGTATATTAATATGATAGCCCTTGCAAAACTGATAGGATAATAACACTTCTGATATGTTTCTCGAAGAAAAACTAATACAGTATATTTTGTTTCTTGGAAAGAAGAGAGAGAGACTGATCTGACGCTGTTTTACTGTACGCAGGTGTGTCGCCAACATCGGCAAGTTTCGTGGACGACGGCTTGTCCGCGCCGCCGGGGTGGTCCGGCGAATGCGACGCTGGCAAAGACACGACCTTCCGTTGCAACAAGTAACATTTCATCCACAGGCCACAGCTTTTGCTGTATGTCTTTCGCCGCTGCTTGCTTGGAGTGGCTGGAAAGTAACATTTCACTGACGAGCGTGCATGCAGGAAGTTGATCGGCGCGAGGTTCTTCAACGATGGCATCCAGGCGGAGAACTTTCTCGACGGAGGTCAGCCACTGAACGAGACGGATCTGAAATCGCCGCGGGACTACGTCGGGCACGGCTCGCACACGCTGTCCACGGCGGGCGGCGGTCTCGTCCCGGGCGCCAGCGCCTTCGGCCATGGGAGTGGCACCGCGAAGGGCGGCTCTCCGCGGGCGCGCGTGGCCTCGTACAAGGCGTGCTACATCCCGGGATGCTCCGGCCTGGACATCCTCGAGGCCATCCTCGCGGCGGTTAAGGACGGGGTGAACGTGCTGTCGCTCTCCCTCGGCGCGCCGCCCGCGGACTACGTCATGGATCTCATCGCGATCGGTACGTTCTACGCTGTGCAGAAGGGGGTCACAGTCGTCGCCGCCGCAGGCAACTCAGGCCCGGAGCCAGGCTCGGTGTCCAATCTGGCTCCCTGGATCCTTACGGTCGCTGCAAGCACCATGGATAGAGACTTTCCGGCTTATGTCACCTTCGGTAACAACACCATCAAGGTTAATTAGCCTTGGAACCTTGGCGCTGTGCAACCTTCCTTGAGCGAGTTCAGTTTAGTCGACTACGTGCAATCCGCATGAGTATAGTATGTTCATGCCGTTCTGTGCAACTGTTTTGCAGGGACGAAGCCTATCAGACAGCACTCTGCCTGCCGGGCAGCAGTATCCAATGATCAGCAGTGAGAAGACCAATGCAGCAAACCAATCTGCCGAGAATTCGTAAGAGTCAGATCTTGTCGGGGTCGATTTAGTACCACCAATTGTTAGCGGAGCCATGCCGATTGTCTCGAAGTTCTGAACGATGAGATCTCTTGCATGCAGGACGTTGTGCTTGGCCGGCACACTGGACCCTGCCAAGGTGAGAGGGAAGATAGTTGTGTGCACCAGAGGAGTGAACGGCAGAGTCGAGAAGGGTCTGGTGGTGAAGCAGGCCGGTGGCGTCGGCATGGTCCTCTGCAACGATGCCAGCACCGGGGACGAAATCATCTACGATGCGCATTTGATTGCAGCGGTTCATTGCTCCTACTCCCTGTGCAGGGATCTCTTCAAGTACCTCCAGTCCAAGTAAGCAGTACATCACCTCCTCAGTTACATCTTGTACGTTTATGTTAAGTACTATGTGAATAATTAACCAGACATTAATTAATCATGCACTTGATCCCTCCGCTCTAGATCTCCGGTCGGTTACATCACAGCACAGGACGCAGAGCTTGGTGTGAAGCCAGCGCCGACGATTGCAGACTTCTCGTCGCGTGGACCAAACGCCATTACACCTCAGATCCTCAAGGTTTATTCACCACCACGATCTCAGAGTTAGATCCGCTAGCTCCTCCCATGGATCTCTGACTCTGTCTCGCTCGGTTGGCAGCCTGACATCACGGCGCCAGGCGTCGACGTGATCGCCGCGTACAGCGAGGAGGCTCCGGCAACCGACCTGCCTTTCGACGACCGTCGCGTCCCCTACAACATACTGTCCGGCACCTCCATGTCGTGCCCGCATGTGGCGGGCATTGCCGGCCTAATCAAGGCGAAATACCCGGGCTGGAGCCCCGCGATGATCAAGTCGGCGATCATGACCACCGGTGAGAGCACAGCCATCTCTAGTTTTGTTAAATTGTCTCTGTCGAGCCCTGCAATCACATGCTTTGCCATATTTCTGCAGCATCCACCGGAGCCAACGACTACAACCAAATCCGGGACGAGACGGGCGTGGCTGCCAACCCGTTCAGCTACGGTTCGGGCCACGTGAAGCCCGTCCTGGCCCTTGACCCTGGCCTGGTGTACGACACCACACTGGGGGACTACATCGACTTCCTCTGCTCCCTGAAGCCGACCAAGATCCAAAACCAGAACCTGCTCCCCATCTCCATCCCGAATTTCTTCATCGGCGCCAATGCCAACCCGTTCAAGTGCAGCGAGGACCCGCACCGCCCGGAGAACCTCAACTACCCGTCCATCTCCGCAGCTTGCCTCTCCGGCTCCGGCGCCACCACGGTGAAGCGCCGGGTCAAGAACGTGGGCGCAGCGTACTGCACTTACACCGTCAGCGTCGTGCAGCCGACTGCGGGTGTCAATATCACGGTGCAGCCCAGCAAGCTGAGCTTTGGTAGGATCAACGAGGAGAAGGAGTTCACGGTGAAGCTGGAGGTCTACAACGCCACCGCCGCCGCCAGCTACATGTTCGGCAGCATCGAATGGTCGGACGGGAGCCATCGCGTCAGGAGCCCAGTCGTCGCAACGACCAAGTGCGGGTAGGGCGATCGGGTCGGACATCGAACTGGAATATGTGCAATAAAAATAAGAAAGAACAAATAATGATGGAAAGGAATGAATTTTGTACTATGGATGATTGGGTTGTATATTTATACGTCCCCGGTTTATACAGCTAGACAGCTCGCCTCGCCAGATGATGACCCACAAGGGTATGCGAGTAACAGTCCAGGGAAGGATTTTAACCCAAATTTATTGATGGGATCGAAATAATATTTATAAGACTTAGCATTTGAATTGTCAATTCAACCACACCTGAAAACACACTTGCTTAATATAATTTATTAGTAGCCAGAGCGATATAGTAATAGCAGGTATCTGGTAACTGTAGTAACAGTAAAAGTAGCAACAACGAAAGCGGTCGTAAGAGCATCTATAGCACATAGCCTAAAATCTCGTACCAGATAAATCGTATCCGATTAGACAGATACTGATTATCCGGTACGAGAAGACCAAGTGCAGAATAGATGCAGGATATGGTACTGGATATTTAAATGGAAATTGAAAGATAGTTCTTCGCGCGAGAATTTTTACATAGCAACTACAACTAAAACATAAATTAAACTGAAACTAGCTAGATCAACTACGGGTCGATGTCGAGATCCTACTTCTCGACGATGAAGCGCACCGCCCAAGCGAGCTCGTGCTCGCCCACTAACGCTTCCAGACGATCCGCGGCAGCGGAGCGCCTGCCTCCCACGCCTCGATGCGTCCTTGAGCTCGGCGTCGGTGTCGTCGGTGCGCTTCCAGGCCGGCAGCACGTCGTGGACGAGGACATCCATGCTGCAGACACCGGAGCCGCGGCCGGCCAACAGTGACGACCACCTCGCCAGGCGGAATTGGCGGTAGTCGTCCTCGAACTCCTCCTCTGGCTCCGGCTACTTCCTCCTCCAGCCACCGGAGGAGCTGGCCGCCTCCGCGTTGTGTGCCGCCCTCGCCGGGACAAGCTGTTCCCACCGGCAGCCGCGGTAGGAGCCCCGCTTGCGCGCGGCGTCCGAGGCTCCGAGCGGACGCGCGCCCTCCGCGCCGCGTCCTCTTCCAGTGGATCGCGGCCTCCGCAGCCTCCATATCCTCCGCCGCGCCCGCCAGAGCCGCGCAGGGTGGTGCCGGCCATGGATATGTGGGTAGGGATGGCAATGGGTACACATTACCCTTTTACCCTGCGGGCAAAAACCCTGTTAAGGTAAGGGTACGAGATAAAAAAATTACCCATGGGTACGTAAATGGTAAACTATCATACCACCGGGTAGAGAGGGAACGGTTATGCGATCATATAACCCATACCAGCGTACCCATGTACCCATATATCGTTTGACAAGTGAGTTTGAACTTCCACGCGCGAATGCATGTACGATCGTAATTCACAGATAATGTATGTTGCGTGACATATATAGGCAGGGATGCTCGCTACACCCTCTGCGGATGGCGGACCACCCGGTGACTGCTCTACTATACCGATAAATTAGTTATCTCTAATATTATATCTAATATATCAAATTACGTGATCACGTCTCGACTCCTTATAGAGCAAAACAACGAATAGATCTCTTACAGATGAGATATGTGTTGTTTTCATGATTATTTTCTGCTCAATTTGACGTGTTTTAAACGTGGGTATTTTTACCTGCGGGTACCCATCTACCCTGTCGGGTGACGGTTACGGGAAAAAGTTAAACCCGTTGGCGGGGTATGGGTAAGGGTGGTGGGTAAGATCGGGATCGACGGGTAAGGGCTTGGGGTGGCTTCACCCTTACCCATACCCTGCGGGTTCCATCCCTATCTATGGGATTGGAGGAGAAAGGAGTGTGGCTGTGCCCGGTGAATCGCTAGCGGAGGAATGCGGCGGCGGGAGAGAGAGTGCGGCGAGGGGTTTCGGATTTGGTACCATATCGATTGAGCCCTCCGTCCTAGCTATATAGCGCCCGAGCCACCGCTTATCCTGGTATCTGTTCTGGACCGAAAAACAGCTCGCCCCCCAAATCGGCCAGAATTTTCCGCGGTGGGGGGGGGGGGGGGGGCTTATGCGGTATCTGCTAGGAATGCTCTAACATCGCAAATAACTAACAAGATCAACCGAGTTTAAAACCACCGTAGGCTTGAGCATGGATAAATGGGCGCTAGATGGATGAGATCAAATATGTATTAGTTATAACGATAGGGCAGATATAAATAAGCTCTAGTTTATCAATATTATGTAGGCATGCATTCCTGATATAGTTGTACGTGCTTGCAGGCCAAATAAGTAATTTAGGGTAATTAAGGTGCTCCTTTCACAAATCACCGGAACAAAGCATTAAGACTCAACTAATACATGTAATGCTCATGTTAAAGTCTTTCCCTTTGATAGCCCAATCATCTCACCTTGTGGTCTCCGGTTCCAAACAATTAATGAGTGCATATAACTTGCAGTTATTTTCCAAAACAATATTATATTAATGAAAACATAAACAGTTCAGATATTAATTATGGCAGTTGGGCCCTAGTGCCAAGCATTACAAGTAGCAAAATTGCAGCAATAACAATCTCTGAACATAACGGATACTAAGCATCAAGCCGTGCGAATTTTACCACATATTACATACTAAATCACATCCAATCCCATCCACCCCATGTGCATTACTCACACATGGATGTGGGTAACATGATGGTTTGATGAAGATGAGTTGATGATGACGACGACAACAATTTCCCCTCTCCGGAGGCCCGGAACAGCCTCCAGATTAGTCCTCCGAGAGACAACCGATGGTCACGATGGCTTTGTATCGCGAAAAATATGATATGAGGTCGGCTTAGAGTTTTTTCGCGACGCGAGAAAAAAAAGGCGAAGGGGAGCGCAAGGCGTTCCTGTGGGCTCCGCGCATCCAGGTGGCACACCCAAGGGCATGGACGGGCCGGGC
Organism: Poa pratensis; assembly: GCA_947311845.1. Classification (NCBI taxonomy): domain Eukaryota; kingdom Viridiplantae; phylum Streptophyta; class Magnoliopsida; order Poales; family Poaceae; genus Poa; species Poa pratensis. The sequence goes on along the minus strand of CAMZMU010000055.1, from coordinate 37,669,745 downwards.
ACACGCAACTTCCCTAGTGGCTCCCTCCATCCCTTCTGGCTTCGTTAGTTTTCCTGAATTTTAGAATTACTGGATTTTCTCTGTTGTGAGAAAGTCAATTTTTGCACAAGAAGCAAACACAACGGTAATTCTGCCAAAAACAACTTCAGTCTGGGCTAGTTGTATCCAAATCATACAAATTAGAAACCACAATCATATCAAAAGTGTTTCAAAAACTAGATATGTTTTGGACGTATCACCAGAAAGCTCGCCTCGCCAGGCATCCAGTGCGCTAGCTGACATCCTTCGGCCAGCCGGCCACCAGAAGACAAGGGAGCAAAACAAATTCCATCCTCTTTACCAACACGCTGATCGAGGATTCTTGTCTTTCTGCATTAGCCTACATTGGTTTCTAGCAGAATCATCTTGTAGTCTGCAAAAAAAGTGCATATGCCACTAGTGGCACATTCTTGTAGTTTTTTCTTTCTTTATTCGAATGGGGAACAAAGCTCCGACTTCTGTACCATAGGGATGCACACAACGTTTTTTGTTGCAAAGTTTCAAGTAGTATGCAGCTCCAGGATCACACAAAGTAAATATGAAAATCAACAAACTGAAACACTAAACAACTATTCTTTTAGCGTGCCACCATTGATGACGTGAAACACACGTTCGTTGGGAGACCCCAAGAGGAAGGTATGATGTAGTCAGCAGCAAGTTTTCCCTCAGAAAGAAACCAAGGTTATCGAACCAGTAGGAGCAGCAACTCTTCAGAAGGTTGTCAACGGCGCCAGAAAAATAGCTGTCGAAGGGAGTCTGGACTGTTGACGTGGAATCTGCACACAACACAATCAAACTACTTTGCCCCAACGAAACAGTGAGGTTGTCAATCTCACTGGCTTGCTGAAAACAAAGGATTAAACGTATGGTGTGGAAAATGAGTATTAAATTGCAGAGAATGAAAAAGGAACAGTTTGCAGTTTGTGGTTGTTTAATCAGTGTAAAAGAATGGACCGGGGTCCACAGTTCACTAGTGGTGTCTCTCCATAAAAGATAACTAACATGTTGGGTGAACAAATTACAGCTGGGCAATTGACGAATAGTGAGCGCATGACAATGCATATACATGACATGTTGACTACTATGATATTTAATTGGGCATTACGACATAATACATAGACCGTTATCCAACAGCATCTATGACTAATAATCCACCGCCGGGTTGTCATCCGAGTCCCCGTTGGTATTAAGTTGCAAGCAACGGATAATTGCATTAAGTAAAGTGCGTAATGTAAACAAACACATATGCCGTGGACATAGCATCGTTAGGTTATCCCTAGTGGCAACAGCACATCCACAACCTTAGAACTTTCTGTCACTGTCCCAGGTTAAACGGAGACATGAACCCACTATCTAGCATAAATACTCTCTCTTGGAGTTACAAGCATCTACTTGGCCAAAGCATCTACGAGTAACGGAAAGCATGCAAGATCTTAAATAACATATAAGATAGATTGATAATCAACTTGACATAATATTCAATATTCATCGGATCCCAGCAAACACAACATGTAGCATTACAATAATATGATCTTGATCATGTAGGGCAGCTCACAAGATCTAAACATGATGGCACAAAGTGGAGAGACAACCATCTAGCTACTGCTATGGACCCGTAGTCCAAGGATGAACTACTCACGCATCACTCCGGAGGCAGGCATGGCGATGTAGAAGCCTCCGGTGACGATTCCCCTCTCCGGCAGGGTGCCGGGAAGAGGTTCTGAACCCTCCCGAGCTAGGGTTGACGACGGCGGCGTCTCTGGATCTTTTCGTGGATATTTGCTCAGGTACTTAGGGTTTTCGCGTCGGGGGGAATAAGTAGGCGAAAGGGCGGCGGCTGCGGACCCCCGAGGGGCCCACACCACCCTAGGGCGCGGCAGAGGGGGGCCCGCGCCCTAGGTGCGTGTGGCCTCCTGGTGGCCCTCCTCTGCTGCTCCTTCGCTCCGTCAGGCGTGTTCTGGAAAAATAGGCACCCCCGTGTAGTTTCGTCCAATTCCGAGAATATTTCCAGACTAGCTTTTCTGGAATACAAAAACAGCAGAAAACAGGAACTGGCACTTCGGCATCTTGTTAATAGGTTAGTCCCAAAAAATGTATAAAAGTGATATAAAGTAGATGCAAAACATGTAGCAATTGGTATAAAACAAGCATGGAACATCAAAAATTATAGATACGTTTGAGACGTATCAGCATCCCCAAGCTTAGTTCCTACTCGTCCTCGAGTAGGTAAACGATAAAAACAAATAATTTTTGAGGTGACATGCTACTATCATAATCTTGATCATATAATATTGCAAGGCACATGTAAATGAATGAAGTGATCCAAGTCAATGGTCTATAATTTGCTACCAAATAGATAATGAGTAAACAATGAATCACACAAGCTAAACGTTTTCATGAATAGTACTTTCGAGACAAGCATCAAACAGTTTTGCATAAGTGTTAACTCATAAAGCAATAGTTTCTAATAAAAGGTATTTAATCAACACAAAGGAAGAATTTAGTTTCAGCATTTGCTTCAACTTTCAACATATTTATCTCATGGATATTGTCAACACAAAGTAGTATAACAAGTCCAATACATTGCATATAACGCATGTTGTAACAAAGTTGACACTAGTGTTTGCTTGTGGAAGACAGAATAGGAAAACTGACTCAACATAAAAGTAAAAGAAAGGCCCTTCGCAGAGGGAAGCAGGGATTAAATCATGTGCTAGAGCTTTTAGGTTTTTGAAAGCATATAGAGATTGCATAAAATATTTGATACTCCTCCCAACCTTGCTAACACAAGCCATGGCTAACCGAATCCTCGGGTGCCTTCCATCAATCACATACCATGGAGGAGTATCTATTTTTGAGAGGTGTTTGTTAATTGTCAACGAATGGTAGCGGGTGAGAACAGTATTCTACCTGTCGAACGGACTTTTAAGAGCGGCTCCCATGAAGGACGTTATTTCTACCAGCAAGGCAGATCATCCCTCTTTCTCTTTGGTTTACACACATTCAGGTATTTCACTGTTTGTCATTGCTTACTGATGAATCAGGGCAAAAGTGTGAAGAGAATTAATTGGTTAAAGTTGTAATTAATTGGGACTGGGCACCCCGTTGCCAGCTCTTTTTGCAAGTTATTGGATAAGCGGATGTATATGCCACTAGTCCAGGTGTAAAAGTCCACTCGACAAATAGAATAAAGAATAACCACACTAATTCCTCATGAGCTAGTAAACATTGACACAAAAAGGGAATAATAACATTTTGAATAATTTAAAGGTAGCACATGAAAAATTTACTTGGAGTGGCAAGGAAATACCACATATAGGTAGTTATGGTGGACACAAATGGCATGGATTTTGGCTCAAGGATTTGGATGCACGAGAAGCATTCCCTCTCAGTACAGAGTTTAGGCTAGCAAGGTTATGTAAGCAAACAAGAATATCAACCCGTACACCAAGTTTTATATGACAAACATATTGCAAACGTTATAAGACTTCATACCGTCTTCCTTGTTAACCAAACCCTGTTATTAGAAAATATCTAGACCTTAGAGTACCACCGATGCAAACCAAATTTTCAACAAGCTTTACGGTAGTTCTTCACTAATAGGCTTAACTCATGTGATGCACAATTTAATCATGATCTACTTGTTAACTCAAAACAATTGACAAGCATCAAGTTATCCATTTTAGTGATCTACAAGATTAAGCAAGTTTTTCCTTATACCAATTACCACATGCAACATTTTCTGAACCAACCAAACACCAATCAATTTATTTCATCAACTCTCCAAACAAATATAAGTGAAGCAAGAGAGTACTTTCTACAAAAGAAAGCTAATAGCTCTGACAAGAGATACATGAAAACAAGAGCTAAAAGCTGAACAGCGCTAGATATGAATACTCAACAAATATAAGTGAAGAATAGGAGTATTCTCATGAAAAAGCGGAGCGTGTCTCTCTCCCAATCAAGAATGCTAGGGTCCAGTCAAGCTTTATTGAAAATAAAATGCAATACTGAAAATAAAAGCACACAGACGCTCCAAGAAAAGCACATATGATGTGAAAGAATTAAAATATAGTTTCACTAGAGATGACCTGATAATTTTGACGATGAAGAAGGGGATGCCTTGGGCATCCCCAAGCTTAGACGCTTGAGTCTTCTTGAAATATGCTGGGGAGATCCATGGGAGCCTCCCCAAGCTTAAGCTCTTCACTCTTCTTGATCCTATTATATCATCCTTCTCTCTTGACCCTTGAAAACTTCCGTCACACCAAACTCAAAGTAGATCTCATTAGAGGGTTAGTGCATAATCAAAAATTCACATGTTCTATAAAGACGCAATATGATTTGTTACTTTAAACATTAGCTACAGCCACTGATGTTATGTGAAGCTCTTCCACCCAAAAAAGAATTTCACTCAACACTAGTAAAAGAGAGAATGCAAAATAAAAAGGCATAATCTGTCTAAAACAGAACAGTCCGCAAAGACGAATTTTTTCGAGGCACTTACGACGCTCAGATCGAAAACTCTGAACTAATGAAAGTTTCAGACATTCATAAAGATTACGCACAAAAATTTCAGATTTAATTAACAATCTGGTGATTTTAGGAATTTCGTACAGTGAACAGCAAAAATCTGTTTCTGCGCAGCAATCAAAATTAAGCATCATCTTAACATTAGAGGCTACTCTTGGCACAACAATGCGAGAAAATAAAGATACAAAGGAGTTGCTACAGAAGTAAACAACTCCTTGACTCAATAAAAGAAAAATTGCAGAAAAATAAAATGGGTTGCCTCCCATAAGCGCTTTTCTTTAACGCCTTTTAGCTAGGCACAAAGCATGCATCAAGTATTACCAAAGACATTGAAATCTCCAACCTTTCGGTGGGATCGTCCTTCTTAATTGGAAAGAAGAACCTTCGATTAATAGGGGTATTGAATTTCATAAACCCATACTTTGCATTAATAAATACTCCATTGTTCTTTAAAAAGGGTCTTCCAAGGACAATATTACCAGGAGATTTTGCAAGAATCATAAAATTAACAGGGACAGTCTTATTCTGAATAGTAACCTTAACATCGTTAATAATCCCTATACTTTTTATGATTGTTCCATCCGCATGAAAATGAAAAACAGGGTAACTAACCATATTATCATATTTTAATAAATCATAAACCATTTTTGGCATGATGGACATTGTAGAACCAAGATCACAGTAGGCACGGAACTTTTCATTACCAATATTAATCTCAATGAATGGTTCCCAATCATTTTTTAACTCAACTAAAGGTTGTTCTTTAAGATTATGGCTCAGAGTTAAATCATCAATTGACTTTTCTATTTTATCTAGCTTAGAGAATATCCCAGTTTCATCCACCAGTGGAAAAATTGCCAAACCACTCAAAATATTATGAGCTTTCATTGAATCAATCTCAGAAAAGGTTTCCCCTACCATGGTATCTAGAGCAAGTTGATAGACAGAAAATAAACCATGGTAGAAATTTTTATAAGAACTCTCAAGTCCATCTTAGGTTGCACCTTCTTGTGCAATTCCAAAATTCTCGCCCAGGCATTCCTAAAGGATTCCCCACCTTCCTGCCTAAAAGTAATAATTTCTCCCACAGGTGGCACTACGGAAAAAGGAGCAGAGCTAGACATGATGACTAACAGAAAACAAAACTGAAAATAAACTAAATGCAAGTAACTAATTTTTTTGTGTTTTTGATAATTGAAAGCAAACAAGATAAAATAAAATAAACTAAGCAAGACAAAAACAAAGTAAAGAGATTGGAAGCGTGAAACTCCCCTTGCAGAAGACTGCTGTCTCCCCGGCAACGGCGCCAGAAAAATAGCTGGCGCCTGTTGACGGGAGAGTATTTGAGGATGATGATGAGTACTTCCCCGGCAACGGCGCCAGAAAAATAGCTTGATGACGTGAAACACACGTTCGTTGGGAGACCCCAAGAGGAAGGTATGATGTAGTCAGCAGCAAGTTTTCCCTCAGAAAGAAACCAAGGTTATCGAACCAGTAGGAGCAGCAACTCTTCAGAAGGTTGTCAACGGCGCCAGAAAAATAGCTGTCGAAGGGAGTCTGGACTGTTGACGTGGAATCTGCACACAACACAATCAAACTACTTTGCCCCAACGAAACAGTGAGGTTGTCAATCTCACTGGCTTGCTGAAAACAAAGGATTAAACGTATGGTGTGGAAAATGAGTATTAAATTGCAGAGAATGAAAAAGGAACAGTTTGCAGTTTGTGGTTGTTTAATCAGTGTAAAAGAATGGACCGGGGTCCACAGTTCACTAGTGGTGTCTCTCCATAAAAGATAACTAACATGTTGGGTGAACAAATTACAGCTGGGCAATTGACGAATAGTGAGCGCATGACAATGCATATACATGACATGTTGACTACTATGATATTTAATTGGGCATTACGACATAATACATAGACCGTTATCCAACAGCATCTATGACTAATAATCCACCGCCGGGTTGTCATCCGAGTCCCCCGTTGGTATTAAGTTGCAAGCAACGGATAATTGCATTAAGTAAAGTGCGTAATGTAAACAAACACATATGCCCGTGGACATAGCATCGTTAGGTTATCCCTAGTGGCAACAGCACATCCACAACCTTAGAACTTTTGTCACTGTCCCAGGTTAAACGGAGACATGAACCCACTATCTAGCATAAATACTCTCTCTTGGAGTTACAAGCATCTACTTGGCCAAAGCATCTACGAGTAACGGAAAGCATGCAAGATCTTAAATAACATATAAGATAGATTGATAATCAACTTGACATAATATTCAATATTCATCGGATCCCAGCAAACACAACATGTAGCATTACAATAATATGATCTTGATCATGTAGGGCAGCTCACAAGATCTAAACATGATGGCACAAAGTGGAGAGACAACCATCTAGCTACTGCTATGGACCCGTAGTCCAAGGATGAACTACTCACGCATCACTCCGGAGGCAGGCATGCGATGTAGAAGCCTCCGGTGACGATTCCCCTCTCCGGCAGGGTGCCGGGAAGAGGTTCTGAACCCTGCCGAGCTAGGGTTGACGACGGCGGCGTCTCTAGATCTTTTCGTGGATATTTGCTCAGGTACTTAGGGTTTTCGCGTCGGGGGAAATAAGTAGGCGAAAGGGCGGCGGCTGCGGACCCCCGAGGGGCCCACACCACCCTAGGGCGCGGCAGAAGGGGGCCCACGCCCTAGGTGCGTGTGGCCTCCTGGTGGCCCTCCTCTGCTGCTCCTTCGCTCAGTCAGCGTGTTCTAGAAAAATAGGCACCCCCGTGTAGTTTCGTCCAATTCCGCAAATATTTCTAGACTAGCTTTTCTGGAATACAAAAACAGCAGAAAACAGGAACTGGCACTTCGGCATCTTGTTAATAGGTTAGTCCCAAAAAATGTATAAAAGTGATATAAAGTAGATGCAAAACAAGTAGCAATTGGTACAAAACAAGCATGGAACATCAAAAATTATAGATACGTTTGAGACGTATCAACCATCCAGGCCGGCTGATGATAGCCCGAATAACCACCGTCAGTCAAGTGCATCCAGAGTCCATATGACCCGTAGAAGGATGAACCACGAGGGGATCCAATATATAGCCCTGCTGGTAACCTGCAGAAAATGAGAAACTTCCACCTTGTTAAAAACAATATCATTGCGGCAATTACAAATTGCTCAAAGAAAAGCAAAAACAACTATACGTATTCATGCTTTCATTTTTTATAAACTCCATTAAGCCATCTACCAAACATATTGACAATGCATGTTGCAGGAGAAATATTAAATGTGAAATGTATCAATCTCCAAATGTTATGAACAAATGGACAAAATATAAAAAGTGCTCAACGGACTCATCTGCATCCTAGAAAATACACTTTTTTTGCATCCTATCCAGCTCTGCCTAGTAAGATTATTCTTAGTTATAAGCCTCGTCTATTAAGAAACCATAAAAACCCTTGATTTTAGTGATATCTTAAGCCTTCACAAGTACCTACGCAAAAATCTTGTGTGGACATTTTCACTAGATCAGCATACAATTGTTGGAGATATGCCCTAGAGACAATAATAATTTAGTTATTATTTATCTCCAAGTTTATTATTAATGTTTATATCTTTATGCTATAACTGTATTGGGCACTTGAATAGCAAATACAACGTGTTCAAGAGGAAAACCTCCAATACAAGTGTAGAGATACGAACAAGTAAAAGCGTTCCTGGTCTTGTCTCTAAGACTAGCCTATCTTGTTACATGATGATCATGTTTTCCTGATCATGGACTTTGTATAAGTCATGTAAATATAGGAGTTTGTTATCTAAATGATAATAGTACTAAACCGACCCACTGTATGATCTTGCTATGAGACTAATCGTCAACGATGAAGATAGCAATTGATCATATGTTTAGTTTTCATTAGTTGTATTCTATGCCCTGAGAATATCTGGTGACCGCTTATTCGACACTCATGATTTGATTGTCACCTAACGTCTTGCCGTAACTAGGGACCATAACGGTGGCTTTTGGTGTGGACTAGAATAATGTATTGGAACAGAAATCATTCAAGAATGGCGCTTACTCCTCCAGACGATGGAGGGATACATCCTCTAGTCCATCTCAGTATTATTATTGTCACCCAATCGTCTGGCCAGACACAGCGTGATTAATCATGGGACAATGAAAATACGGAATGAGAAAAGAGAATGATATTGGCACGAGAATTATATGTGTTATGATTAAAGGGTTTAATCACACTAGAGCACATTGTCTCAAATCTCGAGATATCATTGTTATCGTGTACGTAAGGGAATTAGCGTATTGAGTAACACACGGGTTCTGTCGTTCACTCGTGAACACACGGGAGCCAGTACGGCCCTCTAGGTCCCAATGCTGGTTATTGTCTAGTAAGCTCTTGGACATGTCTTTGTGTTTACCGAACCTTTCGGGTCACACACTTAAGCTGTGGGTCAACCTTTTATTGAGAGAAAAAATTGTAGTTTAGTGGTTATGAGAAGTTGTCGGAGTCCCTCCGATGTCACAGAAACAACTCCGGAGTAATTCGGAGGTGTTCCGGTGAAGTTATCATGAGAGGGAAATAATGCCGGATTAGTGCAGAATCACCCTGGGAATGGTGCGGGAGGGAATGGGGATTTCGGTGCGGGTTATGCTATGGTTTTTATTGGTTTGGGCTGAAATGGATCTAATAGGAATTTGAACCGGAGCGGTGCGGGCTTGTCCTAGAACCGGACTGGGGCGGTGCGGCGTGGGATCGAAAAAAATACAGAATGGGCTGAACCCGTGGGTTGAACCCGCTGAAGGCGTTCGGGGGCACGACTCACACCACGACCCCGAATTCCCCTCTTACCTCTCCTCCCCCATGGCGGCCATGGCAGCCGGACGTCTATGGTCCCCAGCACACCTACCACCACCTCCTTGGAGCACCGCCCAGTGACGCCCGTCCGCACTCGGTGTCTCGGTCCCCGACGCCCACCCCTAGCTTTCTTGCATGGTTGCACAGCCGCCGTCGACCACCGCTGCCCAGGATCTGCGGAGGATTTGGCGAAGGCCGACACGGCGGCGGCGGCGAACACCACGGCGCGGTGTCCGTCCATGGCAGACTCCACCGCCAGCTTGGCCGTCGACCTTGGCCGCCCTGGCCACCACGAGGCCGTGGCGGGGGGCGGCCGCCTGCTGCTGCACACGCCGGTCAACCGCCATGGCCGTGGAGAGGGACGCCATCATGGTTAGTGACGCCATCGGAGCAGTTCACCTGCCCAGCTCGACATGCTCCACGGCCGCGGACGGGTCTACACGTTGTCCGCAGCAGCAGCTCGTTCTCGTCGCCGTGGACGATAGGAACTACTCCTCCGAGGAGAGCTGTGGCTCCGGCGACCCCGAACGGGTCACGGGCAGCGCCATTGATGGGTTCCACCGAAGCCTCCGCCACGCTGAACCAGCGACATGCGCCGCCGCCGCCGGAGACCCGCCAGGACACACAGAGGGCGTCGTGCCCACGGATGTCGTTGCCGGTCCACCTCCCCGTCGAAGTGGGCGACGACTTCGCTGCTGGTGGCGCCGTCTTGCACTTTCTCAAGGGTCTCCGCGACTCGCCCGACGGAGAACCGCGTGACCGGCGGCGCTGCTGCTGCTCGCGTCGGAGTACTAGTTGGTTGACCGTGCGGGTTGTACAGTGGCATGTGAAACGGTTTCAACCCGCAAATAGAGGATCGATTGGTGCGGTTTGGGGGCACAGATGATTGCGGGGTGGAGCGGGTTGGTTACCAGCGATTAGTTAGTGGATTGGTTTGGTGTGGGCGTGAGGTAATTTTATTGTGGACTGGCGTGGGTTTGGTGCGGTTCTCTCCCCATTCCCAGCCTGAGTGTAGAATTTCCCGACAGAGAAATATGGCGAACATGAGATGTTCCGGGATGCCGGGAAGTGTTTCCGACATCAGTGGATAGAGTCGATGATTTTATCCAAAGAGTATATATGGTTCCGGGCAAGTTTCGGAGGTTTGCCAATAAGGGGGGGGGGGGAGGGGAGTGCCGGAGGAGGAAGGGGGAGCCCTAGGGGCCGAACCACACCTAGTGTGGGTCGGCCGGCTGGGCCCCACCCTCCTGGCCGGCACACCACCACCTCTCCCTCTCTTTCCTTGTTTGATTTGGAGATTTAAAAGAGTCCGAATTGGAAAAGGAAAGAATAAAGGAAAAAAGGCAAAAAGATAAAAGGGAAGGGAGGGAGTCCTTGTTGGATAAGGACTCCCCTCCCCAACCCGACTTGGGAGAGGGGCCGGCTCCCCTAGGGCCGGCGCACCAAGGGGAGGGCTTTGCCCCTTCCCCAAGCACCTCCTCCCCTTACTCCCCTTTATATACTCCAACCCCTCCCACAAGGAGGACATCCAAGTTTTGTGCAAGTTCCTCTTTCCTGAGATATTGTGCAATTATACGATGCTCTAATTAGACGGCACTCTAATTGGACATTGATCTAATCTCTCTCTAGTAGATCCATGTGTTGAGAATTAGACGTCTCTAATCCTCTCATATAGATCTAATCAAGTTGATTAGATCTACCACCTAAACTACGCCGAAAGGCAATCTCTCTTCGGCGGTGCTAGTAGCTCTAGGCGGCGAACGTGCTGTCAGGTTGGCATGGTATACGTGTGGATACTGCTAGAGCAGGGCTGCGCAAGTAGTCCCTCGACGACAGGCCGGCAACAATCTCACCTCCCGGCGTGGACGTGAGATTCTTCATCAAGCTTCACCAACATTTACTTCGACAAACACAAGATCTTCCACAACGGTGTTTGTAAGTATTCTAGATCTAGCATTATGGGGTGCAGCATATCTTCATAGAATAGATCTTGGCGGCAAGGTTACGGAAAATTTTAAAAAATTTACCAGCAGCCAATAACAATGATTTAACCGAGAACAATCCCGTAACTCATAACTTCCACTTAAACGAGTCCGGCGCTTCCGATGGAGAAAAATTCATCAACCACTCCACAAGGTGCATCCAAGCAACTAATTTATCTCCAATGATAGCCCTCCTAAACATAAGGTTGGGAGGTGAAACCGATAACACATGTGCAACCAACACGTTCTTATGGCGTACAATATTGGATAAGGTTGGATACTCCATCGATAAAGTATTTTCTCCCAACCAAGAGTCTTCCCAAAACGTTGCTTGTTGGCTATCGCTAACAACAAAGGATCCACGAGTAAAAAACTTCATTTCTGACCGCCATGATTCCCCTCCAAAAAGGTGAGTCGGTGGGCTTTGGTTCAACTTGCGATAAAAGACCTCCCACGTAGATATTTGTTATACAACAATTCGTGCCAAACACCTTCTTCGTTTAGAAGTTTATATGACCATTTCGCAAATAAATATTTGTTCTTTATATCTAAGACCTCATTTCCCAACTCCTCCCCTGGTCATTCGGACGACAAAGAAAGTTCCACTTTGTGACGCGATACTTTTTCTTTGCAATGGTGCAAACATGTTCATCAAGTCAAAGTTCACAACCTCCCAAATTTTCTTATAAAACTGCACAGGAAACCTGTATGGTTCTGGAGTTTTATGATGCTCCATCTGGGAGAGTGCTTCAAAATCTTCCTTCTCCGTAAAATTTGAGGTCAAGATTTTGTTTTCAGCTAGGGAAATTCGAGGCACATCAACATTGTATTCTTCGACCATAGAGAAATAACTAGGTACTGGCACACCAAATAATTTCTTATAATACTCAGTAATGAAAACTTTTAAATTGGTCTCTCCTATGATTGTTACCTCGTCTTGCTCGAGCTGAAAAATCATTTTCTTTCCATGCTTCCCATTTGCAATCAAATGGATATATTTGGTGTTACTTCCTCCCTCTTTGATATGCTTAACCTTAACCCGTTGCACGCACCTAGATTCTTCGTCGCGCCTTAACTTAGCAAGACACTCAGCATCCTCCCTCTTATCAGCCCGCTCAGCTACACTTAGAGAAGTTGTTTCCGTTTTAATATCTAACTCACTAATAAGGAGATTCAGTTTTTCTTTTTAACGGTGATACCCCCACTCATATTCTTATCCCATCCCCTAAAAATTTGCCGAAGATGGCGGGTCTTATTCTGCCATCGTTCACCCGGAGAGGATCAAATATTAATTGATTTACACTCGTTTTTTACCATCTAATAAACCTCCTGCCGCAATCAGGACAAATCAAACAATAAATGACATTTATTACCCCGGGGAGCATGTTCACCCGAGTCAATAATCATGGGTGTATGATCCGACCCCGTGCGAGTCAGAGCATGAACCGTGACTAGCGGAAATTTTTGCTCCCACTGAACAATAGCAAGAATTCGAACTAATTTTCCAAACATTGGAATCTCACGCGGTCACGCCTACTAGTCCAAGTATATTGACGTCCCGAGATATTTAATTAATTTAAATCAAGATTCTCAATAATTGCATTCAAAATAAAAGGCCAGTGTTCTTGTAGTGCTTTTTTTTTCAATCAGCGTGTGTCACTCGTGTAAGGGAAAAAAGCGTAGCGAGATTTCTTTAAGTATCAGATACAGATGGAACGATGGAGCCATGGCTGCATGCCCCTGTCAATTGCCATTCCACCACGGCCACTGGACGCCTGGTTTTGCCGGGCAACACCAACTTGATTGGTAAGTGGAAACCAGCCACCGCATAGCTCAGTACCGGAACTGAACTTTTGTCTTGCAAAGTGATCAGGCCGGACCCAGGAAGCTTCCCCGCATCGACCACATCACAAATCAACTAACTCCCATTGATCTCCGGACGGCTGAAAACAACCCACTCCTAGGCCTTTCCTATACTTGATTGCCTAGCCCTATCTCTCTCTCCCCCAGATAACCGATCTTGGTAATGGTAACCCCGCCATCTGCCCCTCCCATTCGATCCTCAGGTTTTGTCTCTTGGCGTTCGTTCAGCTGCAGCGTGAGTGCGATCCAGGAGGCGCTGCGATGGTGAAGGACAGCGCGTACTACGACACCTTGGAGGTCAGCACTGACGCCTCCGCGGCCGAGATCAAGAAGGCCTATTACCTCAAGGTGCGCAATCCTTCGCCGATCAAATGATGATGGTCTCTGTGTTCATGGGTCTTGATTTGACTGTTCTGCCGACGTTTGGGTTTCTATAGGCCAAGTTGGTTCACCCAGACAAGAATCCTAGGAACCCTGATGCCGCGCGGAAGTTTCAGGTAGATTTCTCGGTCCTGTTCTGTAATATATATTGCGTCATTGTGCTCCGGCCCCTCCGCCTTCCGTTCCTTGATTCAGGACTGGAGATATAAAAATGTGTCATCGACTTGTGGCTGTAGAATCAATTTTAGAACGAATGAGATGTTCATTCTGGTAGTCCGGTTACATTTTCTATTCCTGACATTGTTTTGTTTCATAACAAAAATAATTAATGTTCCACGCATTCTAGTTAGGCAGGCTGTAAGGATGCTTTAAACTATGTTGTTTCATTCTTGCAACAGTGCCAGCAAAGAGCCGTTTGCTGTGAAAAAAATGCATTCCAGCTATGTGAAAACAAAGTTCTGAAAAATGATTTCATTACAGGAAGACATGTCTCACTGCTGCAGCCATTATCTTGATAGACTTTGCAGAGTTACTAGCTCACAATAAATACTGATTTAAACTGGTTACTTTTGCAAGGAATTAGGTGAGGCCTATCAAGTGCTAAGTGATCCTGTAAAAAAGGATTCCTATGATAAGCATGGAAAGGAAGGTCTTCCCCAGTAAGTCATGAATTTTTAATAATATCTGTATTGAAATATCTAGCTCCGACACCTCTTTGGTACAACACAGAACAGACTAAGTTCTTAGGAAATATACAATTGCTACAAAAAGCGCGCGCGAGGCTTTAACTTGCATTTAAATTGTGCATTTTCTTATCCAGCCTGAGACTTTTAGCTGAAGATGCCACTGAATATCTTACAATTACATTTCAGCGATAATATGCTTGATCCAACTGCTGTATTTGGAATGCTTTTTGGGAGCGACTATTTTGAAGACTATGTTGGCCAGCTTGCACTGGCATCCGTAGCTTCTGTAGAGATCGAGGAAGATTCAGATAGTCCAGAAGCAAGGGCAAGGATTCAAGAGAAAATAAAGGTATATTTTTCCAGATAACTTCCTCCTTTTATTGTCAGGTGTATAAAATTTTGGTCAAAGTCAAACAATGTAAAATTTGACCAAGTTTATAGAAAAACTATCAACATATCTAATGATATTGATTTGGTCCTGTAGATTAAAAAATCAACATCTACAATACGAAATGGATATAATATAGTATTTCATGATGTATCTAATGACATTGATTTGGTCTGGAAGACGTTGATGGTTTTTCTATAAACTTTATGAAACTTTACATTTTGTTTGACTTTAGACAAGTTTATACGCTTAATAAAAAGGAACAGAGGTAGTAGTTAGTTATTTGCAGCAAGCCCACTATATATCTGATTTGAGGTGCCAGCCTGATGCAGTCTGCACTTCGGAGTCGGCAGTTGATGCTCCATACTTGCACCTTAATAACTTCTCTGGATTGCAGGAGTTACAAACCGAAAGAGAGCAAAAACTTCTTCTGAGCCTTAAGGATCGAATTCAACCATACGTTGATGGAAAGCATAAGGAATTCGGTGATTGGGCAGGTGCAGAAGCTCAACGCTTGTCTGAAGCTGGTATTTCTCCCCGTCATCATCCTCATTTTCGTAGAAACGTAGCAAGATCATTTGATTTGTTTTACTGCATACATGCTCATTTTGTTGTCTTGTTTGCACGATTATATCATGATTCAGTAAGAAGGCTCCCTTCCATTAGTTTCTGAACATGATATGCATTCTACGAGAGCTTTTCATGTGGTTCATTCATGTAAAATCATATTTCAGCTTTCGGTGAGGCTATGCTTCACACGATTGGCTACATTTATGTTCGACAAGCAGCAAGAGAACTTGGAAAAAATAGAATGTATATGGGTGTGCCATTCATAGCGGAGTGGGTAAGAGACAAGGGCCACCACGTAAAGTCGCAGGTTAATGCAGCTGCAGGTATATCATAGTACTCCGTATGTCTTTTTCCCTGGTTATTTCCTTGTTTTCGTTAAAAAATGATTTAATCCTATGATAAGTCTGATTATAGGTGCAATTTCTCTGATACAATTACAAGAAGGGATGAAAAAGACTGAGGATGGTGACGACAAGGAAGAGCAGACACTGAAGAGTATTGAGGAGAAAAAGGATGCCATGCTCAATTCTTTATGGAAAATTAACGTTGTTGATATTGAGTCAACGCTATGGCGAGTCTGTCGAGCAGTAAGCACCTTTCACCTTTGATTGTCCTTGATGTATGTAGTACCATGCATATATGCTTATAATTGTATATGGATATTCAAGTATAGACAATACATAATCTTGGAACCCATTTCACAATATTGTGATTTATTTCTTTGTATAGTTTTTGAGAGAGAACGATGTCTCCAAAGATGTCCTGACGCTGAGAGCAAAAGGTTTGAAGAAGTTGGGGACAATATTCCAAGTAAGTTACTTTAACCTTGTTACTTCTCCAGAAAATGTGTGAGGGCGAAAGTGAACTTCAAATTGCATTGGACTTTTTTCTTCTCTCTGCTATGCATAACGCTTTCTTAAACAAACAAAAATTGATGTGCATGACTCTTGTATTGCATTCTGATTCAAGTTCGCAATGCATTTGGTAACTCTCGTTATAAAATGCTGAATGTTGAAGATAGTGTTCAGTACTTAGCTTAGTACCCAGGACATTCATCCTTATTAACTTGTCTGCATTGTTTGAAGTTGTGTGTTCTTTGAAGAAATATTAACTTTATTTTTTTGGTAACTTAATATAGAATTTCGCGTAGTGAGGTTTATTCTCAGGTGATTGCGGCTAGAATATGTATTCTTATTCGTTCCTAGGACTACATTTAGGGACTCTTTCATTTGGAGGAGTTTCAAAAGAACTTTGAGCAAAATATCGGCGATCACACATTTTTTACATCAGTTCCAGGCACCCTTAAGGATTTCTTTGCACTCTATTTCATATGACATTTTGGAAACACTCAAACCGCTTGGAAACAATCATTTGGCTTTCCTTTGATGCGATAAAAAGCCAAGATCGTGCAATTACATCCACTCAAAGCTCTTGGATTCGAATGAGCATGACATTGGAATTCTGCATTTTTTTCCATTCCTTTGTTCTTTAATCCTGCAAATCAAAGAGACTTTCAAGTATGTTTTGAAAAGCCAAATTGTACGTTAGCTTTTTTTAAAGTAAATCGACAACTTACAGAGAGCTATACAATGGCTAATATTGTCCAATCTCCCATGCTTGCAGCAAGATGATTTTTGCGAATAAAAGAATTAGCCTAGAATGAATTAAAATTGTACATGGGGAAATACTACAGACATTGCAAAGATTGTTTGTGCAACATCATACACATTTTTTGTTATGTTACTATATTAGCCCTTGATATTGTAATCTCTTTTGTGCTGAACAAAGGTAAATATATTTTAAATGATTTGTAGCTCATGTACATAAGAATACAATTCATAATTTGTAGCTGCTTTGAAAAGAAGAAGAAAATGGACGCACGGATGTGAGGTTGACAACTCGAGATGCAAAATCTAGAATTAGCAATGATTAGGATCCGGCCTTTAACATGTTAAATGATTTATTGGCATAACTCTTAACATCTAGAAATTGTAGTCCCTGATTTTGTTGTGTCTGAGCATCTCCTACCGGACTGAGCCAATTTCAACCCCTATATGGACATGTTCGTGGACAAGGCCCGGTTAACCCTCATTTGTCCTCTTCCACAACCACAATCGTCATTTTTTATTCTTCAAAATCATGTAAACACATGTACGTAGAGTTTAATACAAAGTTATCAGAAAATTATCACAAAGTCATCACAAATTCGGGAATGAATCAAAATCACCCCTTTTGTTATAGCCATGTCTGTTTTTCACCGGGTTGCCCTTCACTTCCGGAGCGGCTACCCCTTTTAGTATGGACCAACAATGGGGCAATTTAAATGGCATTCTCACAAGTTGATTATCAATCAATATACGTGATAATAAGTGAAGAAACAAAAAAATGAAGCAAACAAGACTTATAATTTGCACTTGGGCATAGCACTCAGACAAACTAGTTCACAGAGTCGATGCATGCCCATCAATGGCGGAGAGATTACTCGGTGTGCGTGATGATAGGTGTATGTGGATGTTCATTATAAATTTGATAGACTATTTCCCAAAAATCTTAGGCGAATCTCTGCTTGTAGCCAAACCAAGCCTTACACAACAACACATCCTGATGGGCGGAGTAGAAATTCCATCTCGATTGCTTTGGGTCATGCATTGAACTAACAAGCATCACAATTAAAGTTCCGTCTTAAAAATTAGATGCTACAACGGTAAAAGAGACACAGAGGGACAAACCAGCGGATGATCGGGCCGGCTCCCGCGCCGGTGTTGTCCGACCCGCGGCTGCATTCGACCTAGGAAGCCCGTGGCGCAGATCTCTTGTCCTCCAGCGAGCGGCGCAAATCTCTTGTACTCCAAGCGAGCTACTCTTCGTCCGACGCTGGGCTAAAATTCTTCTCCACCACAAGTGCATCTAGTAGAGGTCGGTTTTGGATTGAGATCCGCTGCTGAAGCTGGCCATGGTCGAGCGGAGGGGGGAGAGAGGATGGAGAGGAAGTGGATCTGTTGAGAGTAAGTTAGGATTTGGTCCGGGGTGGGGATGGAGTGGGGTATATGTGGGGTCGGACCGGGCCATTCTAGGTCGAGTCCGACATGGCGGGCGTGTCCCAGACCATTTTCGCCCCACATATGGGATATGGGATGTGTATGAGGGTGGGTATGGGGTCCGGTTAAGTAGATTTTTTCTGTCCAAATGGTGTTTGGGATTGTCCGTTGGAAGTGGGGTTCAATTGGATATGCTCTGACACCATCTCACACCTTATGTCTTAGCTAGTCACTAATGCCATATCTGAGGGATTTCAAACCCATTCCCTCCATGTAAAACCCGGTTGAAAAATTATGATGTGTAATCTGAGTTCCTTTCTCATTTTCCATGTTTAACCAGGGTGCAAAATCATACTACCAGCGGGAGAACAGCTTGCGCGTTGAATCTCGCACAGCGGAAGAGACGCCGCCTCTCTGATCACATCTTGTGCCACCGCTACAGCTCAATCGAGGCTCTTCGCCCCGAAAGCACCGTACATCTAGAAGAGTTTCACGGCTTAACCATTTCGGGTTATCCGTACAAACGCGAAGAGCGTCAGATATCGTGTTGTATTTGTTGTCCTAAAAATGTCAATGTCTGCCGATGTCAATAATATTTCAGGCACCGTACTCTGCTGATCCGATGAGTAATGCTTCCTTCTTTTTTAATATAACATGTTTTAGCATTTGTCCATATGCATATGTACATAAATGTATGTAGACATGTTTAAGTGTATCTCACTTTAGTATGTATCTAGACAATATGTATAACACCTAAAACATGTTATATTAAAAACGGAAGGAGTAACAGCGAGTTGATATGGTTACGATATGAGTCGATGGAGGCTCAAACTGTGAAACATAATGTACAACAACCAACATCGGATTCGGACATATCTCTTGGGATGCGTTCTTCACGAGGGCTTCTCACGTCGGGGCAAAACGTGGCACACCCGGACATTACGTGCCCTCCTCTCGTCGAGTAGCCTCTGCATACGTGGCCGCATGCGTGCACACGTGTCCCTTCTCCTTGTGCCGCCCTACCTCCTGCTCGTCGTACATATACCTGCTGTCGCTAACGATGGTTCCAACTCCATTTCCATCCCTGCGAGAAGAACTCGAATCGCAAGCAACAGCCACAGCCACAGGCTCGTCGAGAGAGCAAGTAATGGCGGAGTCCTACAGTGGAGAGTACGGGTACCCGTACCCGCGCGTCGACCAATACGGCAACCCAGTGGGGCCGGTCGACCAGTACGGCAACCCCATCCCAAGGGAACCGGCAGAGCAACCGGCGTACAGCTCGGGGACTACCGCTCCGTCATACGGCGCCAGCGATGTCACCGCAGTAGCACCGGCCGGTTATGGCACTGGTGTCGCCGCGGGCTACAGCCTCGGGGGCGCGGCGTACCCGCACGAGGGCCCGCCGGGCGATGTCGTTTCCCCGGACGGCGGCACGGCGTACACGCACCAGGGCGCGGTAAGCGGCGGCCTCACCCTGGCGAGACCACGGCGTACGGTTATGCCGGCATTGCCGGCAGAGGCATAACCACGGGCGACCAGATCCAGCCAATCAGGGAGGAGCACACGACACTGGGTGAGACTTTGCAGCGCTCCGGCAGCTCTAGCTCCTCCAGCTCGGTATTCACCTTTTTCTTCCCTCCGTTTGGATGCATGCTTGATGTGGTCGGTCGTCGTAGTACCTCACTGACTGATGGCTCACGATGACGGACAGTCGGAGGATGATGGGCAAGGCGGGCGTCAGAGGAAGAAGAAGAGGATCAAGGAGAAGATAAAGGAGAAGCTCCCGGGCAGCCACAAGAACGAGGAGCACAGGGCCGAGCAAGCGGCTGGGACGGGGACGCACGAGAAGAAGGGCATCATGGAGAAGATCAAGGAGAAGCTCCCTGGCCACCACTGAGCAACGTATTTCGCCTCTTTGCCATGTACGGCGACGCTGCATGATCGCTTGCCATAGCTACTAGGCAGTTAAGCCTGTATGACGAGTTCGCTAGCCGATCATAGTATATCTGCACTTGACCGTGTGCATGATGTGATGTCGTGTAGAATTATTAGAAGTTCGAAGTAGTAGTAATAGATTAGATCTGTTTACTGTCGCAGTCGTTTTTTTTAAGCAGTCGTTTGGTCGTTGATTTAGTTTCTCAGTAGATGTAGTCACTCGTGTGCAGGTTGTCCTGTTTATAAGTGCCATCCTGTTCGTGCCATCCGAGCTTATCTACATTGTTCTTCGTATTTTCGCACTCGATTCCGTGTCTTCTCGTTTCGTGGAAGCGGTGTGCTGTATGGGTTCTATGGGCCGCGTCGTGGTCAACTGGGTGGCGAAGCAACGAAGCGCATAAGGCCCAATACATGTACCCAACTGCGGAAAGGCCTTTTGGTGACAGAACAAGCTCTTAAAAAAAAATGAAAACCACATTATCGAATCTCAAAAAAAGCTGAAAAAATATATTCCATCGTACACCCCAAGCAACAGTGATCTATTCATTAAAATAAATAAAAAATTCATATTTATAAATTTCAAAAATCTAAAGAAAATCCACGCGCTACCAATGTTTTATCCCACGCGCTTCACTAAAAAGACAAATGAGTGAATCTAAGTTTACAAACTTTTAAAACTTTAAAATATGTAATATTTTGTCAACTTTTATGTGACCTATAATATATATAAAAAAATTCTCGTAGGATACTCCATTGACTAGGCCCAAATATTGTGTTCAGATTTTTAAAATCTTTAAATATAGGTTTTGAATTTATGACAATAAAGAGATCAGTTGAACTCGTGAGTCAAAAAAGACATTTCCCTATATAGGCATAAGTTTTACCAAAATATATTATTATCCGTGATATAGAAAATAAAATATGGGGAAAAGACGAAATTTTATATTAGTGAGAAATTTGTCTTTTCATGTATTTTTTTGACAAAGCTAGAGATCATATAAATATGTATCAGTATACTCAAAACCATAACTTTTTAAGCGTCTGCATATATTTTTAATTTCATCAAAATACTAGTCTCCATGGAGACCGGACTCCGAAACGACACTTGATGTGGTAGATGTAACATTGCTCCACCTACACCTACAGATCCCTACCGTCCTGATGCTAAGAGCATCTCTAGTAGATGCCAGAGAACTTAATATAGAAAACGAGTTTTCAGTTCCCCAAAAACATTATGTCCTCACATGAGGGAGATTGGGCATGGAGGTGCTTCCATGGAGGTACTCGAAGAGGCCATGATTTCGCATGAATCGGTCGGAATCGAATTGACGCCAGAGTCAACTCTTCTCATAGTGGAATCGAGCTCTGGAGTCGTCGGCGTTCGTTTCCCGTTCACCCCAAAAACCGACTCCAAACCTGGTTGTCTTGTGTATATAGGTGATAATATATAGGAAACTGGAAAATATTTTTTAGTTTATCCCATTTACGGGATCTTTTTTTTTTCGAAATGGGATATCCTAGCCTGTGCATCCAAGAGATGCATATGGCTTTTATTTCATTTATTCAACTGGCAAAAGCTACACGGGATCTATTTGGTGTCTTTTTCGGCCAAATTGCGTATCTGCTAAAGATGCTCTAACATCGAGTAATAAAAAGATGGGCACCTCGAGTCAGCTCACGCCGGGTTATTTGTCCGTATGTCCTCAGTCGCCGACTGGATGGGCAGCCACGCAGGGCCGTCCAGTACGTACCACTGATGAGGGTCAGAAGAATTACAACAAATCATCACCTTCAGCAGTAGCTGGTATCGGCTGATTTCTCTGCCGCGAAGTTTCCATGTCAGTCCGTGCTTGCACATGTGTGGAGGACGAGGAAATGATCCAAGCGCCACGGGCCGCACGTACATCGATCGCCGATGCTGTTCGGGGTTTCAACCCGGAACAGCGACCAGACCGATCAGAATCGACGCGATTACGCCCTGCCAGTGCAGCCTCTGTTCACGGCACGTCGCGCCAACGCCGTACCGGTACCGGCGGCAGAACAGCCGTTTGCCGGCGGAGCAGCCGAGAAACACGTCGCCCCGATGGGTAGCCATCGCGCGCCCTGGCAAGGCCCCCCAGCAACACCGCGCCTCGTTTGTTCCTCGTGGTCTCTCGCTCTCTCGCCATGATGCTCTGCCTGGTCCACCGGCTGCTCATCGTCCCAGTGCATGACAGATAAGATCAGAATGTCCGATCAGGTGTTTGGTGGTCTGCTTTTATACCATGACAGCCAAAACCAACGTGCCAAGCAGCGTAGTTTGGTACTAGCATGCACTGCACATGGTGTGTTCAATGTCATAATTCATCCTGTTTAGAGAACCCCTATTGGCAAGGGTCGCTATGGCGCATCCCTGCGACCCGAGTTCGACCTCGCCGGGGGTAGAATTTCAGGAATTCTCACAAATGTGGATTTCTACTATCTATCTATATATAAAAGGCAAGCGTTTCACCGGCCGATGGAGGCCTCCACGTCGCCGCTGCATCTACAGTGCATCGCTACAGTATGTGGCCTTTTTGCAGAAAAGTCCCCACATTTTTCAAATATTGCGGAAATCGGTCCTCCGGTACAATTGAACTGCGTTTTCCAAAAGTTTTCAATTTTACGAAAAACCCTCACATCTCCCAAAAATTACGATTCGCTCTCCTTTCCGCGACAATGTCTACACGAAATACATGCGCGACGACGAATGGGTTCCATCCCCGTGATCGGTTTCAAGTTTGGTCGACTCTAACTCCTTAATTTTAGATCCAGACTCGCAAAAACATCTGACGAATTTTGTCAGATTCGTCGCGCTCGGACATCCGTTTGAATTTTCCTTTCACGAGTAGATGAATATCACCCTTCCAAACAACTTTCATGTTTTACCCTTTTAATTTTGACGGACATATACATATTTCTCTCTAATCTTTAAATTCGTTGTATTTTTTTCTGCGGAAAAAAGACAAATTCTGACGGATTTCAAATTTTTGAAAAAATCGGTCCGGCCCACACGTTTTTTTTGCAGAAAAGCCCTGCATTTTCCAAAAGTTTTCAATTTTGCGGAAAAACCCTCACATCTCCCAAAAATTACGATTCGCTCTCATCTTCAAATTCGTTGTATTTTTGGCTGCGCAAAAAAGAAAAATTCTGACAGATTTCAAAAATTTGAGACACAACGGGCGCGGCGTGCCGCCGCGCAACATTTCCTAGTATACATCAATGTCACCAAGGGCTAGACCTGGTAAGTTTCCATAATTCATCCTGTTTCGGCCATTGCGCAGTGTCGACAACTTTTCTTGCCTCAAATTCCGAATTGGATTTGAAACACGTTGTCCATTGCAGCCATCATCATGCAGTGTTTGTGTCCCTAGCCATGGTCAGAGTCTTTGGCGTCAAGCAAGATATCATACCGTGGCTCCGCGCGCCACAACTAAACCGACGAGACTCACATCTGGATCGCATGTACTTAAATTACGGGCCGCAAACTGTCGGCACAAAATTAAACAATAATTTACGAACTGGTACGTCCGGCCGGTTTCATAGAAAGGAATCTCAAATGGGCAGCAAGGTGGTTAGCGTCTTTCTTTAATTCCACTCGTCTCTCTCTCTCTCCGTTTCCCTCTCTACCAACACCCCTAGATTATTCAGCACTGTCATGGGACTAATTAATTTCACGTAAGTACCTTTTGGCAAGAGGGACCTTTCGAGGAAAATCTGATTAGAAGCTAACAGCAGCATTTAATAAGTCCAGGAAATCGTGGTGCAAACATTACTGTTCGCAAACAAATCACTGAAATTGACCCGCATGGCAGCTGCTCCGAATTCCGAGCAGCACCTTTGTTTCTCATTGCTTTCGTGAGGAGACACAAATCAAGAAAAAGATATAACGGGATGACGACCTACCGAAGCGATTGGTAAGAACCAATGATAGTTTCTTCTTCAGGAGAGGAAAACACAGCACACGATGGTACAAGTGGTGGCCACTTACTGAGCAAAAAAGAGTAAGAGACTTATTCTTACAAAAAAAATCTCATATGTATAGTAAGCTACACAGTCTTCATATTTCTATACCTTTTATTTTAGACATAGAAAAACACACAAAAAAGAGGAAGTGATAATGTTAAAGGAGTAGGGACTAGAGAAGATTAACAAAGTACAGCCTCTAACCTCCCACATCTGGTGTTGCGCGACCGTGTGTAAAAATTATATATACGGCAATGGATAAACGCAGAAAGGCCTCAATCAGAAGTACTCGAGGTTGAAGTCAAAATGCGGCTCTTGCTGGCCGTGGCAGCTGGGCAGCTCGAACTTGTGCTCCAGCGCCCCCTCCTCGCCGGCGTCGTCGTAGCCGACGAAAGGCTCCACCTTGCTCTCGGAGGCCCAATGCAGCGCCTCGCCGGCCTCGAGTACATTGCTCGCCTCCGGCGGGCAGTTCCAGTTGCTGCTGTTGCTGGAGCTCTCGTCGTAACCCAGGTTCTCCGACACGTCCAGCACGCTGCTGTAGTCCACGAACCCGGGCGCGTCCTTGCCGCCGACGTGCTCGTCGTACAATCCCACGAAACCGCCGGCGAAGGTGTCGGCCACCGGGAACGGGTCGAACACCTGCTGCTGCTTCAGGGCGAAACAGTCGGCGGCGGCCTGTGGCTTCTGGTCTTTCGACGCCCGGTCCAGTTCAACCCCCGCCGTGCCGGAGATGGGTTTATGCGTGCTGGGGTCGATGCCGCGCTGCCTCAGTTTCTTCTTGAGGCAGCTATTCCAGAAGTTCTTGATCTCGTTGTCCGTCCGGCCCGGCAAATGAGATGCAATCTGCGACCACCTGCATTGATTTCGTTCAATTCGTTGATCAGGCCACCTGTCGACCGACTCGACAATTAACCAAATTCACATTGCGAGATGTACCTGTTCCCCAGAATCTCATGCAGGCCGACGATGGCATCCTCCTCCTGCTGCGAGAAGCTGCCCCGCTTCAGGTCGGGGCGCAGGTAGTTGATCCACCGCAGCCGGCAGCTCTTGCCGCACCTCTGCAGACCTGGATTCAGCACCAACGACGGTGAGAACCGATCACACGTTCACGAAACTGAAGAGCAGGCAGAGAAGAGTTGGAACTAAACGGCTAGTTTGTTTGTGTGTGCGTACCGGCAAGCTTGGGCACAGAGCTCCAGCACCCAACACCGTAACGGATGATGTGATTGTAGAGCTTCTCGTCCTCCTCGGGAGACCACAGCCCCTTCCGCAGCTTCTGCTGGACGCCGCCGCCGGTGCCCGCGTGCCGTCCCATTTGCCCGTCCGGCACGCGCGAGAGCTCGGCCGAACGAACGAGCAACCGGCGAGCTACCTCCTCAGTGTGTGATAGTTAGTTCGTTGCCTGTGTATCTATCTATCTCGGTCGCTGAGGCTGGCCGGGGTATATATGGGGAAGCGTGCCAAGAACAGGGAGACGATCGATGGAGACACAATCAAGTTGGTCTCAAGCAAAGCTACCTGAGTATGTGTGTCAGTGTTTGTGTTTGTGTCCGCTGCAATGGATTGGAGCTCAAGATACATTCCGCTTACGGGAGCAGGTGGGATAAAAAAATAGTTTGGGTGCGTGCGGGAGGAGGAAGAGAAGCAACGCCTAATACACTGTTGTAACAGCAAAGAGGCACGGACGGAGAGGAGAATCAAGGGCCCAAAGCTACAGCCTACAGGATGGAAAAGACGGAGGGAAAAGTGGGTTAGTTGGAGGTATGACTATCTTTTATTCTCATCGACACATGATTATTAACAACGCCTACACCATTAATTAGCTAGGGACTATTGCGATAACGCAAGCTAGAAATCTCAACATCTGTGCTCTGTTTACAGCTGCCATCCCGCCATGAACCAAGCTAGCATGTTAGTTCTGATCGATTCGCTATCGTCTTCTCCGGCATATACATATATATACTGCTATTTATTGTTAGCTGAAAACATAGTTTTCGATGTTACGTTGCAAAAATCTCAATACAACCAGTCATGTTTGCCTAACAAATTAGAATCCATGCATGCTAATCGAGTAAAGCTCATTGTGTGGCTAAATAAGCATTGAAGTTGAACTCTGTATTAAACTTGGTGTGGTTGTGCAATCGGAGAAGCTCTAGCCTTATGAATAAACTAGGCAAGATGGCGCGTCGACACGCCGCGCCCGTGTGTTAAAATATATATTTGAAAATGTCCGCATTTTAAAAATTGTTCAGATTTTAAAAATGTTAGAATTCAAAAAAAAATTACATTTATTAGTTGTTTAGATTTCTAAAAATTGGTAAAATTGGGAAGTTCTTTATATTTGAATTCGTTTCATGTTTGCAAAATGCTTAGATTTGAAAAGAATATGTAAATTTGTAATATGCATCATTTAGCAGTTTTTTGAAATGTGTTTAAATATTTTGAAACATTAGCTCGCCGCACTCTTCACGAAAACTCATCTGATAAAGATCAATTTTTGTGTATAGTTGGAAAATATGGAAAACAAATTCCATTTTAAATTTATCTTAGCGGAATAAGTATTGTTAAACAATTGTTGTTAGGAAATTGTTGTAAAATCATCCTTCTAAGTTTTAATTTTACATGGATAGGGAGCAATAGTTCTTTAAGTTAAAGTAGCAACAAAATTTGCGTGGGATATAAAAAAACAAAATATGAAATACAATTTACGGAATATATTTAAATTGTGCATATAAACTTATTCGAATTGATATAATATGTTTGAGTTTTGTTTTAAATATTTAATTCAACTCAATAATCAGAGGAAATACATTATATGAGTATCTATTTAATTTAATTAAAATTCAAGTCATAATGAGAGAAAATGAATTTGCATTTTCCTCTAAATATTCGTTTAATCAGTTTTTTTTAATTAAACTATCTAATTTGAGAGTTTTAAGTTTTATTGCCTCTAAATATGATAGCTTAATTTAAATGATCAAATTTGGTTCCATTTTGCCATAATTTTCTTTTTAGAATCGTAATCAGGGGAAATATATTATGGCTATTTCCTAATATTAGCCATTTTGGATATTTATTAGATTTATCCGAATAATTGGAGGAACTTCAGCTAAATTATTTCTAATTATTGAACAATTTTTTAAGTTTTATTGCCTCTAAATATGTTAGCTTAATTTAAATGATCAAATTTGGTTCCATTTTGCCATAATTTTCTTATTTAGAATCATAATCAGGGGAAATATATTATGGTTATTTCCTAATATTAGCCATTTTGGATATTTATTAGATTTATCTGAATAATTGGAGGAACTTCAGCTAAATTATTTCTAATTGTTGAACAATTTGGGAAGATTTTTTAAGTTTGTATTTGCTTTAAAATTTTAATTTAACTCTATAATCAGATGAAATTTATTATATGAGGATTTATTAAATTTAGTCCATAATTTAAGGAAATGAATTTGGATTTTCTCCAAATATTAATCGAATTATAATCTTCAATTTTTTTTTTTTGCATTATGCCATAAGTAGTTAGCATCTTTTTTTGTGTTCATTTTGATATATTTTCCATATTTTTTTTGATGCATAGATTTAAAGATATTAATTTTGCAGTATTAAACATTTTTTTTGGATTTTTTTTTAGTCGAGCTGGGCCCACTTGTCAGGGTTTTAGTATTTTCTGTTTTTTCTGGGGGGAAAAGGAAAAACCGCTGACAGACCGGGCCCATGGTGACGTCGCAATGATGTCACCAATGGGTGCATCTGCCGCGGCGGCGGCGGCGGCGACCACGCCGGCGGCGAACCAGCGCGAGCTGGGAGGCGCGGTTGGACGCGTTGGACGCGCGCGGACGCGGGTTACGCGGAAGCGGCGGCGTGGCGAACCATTTGGTCGCCGGAGCCGCGGGCGGCGCGCGAAGGCGGCGGATGGACAGTGAGCGCGGCGGGGACGATTCCGCCGCGCGTCGTGCAGCATAGCACGCGGGAGTCGCTGGAAATGGAGAGGAGACGGCGGCGGAGATCACCGCATGCTTCGATCTGAGCGGGAAGCTGCGGAGCGGCGGCGTGCTGCGTCGGCGGCGACGACGATCTCCGGCCGCGCGGGAGAGAGAGGAGAGGGAGGGGAAAGTGCGCTGACGCTTTTCCAGATAGGTCCTCGGTGTTTCCTAATTTTACAAATTAGTCATTTACGGGGCGGTTTTCTGTAAATGTGCAGCGAGGCAGCGTGGCGACCGGGAAGGGACGCGTCAAGAATCGTGCGGGGAGGTGGGCGACCGGCTGGCAGCGAGCGACGACCGGCTGTGCTATGCGCCAAATTTCGTGCAAGAACTGGTAAACCGGTGGCGACCGGTCCACCGGTGGCACGACGCGCGCCAAAAAGCGTGCGAAGGCAGTACCGTGCGCGTCTGTTGATCAAGTTCGGGATCTGTGGGCCGTTGATCTAGAATCGAGTGGACTGGATCAGTACTGTAGCTACTGTAGTAGCTGGTGGCCTGAGAGGCCGCGATCATGTCGTCCTTTTATATATAAGGTTAATGCAGCCAGGCTTGCGTTGTAAAAAAAAGATTCCATGGCCCACAAATCTTTTAACAATTGTTTCACATGTGCTCCACTCTTCTTTTTTTTCTTTTTTTATTGAACCCAGCGGAGGAGGAGCTCCACTGTTTTTAATGGAAGGAGTGAGACACCAAAAATTCGCCCAGGCTGGGATTCGAACTCTGGTGGGCTGGCTACACCGCCGCAGCACTAACCACCCGACTACTAGTCGGTTCTCTGTGCTCCACTCTTCTACCAACTGGCAAGCGAGAGGCGCCCTATTTAGAATTGTGAGGCCCGGTATGAAACGCAAAATATATGGGGCTATTTAAAAATGTTAATAACCGAACCATACTTTCACTTAAATATATAACTTCAACACCTGTTATCGCTTGCAACACTTAGGAACATGTCAAATATTGATACTAAAAGTGTAAATGTGTGGTACTCGAGAAATCGATCCCATGTTCTACTGAACCCTTCCATCCTTTTTGTATTTTGAAATGATATCTTATGTTAATGTTTGTTACGCGGTATAGGTTACCCTAGCATAAGCATAGAAGAAACTGGCATCAGAGCGGAGATATGCATAGATAGCAGCACAGAGAGCTGCACAAAGGCCTCAGGCTACTGCTCATGTTGCACATGGTGAAGCAAGTCAGCCTGTGGATGATCAAGATGATTTTGTCCCTCCAAGAACCAAAAAGGTGAACATGTTTGGTGAGTTCAGATGACCCCACAATGTAGCTTCAGGTTTTCTTCCTTTTATTGTCTATGGCAGTAAAAAATCAGGTTTATAGCCTTATGGTCATTGCCAAAGTTCCCATGTCTAGAACCTTACTAGACTTCACTATACCCTTCCAGATTTTGCCACTTTGATATTGAAATAGGAATTTTGTTTAATGCATGACCAAAAGATCAAGGACATACTATTTTCGGATATAACCTCTGAACATAGCTAAAGACAGAATATTAGTAGGACATCTAGAAGAGTAGTTAGACGGTTATATTTGGATTCAAGATCGTAAGTTGTGTACTCTTCAGATGATTTTCATATATTTTGACAGTGATTCAAATTTTGAGTCAAAATTGTGAATTGTGCACTCTCTAGATAATTTTTATGAATTCTGGTAGTGATTCAAAAATATATATACAATAAAATGTTTCTTCATGTTGTGTATTTTATTCTATATTTTGTGTTGTTGTATTTCTCTTTTAAAAAATATACTTTGGTTGAGAAAAAATATTGAAGCCCTCAAACAATGCATTCCATAAAATAATACTTAATTTAAAATAAAGGTT
Organism: Poa pratensis; assembly: GCA_947311845.1. Classification (NCBI taxonomy): domain Eukaryota; kingdom Viridiplantae; phylum Streptophyta; class Magnoliopsida; order Poales; family Poaceae; genus Poa; species Poa pratensis. The sequence continues at coordinate 37,639,651 of CAMZMU010000055.1, read as the reverse complement.
CAATCTTGTTATGTTGTCTAGCAACACATAAAACTGTTGCCATAACAATGTTTTTAGTTTGCAACACTTTGAACATTGATTACCAATGGGTCTATATGTGTTGCATTGTACCCTTACAACAACCAAGAATGCAACATATCTTAATTCATTGGTATAGGTGCTAGCAAGGACATTTAGAAATAGATAAATGCGTAGTTATCAGAGGATCCTCTTGTAATGAAGGAAAACTATGATGTGACGGATGTCGGGGAGAACTCACGTGGTTACTGGAGCGCAAGACAGAGCTCACGAGGCCTGCAACGTAGGTTGAGTTGGAAGCAGGGGAGAACGTCTAGGAGGATCTTGTCCGGTGTTAAGAGTATATCACGGTTTAGCTATATTTGGTAGTTTATAATTGTAATCCAAGTCTACCTCTAGTAGGTTTCGTAGTCCCCAAGTCTTGTACCCTTTATATACAGCCCACCGTGGTTCATTGTAATCAATCTAGAATCAATCAATATTCCGCAATCCTAAATGGTATCAGAGGGTTTCGTCCCTCAACCTAGGGTTTAGCCACCAAAGCTTCCGCCGCGCCGCGCCGCCCCGGGGAGATCAATCTCCGCCGGGGACCATGCAACTCATAGATTAGAACGGCCGTCGACCCTCCCGATCGTCGCGCCATAGCTCATAGTAATTTTTCTCTCACCGGTAGCTTGACCGGTGTTTCTTCTTCTTTTGCCGATCATAGATCGGATTGCGTTGCCCACCGCCGCATGTCGTCCTCAACGCCGTCGCTGCTCCAACCACGTCATCGACTCATCCCGGCAAGTCATCATCACCGCCCGTGCCAATAACGCTCTAAGCGGCGCCCCAAGGGACGCCTTCACGCGCTGTCGCCGGCGCTCCGTCCGTACGTCGCCACCATGCCGGCTCGTCTTCGACAACATTGAAAGAACAAGGATGTCGCCTAGAGGGGGTGAATTGGCGATTTAAAACTTTTCCGGTTTAGGCTTGATAAATGCGGAATAAAACTAGGTGTTTAAATTAACAAGCCAACAGCCTAAATATACTAGGCTCACCTATGTGCACCAACAACTTATGTAAGCAAAACAAGCAACAAAGTGATAGCAATATATAAGACTTCAAGCACAAAGGCTATCACAATGTAAAGTGCATAAGTAAAGAGCTCGGATATAGAAATAACCGTGGGACGCGGAGACGATGATGAATTCCCGAGTTCCTCCTTTTGAGTCGAGTATGTCTCGTTGGAGGGGTGTGAGTATCAAACTCAAGACGCCACAAATGGTCTCACCCTATTCTCCGATGAACCTCGCCCAAAAGCTCGGTTCACCTTCCACTATCGGAATCCTTCAAGGTGGAATCTGGAGCCTTTACAACAATCTTGAGGCACAACCCACAAAAGTATTGGGAGCTCCCAAGTGATCACAAAAGGTCTCAATCACCACAATGGCGTCTAGGGTCCAAAGACCCAAGAGTAACAAGCTCACAAACTTTCACTTCCACGAATCTTCGTGGAGAGAGCATAAACCGACGCACCAAATGCAATGGCAAGAGCATAAGTGCTCAAGTTCTTCTCTCTCAAATCCAACCAAAAGCAACTAATGCTTGTGGGGGGAGAAGAGAGGAAGAACAAAGAAGAACTCAACAAATGGAACTCTAAGATCTAGATCCAAAGGGTTCCCCTCACTTAGAGGAGAGATGGATTGGTGGAATAATAGATCTAGATCTACTCTCTCTTTTCCCTCTAATTGGAGGCAAGAATCATAGAGGAATAGAGAGAAAGCAAAGCTTCAAGAGGTCAACAATGGAGGTCAAAGCCGTGCTCAAGAGATGGGAAACTGTTGGAGAAGAAATCCCTTTAAATAGGTTCCCCGAAAATCTTACCGTTTTGTCATATCTTTCCAACTTGTTATGTCACGGTACTACCGCTGCACTCACGGTACTACCGCCAGACGGGAATTCTGTCTAACACTAGAACTGTCATAACAAAAGCAAGGAAACTCCAAACGATATGAGACCACCGAGGTTGGAAAGATATGAGACCGCACTTCACAGGGCCCTCCCTCAAGAAGAAGCTGCTGCCATGCATCTCCCGCCCATCTTTTCAGCTTTTGAGCGGTCCTCCCGCCAAGACCTAAGCACGTGCCTCTCGTGTGACCGCCTGTGGTGACCCCATGTGTTATAAAGGGAGGGCCAAGGTAACCGAGAGGAGGGGCGGAACTCAGACACTCAGAGCAAGAGCCAGGCCGTAGAGAGAGAGAAAGAGAGAGAGAGAGAGAGAGAGAGAGAGAGAGAGAGAGAGAGAAGAGTGTTGATCTTTCCAAGGAAGGATCTGCTCTCCTTCTTCCTCCTAGCATCAGTGGGCAGTCGACCCAGGAACCACCTCTATAGACACAACCATGCTAAACTTTATGCATACATGCAGGAGTAGGGTGTTACGCTTCTGAGCGGCTTGAATTGTGGTGTCCTTCTTACTGTGTCGCGCTCATGTGTTGATCATTCCTGGAAGCCGATCGAAACCTCCTAGCGCCCCTTTACAGTATCTACAAAGGGGATACCTTGTACTCCCGGTGTACGTGATCTACGACACGACAAACGTACTAAATCATTTCTTCAGAATTACCACAATAGAAAGAACACACACTATCCCAAGTCCAATCTTCAAAAGAAATGCCACTTCACTCACAGCATCTACCAATGCACTAATGTTCTCCACAAGCATCCCCTCCTTAGCTGCTGCTCGTCCTGTGACTGACTCCTCCTCCTTCCTTAGGGTTTACTCTTCTCTCCTATCCTCAGCCCATCCCAGTGCATCAATAGCAACATCTCCTCGTCGATAATTGTGCTCAACCAAATAACCAACATATTCTACTTCCCAATGCAAGAAATCGCAACCATGCTGTCAAATTCAAACTAAACAAGAGATCAAAATGAGTACTTTGCCCTGGGTAAACAATTTAACAAAAAAACTCAAAATTTCAGGAAACACACAAGAATACATTTGAGCTCAGAGACTTACGCATGCTTCTGGCACTAGTAGAATGTCCAGCCGTCGTGCTCCGCCATCCCCGACACGTACTGCTTCACCGTCCTACCGCAGTCGAGCAGTGTATGATGGAAATGTATGGACACAGGCGACAGAGCAAAAACTGCTGGAGTTAACGCTTGCCATGGCGACGAAGCTCCAGCGAAACACCCCGTTCTTCAGTGGCAACGGGCTGCAGTGGGGAATTTAGAGATTTGAGAGAGGGGAGAGGATTTCAACGTGGCTCTGACTAACGTAGTCAAGGACAATTTCGCACATAGCCCCCTCCTGCATGTGGGCCCTCTTCTAGCTGACTCTTGCCTATCCTGACATGCGGATCCCACGAATGCATGCCACGTCAACCAATACAAAGCTGAAAACGTGCCGAGTGACCGCATTTGGGCCTCCAACTCGTTTTCTGTTACCGTAAAATGGTGATCTAAGTACGGTGACCAAAGTGATGCATACGAGCACGGTGCTCCACGAGCACCAAAGCGCACTCCAAATGTAACTAGGAACTCGATGAGAATGAAAAAGCTAGATACACAGATGTGCCCAGTTCTACCTGTACGCACATACGAGCCGGCTCGATGGATTGGTTCCTATCGTCCGTATCACATACATACATACATACATACATACATACATACATACATACATACATACATACATACATACATACATACATACATACGTACGTGAGAAGGTGATCAATCGTGCAATCAATCAGGGTAGTACGTGAACAAGTTGTCAAATAATTTCGATCGATCGTTTTCGCTCGTGAGTCAGGCGACTCGCGAGGCGAGCTCTTTTCCTGCCCTAGCCGCCGCCGCCGCCGCATCTCACCGGCGGAAGAGCTGGGCCCCTCTCCTTCCGCTTGCCGCTCCGGCGCCTGGAGGGAGGGGGGCCCGTTTTTGCATGGTAATTAGGGTTAGGAGTTCTCTGGCATGGTGCGCCGTTGGGGTGGTGGGAGCGGCGCCCAGGCAAATAAATCTGTCTCAACTCTATTCCCACACCGGCGTTGTCCTTCATGGCGGCATCACGGAGTTGGTGGCACTGTGTGCTTGCTGATCTTTTAGATCGGTGGCTGTAGGGTTCATGGATGGTGTCGGCGAGGCGGCGGCGGCGACTCCATCAGATGGGTTTTTCCTCCTGCTTTGTCCCCGTTGCCGCGGCGTTTTCTCCGGCGCCATGGTAGAGCAGAGAGGATTCGTTCAGGAGTATGTGCAGGCGGCGGTCTGCACTGGTGACAGCTGGAAGATGGTGCACCTTGTGGTGGGTTCGTGGTTGGAGGCTGACGGTTTTGGTTCCCTTCTCCTACGACATCGGCGTGCGGGGGTGCCAGTGCTGAACTTCGATGGCGTGTCCGGGGTCGTGCTGCCCCGGTCTGATTCTTTCAACGGCAATGGTTTGTCTTATGGCAAACTACTTTGGAGGTCCGAAAAGCTGATGCTCAGCGATGGAGCCGCGTCGAGCTCGGGTGAAGTGGTGATCTGTCTATTTTTTCTTAGGTGGCTGCTACGGTGGTGCCGAAGAAGATGGATAGGTGTTTGTTTGTCACATAGATTTATCCTATCTTTTCAGATCTGTAAGATCGGTGTATACGTACTTTGTATCTCGTCTTTTATTTATCAATGAGAATCGTATTACCATAAAAAAAATCGTGCAATCAATCATGCCGCGCTTCCAGTACACACGCGCGCTAAAAGGCGAAGGGGCCCTGCTGGCTTCCTAAAGCCACTCGGCCGGCGTGCAGGAGAACCCGGCAACCCGCACTTATCTCCCAAACCACGCCAGGGAAAAGGAGAACTTATGCTCAAAAGGCATGCATAATAGTGTTGCTGTATCTCCTACTATTACTTTAGTCGACTATTAGCCCTGTGAAAAGCATTTCGACTACAATAATACAATTCGATTGAGTTCTGTGCAAGGGGGACAGAAACCGCAGCAGACAACAGTAAACGATACGAATCTACTTAATTAAGCGCTCATGTACAGGTTATAGTAGTACTATACTACTGCTGGTTAGTGTGGCTTGAAGGTTAGTGCCAAATGATGACACCTCGTTAGAGAGCAGTGCGGAGGCTACTACAACCGCATGGATAGTGACGTAACAGGGGATGTGTCGGCTCCGCTCAGCCGGGAGGAAGGGGAAGGCTAGCGTGCGTTGGAGAAAGCATGCAGGTTAGCGTAGCACGGAGACCACCACCGTGCGAGCGTTTGGTAACCTATCAGGGTCGATCGGGTTTAGCTTCCAACTTGCTGCATCCATGTATATTCAGAGTTTCAGAACATAGCTTTCCAGAGGGCCTGTAACGGTTGTGCCGCGCTATAGCTTGTGGTCTTCTACTCCAAGTATGCAACTGCAACCGCCATTCATACGTATACTTCCAGCCTTCAAGGAAGATGTTCCGGAAGAATGAGAAGAATGCATGTTCGCTATATTTTTGTCGTGGTGCTAATGCACTTGTTGGCCACTTGCCACCTGTATGAGTAAAACTGAAGCCATGCATGTTGGATTGAGATGATATATACGTATGGAGTAACATTTTGAACAATGCATGCTTCTTTTCCAATTCTTGTGCCCAAGTTACCTCAACAAGGTAGGCAGCTTTTCCCTTCCAGTCGAGCTTCGGGAGTGGTTAAAAGACAAGCTGGCCACCGTTTCACCCACAAAGAGGGAACAAAACTCGGCGCCAAAAAGAGAGAGACACTGACATAATATGTTGACAACTGCTTTTCTACCCGGTACATTTCTTCAAGGGAACTCCAATTTTAGTACCCAGGGGCGACGACGACAACTGCTGCGTCCAGTACTCCCATACTACCAGTTGACGTTGATTATTTCAGAGGCTATATAGTGGACAGAGAAAGGCAGAACAACTGAGATAGCTAGCATGTATACATAGCCTTACGAATTTCTTACCGACACTAAGACTACGTGGTAGTATGCAGGAATGACGCATGACATGTAAAAGGAATCGATCGATGGCCCGTTGATAATTAAGAAGTTGTTAACACAAGTGCATGTCTCTATACATTGTGGGGTGAAAAGATCACGCAGGATTCTCTCTTCTACCCTAGAGCTTAATTGATCTTGACATGCCTCCTCTAGAAAGGAAAGTAAAAGGTCGAATACGAGAGCAAAAAAGAGTAGGAGCTACTAGCGGACACAGTGTGCATCATTGTGGCTCATCTTTGAAGTTATGCAAGCCCGAAGCTAACTGCTAAGTGGCTGCATTACACATCACATTACGCACGCACATCTGTACGTCTCGACCGCTAACAGTAACCGGTACCGCGATCGAGTTAGATGCCGGCCGTTGCCATCACAAAAAGATGGCGTGATGTGCACTTGCCTTGCATGAGTAACTTGCATGATTGAGCCCTGTTCGCTGGCTACAACGTTAAAGCTAGCGCGATCCTGCATGCTCAAGCCATGCAAACCGAACCGGTGCACTAATTAATTCCTCTCCCACCTAATTTAGCCCGCCTTTTTCCTTAGAGGGGCCGGACTGGCCAGTACACTAGTGGTACTGTTGCTTTCACTTCTCTTTCTTCCTCTCACGGCACACTGACAGGATGCATTGAGCTAATACACTGCTAAGAAGCTACGGCTGTGGGGGTTAAGAAGCTGAAGCAAGCAACATATAGAGTACTGTCCTGTTTCTCCCTGGGACAGACTTGTCTGGAGTGCAGAGAGTTTTGGTAGTACTAGGGTTGTCTCAGCATGAGGAGTACGCCGTACGTACGTGCAGTTTGCTGGATTCATCCTCTTTTTCATAACAGGTTTGTTATAGATTCATGTGTTTCTTTTTCCCTTGATTCAACAACCATTCGATCAATCCAGGAATAGCATCGGATTCGTGCGCTTGCTGAGTCAATACTGATCGATGATTCCGGCGATTCCTTTTCCTACCGGTCTTGAATGCCTGGGCATGCACAATCTAGCTAGTGTACTACCAAAGTCTTGTCCTGCATGCGCGTCACGGCATCAGTCATTTTAGTTTTTCTTTAACGGGCAACTTTACCTTTTTTATTAATTAGAAGAGGAAGTTAAAGGTTTATACAAAAACAACATAGCGATGGGTCAAACAAAAGGCAATTCTCCCAACATTACAAAACCCAAAAGACGAGCGTGAGTTGAAACCCGAAGGAAGGCCTCGTGTTTGATGACGGATATACCTGCTAGCGAGGCGGAGTAGCGATTGTGGAAAAACCCTAACGCTCGTTCTATAGCTAGCTCCAATGAAACTAGAGTAAGAATGGATGCGGGCGCCTTCTTCGGAGTGATCTGTGAGGCAGTGAGAGATGTCCATCAATCCTTAACGCTGACAAAATCATTCCACGCTCTCGTTTGGAGGTGAAGATTTGGCAACCAGTTGGCCACCGTACGCCAAATTCTATGGAAGAAGTGGCTTTCAAAGAGAAGACGTGCCGTGATTTCAAGTAGAAGAGCAAAGAGGGCATGTCCCAAATTGGGCCAACTGTGTCACTCGAGGTTGTCGGATTTCCAAATCCGGTTATGACCAGCCATGCACTCAGTATGCATCACCCAAGCTTTCCATTCAATGGGCTAAAAATTCGTCAAAATGGCGTTTTGGGCTCTGTAAGCCAATGCCGAAGGGTAGGCAGCTTTGGAGGTCAAGTTCCATGTGATCATGTCTTCCGTGTTGGGGTCTAAGTTGATTTCCCGAACCAATGACAAAAGGTTGAAGAACGGTTGTAGGTGCACTTTTCGTACCTTAATGTTTTTCTTTTTGGATATGTTAAAATGATAGGAGCAATTTCCATAGACCTTTTCCCCCTAGCCAGGTCGAGTGCCAAAATTTTACCTTTCCTCAGTTGCCGATAGTAATCGTCGTGGCAACGTTAAACAACTCCATATACGTCCCGCCAAATGGGTTTCCCAGCCCAACCCGATTTCTTGCCAATGCAGTCCACTCAAACCACGGCCATCGCAGACGCAATGCACGAGAGATCACTCAAAATGAAGAATACCAAGTCTGCTAAGGTTGGTCGGACAAACGGCTCCTCATTTGACTTTACTCCTAAAAAAACCTTGTCGGTCCCATCCTAAAGGAAGACCCTCTCAGGCTTATTGAAACTACTCCTCACACTAGGGCGGTCACAAGGGGCGTGAGGTAATGTATCGATGAGGCAGATGATAGAAATATTACGAAAAAATAGGAGAAAATAGCTCATTATGCTGACACTAGGCCCCACGGTGACATGGCAGTACAAGTCAACGAATGTAGTCATGATCAAAGTTCTATATTGGTAAAACTGATTCTAAAACTACCTTCCAACTCTCTAGGGGGTCATTTGTCCATAGATTGGTGTGTGTGGGAGCTGGGGTGAGGTGTCGTGCTGTATTTTTCGTCGGTGGTTACTCTTTGTTTTTTGGAAAGGACCCCTGCTGGGATTTTTATTGATTTTCAAATAAAGTATGTACAAGCATAATAGTAAAGGCTAGCTAAGTTACAAAGGATGTAACAAACTAACTAAGAGCTACTGGCCTTTCCAAATCTACTGAAGTGCTGAATCCACACTAGTAGAGAAGTGCCTTTCTGTGGCGCATCAAAATAGCTTTCTGTGGCGCATGGTGGGTGCGCCACAGAAGTCTCGCCACAAAAATATTATTTCTGTGGCGCACCCTTATGTGCGCCACAGAAAGTAGACAATTCTGTGGCGCACTCCGAATGCGCCACAGAAATATTGCTCATGCGCCACAGAAATATTAGTCCATGCGCTGATGAATTTGACAATAATTTATCTGTGGCGCACTTGCTTCGTGCGCCACAGAATATGGTGCGCCACAAAATTATTTACCATGCGCCACTAAATTATTTGCTGAATTATCGATTATTTGCTGTATTATCGATTATTTGCTGTATTAATTTGACAATAATACATGTATATTACAGTATTTATACAGAAAATAATAGAAACAGTAATATATTTTGACACGGTATTAAAACAGACAGATAAATATGTCATTACATCAGTTAGAGCCCGAGATACATACATATATAGTGACAATTAAGTGCCAAATTAATTGTACAAAAGTTCATCTTATGTCACATAAGTCATAGTACAAATAAAGTTGTCATCGATTTCCCTCTGATGCAACCCTGGAGATGGATACAACGATGTGCCATTTCACCGTCTCTTCTTGAGTCGCCGCTGGAGTCTCTTCTTCTTGAGTCGCCGCTGGGGTCTCTTGCTGGGTCGCTGACGGAGAACACGTCTAGCTCCACTGGTAGGATTGAGCCTTCTGGTGTATCGGCTCCGGGAACGGTTTATAGCAGTCTTTCGTCATCCACGTCCTCATGTCATTTTGCTTGTCTAGGCGTTCTTCGATCTCCCACTTAGACAACCCTGGAGATGAATTGGAATATATATTTGATTAATAATATAAATAGAGTATGATTTATTCATCTAATTAAGTGGATAAGTCTATAATAAAGAAAATAAAGAAGCACTTCTATCGAGTGAGGCAAGGCTTTTCTTTTACAATACATCCTACCTCTGGCGTTGTGTAAGGACCCCCATTCTTCCATGACATCTTCCAAAATGATTAGCGATAACTGCCTCTGGATGCGATGGAAGTCTTCTCTAAGCTCAGAATCGGTGATTTTCCCCGCATTTGTGCTCCATTCTTGGAGACTAGATGGCCACCTCGTTGTCTCTACATCCCGGACAAGCCCTTTAATGTGATGGAGGACGTAGAAGGCATCCTTCACGCTGCCAGACGCATGCTTGATGCAATGGAACCCGGTCCCATGCCAGAAAATGTGTTTGTTGTCCTTCGTTAAACGTTCCCCATTCTTTTCTTTGTGGAAGTGGCCTCCCTTTTGGGCATAGCCCTCGAGAGCCTCATCGAGAACACCCTTTATTCTGGTGTAGTCTTTAAGACTCCCCGAGTCGAAATAAGTGGCAACGGACCACCTCGGGCTTACGACGATGAGTACTGCGTACTCGTCACTGCTCAACACAATTGAAACGGAATGTTGGAAAGGATCAACAACTGAAGAAATCTATAAGAAATCATAAGATACGACGGCGGCGACCGGATGTGTACTTACTCGGAAAAGAAAGGAATAAGAAAGCTGTTCTTATCCTTGTTGTTCAGCATGATTCTCTGGAGGAACTTCGTGGCCTTGGCCCGTGTCGTTGATCCTTCCACCAGCAGGCTGTCACGCATGTAGTAGGGATCCACTACCTTGATGTACGGGGTATTATCTCTCCTGATCCTCATCGCTTGGTTGAGCGCGTATAGGCGGACCAAGTTATAGTCCAGCCGTCTAAAGTGAAACAGCTTGAAGACGTCCTCGTACGATATGAAAAACAGATCCGCGGGGGTTTCATGGACGAACTCGGCCAAGTCTTTTGGCACCTTGACAGTGAACACCGGGTAATTTGGATTATCTTCTTTAAGAAGGTTGCTCTCTCGCGTCAAGATAGCATTTTGCAAAGAGAGCATGCATCCGTCTGCGAGGTGGAGCAGCTCCCGAGACAGGATCGGTTGACCAGCTTCATGAACTCGGCTCAAGCCATCCGCACGGGGTGATACCATGTCTTCATACCCCCGGATAGTCGTCTTAGGAGCTGGCTTACTTCTCTTCCTGTGCTTCTTCTTCTTTACCTCTGGGGATGCTGGGGGTGCATCTTCTGTAGTAGGCACATTGATTGAGTACTTGTTGGAGCCGAAGCTGATCACTGGGGGAGGCCCTTTTCTCCCTCCCTCAATCCAAACCCTGACAGACTCACAGACGGTAGTAAAGATCGACGTGAACGTCGTTGTCACTGCCTGTGCGATGACCGTCTGAATCATACTATTTTCCTCTCTCGGTTCCTCGCCTCCTGTTCGAGAACCCCCGGCCTCGTTATTGTCAGCCATGTTCGTCTCACCTATAAGAAAAAAATGTCGAAGTTAGTACACCAAATATAAGAAAAAAATCACTTAATTAAGTACTAAGATACCCGGCCCATGCATTAGTCGCAATACCCCATATGTCTTGTTTTTAGCAAAGCCATGCCAAAATTCACGAAAAATTTCGGCATGACCTTTGCTAAAAAAGGGACATATGGAGTACCCGAATTTGCCGGAACGGAAGTTAATCGACGTTCCGGCAAACTCAAGGGCCTCATGGGTACCTGCAGACATTTCACAAATCATGTTGCCGGCATCTCCGGCCGGACAACAACAAACACATATCCACATCTGCCGGCCGACAACAAACACAATACCACATCCACATCTCCACGTGTCCTATTTTTAGCAAAGTCATGCCAAAATTCACGAAAAATTTCGGCATGACCTTTGCTAAAAAAGGGACATATGGAGTACCCGAATTTGCCGGAACGGAAGTTAATCGACGTTCCGGCAAACTCAAGGGCCTCATGGTTACCTGCATAGATTTCACAAATCATGTTGCCGGTATCTACGGCCGGCAACATCCACATACACGACACGCTGGTCGGAACACAAACAACCACGACACGATGGTCGTGGTAGCACAGAACACATGGTCACCGGGTTAACCAATAGCTCACCAAAGAGGGAACTGTAGTTGAGGAGATAGTTGATGTAGTCGAAGCCGGTGGTCTGCACAAGAAAAAAAATAAGAAAATTCACATCCATATATATCTTCATTTCCTTTAAAAAGTACCAACTTTGGAGCATTTCTAAAGCATCAAATCTTGATCCTATTTCACATTAACCCTCATGGATCTCTTGTACTAAGTTAGTACTTCATAATTAACCCCAGAAATAATTTTTTGAATACATCTAGAACCTTAATTGAAGGCATTTTTGTAGGTATGTTTAAACAGTGACCATATTTAACTTAGCAAAATTTTAAATTTTTTTGGTCTCCAAAATTTTCCTAACACCACTAGCACCAACTAGAAGCATTAGCAACTACTTGCAGCAAGCACTCAACAACCAAATGAATCAAATTCTGTAAAAATATGGGTTTGGCATTTGACCAAACACCTTGTGTGCCGGTGTGGAGGGGAGGGAGAGGGGATGGAAGGAGCAGCACCTCGGGGAGGGGATGGTGGAGGGGAGGGAGAGGGGATGTCGAGGGCGTCGGCGGCGTCGGCGTCGAGGTGGCGGGCCGGTGGTGAGGACGCGGTGGAGTGGCGGCGAGGACGCGGCCGGTGGAGTGGCGGCGAGGACGCGGTGGAGTGGCGGCGAGGACGCGGTGGTCGTCGAGCGCGCGGGCGGGAGCTGCCGGCGGCGAGGGCGCGGCCGGTGGTCGTCGAGCGCGCGCGCGGTTAGCTAGGACTTGCGAATTTTGGATGAAGAGGCGCAGCGCGATGGCGGGTCCACATGTAAGTGGGCACAAAATATTTCTGTGGCGCACCGTTGGATTGGTGCGCCACAGAAAGGCAGGATTCTGTGGCGCACCAATCCAACGGTGCGCCACAGAATTATCTAGTACAAAATTTAAAAAGCTGTGCTGCTGTTTGATGACACAAACAGCAACACAGCCCAGTGGTTTCCAACAGTCCGAATTAACCCTGATAGCCAGGTTCGAATCCTGGCAAACTCACTTTTTTTTAAACTTTTTTTCTTTAAAATTTGGTTCAAAAATTTGCATTGTCTCACACACAATGTATATTCAATTCATACACATATTCAATTCATTGACTCATACATATTCAAAAACTTGCATTGTCACACACACACACAAATTAAATACACCAAAAAAGTATTCTTCGTCTTGTTGGTTCCGCGAGCTAGCTTCTCTTCTTTCCCTTCTTCGCGGTTGAAAACTTTAGGCCGGTCACCTTGAGATTTCTTCGCGTGAACGGACAACCTTTAGTAGGTAGGGAGGTCTTCCTTCTTTGTGTACTAGTAGTAGGCATGTCGAAGAACTTGTCGAATTCCTCCTCGATCTTTGGCTCGTTGTCCAAGTCTTCCTCGGTGGCGTCTCCTTCCATTCCGATGATGCTCCTCTTGCCCCTCCACGACAACACGGCTAGGCTTTGACGGGTCGGTAATGAAGAAGCATTGCTCAACTTGGCTAGCGAGTACCCATGGCTCATTTTTTGCGGTGGCGTTCTTCGATTTGGCATCGGGTATAATCATGGTGGTAAAAAGAGATGTATTGGAGGCTCTCCTAAACCCTCACCAATAATCTATCAAACAAAATAGGTTTTACTAAAAAAATGGAGAAAACTATGGGCAAAATAGGAGGGGAGGGAAGAGAAATACGAGCTAGGTGGAGGTGGAGGAGGAAGAAGAGAAGAAGCAAATGGTGGTAGGTAGAGGGGGTTGCCACCTTTTTGTAGATCTGGAGGCAACATTCTGTGGCGCATGCATCACGGTGCGCCACAGAAACATGTCTTTTTGTGGCGCACCACCATGCATGCGCCACAGAATGTTGCCCACTTAAATTATTGGTAGGGCCGCACCATGTTTTCTGTGGCGCACAATTCCGCATGCGCCACAGATAAATTACCAATGCAATCATTGGAGGGGGCCCACCGAATTTTTGTGGCGCATGTGGATGGATGCGCCACAGAAAGGTTACCAGATATTTGTGGTGGTGGGACCCACCATTTTCTGTGGCGCACGCATGCACGTATGCGCCACAGTATTTTGTGGCGCATTAGGAGTGGTGCGCCACAGAACATTTTTTGTGGCGCATGGTAGGTTTGGTGCGCCACAGATAGGGAATCCACAGAAAGACACTTCCCTACTAGTGCCAGGTCTTAAACCCCGCAAGCTTAGCTCTGTTGGTGGTTACTCTTTGTGGTTTTTCACGTTTGGTGGAGGCTAATTTGCTCCATCCATTTCTTCACATACCTCTCTGTCTGGTCTTTCCTTTTGGTGCTCTAGTTTTCCAAACGACGGGACATTATTTCTTTATGGACCTGTGATCAACAGGTAATATTGTTACCTCAGTGAAAAAGGCACAACTGCCAGGAGGACATAACCACCGTGAATAATCTTACCAGTCACATCTTCTCGTGGAACAGGTGCAATATATTAGTGCAAGGAGGTCGTAATTCTTGCATGCTGCCATGCCACCTGCTTCCCAGGGAAGATAAACCTTGATAGAGATGGAATCCTCCTGCGATGTCGACCTCTCTGCAAACGAAGCTTCCTGCCCTGTTCCCCAAAGTATTTTCTGCCTCTCTTTTTTACTCGGTAGATTGCCAAATTTTTTTATATAAGTTACCAAGCATGTAAACAGCTGCTCGATCAAGTGAGTGACAATACATGATCAAACAGGATGTACAGCTGCTTGATCGATCACGTTGCATGACTTTACTACAGGGATATACAACGATTAGGTAAGTTAAGGCTACATGCGAGTAGAAAAAAAAACAGTTAGTGTGCTCGGACCGACAAATGGTTTTGTAGTTGTTTCTTAAAATTTTCCATATCTGCCAAATGCAGACACTGCATCGCGCGCACTACTGTGACCACTAGTACTAGTAGATTAGGCGAATCCAGAATTCCCCGCTCAGTAGGCATGGAAAACTACGTGCTTGATTTTAGTCGCACTGCCTGCAACTGCAATTTATCCAGTGTGCTAGCTATAGCTTCGACTTCGAGCCGGCGCTGTCGACCTGTTCAGACTTCACACCGAAAAACTGATAATTTAAGATCGAGAGGCATGGTCTTTCTTTCTCCCAGAGCCCACAAGTCCCAGCGTACGTTGGCCGCAGGATTCAGAGACGGCTGATCGGAACTGTAGTCGGTCGTTGACCGATGATTGTTGAAGGTGTATCGTCGGGATGCTAAGATGAGTAATAATCAATTGACGCGACGACTATCTATCTACTAAGTATATGAAAGACGGACGCTTTCGCGACCGGAGAGCCCTCCGTGTACCGTACAACTACAGTAAAGAGCAGTGATGAACAGTGCTCGGCGGAAGGACTTATTTGCAATTTCACGGAACTCCGGGGACCTCCTTGCAAAATCACCACACAACCTCATCCTCTCCCGAGCGTCTGGTGCATGAGAGGTCCTCGGCGGCGAATCGCCCGTCGCGGGAGTCCCCGACGTTGGCGACGTGGAGCGCGCCGCCGGCCGTGGACGACTCCATTGACCCCCGCCATGGCCTCCCAGAACGCCGCCGCGGGGTCGGCCGCGAGGCCGCCGTCGGAGGCGGCGGAGGCGAGGAAGAGGCGCGGGAGCGGGTCCCGCGCGAACCCGGCGCAGGCCGTCCCGGAGGCGTCGTGGCCGTCCAAGACGTCGAAGAGGTGGAGATCGCGGTCCCCCGCGAAGCGCGTGGCCACCAGGTAGGCGTCCTGCGACTCCGGGTAGAGCCCGTCCACCGTCAGCGTGGCGTACTCCAGCAGCAGCAGGTCCACCCCGGGGACCACGGCGCGGCCGAGGGTGGTGTCGCCGCGCCCGGCGGGCACGCCGCCTCTGGGTTCTCCTCCGCAGCCGCTGCCGTCCCGAGGCAAGCAGCACTTGCCCTGCGCGCACCCCATGGCGTGGAGCTAGCTAGGGTTTGGGTGTGCGATGCTCTGGGAGTGGAGTGGGGAGGAAGGGAGTTTGGAAATTGGAAGGGGAGAGGAAGGAGGAGGAGGTTGAATCCAATTGAATTGGATGATTCAAACGCGACCTTGAGTCCACCCGGCTCATCTCTCTCTCACTGAATCTGCCAAAAAAAATGGTGACTCAGACATGGACCAGAGAGGCATGTAAGAATTGATTTCCCTTTAATCTTTCCTCCATTTAGCTTCCCTTTTTCAAGTTGTAGATCGGATGTAATGTGCTGCACTAAGTACTACACTGCATGCTGCCCTTTCGTTCTGTTAATTTACTGTTAAGAACTTCTTATACCACGGTTACAAATAGTTTGTCAGAATAGCATGTTTGGTTAGTGTATACAGATAGATCAATGAGTGTACATATGCTGGATGTATCTATGTTCCCTTTTTTGCCTTAATAAAGTGGCTGAAAGCTTTCCCGTCACAAAGAATTCCACCTTGGAGACAGCCTCCATGACATTCTTCATTCATGATTACTTGATGCATGGTTCACTGTGTATTGAATGTGGGTACTCAGAAATTATTTGCCATGCTTTGGGATCATGCTTGACGATATGATCATGCTCATAAAATATAGCCCTTTTGTGATTGTTTTCCCTTCCACAGAATAACAGATTCATGGTTGTTTATTGCTTGCAGGTAATCCGGCAGTAACAAAAAATGATTGCAGATGATATAATCACAAAACTAAGGTTAATTGTTTATTTACATGTTCTTCCTGTCGGTGCTGCTGTAGATCCAATCCGATATCACCTTTATTTGTTTTCTGTTTGTTGGTAGTCTCAGGTGAAATTGAATATATGAAAATTATATCCACCACTCAAAACGGCTGTCTCAAACTTTTTCCAGTTAATGATAACTAGCTACTAGGTTAGTCCATTTAACTATTCATAATTGTCAGTTATAGAATTGTAGGCATAATGAGTATATAGGAATCTTAGTTGGGTCTTTGGAGGCGCAATGACATAAGTACAACCGGAAATGAAGGAACTGTGCTTGCCTCTGTATCAAGATGTCTACTGAGCTTACTACAGTTACAGTCTCTACTTTGTTTACTTATTATATCTCGCTCTTTGTTGTACAAAGTTAGGACAGAACAAACCGCTAGAGCAAATCACCGGTGTGTGCAGCGATCCTGCTATATCGTGCAACTTATCAATGTGTTGATCTGTGAGTAAGTTTCTTTTTTATCATCAATAGGGAAAGCATGTTATTAGAGTCAAATCTATAATCTGATCGTGAGGTCTCGATGTATTCAAATTGTCGACACCAAAATCCATAAACATTCTAAAGTTTCTGAAAACATAGTGTACTGAGTACTGTCATGCAGCATGTGCAATTTTGTTACAAGATCTGCTTCTTTTCATGTTATAACAGTGGTGCACGTACAATCTGTAGGCCAATTTATGCCACACGCTTCATGAAATACATGGCAGAGTTCTGTTGTTTCCAACCTAACATTGCTTGATTACTAATGTATAAGAGAAGGTTAGATAGTTCAATCTTGATAGGGCTGAGATTGTTGTCCCACTTCCAATTTGTGTTTCCCTTGGCATTTGGTGGTATGATTCAAAGCGAAAAATCATTTACCTTTTACAATATTTGAGGTTACAATAGTTCTATTGCAGATTAGAAAGATTATTAGTTCTTTTCCCTAGGTTTCATATTTAATTTACATTTGTGTTATGCTAATATCATAATATGTTAAACTTATAATAGAAAAAATAGCTATGGATTAGTCTAATGAACACCATAACTTTTCTTACTCCAGTTGGACTTGATATCACATAAGTATTTCTGTTTTGCTTCCTAGCAACCACCGTACTGCTGCTATCATTTTTACAACCCGGCATAACATATATCCTAAGTTGAGTTTAGCTATCTATCGATCACCGCTACCGTTCATATTTCCTTGCAACTCTGTAAATTGGTTTTCGTCATCTTGCAGAATGGAATATAACAGAGGTGGCTCAAGTAAAGGTGCAGAACTAGCAGCTATCATTTTTCTTTGGATGAGCTTAAGGCTTGCTCTTCAGGTATTATTAGAGACCAGGGTCTACCATTTGAGTTGTTGTCTGGCTTCTTTGACATCGCTTGGTCAGCTAAGTATTGGGTTATAGTCACCGCTCCATTTTAAGGTTATAATTCTCCATTTCGTATAACTCTCAGTGTTTTATTTACTGCACGTGTTTTCTTTCACCAAAAAGTATTGCATACATTTTCGCAGGTGATATTAGTTAAGTTGACGCATGTCAGTTGCGCCTCGGTTGATTTTAGTGTTTGTTTCTAAAAGAAAACATATCATCTTGCCAGGTTGTCGTTTATATCATATGGATATCCGTATATTATTCCGGATCCTAAAGTTTTAAATGGAGTGTTTTAGGATCTAGGCATGCTAAACAACTACATGAGAACATGTGTGTGTTGTACTTTGTGCCTAACTCTAAGTCAGCAAACTCTAAGTCATGTTCCGACGGAGGGAGACGGTTCCTCTGACTTTCGTCCCCTGACTTTTCCTGACTTTGTGCCACTGAAAGTGGGGCCCGCCAGATGCGGGGACTACCTGTCAAGTACCCAAAGTCAGCAAACTAGTCAGAGGATCCAGTTCCCCGACGGAGATGCAAGAATACTTTAGTAGTAATGCATTAGGAACTAACATCTGGATATATAGCTGCTCGAGGAACCATATTTTGAAGAACTAACATAATGCTACAGCACTAACTCCTTTGGCTTTAGATGTGACAAGAATGTGAGTGGGAACCTTAAAAACATGTTACAACATTCCAATTTAGCCAACATTTTGGTAAACAAAAAAAAAATATTGCACACAGAAAATCACCAAGGGCGTGGCGTGACGCCACACCAAATTCAACTAGTCAGTGTTTATATGCATGCATGGAAGTAATTCCATCGTCGATCCTAGTTTTGACGCGTCGCGGCGCTGTCTGTCGTCGCATGGCGCACTCACGAAGTTGACCGATGGGCCGGCCTGCAAGTGTTGGAGTGTCGGCACGAGACGTCCGGGACGATGGATCCGGCCCACCGTATCGCGCGCGCGTAAATTCGCTCTACTTTCCTCAGAAAGATGAGAGAAAATCTGGCGCGCTTCCTAGCTACTAGCTGCTGCATGCGACGTTGCAGCTTGCACACCGCCGATAGAGAACCGGCCGGCGTCCATTCACAACGGGTGGACCATCAGGGTATGTCTCTAGGTAATGATTTCGCGCGCAGAGCCATCGACGACCCCTCGCGCTTGCACGAGAGCTACCTGTGTCGACCGCATCGGCTTTCTACTCCCTTTAGTCTCCTTTGTCAACGACGCAGATAGACATGTCTCCTCCAGAAAGGGCTTGCTAGCTGGCCGGCCGACGTCGGAAACCATGGACCCTTTGCCTCTCTCCTGGTCCTGGGTGCGGATTGGATATACAGCTTTGTTAGTTCCATCTATGGATGAGCCAGCCGTCCGATCATCAACATGCATGTACACGCTCGAGTCTCCACTCCACATCCACAATCACGCTGCTGTGTACAGCTAGTGCTCGAAATGAACGATCGGGCTCCGATGGAATCAGAATCAAAGAAATGTAGCCTGACTAGATGCTGCATAGGCGCCCTAACTGATCGGCGCCGCATAATCTTTTTTCAGACAGTAGGCTCGAAACAAGTCTGGCTTTGAATTAACGAAACCATCAACCGGTCACAGATTACACAAGGCCATCGTTACAACCAGTAGAACCGAACACAACGGCCGAACGATACAAAAGTACATCCTAAACAGTTAACAACTCTACACTAAACAGCATGCCCTAAAGAGAAGAACATGAAGCACTACTTGCTGAAGTAGAGACCGCAACCCTCAAGGGTAAGGACACCGAGTAGAGGAGGCTGCAAGGCAATGCCATGGACAAGTCATGAGCGAGTAACAACTTGGGATGGAGAAAGCAACAGTGCAACACCTTCCTGCTCTCATGCCGAAGAGGGCATGAGACATGAAGCAGCCCCAGAGCACGACCACCATGACAAAGAGCACCACGCCGTCCTCAACATCGCTGCCCTTGGAAACCTGAGAGCAACAGGAAAGCCGCCGAGCACAACTGCAGAGGACGGGGGGCAACAGGCTCTCGAGACGAAACCGTGGGACAATGATGCACTAAGCCCGGCGACCACTGAAGCGGGAGCCCCTAGCCAATAGCACGCTGCCACAGCCGGGAAGGGAAACCTTATACCCTTTCGCCGGATCGCAGACGCTGCACCGCCGGAACAGAGCACGTGTACCGCCACCGGAGAGCACTACCCGTGAGTCTCCAGTCAAGCCAAAAGCTGAAACACCTCTGCTGCTCGAGAGCCGGAGCCACCCAAAACTCCCATCTTCTGCTCAGCTCACCCGAACCAAACGACTCTCTAGGCGGAGCCTCCAAGGAGGACACGGCGCGCAAGGCGTCGATGCCGCCCAATCGAAGGATTTTGGACATTCTTCCGGGAGATGGGTTGGAGATGGATAGGCGGGACCACAGCCATGCCTCCAAGGAGGAAGAACGACGCCTAAAGGCATCGCCATCGCTGGGCCGGACTAGCCAATCTAGGGTTTCCCCTGGTCCCGAGCTAACCATCTTGACCCCACCAAGCTCCAGGTCTAGCAACAACGCAACCATCAGTTGAAACCAGCGGGGGAGAAAGAGCCGAAGGAAGGAGCCCACACCACAGATCTGACGAGGAGCTCCGCGTCGAAGCCGCTGCCCGCCGCTGTCACACCTCTTGTGAGGTCGAGGCCGCCGGCCAGAACCACCCGCAACCACGTCAGCCACAAGGACGTCGTTACCTCGCCAAAGAGGGTCGCCACCCAGATTCCAGAGTCCTCCGCCACGAGACGGAGCGACGAAGGCGTCACCGCAACCGGCACCGGTGTCCGCACGAGCTCAGCCCGGCGACCACCTCGGGTGGCGGCGAGGGAGGGATGGGGGGAAGGAGGGGGCGCGGCCTGCTGGAACCCTAGCCGCCACCCGAGTCGCCCGAGCAAACAACGCATGGGCCAAGCGGGGCGTTTTTTTTCCGCCGCGTAATCTCATCGACTTGCAAATCGTAATCGAGACCTGCGAGGAGTAGGATGATTGATTTTACTCTGAGTTTAAGTGTGGTTCAGAGATCGTTTACATGCAGCTGGCCTCGTGCAGTACTAGAGCATCAACTAGCTAGAAATGTCAAGAGTATTGACAATTGACGACGTACCGTGCGCTGGCTCTCTATTGCAGGATGCCAATATCGAGCAAGATCTCAATTTTCTTCAAGCCATTGTAGCGCACGTCAAACCTACTTTCCGCAGTCGTTTTCTTGGGGCCTAGAGCATGCTCCCTTGTCCGCGGGAGGAAAATGCACAGGACCCCTTTTTTGCACTTTCTTCTTTGTCTTTATTCCGATAATAATCTCCTAAATTTCCTTGCCACCCTGAAAGATCATGTCACCGGCATCATCTTAGTTTCGCATTCAGCAAGTTATTTGTAGTTAGCCAGGGTTTCCATATCCGTGGCAGCATGGTGCACACTTGTTATAACGACGTGCAGAATGGAGAAACCGGTGTAAACATATCAATCGGCTTCAAAATTCATCGGTCTCATGTGTTTTTTCTTTTTTCTACTCGCATGAGATTCTGATCAATCAGCAAATTGTCGGTTCATAGTTGGCCGTTCGCTTTACCACACGCCCACACCCCAACTGTTCCAACTTCCAACCTTCAAATGAGTGGAAGCGGTTTGCAGGTAAAGCTGCTGAGGTGAACAATTTTTGGGGGAAAAGTAGCCTACGAACATTTTTTTTGCATGGTAACAGTGACACTATTCACATTGTAGCCCAAGTCCAGTATTTGAGTACCCAGGACGATTTTTTTCAACAGAAAGAATCGTGATCCAGGCTTCGGATTTTATTGGCCCATATGTGTAGGGCTTTCTTGGTGCACAGTACCAGCCAGCTCGGCCATTTTCTGGGCCCATATAAATTCACGACAGCTTATGCTTCGATCTACGTGGGTTTGTTCTTCCCACACAAAAAAACATCTATTTCGCTTTTCTTCTCTTTCTTTACTTTTTTTTCCCCTTTCACCCTGTTTTATGTTTTCCAATTTCCTTTTTTTCCACGTTCTTTTCCCCCAAAAATCATAGGATTTATTGTAATCCATCAACATTTCCTGAAACCTTGTGAACAATCGTTTTGAATTGTATGAACCTAGTGAACAATTATTTGAAATTCTACGAACATTTATACCTCGTGTATGAACATATTTTCCAAACATCATAAATAATTATTTTGGACTATACACATTTTTTCACAAACAAATATCTTTAAACCGCATGAACATTTTTTAACTCCATGAACATTTTTCTCGACTTTCTAAATATATTAGTAAAAATATTTAAAAGGGGTAGTTGTTAATAGGCCGTCTCACATGCAGCCCATGTCGAAAATTCTTGCGCCCGCAGTAAGCATTAATTAGGGTTAGAATGTGTCACACCTAAATCCCACAAGTTTTTTATTCGTCGCTTATTGCGAGCAATACAAAGTTGGCACCGAGCACCAACGAAGAGATTGTAAGAGCCCTAGCCCAGAACAAAAAAAGTGTAGTTTTTGTTGTTGTTTCTTTTGTATTTTCCTTTTTTATCATTAATATTTTCACCTTTTATCTATCTATATGCTATTTAAGTGTTCTTAGATTTATATTTGTATTTTTCTTCTCTTACATTTTTATTTTAAATATTAACATTAATTTTATGGTGTACATGTTAAATGTAATTTTATTTTTTGTTTCGTGTTTTAGTTTTAATTTCTCTTGTTTATTATTTTTGTAATAAAAACATGAATATTTATTGGACAATCGTGATTGTTTTCCAAATAAATAACTATTACGTTGATATATGTGAATAGTTATTTTTATAGTCACAAATATATTATTTCAATATGTATAAAAGTATTTCTTATGTTGTAATATTTACTAGAAGGATACCCGGTTGCGCTGTGTAGCGGTAATCCCCGTAGAAACTATATTGTATTATTGTGTAAAGGAAAAAAGTATAAGAGGTATGGTACATTGATTTTTCTAAAGAAATATGCAAATTCACTTGGTCATAGTCGAGATACGAAATTTAATCGACACAAAATGAGTGTGTAGAAAAAATTATTAATATGCACAACGGGATGGTTAAAGGAATATATGATGGCATTAATAAATATGGAATAACATGAATAATTGAATTTCTCAAATTGTGGATAATGTGGTGATGACATGGATAAATGAATGGCTCAAATAGTGTATGATGTGGACAGCTTGCATGTAGAGATAGACAAATTTAATGCATGTTAGTGGGGTTTTGTCTTATAAGAAGTATATAGATAGACATATTGGTCATATATAGTCGAGATACTGAATTTAATCGACACGAAATTAATGTCTGTGTATAAGAAATAATTAATATAGAAAACTGGATGGTTGAAGAAATGCATGATGTGAAGATTGATTGTAGAGATTAATAAGTATTAGTGGTTATGACATGGAAAATTGATTGGTTAAGAGAATGGATAATTTTGGTGGGGTTTTGTTTTATAGGAGATATAGATATTGCTTTATTATACTTTGTTAATTATTTATGTTCTTTTCGTGCCAACTACATGAAGATTTTTCCTCAGATATATGAACATAATTATTAAATTTTTAAACATTGTACGTAATATATGAATATATTTTTATCAAGTATCTATTTAAGTGTTGAATTTTATATTTATTAGTCTATAGTAAAATAGTTTTTTAATAAAAAGCATTCATCTTTCTAACGTATTTAATATTTATTTGAACGACATGAATATATTTCTACAAGCTATGAGTTTTCTGAAACATGAGAATATTTATTCATTCCCATGAACATTTGTTTGGATATATATGAACATTTTTAGTGGGTATTATTACAAAAAAAGTTTTTACACACGACACAAGTTTTTTTGTGATTCACGGGAGACGACTCTTCCAAGCAGGTGTCGCAAATTTCGGTTTGGGTCAGTGGACTCTTTGTTCCTTTGGGTCTGCGACATGTTTCGATTTCTCCAACTGGTGAAGAATTGCAAGCCTATGCTTTTTCGGGTGTGTCCCCCAGCCGATATTCTTTTAGCGGTTATTTGATCTGGTTGTTCGCGGGGGGGGGGGGGGGGGGGGGGGGCTCGGCTCCCCAGGAGGAAAAATTTGCTATCCTCGCCTTCTTTTTTTAGTGCTCTCTAATCTACAGAACCATATTTCGATTCAAGATAACATGTATATGAAAAATATGCGCGTCGACGAGTAGGTTGCATTCTTTTCCTCGGTTTCGAGTTTCGTCGAATGTAATTTCTCAATTTCGAACCGATGTCGGAACTTATTTAGACGAATTTTCTCAAATTTGTCGCACTCGGTTGACCTTTGAAATATTGTTTGACGAGCAGGTTCATCTCGACGTGTCGCACAACTTTCGTGTTATAATTTTTCCGTTTTGAAGATCATATACGAGTAGAGATTGTACTGAGATATGTATGTGTTTATACTTCGGCTCCACTACATGTGACTCCAACTCTGTCGCTGCCGCTCGACGCCGTGAATTCCGTCGTCGCAGCAGCAACAACTACTAGCTTGTTTACGTGTATTTTTTTTAACCTCTCCAACGTCTCTGCTCAGCCGTCGTCGCTCCTCACTGTGAACTCTATCGTCGTCACATCGGCTATTAGCCTGTGTTTGATGTAAGTACGTATTTAACCTCCACCGCAACCTCCGCCGCTGCAGCGCCACCACGCCATACTGTTGTCATGCTTATCACTGGCGGTAGAATTAGTATAAGTCAAGTTCACCATGTAGATAAGAGTTGAGAGTACATGCAACGGACATGTACACAAAAGGACGATGCTTAAAAACTTGTTTCTTGCTGAATGGGGCTGGCTAGCACCTCGTTGGCAACCAAATGGGATGCATAAGGTGGGTAAGACCTCGTTTTCTAGAACCAGACCCTACGAGTCATGGATGTAAA
Organism: Poa pratensis; assembly: GCA_947311845.1. NCBI lineage: Eukaryota > Viridiplantae > Streptophyta > Magnoliopsida > Poales > Poaceae > Poa > Poa pratensis. The sequence continues at coordinate 37,615,069 of CAMZMU010000055.1, read as the reverse complement.
GAGGTGAAAAATGATGCAGATAACCAAACCGACCCTAAGTCTATGCTACCAGGATTCATACGGGTAGAAAAAAGAGGAGCAAAACTTGATCGAAACTTATTCATGTCGATTCAGAAATATCTAATTCTATATCGACTAAGCTATAGTTTTTTTTTTTTTGCGGAAAGGACATGCCATTAAAAGAAGGAGCGGACTATGGAGCGGCGCCGCTGTTTGGTCGATCCCAGCGGCGGTCAACGAATCGCTCGTGAACGCGACCAAATTTCACTTCCGTCCAGCGCGCGCAAGTTTCCTCGCGCGAGCGCGTGCGTGACTCGCTCCTAGGCTGTGAATTGCTCATGGGCCATCGCTTACTAGTGGGCTTGCTCCGTGCCTAGCTTCAGACACATAAGGGCCCAATACTAAAACAAGAAAAACACAGTCACCGGAAATCACAGGAAAAAAAAGATCTGGAGCAAAATCAAGTTTCATACTTCCAGTTTCCAAAAAAAGATCTGGATGCTAACGGAAAAATTCTTGCAGCAACTGAAGTTATTTCTTGTACTCCGTACAATACATCAACTAACCCAAGTCAGAAGTACACTACGATCAGCACACCATTATAAAGGAATAAGATGACCAACACTGCCGCATACATGGAACACCACTACACAAGATCTGCATCAGTCCTCCTTCACGCCTACCACCATCGACGCCCCACCGCACTAATCACCACCACGATCACTCGAAAAATCTGCAACAAAAAAAATCAAAACCTACAATTCTTGCATGTTTGGAATTTGGACACAATGCAAGAATTTATTAGGTGGACAGTTGTATTTTTAATTGGCCGGTAAATGCATACTGCATAAGAGGTAGCTAGTACTGGATAACCAAGTATTGACGAGCAAGAATTCGAAGAACATGACATCTGCTTTGCAAACCGGTAAAATCTTTCTGAACAACATGACATTTGCTTTAAAACCTGCTACCTATTTGCTAAATAACTTGACAATCTCTTTCAAATACCAAGTAATTATATTAAACAATCTGATGGCTATTGCTAAATAATTGGACAGTCGCCTTTAAAAACCTGGTGATTATACTAAATAACATGATAGCTATTGCTAAATAAATTGGTAGTTGCTTTCCGGAACCGGGTAGCTATATTAGAACAACATGATAGCTATTGCCAAATAACTTGGTGGTCGCTTTCGAAAAACCCAGTAGTTATATTAAATAATCTGGTAGCTATTGCTAAATAACATGGTAGTTACTTTAAAAAAACAGATAGCTATACTGAAACAATCCGGTAGCTATTGCTAAATAACTTGGTTGTCGTTTGCAAAAATCCGATAGCTATAGTAAAATGATCTGATAGCTATTGGTAAATAACATGGTAGTTACTTTAAGATCACTATATTAAAACAACTTGGTAGCTCACCAGATTATATAAAATCAGCTACCAGATTAAGTAGTCACAATTGACAAATTAATTAGCCAAGATTACCATATTAATTAACTATGTAAAAATTGCAGTGTTATTTGAAAAAACAATTACCAGATTAATTAGCCACAACTGACAAGTTCCTCAGAGGCGGCTCCCGTGGCATGACCATTTGCGGCGTGGCGGCAAGTGCGGCCTCAGGCTGCAACCTCACGGATCGGTGGCCTCCACAAATGCCCGAGGGCCGAGGCGCCATCGGTGTCATAGTCATCGCATCCTTGCGGTACGCCGACGTGTGTGCCCTCCCGACGTGTGTGACCCCCCACCAGTTGACGGCGCATGATCTCCGCCTCTAACCTCCCAGCCAGCAATCTAATCATGCACAAAGTTCATGTTAATTAGCATGCTAACAATTACCAGTTGCACAACCATTACCCCATACCAAATAATACTCCCTTTCTACACCAGGCCCCAAGGATCCAACATGAAAAAAATAAAAAGCCTATCTAAATCGACCTCGAGAAGCACATAAACGACAACACAAACTCGACCTCAACGACGTCCATGTAATGCTGGTCTCAAACCCTACACCTATGTACTAACCAATCAACCAAACGCTAAAAAAACATCACTAGAACATCACAGTCCACCACCACTACCCTATCAAACTCCATCAATAGCATTAACACACATGAAATGTGTTGTAGCGGTTAATTCATGCTACCCACCATATTAAAATCATGCTAGTTAATTTAAAAAGCTAGATACTTGGTTAATTCATACTACATCACATGAAGAAACATAGACATAAAATCCATAAACTTGGTCCTTTGGTGGCAGCCAGAAACACCAGAATCCAACACTCTCTATTCAAATCCTGTTGCAGAAATAAACAAGAAAATGGTTGAGTTAGCAACACTTACATATCTCCACTATTTATATATTTTTATAGGTGAACAAAGATGGACATTGCAAATGATGGATATAACATTGGGGTTTAGGACAATGTTATCCCAAACAATCAAGGTCTCATATTCACCACATGTTACCATGTCGTTATATGCTAGCTATTAAGTTAGTTCATGGTGGCTACTAGATTCATCTTAAGTTTATTCATGCTATTTAGCCGTTTTAAATCATTGCAAGATGTTCATGCTAACTACCATGTTATTTGAAGGAACATACCAAATTCGTTGATGCTAGCTATCATGTTAAATCTTTACTGGTTCATTTAAAAACCTAGCAACCAGGTTTAAAACATGCTAGATATCAGATTAATACAAAAACAGTTATCAAGTTGAAACATGCTAGATATCAAATTAATCAAAACCTGCTGCCATGTTAATTCATGTTTGCTATCAGTTTAATTCAGTCCAGCTACCAGTTTCATTCAAGCTAACTAACAGGTTAAATCATTACTAGTGGATTCAAAAACACAGCAACCAAGTTAATTCATGATGGATTTTTATACACAGCTAACTGGATTTGAAATACAAAAAGCGAACATTGTAAGGAAAATAATGCAGCTACCATGATTTGTGTACATAGCTATTCCATACACAGCTACCATGATTTTTATACAAAATTATCAGGTCAATTACAAACAGCTATCAGGTTTACCAAACAGAATGTCAGGTTCATTACAAGTATCTACCAAGCTATTTAAACTAGCTACCATGTTTTCCACAAGAACTAGTTGGATAGACATAGCTACCAGATTTCCAAAAAATAATTACGGGGTCAATTAGTAACAGCCATCAGGATTCCTAAAATTAATTATCTGGTTCATGACAAACAACTACCATGTTGTCCAGGACTAGCTAATAGGTTTTCCAAACGAAATGTATGGTTCATCAGAAACAGCTAACAAAGCAATTTAGAACTAGTTACCAGATTGTTGAAAACAATTATCAGATTCATTACAAACAACAATCAGGTTTCCCAAAAATAATTATCAGGTTCATTATAAACAACCAAGCTATTTAGAACTAGCTACCATGTTTCCCAAAAGAACTACCAGATTAATTACAAACAACAATCAGGTCTCAAAAATAATTATCAGGTTCATAAGAAACAACTACCACTTTACTAATCATTTAAGATCACATCTCACCACTTTTCTCCCATCGCAGCCATTCACCTGGCCAGCCATAAAAAATCATGGACTATCTTGTAGATGTCGCAAGCAGACCAACACATTGGCAACGTTCGTGTGCAAAAGCACCTCTACAGAATTAGCCTGCAACAAAATTTACGGTTGTCAGACTTTTTTGACGGTTGTCAGACTTTTTTGAAAACAACTTCCAAGTTGTTTAGAAACTGTTGCCAGGTTGAAACATGCTAGATATCAGATTAATCAAGCACAACTGCCATGTTAATTCATGTTAGCTATCAGTTTAATTTCCAGCTACCATTTCATTCAAGCTACCAAGATTTGAGTACATAGCTACGAGATTTTCCGTACACAGCTACCAGATTATAAATACACAGCTAACAGGATTTTTATACACAGCTAACTGGATTTGAAATACAAAAGGCGAACATTGTAGGGCAAATAATGCAGCTACCATGATTTGAGTACACAACTAGCAGATTTTCCATACATTATATTCAGGAAGCTACCCTGCCCCATTGATTCTACGGCAGTACGCTGATCTTCTGTCAGCCCTTTGTACAGAATAGTAATGGGCTTTGGTGAAACCCTGTTCCGCAGAACAGCACTAGGCTGCAATGAAAAAAGGAAAAAAACACTTTTAAAACAAACAAATAATCTGGTAAAATTTAAATACAAAACAGAATATACACCTAGCTACCATGTTATATCATCATAGCTATCAAGTTTTCAATGCAAAGTTGCCATGTAAAAAATCACCAATGGGTACCCCATATTACTACATTTATCTGAAACAAATAGCCTCAACAGAAAGTAGCTACCAGAATTTTCACTGCATGCTACCACATTAAATGGTTATAGATATCAGGTTTCTAGACTGCTTAAAAAGATCACAGTTCACAAAAAATATTGCTCGATGGATATCACAAGTACTACCTCAGAGCATCAATTGTCAAAAAATATAAAACACACAAGCCATGTACATCAGAGTTGGACAACTCACATTTTGCATTTTAGCTATACCCCTCCCCTTGACATCACCACCACCCTTGTTCCGTGTTCCCCTCCTCCTAGCCATCGTGTTAAACCTGCATGGAAGAAAAACAAAAAAATCACAAATAATTATCCCCAATAATGTCCAGCATGTTACAATGCACGAACCGTTACACCATGAAAATGTAGCATCGCAAAACACTAGCACCTACATCACAACAAGCACCATGCGCACACAAAATTTACGATCCCCATATCCACAAAGACATACCACATGACACCCACGGACAATAAATACACCGCCTAAAAACCCAACAAAAATCGTTAGGGTACGGGCCTCACCACAGCGAGGACTGCAACAACAAACATCTCTGCCCCTTACTCAGTTGATGGCGCCGACAACCGTGGTCAAATCCAGACAGATGAACACAATATCAACTTAAATATGGAGCACAAAAACACACCAAAAAAATTGTGCATCACCACGGCGAGGACTGCGACAAGCACGAGCACGAGCAGAGTGAGACCAGAGAGCTCACCACCCCACGCCAGGGATATGGGACGGCAAGACACTGTCCGAAGCCCTTGAGGAACCAACGGAATCGGCACACACGAGCAACAGAAACAGAATGTCAGTAAAAATACACTCACCGCCGTTTACTACTAACCATGACAGAGAGTGCGACACGAGCCTCTATACCCCTACCCCGTTGACGGTGACGACAACGCTTGTCGAATCCTGACAGATAAACACATAAGCGAAAAAATTGACAACAAAAAAACCCATTAAATCCTGAGGATACATACCTCACCACAATGAACATTGCCAATAAACGAGCCTCTTGCCCCTACCATGCTAACACCGGCGGCAACAATAGTAAAATCCGGAGCACAACCACAACGCAACCAAGACGAGGACTACTACGGCGAGCCTCTCCACCGGCGACGACCCGCCGGACTGCGGCCAGCTTGAGGACAAACTCGGGAACGCCAAGGCTGGGGATGCGACCACGGGGCTCACCACGGCGGGGGATGCGACCACGGCGCTCACTACGGTGGGGGATGCGACCACGGGGCTCTCCCCGACGGTGAGGAACCACCGTAGTTTCGTCGCCGACGGGGACCGTACGAACCAACCCTACCCACGCGAGATGCGAAATGGACAACACGAATAAGCAAAATCTGGAGGGCGCAGGGTTCAAACGCATCGAGAACTGCGACGGCGAGCCTATCCACCGGCGAGGACCCGCCGGACTGCGGCCAGCTCGAGAACAACGAGCCCTGCCGACGGCAACGAACCACCACGGCGACAAAATCGGGAGCGGATAGGGATAGGAAAGAGGGAGAGAGGGGCTCACCGCGATGGGGGATGCGACCACGGAGCTCTCCGACGGCGACGAACCACCGTACTCTCGACGGCGCGGTCGGAACCGGCAGATCGCCACCCCAGTCGCCGGAGAAGAGAGGAAGCAAGGGTCGGGCAGAAAATCCCCTGAGCACGGTTCCCCAAACTCAAATCGGTGCACTCCAAAACCACCCCGTGTCGCTTACACGTGGGACCCAGTGCGAGGATAACGTTCCGAACGTGAGTCGTGGAGCGGTTGCACGATGAGTGCGTCGTGGAGCTCTTTCCTTAGACTGACGGGTGGGACCGGGTCACCAAACCACGTGAGACGCGCAGGTTCGCTCGATTCCTTCCGCACGAATCTTTGCGAGCCGCCGCTCGCGCGAGCTTCCGTGCGGCGCCTGCAGTTAGATTTTCCCTTAAAAGAAACACCAAACAGTACAAAACATTTCAACAAAAACGAAAATTACAACCAAATCATTGAGATGCCCTTCGTCTTCAACCTCCAGACTGTGTCGATGGTGCGCCGCCGCTGGCGCTCCTCCGTGAGCTGGCCTGACGTTGTTGGTTGTGGACGGGAAGTCGCCGAACGGGTCTAGAAGACCACATCCGTCCCGGAGACGAAGAAGAAGGAAGAACCGTCGATGAAGATCTTTGATGACCTGGAGAACGCCACCGCCAGAAGAAATCGTCGAGGCCACACCACTCACACAGACTTCTCAACGTCGCCGCCGAGATGAGACTGAAGCCGGGGAGACCTTATTGAAACGAGATCCCACCGCCGCCGTCATCTGAGCGCCGCCCAACAAACCTTGACCCTAAGCTATAGTTATATTATCACTATCCTAAAGAAAACATACTAAGGATATATTTGCAGGAATAATTAGCAGCTAATCTTGGTCGAGGGATCCAAGTCGTCTACCCACCGTAACCAGATTGCTCTGCTTGCTTCCTGCCTACACAAAACCAGACACAAGCCAGAGCTTGAGAGGAGCCTGGCAGGAGGAAGCATACGGCGGGAAGGAGAGGAGACGGTTAGGCCAACCGTTTTTTTCTTCGTTCGCCCCTTCCACTCTTGGCGCCAAAGCAAAGCCGCTAGATTATTGGTCACCATCTCGAACCCAACTCGCCTCTTCCCTCCCCACCCATTTATCCATCGAGGCGCGAAACTAACCATGTCGATGCACCTCCTCCCCACGACCGACCACGATAATGCCGTCCGCGTCGTCGTCCTCCTCGTTGGCGACGCCCGGAACGAGCCGTGGCGGCGGCAGCGGTAGGGTCTCCGCTTTCACGATGCGGGCGGTGGCGCGCATGTCGAGGGCGCGTTGGTTCATCTTCCTGAGGCGGGTGTACCAGTACCAGAACGGCCCGAGGTCGGACCTGGGATCGAACCCCTTCAATTGCGCCGGCTGGCTCGCTTTCGAGCTCGGTGTGATCGTCGCTCAGATGGTCATCACCACAGCCATCGTGGCCACCTCCCCAAAGGAGCGCCCCGCATGGCCGCTCAGGCTCTGGGTGGCCGCGTACAACGTCGGCAACGTGCTTAGTCTTCCCCTCCTCTATTGGCGACACCGGCATTCCTCGGCCGCCGCCAGCCGCGGCGACGATCCGGAGATGCACGGCGCCAGTGACGCTCTAAGGTTCAAGCTTCGACACCTTAATGTTTTGCAGAACTTCCAAATTTGACAGCACAAATTTAAGTCACTTGACGAATCTGTGTGCGCCAATTGCAGGAACAGCTCGTATCTGATGAACAAGGCACGGGCGTTCCTGGAGCTATTCTTCGCGATGTGGTTCGTGATGGGCAACGTGTGGGTGTTCGACGCGCGGCTCGGGTCGTTCCACCGCGCGCCGAGGCTCTACGCGCTCTGTATCGGCCTGCTCGCGTGGAATGCCATCGTCTACTCGCTCCCCTTCCTCCTCTTCCTCCTGCTCTGCTGCTTCGTCCCGATCGTCGGGTACGCGCTCGGCTACAACATGAACTCCGCTTCCGTCGGCCGGGGCGCCTCCGACGAGCAGCTCGATGAGCTGCCGCGGTGGCGGTTCAAGGAGCTCGACGTGCCGAGAGACGGCGAGCACGACGATCAAGTGAGTACATGTCGATTTTACGGATTACTCTGCATATTTCCATTCCAAACACATGGTCTGATCTGGATAAGTAGAAGCGAAGATAGCAGTGTCCATTTTAGGTGATGAAGGAGAATGGAGCAAAAGAGGATAGCAGGAATTCACCAAACATTGGCGACCTAAACTTATAAGTGTATCCCAAAAAGTGATAAACGTGCGAGGAGCAACTTAGACATTATTCCTTTTTAGGCGATACTAAGATAAGAAGTACTAACTTCGCCTTTTGGGACGGTGCCTAAGATCATAAGCATCCCCCTGCTATTTAGCACCATTAGCAAACATGCATGGACTGTTTTCTCTCTTTCTCTCTCGACGAAACATGAACAGATCCTAGATTAGTGTTACATTGTGTAGAATTCTCAAAATTACTCCAGCCCAAACAAAATGTTCTCTGTTATCTTCTTCTTAAAATTGATTCGCGTGCAACTTCTTGCAGGAGTGCTGCATATGCCTGGCGCAATACAGGGAGAAGGAGGAGGTGAGGCAGCTGCCGTGCACACACATGTTCCACCTGAAATGCGTGGATAGGTGGCTGAGGATCATCTCCTCTTGCCCTCTCTGTAAGCAAGAGCTCGGCTGATCGATGTCTGAACATATACGGGCGCAACGGCAATTGATCAGTGGAGCTTGCATTCTAAGCCAGGGATGCGTCGATCGGATGGCACGGCACGCTCGGATGCATGCACCACACCTCACTGACCTATTTCGCCAACCCTCTACTAACCTAGACGCTGACAAGCGATGGATGGATACACTTCAGTTGCAGGCAGAGATAGCTTACTTAATTAGCTTCGGCGGGTGGGAAATATGTATAGTAAATGTTGTTTGTTTTTCTGGCTTTTTACTCTACACGACTAGTTTCTGAATAGTAATCCATATACAGGCGCCTACCATCAAGTTTTCCTTGATGGGTTTTAGAATTGCCACATCATATTTTAGTCTACATAACAAATTACTAAGGAGAGGGAGGATGAACCTGCCACTACATACAAATGCAATTCATGAATCACTTAGTCTTGTACAATCATCCAATTATACTTAGCCATCTTAACAAAGGTTCTATGAAATAAATACCAACATATTCAAGATATATGTGCATTAGGAGTGATGTACTTTAATATCCATTGTGCTACGAGATGATGCATTGTGAATGACCTCACTGGAGGCTTTCAGCAATAACCTTATATATAAAAGAGGGACATGACCACGGCCGATCCAGCGCGCCACGTCACTTTTTTCCTCTGGCCGTCAGATCGAACCAAACAACGTACAGGATCGAGCCACACCGTCTCCAGCGCGCAACACTGTTCCTGGCAACAGTACTGGCGCACCCGCACCAATCAGATGGTGACACGTCACCGGTTACCGGCCGGTGGAACCGGTGGCCAGCCGGTTGCCCATCTCGCACGGATTTTGGCGCACTTTTTTCAAAAAACACCCCACAAAGGACTGAATTGTAATTTATGCAAAGTATAGGGACCTTTCTGAAAAAACATCCGCACATCTCGCTTCCCTCTCTTCTCTCTCCTGGGGCGCTCCGGAGCTCCCCGCCGCCGCCGACGCGCGGCGCCGCCGCTTCGCACCTCCCCGCTCGAATCCAAGGATACCACGGACTTTGCCACCGTCCCCTCTCCGTCTTCGTCGAGTTTGAGCTGCCGGACTGCCACGTACGCGACGGAATCATCCACGGCGCGCTCGCCGTCCTCCGCCGTAGAAACGCACACCGCCAGCGACTCCGTCCACCAAATGGTCCATCCCACCGCCCGTGCGGCTTCCTGCATCTCCTCTCGCGGATCCTCGCGCTCTAAGGCCGGCGCGCGCAGCTGCTCGAGCGCGAGCTCGGCAGCGCGGCCGCGTCCGCCACCGGCGACCACCCCTGACGTCACCTGATGACGTCCCCTCGGCCCACATGTCAGCTGCCTCACATTTTTTAATTCCCAATAGAATGACATGTGGGGCCCCCTGTCAGCCATTCAGCAATTACAGAAAACAACTAAAATTTATTAAATTAATAACTTTTCATCTCATATTCGAAATAATGTAACAAATGTATGAAAATTTGCATTAAAATTTGTTAAATTTACAACTTTTCATCTCAAATTCGAAATAATGCAACAAATGTATTAAAATTTGCATTTAAAAAAAAACTTTGCAACTATTGCATTCCATACTTGAATAATCAACTTTATTTTAATTTGAATTGCACTTCCATTTCATAATTACAAAGACAAATAAAATTTGTGAAAAATATAATTTCTCATCTGAAATTCATAATAATGCAAACAATGTATCTTAATTCCCAAGAGAATGACATGTGGGACCCCCTGTCAGACATTCAGCAATTACAGAAAAATTACATAAAACAACTAAAATTTATTAAATTTATAACTTTTCATCTCAGATTCAAAATAATGCAACAAATGTATGAAAATTTGTATTAAAATTTATTAAATTTACAACTTTTCATCTCAAATTCGAAATTATGCAACAAATGTATGAAAATTTCCATTAAAAAAACTTTGCAACTAATGCAATCCATACTTGAATAATCAACTTTATTTTAATTTGAATTACACTTCCATTTCATAATTACAAAGACAAATAAAATTTGTGAAAAATATAACTTCTCTTCTGAAATTCATAATAATGCAAACAATGTATCAAAATCTACAAGAAAATAAATAAATCTACTGCATCTCATACATGATTAATTAACTTGAAATTAAATTGAATTGCACTTTCACAATTTGTATCATATCAAATTGTTCAAAAAAAAAATCCCAGCTATTTGTGTCCAATTCATGCACTACTAAACAATTTAACTTAAAGGCTGTCTACAATTAAGCTCAATCATTTTAAACCAAAAAAAAAATTCAACATGTTCAAAATGGATCCCTTAATTTTTAGAGATAGATTTTCCGAACAACACCTTTAGACCTACCATCCGAAAAATATGAAAAAAATATATCAAAATAACCACAAAAATAAATGCTACCTATTTACGACATAATACAAACATATTTCCATATTTCAAACCCGTGAATATTTAAAATTTGTAACAAAGTAGAAACATATTTCACCAATCCAATTTATTTGACATATTTAAAGATAACAAAACTAAACTCTCTCTAACTATGTAACTACATTTAAAAAAATACTTTATTACATGCAAATTCAAACATATTTTTATATTTCAAATACGTTAATATTTATATGAAATACAAATTTATTTTCCCCCACTTATAGAATAAATTTAAAAAAATGCTCCCATGATATATTTCCTCCAAATATGTTGCTAAATAAAAAATCTATAACAAAGTAGAACCATATTTCACATATTTAAAGATAACAAAACCTAATTCTCTCTAAATATGTAGCTAATTTTCAAAATACTTTATTACATGAATATAATGGATCCCTTAATTTTCAGACATAGATTTTCCGAACAACACCTTTAGATTTACCATCACAAAAATATATGAAAAAATATCAAAATAACCACAAAAATAAATGCTACCTATTTACGACATAATGCAAACATATTTCTATATTTCAAATCCGTGAATATTTAAAATTTGTAACAAAGTAGAACCATATTTCACCAATCCAATTTATTTAACATATTTAAAGATAACAAAACTTAACTCTCTCTAACTATGTAGCTACATTTTAAAATACTTTATTACATGCATATGCAAACATATTTTTATATTTTAAATCCGTTAATATTTATATGAAGTACAAATTTATTTTCCCCTACCTATAGAATAAATTTTAATAATGCTCCCATGATATATTTCCTCCAAATATGGTGCTAAATAAAAAAATCGTAACGAAGTAGAAACATATTTCACATATTTAAAGATAACAAAACTTAACTCTCTCTAACTATGTAGCTAATTTTCAAAATACTTTATTACATGAATATTTGGAGAAAATGCAAATTAATTTCCTTTAAATATGACATTAATTTAGATTGAATTTAACAAATGATCATAACATATATTTCCTCCGATTATACAGTTAAATTAATTCCAACTGATTCCAGCAAATTCCGACGGATTTCATCGTTACACAAACTTCTTTGAATTCCACTACCTTTCAAACTTACACAATTTTTAAATGTGCAGATTACCAAATTTAAATTTTATTTACTAAACAGGCGCGGCATTGCCGCGCCAAGTTGCCTAGTTATATATTATAGATGGACATAATATCAAGGGGAACAGAACAATGATGTCTTTTAGCAGTCTCGTTTATCTCTGCTGCGGCTAGGGAGCCTAGTCGCCGCCTTCAGGATCTCACCTTCCTAGCCTGCTCCTCCGCTGTCGCCAGGCAAAACCTGTGTGGCAGACGATGGCTACAAGTTCTTCCTAGGGCGTGTGGTCTGGCGGCACGGCGCTCGGAGGCCCTACAGCCCGGCGGAGTGGCCCGATTTCCATCTCAGGTTGCTCTGCGCGGCCGACATCTCGCTCCGGAGGCACAACAGGTGGCTACGGATTGGTTTCTGGTAAGCACTTCAGGGCAGCGCGGTGATAGTCACTGGCCATGGCCGCGGCGCCGATCTACTTCGTGCAGGGTCAGCGATGTAGCCTGTCGGCCATCGATCTTGGTATTAGGGGTGGTGGCCCTGATGCTTCAGCGTTGGTGGCTATTGTGGCCGTGTGGACAAGGCGGTCGGATCTAGAGATGGTGATTGCTTTCAACTTCGTGTTGTCGTTCGACCGTGAAGCTTCCGAGGCCCGTAGCAGTAGGGAACGCCCCTCCAATTTCAGATTTGGTTCGATCCGACTCGGCAGGTACTATGCACGACGTCACTTGTGGAGGCGTCAAGTCATGCCTATAACAGCCCACTGTTATGCACGACATCACATGGAGAGGTGTCAAGTCATGCATGTTGCGGCAAGGTGATACACATGGTGTCTCTTGCGGAAGAAGCGTGCTCGGTGGTCTTCACGCATGGTTGTTGCAGCGAACGCCAACCCGGTGGTCTTCACACATGTTTGTGGCCGACGGGTATGTGGCCAGTCAGCGGTATCATGGCCGATATGTTCAGCTGGCGGCGCGCAAAGTGCGACGCGACTTCATGGATTGGCACTTCTCAATCTCCCGCCAATGAGTTTCTGATGGCTCCAATTTTGGATGGGATCCGGTCGTGCGCGATCTCAATTTTTGACCCGTGGAGTTTCAAGGGGGCGTGTCACGAAGTTTTGTTTTCTATTGACACCATGGGACATGTCGACGCCTAAAATTTCTATGGTGTTGACATAGGCGGGGATTGTGAAGATGACTATTGCGCCTAAAATTTCTATGGTGTTGAAGGCATTGTCTGGAGAAAGTTCGAATTTTCTTATGGGTGAAAACCTATAATCTTTGGTTCGGCGACTCTTGTGCACTGTTTCTTTCTTCGAGGTGTCAGTTTTGAAGAACCGATTATGTAGTCATGTGTGTTGTTGGTTCCAGATGTTGCGACTTGCGAATGATTGATCACTGTGGTGGGGTCTTTTTCTTTATTCTTCTTTTCTCTTTTTAGCTGTGTGCATCCTTACTGTTTAGACTAAGTATTAACATTATGTTGGTACAGAGTCTGTATGTAATTGGTATGTCTTTGATATTACTATATTCACTTTATCGAAAAAATGTACTATAACTGAGTGGTACAAAAAAACTGTTAATAAGCTATATAACTAACTAGAAATCAGTATTAGATAATAAGAGACAATTAGTTAGGTCAATTTTTATCAAAATACTTTTAAAACAGAGTAACACCTTATAATTTTTGGAAACAATATGACTCTCTTATTTTACAAACGTGATCATTCATGCGGATTATGTTTCACATGTGTAAAAAGAGAAAAAAAACTCTGAGAGCCAGCGCCAGTGGACGAACATTCAACTCAACTAGTAGTAGTAGGTAAGCGGAAACTTTAGCCTTGCACCGCTCGTTCTTCCCCATGTGTTTTACCAACGAAATACGCATTCCGGTTGACGTTGATCACGTGATCAAACAAGTCGTACCCATATCAATATGCTTCATGACCGAGAGCCAGCTACTTCAATCCATTGGTTGGTCATCGTACGCACGGAAAAAGTCCATTGTAAACCTTGGATTTGTATTGTAGAGATTACGTAAATTGAATCTCAAACTCTGAATTTCGGTCGTTGACACACTGAATTATTGAGTTTCAATCTAAACTGAACCTTGAACCTGATTTTCATAGCAGAGAAATAAAATCTCAAGTTGCTAGTTTCACTGGCTGCAATGATTCACATGTCATATCTATCTTCTACCTCTATCCCATCTCTCTCTTTTTGAGTACTAGTGCGCGGTGGCGAGACCGTGAAGCTCGGCTTTGGTGGTCGCGGACATGCTTACCTCTTCCTCGTCGGGATCCATGAGCAGAGCACGGGTCTGAGCGTACTCAACTGTGGATGCAGTTATCTGTTGATCATGTCGGCATGAGCTCGCGACTAGCAGCAACGCATGGCGGTGAGGTGGGCCACAACCTACCCTGCGCGGTTGGGGCAGAAGCACCGGAGCACGGCACAGCCAACTACGTGCAGCCGCCCAACCACGACGGCGGGGAGCACAAGAGACCGCCGCCTTCTCCTCCCACTCTTCCGAGTGTGTATCCCCGCCACGCTTGCTCGAGAACCACTCTAGCGAGTCGGCTACTCTGGTACCAGAGGAGATCGCTATGATAGTTACTATATCCGTATCGAAGGGATGCGACAAAGTGTTCGGATCATTATGCAAGCCTGCTCTATTACATCGACCACCTTCGAGTTCTCTATATGCGAAGAGCCTTGAATGGTGATAGAACTATCGGAAACTACCCAACGACGAGCGAGCCTGAGATCGCCTACCAGTTATTCCATTGATGGAAAAAGTGAGCCTGGATTTTAGGAGGAAGGATTGAACAGCTCTAGAGAAGGTATGGAAAGGATGGTCGGCCATTCGAGTAATATCTACAAATATTACCGAAAACATTGTTAAAATATTTCTACGAGAGTGTTTTATTGAAAGTGTTAGGAAACATCAGATATTTCTTGGTTTCAACTTTGCGACATAAAAAAAAAAGACTAGAAAAGGAATATATAGAACAAGAACCTTTTTAAAGCGTATAAGCCGACCTGGCTTACGAGAAAAGTCAACTATCCCTTTCCCTGCTTTCAGGAACTTCCAACTAGTCACTTCTCGCTTTTGATCTCTTCCGTTTCCCAAGTCCGCCGCTTTACTTTCCTGTTTCTTTTTATGAAACCTTCTTTCTTTCCTGGGCACAGACTTACCTGGTTGACCGCCCAGCCCACATTCATTCATTGTTCATTCTGAGGTGGATTCGAACCACAACAAGCGCAGCAAGGATTTGGAGTCCAACGCGCTAAACTAAAGAGGATTTGAAGTCCTCTACTCTACCGGCCAGAACCTAGAAGGACACTGAACACCCGATTTAATAGTTCAGCGTGCTAGCGACCATGATTCTTAGTTTAAACTTTGATTGAGCTAATAATCTCTAGAATCCAGGAGTGTGCAACGACTGACGTTGCAGACGAGATCGATCAGGTTAGGCGGTGTACACTAACGATGTAAGTGGTCATGATAGACCACTCAACCTGCCTCCCTACGTTATCCCATTTGTTAATCCCGATTAACGTCGGTGGAACTAACGGGTAACACCCACTTACCCCAGATTGTACACCATGCATGCGTAAGCTAGGCGGTGAATGCTTAGAAATGCATCTAATCTAAGAGTTAACAAGATACCATTATTCTCTTTAATAATTTAATATTAATAAACTTTTGTCTTCTGCGGAGTACTATCAAAAACAATCTGGGAGGGAGGATTCGAACCAAACAAAACCCGTTGCCTTACCACTTGGTCACGCCCTATTTCATTTTATGCGACACTAATAAACAATATTATGCATGCATGCTGCAAGCCCCTCTGGTTTTGGTCTGTTTTGTGCTCACATTAAATTAAGTGGGTACCGAGATCAATGAGAGTTCCCCCCGCCCTGCGTCGCCCTCCTCTGTGGCGGCTCGGGGAATCCTAAATCTGCCGCCGCCAGGGCGCCCCGCCCCATCCCCTGCCTCGCCGCCGCCGGAGGAAAGCGTCGGCAAAGCCGTGCGCACCCGAGGAAGGTGGCAGTGGGGCATTTTTCCTTTTTGTGGTTCTCCCGCGACGGCCACGGCAGGAGGCGACGGGCGCATCGGTGCGTGAAGGGCGCGGTGGCGCGGTGATGGGCGTGGCCGGGGCTGCTGCTTGGCAGGGCGTCGGGGCAGCAGGGCGCTGGCCGGCGATGAGGATGGTCGGGCCCGATCTGGTCCGCGGGCGGGTCGGACGGGCCGCGGCGCTGGCGGCTCGAGGCGGCGCTTCAGGACGGTGTTGTGCAGCGTGACGGCAGGTGGGCGAGCTGAAGGGCGGAGGTACCGACGCGGCAGGAGGTGGTGGCTCTCCTGTTGCCGTGCTCCGGCACCCGGGCGGCGGCCCCGGATCGATAGCTGCGGCAGGCGGTGCAGCTTGCATGGTGGCTTTTGCAGCGGGAGGTGATGCAGCGGCTACGGCATGCGGTGGAGCTCGGCGAGCGGCCATGGATGTGGTCTCCCTTCTTGCAGCTCCCTAAGCTTCGCGGGCGGATCGAACTCCGGGCGAAAGCCTTGCACCAACTCCGGTCGGTGCCGACGATGGCGGCGCCCTTGGGCGCCGTTCCCCTTCTTGTTGGCATCATCGAGGAGTTTCGACAACCGGCCCGACGGGAGTGGTCTGATGGCCTCCGGGTGAAAATCTAAGCTCCATCGGGGGCGGGCGGCGGTGACAGACGCGTCACTACCTTGTTGGAGGCGTCGTCTTGGAGTCACCGGCTCTCTCAGTGCGGCGGGTTCGCGACAGATGGGTAGGCCGACGATGTGGTCAGGGAGGTGGATGCCGGGGTTTAGTTGGGTGTGCCTAACGGGACTGATGGGACGTCGAAGGGAGTATGTCGTCACGTTTCCCAGGCGGCAACTACCCAAGCGGCCGTGCCTAACCACGTTTCTTTGTCTTCTTCAGCGTCACATAAGGCCATATACAATGGAGAGTGCTTAGAGGGGTGCTTACAAAAATAAACCAACATTTTTCCTAAGCATCAGTGCTTATTTGTATAGGAAAGGTGCCTAGTTAGGCATCTGCCTAGTGTAAATAAGCACCGGTGTTTAAACAAAAACCGGTTTATTTTTGTAAGCACCTCCATAAACATCTTGCATTGTACATGCCCTAAGGCCAATTGGCAGCTAAAGAGCGTAGTCGTACTATGACGCAGAAAAATGAGAACGAGGAATCGACATGGGAATCGGGGGCGTGCCTGACTATGTAGGCAACGTGAAAACTAGTAAAACCTTCTTTTGGAGCTTCTAAACAACTTAGAGGTCAAAATAAGACTAAGCCTAAAAGAGCAAGTGTAATTCTTTTATTTTGAACGCATAAGTGTTTCTTTTTTCGTTATGGACAAGTGTACTTCTTTTATTTTGAACGAAATCGTACAACGAAATTGCGATGTATTAATTCACCAAGGAGGAAAAAAACATACTCCCTTCGATCCAAATAAGTTTCGTAGTTTTAAACTTGGCTTAGTTCAAAACTGCAACACTTATATGGATCGGATGTAGACGTACTTATTAATACTGCTCATAGGAAAGTAGTTTTGTCGTGATGACCTGATTCACCCTGTTCAACGGGAAAGATTATATTCGTAGCAAAGTTTTCCCTGCCCTTGATAAAAAATCCCTTTTGCCTCCGGAACTCACTTGCTCTTGTCCGCTTTCAAAATTCAAGTAAAACAATATAAAAACACTTTTAAAAAACTAAAAAAGGGTAACAAACATATGCTAATGTTCTTGTATGATTTTTACATGTGTTTGATGTACCGCGACAAAAAAAATTGCGAGGGAAAGAACTTTTTGACGAAATTCATGAAATTATAGGGAACAACAAAATGTACACTTGTTTGATTTTTTTTCAGATTGGATTTTTTTCTGAAATTAGACGATTCTAATAAGGTAAAACCGCATTCCTACCACAAACTGAGCAATACCGAACCGAATTCAGGTCTAAGGTTTGATTCCAGATTCTAGAATTATTCTTTTGACAAAATGATTTAAACACCATAATTTGGATTCGATCGAAATATTCTGATTTTTTGTTCGAAATTGCGTAAATGTATTAAAATTAACAAATCTCCGTCCGAAGAAAATACAGAAATGTTATACACGCAGGGTTATATACTGCAAAGAATGCAGGATCGCGACTTAAGTTATAGATCGGACGATTCCGCCGCGATTGTCCTTCATTTTCGGCTCACGCTTAGCGAGGGCCAAAATATTTGCCCTGTTTATTCGGTTTCAATTCGAAAACTCTGTCCTTTTCCAACGTTTCTCCCTCGCTTGTCGCCGTCACGATCTCCGTGGCATCTCTCGTCCTCCTCTTTTTCTGTTTTTGAGCCGGTGCCTTCTCCCGTCCTTAAAGGACGCGGCTTGCCTGTTCCGCGCCCGTGCTCCCATCCGTGCTCCCGTACCATCCAACGGCTGCGTTTCTTTCGCCCGGCCACCGCTCGTTATTTCCCAGCCGAAAAAATTTAACAATACAGTTCCTCCTCCTGCCGAGACTACTTGCATCGCCACCGGCCGGACTCCCTTTATCGACGTAATCAATGGAAACTGGAGCCGACGCTGTCGCCCGTGTTGCGTCCGCCGAGCGGGGTGCCTATCTCGTCGTCTACCGTGGGTATGCCCGAGCTGACATTCTTATTGTGCTCCCATGGTGGAGAAGCTCGACGAGACTAGTGCATCTCGTCTCGCATATCATCTGCACTCAATTAACGACCTGTAATTGAAGTTCGTTAGGAGATCAATTTTAATTGGGGTGACCTTCTACATGAGAAATTTCCTGCCAGAGGTGCAACACGCGATGAGCCCAGGGACGAGGCATGCCGGCGCGTTGCCTCCGTCGCTTGTCTGCTGCCTCTGGGTCCCGCCATCCTGGTGCATCCACCGCGGTGTCCGCAACCGCGAAACCCGACGAGACTGTCGCGCTCGTAGACCATCCGAGGTTCGCCTCGTTCATGGGGACTGGCCGCAGCGCCGACCCGCTACGCGTAGGCAAGTCAGCGGTAAGGGACGGCGACGGGATAGCTGCAGTCTGTCAAGGAGAGAGCAAGAGGATGTGTATTACGGAGGGGATCGTAACAGCTCGTGTTAGTGAATTACTTTTAGAGGAAAAAGAGCTCTCAGATGGGAAAAGGAATAGAGCCGCTAGATGCCTGCCACGTACATGGGAGCACGGATGGGAGCACGGGCGCGGAACAGGCAAGCCGCGTCCGTCCTTAAATACTCTCCACAGAATTTCGTTCTGTAGAGAGCTCCTCATCTCAAATACTCTCGCTCCACAGGATTTTCTGTTCCTTCTAGTCTCGTCTCGCTCGCGTGCGCGTGAGGCCAGAGGAAGAGCGCAATGGCGGCGGCGGCGGCGGCGGTGGCGTTGTCCAACGGCTCCGGTGGCGACTCCACGGCCGAATTCGCGGAGATATACAACAAGCTCAAGGAGGAGATGCTCGAGGACCCCGCCTTCGAGTTCACCGACGAGTCGCTCCAGTGGATCGACCGCGTAATGCCTCCTCTCCTTTACATCTCTATATTTCTGGGAGGACTACTGTTTTTATTTGATCTGGTTTTACAGCAGAGGAGGCCTTCATCCTCGCGTTTCTTGATTGTACTTTCACCTCAGTTAGGCGAACCCCTCTATGATTTCTGACATTTGGATTATTCCGGTTCCTTTGGCACACTGAATCAACCTAAGGCTTGGAGACTCGGCATCCAGAGATGCACACAACTCAATTATTACAATGTCTCTAGATGTTTTAACAGAAAAATAATTCAACAAGTTATCAAACACTGACAATTCAGATGTTACAGGGCCTATTGCTAAACTGCCACTCATGTTGGGACGACATACCATCTACAATTGACTTACTTTATGGATTAGAGTATATACTTGGGGTTAAATAAAAATTTAAATAAGGTGAAATTGTGCCTGTGCGATGCTAGATCAGGATTACAGGAAAATAGTAAAATATGTCGAGTACTACTGCATGTGGTCACAAATTCCTTCCCATTAAAATTTTGTCACTTTGATCAGAAAATATTTACAGGTGGCATGGATCTCTTTTCCATATGGGCAACCAGTAATACTTTCCATCGTCTTTCACTTTATTGACTTCAAGAATTTGTGTCATAAAAAATAACAGTCAGCGCAACATCCCGGAGACTGGAAAATGCGAAACCCCAATGGTTTGTGTATTTTTGTTCGTGTTAAGTCACTTCCCATTGGTTAAACGGTAATAGTAAGGCATGTAAATGAAACAGGAGAGTGTCACACATTTTTCGGTAGACGTTTAATAGTACTTTTTTGCAATTAAGCCGGTCACACTTGTGCTAGTGAAGTGATAAAGTGCTTCTGTTGGCTGTTAAATTGATAGTTATTGACAGTGTTCAGTGAATGGGCCTTATAATTGACTGCCCTGTCATTCTCCACTTCATTATCCTGTTCGCGTGCCAGTGTATGTGCCTTGTGGTCTGAAGAGAAATACACGGAACGTAATTGCTGATACTCTTTATTCAATTTGTGCCATTATGTTTTATACGGAATAAAAAATATTTTGCTTTGATGATTTGACAATTTCGAACCTGGTTCTTCCATTTGAGTAGATGCTGGACTACAACGTGCTCGGAGGAAAGTGCAACCGTGGGCTCTCTGTCCTTGATAGCTACAAAATACTGAAGGGTGTAGATGTTTTGAGCAAGGAGGAGACATTTCTTGCCTGCACCCTTGGTTGGTGCATTGAATGGGTAACACTTTCTCCTCACAAGTGCTTTAGAGTTTTTTTTTTGTTAATAGCTGAAAATCTCTGCTAAGATGCCGCCATTGATGAATCTTGATCATTTTGTAGCTTCAAGCTTATTTTCTTGTGCTTGATGATATCATGGACAACTCCCAGACGCGACGTGGTCAGCCTTGCTGGTTTAGGGTGCCTCAGGTCAGTTTGAGAAGCATCTGTCCTTTCTATATAACTTGCCAACTTTATACAGTTGTTTGTTATTTGTAGCTTTATTAAGGCTTTGCTTCAGAAGGGATTCCTCAGTCGGATTTAGTGTTAAGCAGAATCAGTAGTACTAATAAAATTGTTCAGCGTCAAGAAAACTTGTTTCATGCTTCACGTTTTTACCTTTTTACGGCAACTTCATCTTTCTAATTGATCTGGCGTGAAAAGTGCTTTAGATTATTGACTTATTAAGTTTCCGCAGCCTGTTATTACTTAATTTTTTATAACAGGCAAGTGCTTTCATGCTTTCACTTGTAACATATGAAACCAATCACCTTTGTTTTTGGTTGCACATTAGGTTGGCCTCATTGCAGTAAATGATGGGATTATCCTTCGCAACCATATTTCACGGATCCTTCAACGCCACTTCAAAGGAAAACCTTATTATGTTGATCTCATTGATTTATTCAATGAGGTAACCATATCCCCTGACATATATACATGTATGTTCATGGCAAATATACTTGATGCTTTTTACAAATGGCTGATGCTTTATTTTCTATGTCAAGGTTGAGTTCAAGACAGCTTCAGGGCAGTTGTTGGATCTTATCACCACTCACGAGGGTGAAAAAGATCTCACGAAATATAACTTGGATATGTATGTTCATGTTCCAGCAACTTATGCATGATTTCTTTCCATGGATGGATCACCGATTTTATGTTTGTAAAGTTGATGTTATTTTTTAAAAATAGAAACAAAAATATTTCTGATTCCATAGCTGGTGTTTGGATTATTCCTTTAGTACTGTTGATGATTTCTTTAATGTTTGACACTTTACACAGTCACCGGCGCATTGTGCAATACAAGACAGCATACTATTCGTTTTATCTTCCAGTAAGCGTTGGCATTGTATGTTTAAGTATTAGTCTGGTTGGTAACCGTAAAGTAGATGCAAAAGGTAACAGTATTCTACATTTCTACTTCACCCAAGGTTGCATGTGCATTGCTTCTGTCGGGTGAGAATTTGGATAACTTCGGAGATGTAAAGAACATTCTTCTTGAAATGGGAACATACTTTAAAGTCCAGGTAAATCTCTTTTTATGCAAGAGAAAAATAATATTTAGTATTTAATATTTAATATTTAATTGCCTCTGATTAATGATTTCTTTTTGCAGGATGATTATCTAGATTGTTATGGAGATCCTGAATTTATTGGCAAGGTTTGTATGTGTGTACCTTCTTTCGCCAGGGGTGTGTACCTGTTGTAGTAACTTAAATGGGTGGAATTGGAACTACTATGCCGATTGCAGTCAAGGCCTATTTTCATTATGACTTCTGACTTCATGTGTATGGACTCTTATCACAGATCGGAACTGATATTGAAGACTACAAGTGCTCTTGGTTAGTTGTGCAAGCTCTTGAACATGTCGACGAGAGCCAAAAGTGCATTCTACTCGTAAGTTCTACTGAGTTGTTATAAGCAACCTAAAGGCAACGCCTGAGCTCTTAATGTCTTATTGACAGGAAAATTATGGAAAGTCAGACCCTAAGTCTGTTGCGAAAGTAAAGGATTTGTATAAAGAGCTTAATCTGGAGGTCTGTCTTCACAATTCTCTGTACTTACAAAGGAGACCTTGGACTCCCACCTTTCCCCGTCTACAGTGGAAGGCGATATTTGTGACCCCTCGCTCGCATCACCTCGCCGCCGTTGACCCTCTCGATCCCTCGCCCTCCGGCGGCCGCTTCGGCGGCGGGAGGACGGGGGATCGACGGATCCGTGCGTGTTTATAGTGTAGGTGTGAGTGTAGCCCCAGCCGGCAGCGTCGTGGTGGAAGAGATGCGGCCGGATTGGTTTTTGCAGGTGGAGGCGCTTCCCCTCGTCGACGGTGCTCCGAGGAGCTTCGGCGCCGAGCTTCTACCTCCGTCGTGCCCTCGGGTCTCTAGATCTGCTGGGCTCGACTTCCCCTCTGCCGGATTCCGTGGGACGGCGGTTCCGGTGGTTCAGTTTCATCCGAGAGATGTGGATTTGCAGCGGCGTGACGACGACGGCGTTTTCCGGCGTAGATCTTTCGAGATTGGCGATCGGCGACTTCCCGCTGGCTCGGGGGAGCTCCTGATCCAAGGCGTGAAGAGGAGTTTGAGCGGCGGCGCGCCACCGACGGCGCTGCGTCTTCTCCGGCGTGGTCAAGTTGCTCAGGGGCGGAGCTGTATTTTTGTTTATTTCCGAGGGCCTCTGTGTAATTGTCCGTTGTAATTCCGTGTTTCTCACCGCTAAAAAAAAAATTCTCTGTACTTACAACATCTCTGAATAGTCTACTGCAGATATCTTTTTTTAAACGGATAGTCTACTGCTGATATCATGCAACCCTGATTCCTTGATTATAACGAAACTCTCATTTAGTTGAAGATGCCTGAAATAGTATACAAAAGAGGGTTTTTTATTTGAGAAACGATGCATATTCATTTAGCCACGACAGAACCTGACACCTTGTTGTTACATTCTACTTCAGTTGACACCCTCTACTCATTCTTATACTCCAGGAAGTATTTCAAAAGTATGAGCGGGAGAGCTACAATAAGCTGATCGCCGACATCGAGGCCCAGCCAAGCAAAGCGGTTCAGAAAGTTCTGAGGTCCTTCCTGGACAAGATTTACAAGAGGCTGAAGTAGAACAAGCCCATGTAGTTCTATAGCAACTTGTTCCATGTTCTGTGCGTGATGGTTTGTGTCGTTACCATATTGCACAGTAGCGTTCCTGACAGCAATAAACTAGTACAATGCTATTAAGGGGCTATGTTCAGTCCTTCACTTGATTGGGATGGTTCCAGACTTCCAGTATCATGCTGTACGAGTATTGCATCCTTTTTGAAGGTGTTGTCTTGGTGTCCCGCTGCTACCTAGGGTCTTCGATTTGTTTAGATCTGCTTGATTGTAAGTGTTACGGTTTGTCACGCTATTGGTGGCAGAATTTCTGATCTTAGCCAGCGCGTGACATTCTTGTCTTGTGTAAGCAGTTCAGCCTCGATGTCTTGGGCGTCAACAAATAAAATCGTGGCAAAAATAATAATTCAAGAGTGTATGATTCTGCTGTGTCATCACCATGTCATGGTCTCTGATGTTCTTCCATCATATCTTTCGTCTCCAATTCCTTCCACTTGCAATTTTAATTTTTTAAGGATACGTCATCAAAGACGTATTGGTTTCATAGAAAAAGAGTACAAGAGGCCGATTACAAATCAGACGCACATGACGCAAACCACGAAAAGCAAAATAGGGTCACTCGCCAACCCTCCACTTTTCTACCTAGGGAGCCCTTAAGAAGCCTGCAGACCACTCTACCCACCAAAGGCTGGTGGCCCTAAAATACCATACCATTGCGGTATCTCCACAAACACCAGCAGATCAGGTAGATTGCCGTTCATGGGTCTCTACAGACCCCCAATCACCAACCTAGTTGACAGCCACTCCGTGAAGCTAGCGTCGTGTGTTGGAATCCATGCCTCCAAGCCCCATTTTCCAAGGAAGGTCGGCCAAACCTCTCTAGATACGACGCAACCAAGCAGCAGGTGGTCTATATCTTCCCCTTGCTGGTTACACAGGGGGCATACCGTCGGTGCGGCAATCCACGCCTACTCAAACGGTCGACAATCCAACAAATGTTCCTCAATGCCAGCCAAAGGAAGACTCTGCATTTGTTCGGAGCCTCGTCTTCCAGGTTTATTGCGCCTCGCCTAGGCCCACCCTGCCTTCAAAGAATGCACGGCAGACGGAGCGCACCGAGTATTCTCGGTTGGCCTCCTAGTTCCATCTGAACTCATCGTCATCCCCTTCTGGGTGACGTCGGTCACTCTGTTCAGAAGCTCCAGCAGCTCCCGTATATCGGCTGCCACCAGGTCTGGTGGGATGTCCTCTATCCATCCACCGGCCAACCCCTCTTTGACAAAGCGGGTGTTGCGTGCTCGCTTGGGGACCTTCAGCACTTAGTAGGAGATTGGGCACGCTATCCTTTATGGGCCCTTCTGCCAGCCACTTGTCGATCCAGAAATACATGGACGCCCCATCTCCTAGGACCGATGTGGTGGCTGCCTCGAACAGCTTCATCACAACCCGCGGTACATAAATGTTGAACTCCTTCCATGCCTCAGCCATCTCGCCCGTACTGCGTGGTTCATGAGGCGCAAGTTGGGTATGCCGAGTCGCCCAAGCTCCTTGGGCATACAGACGCTCTCCCACGCCACCAAACAGTGGCCATCCTTACACCCTTTCCACAAGAAGCCCCTACGGATCTTCACGAGATCCACCATAGTCTTGACTGGCAAGTCGAGTGACATCATAGAGAAGATAGAAATCACCGAGAGGGTGGTATTAACAAGCTCTAACCGGCCTCCTCTGTTTAGCAAGCCCGCACGCCAGCCGGGAGATGTCCAGCCACACTGTCCACACCCGATCCCGCTTGCAATTTGAATAGGTAGGTTTGAACAATGCTCAACTAAACCTAGATACGTATTACCCACTTTTTAAAATTAACGATAATTATATTTAGAAGATTAGAAAAGTTGCAAACAAAAAAAAGTCACGCACGAACATATTTGGTAAAAATGACCCTTGGTTTTTCCTTTTAGAACAGTACAACCATGGGATAATTTGAAAATGAGGAAGCTACACCTACAGGCCGCGGGTGATCATGATTTTTTCCATGAAAATTTATATGGGTACATTTCTATCAAAAAAAAAACTTGAATTATTTCATAAGTTTAACTATCTTTCGCTGTAGTAGTGGAAGGCTTGGTGGAAGCCTTATGCACTGCAATTAATTTGCACTCACTTCGCCGGTGAATTTTCAAAGTGGAGCTTTCTCAAACATCCACAAAAATTTCTCGTGTATTTAGACATTTCACCGGTAAATTTCCAACGTGGGGCTTTCACAAAAAAAACATTTTAAAGTTCCCTGTATATTCAGTGCATTGTCAGGAAACATAAAGCTTCCTTGTATATTCAAAGCATTGTCGGCGTCGTCATCGTCGCTTCCCCCCTCGGGGGCGTCGCCCTGGAGGTCCGGTACTTCGCCATGTTATGTTGGCTTGCATTGCTTGGCAGCTTCGCCGTCAGCTAGACACGTGAGCGGTCTCGGGAGGGGCCGGTGTGGACGTCGGAGCGACAGCTCCAGAAAGTTTCGTGTTGAGTGTCATCTATTCCCGCTTGGGGTGGAAGTATCTTTGGCTCGAGTGTGGTGCGCGGCCTCGGGGCCGGTGTGTGGCGTTGCGTTGTTGCGGTTTTTGCCAGTTTCCTTATAAACGGGCGGTATGAGTTCTAGGCATGTCCCTTAACAACCCTCCTAGCTTAGTTTAGTCTTTCTCCCTTCTAATATGAATAGGCATAGCTGGTATGCGACATGACTGACGACTATGTTTGCGAGAGTATATTTTATGTATAAATATGTATCCAAATCCGTTTAAAAAAATTCATTTGTGATTTTACAGTATACAACGGATAAGGATATTTAAATCCGCAAATTATGCTCGTACATGTTGTAAACTTGTAGCAAATAGCATGCGAATATGAATTATCCAAAACTATACTAGGATTATCTGAATGTTTCAATGGATTATCCGCGTTTCTACTCAAAAGCTAAGGCCACTGTTGAGCATGTTTATTGAATTTATATGTGTACCATCTCACGAATGCTTGGGTTTTTTAGTCTATTTTTTTCTATATTTTCTTAATCCATTGACTGTTGCAGGGTTGAAAAGGTAAATCCTCTAAAGTTCTGTATAACTCTATACACATGGGAGTATTTATCCAATTAATTTTGCTTCTGGACTGAGTCCGCCCTATTTTAGATTTGAATCAACGGTTATATCCACATTCAAATCTATAACCGGTCACTGCTCTGCTCTGAATCCAAGGGAAAAACTATGGTAAAGGATGTGGTAGAGGCAAAATCATATAAGATACCACTAATCAAAATCTACTACGTAACTGGGTAGTTACGAAGGTAGATTTCAGATTAGTTGGGAAGCAAATTGTGTGGCGTCGTTGGCCAAGGACGAGGCATCGCTCCAGGCGCATCCAGGAGCAAACCCAGTTGACACTGCCAAAAAGTCATTAATGTCGTTCAGTGTGTTGCCTACACCATTCTCACCGCCATCACCACCTTAAAAGGTGAGGCGATTAATGTGGCGTTATTCGTCAACGAAGGTAGCGACTATTCAAATGAGCACATAGCTATCGAGGGAGAAAGAGAGGACGGAAATAGGGAAGAGAACACTATTATCACTTTCGAAGCAAGATAGAAGAGAAGAAAACAAATAAAACAGAAGAATCAAACCTTACTCTCTACACATAACAACAATGTTTGGTGTTAAAGGTGCATAAAACACAAAATCAAAATATATTTTGCAACCGTTCCCAATCTTTGGGCTAATATATTGTACCTAGCACAAATAGTTAATGTACAGCCTTAACAACGTATCTGACATGTGTCATGTGTGCCCGTATTTCTATACCATATACCACAGTTATACGGAAAATAATAAGTCATAACAACAGAAAACATAGAAATTGTACAAATACAATTCGTATAATTTTGGTATGTATAGAAATATGAGTCCACATGTCAGATACGCTGTTAAGTCACCAAATTATCTATTTAAATTAGCCGCAACATATACCCCAATTTGGAGTCAGTTGTAAAACATATTTTGATTATGTATTTTATTATTCAACTTTAGCACCAAATCTCGTGCAATTTTCTCTTTTCTCAAGGCAAACTGAACGTGGTAGTCCAATCTCCGATGTCGTTCGCCTCAGCAAAAATGTTCCACTAGGAGGCAGAATTCAGGGAGCATCAGGGCGGACTCACCTTCGTACCCTTACCGGCTGCCCTTCGTCACCCCCTCCATTTCCGACTCCCCCCACGATCCCCACACTCCGACCCCGATCCGCGTGAGCACCTCTCACCGCCGGGATCCGGCGAGCCCCTCTCGCCCGGCCCGCATGTCCGTCGGCCGTGAGTAGAAAGGACGATCCAGATCCGGCAAGCGACTGAGATCCCGCCGCGCTGCTGCGCGCCGATGGCGGGCGCGGTGTCGGCGCTATTCCTGCTCGACATCAAGGGCCGGGTCCTCGTCTGGCGCGATTTCCGCGGCGATGTCACCGCCGTCCAGGCCGAGCGCTTCTTCACCAAGCTCCTCGACAAGGAGGTACGTAGCCACCAACCCCTGAACGCCTCTATTGCAGCACGATTAAGATCTTTGCCTCGCCTCTGCGCTAAGCTGCTGTGATCGGGGCAGGGGGATGCGGAGGCCTACTCGCCGGTGGTCTACGACGACGCCGGAGTCACCTACATGTTTATACAGCACAACAATGTCTTCCTCCTCACCGCCTCCCGCCAGAACTGCAACGCCGCCAGCATTCTCCTCTTCCTCCACCGCTTGGTCGATGTATGAATGTCTGGCCTATCTTCGCAGCGGCACGTTGAGCATTGTGGCGTCTGATTTTGTTCATATGCTTTCTGCGTGTGTGCGTGCGTGTAGGTGTTCAAGCACTATTTCGAGGAATTGGAGGAGGAATCGCTCAGAGATAACTTTGTCGTCGTGGTATGTAGTAACTCTTTGTGGCAGTTATTTCTACGTTTGCTGGCAATTCGTTTGGTTTGACACAGGGCTTCTTGTATATTCTGTCTGTAGTATGAGTTGCTTGACGAGATGATGGATTTTGGGTACCCACAATACACCGAGGCAAAGATCTTGAGCGAGTTCATCAAGACAGACGCGTACAGGATGGAGGTCACGCAGAGGCCACCGATGGCTGTGACAAATGCTGTCTCATGGCGGAGTGAGGGGATTCGGTACAAAAAGAACGAAGTAAGTTGGTTTATTCTTTTCTCGATGTTTTAACCTGGTCAGGTAGGTTTTTTTTTGAATTTACCTGGTCAGGTAGGTTGTGGCACTACTTAACAAACTAGCAAACCACTGTTTTTTCCAGGTATTCTTGGATGTAGTGGAGAGTGTTAACATTCTTGTTAATAGCAATGGGCAGATTGTGAGATCAGACGTGGTTGGGGCACTGAAAATGCGAACATATTTGAGGTGAGTTTGCAGTATCTTTTGTGCAATTAGCAGTATGATAGTCTGAAATGCTTCTGTTGACTTATTCAATGTAGATCACTTTGCTAAAGAGTAAATATAGCTTACATAGAATCTCATAGATAATGAAGTACTCGGACATATTACCGTGCCATTTTAGAATTGCATTTCTTGTACAATTAAACACTCTGATTGATGACCTAAGTGAAGTAGTGCATATTCGTTTGCATACTATAGAAGATTTGTTGTCGTTCTGGGCGAATAAGCTAGTATAGATGGGCCTTTGATGCCCAGGTAGGAATCCATGTCTTTGTTAAACTTAATAAACTAACTTTGCTCATGAACAGTGGCGGAGCCAGGAATTGAGATGAGGGGGGGCGAACACATAACATCTAAAATTTTCGGCCCTTTCTTCCAACTTTTAAACCCTGATTTAGTGAAAGCATCATATCCAAAATGTACACTAATGCGTGCAGGTTTGAAAATAAAACAATAGAAACAATATGAACACCTCTCTTCACACTATACTCTAACCATGTTTCTATGAATGACCACCAATTGCCCCAACTTTTTTCTTGGGAAAATGATGGTCAATCAAATGACTCGGAACTCTCCACAAATATGACCTTCTCATTGTATCTATAATTTAAGAGTACCATATTCATAGATTCGTTTTGGAAGTCCAGGATCGGCAATGGCAACGACATTTCCTAGATCAGACCTTCATGAACAATAGCTTCTAGAGTATGCGGCAATATAAATAGACATCAAAACTGAGTATTTTGTTACAACAATCACCCCAACAATAGACATCCAAATTGAGTAATTTTTGCTGCAAAAGAGGGAGAATAAACCTTCTCTTTCTCTCCCTGCCGATGCTGGTCATCCGTGTCGTCTCCGCCTGCAATTTCTAGACGGTGCTACGGCCGCCGATCTCGCTTTTGTCTCCGCTGCTTTTTCCTCTGCTTCCCCCAACTCCATTGCCTCCACTCCACCTATGCCGTAAGAGCTCCCCAATCCGGCAACTCTTCTCCATCCATCGCCGGCGCCCGGCGACAGCGCAGGCCGGCAGGGCATGACCGCGTCCTGCGTGGGCAGTGGCGGCGCCACTAGGGCGAGCAGGGGAGGGAGGAGGCGAGAAGCGAGGACAGTGGCGGCGCCGGCTCAGCTGCGGTCTGCGCACACGGCGGATCGAGGAGGGAGGAGGCGAGGACCGAGTGCTGGGGATCGAATCGTGTGGGAGAGTCGAACTGCGAGGGGAGCGAGCGACTCGCTAGGTCGTGCTCTGCCAACGCATCTTGTCCCGTTCTGAACTTTAGCCCAAATAAGGCCCAACTAAGCTACTACTGACCTGTAGTTAGAAATTTTGACCGAGCTGAGGGGGGGGGGGGGGGGGGGGGGGGGGGGGGGGCGGCCGCCCCTCCTCGCCCCCCTACTGGCGCCGCCACTGCTCATGAAAGCAGCAGAAGCCTTACCCTAGTAGGCTCTCATCTATTCTGTTTGGCACAATTATTGTAATGAATAATAATAAACTTTGGTAAATGCCTTTTTACACAGGCTGGAAAGAAATTCAAAGTTAAGATATCTTGATATGGTGTTTCAATGATAAATTGATAATCTGGGTCATTTGAGGATTGGAACAGTATTGTACATAACTGTGCTATTAGTCTTGAGACTCCATAGTTCCTAAGTAAATGCGACTCTTCATTGTGGATCTGATAATTAAGAGTTGGTAAATTGATTGCTTCAGCTGGTTTGTAGTGGTACCAAAATTATCACAAAACAAGTAATGGTAGAACTGGGAGTGATATATCCCTGGTGATCATAAAACAAGTTAACAAGGATTAAGCGTAAGTCGTTTAGCTAGGGTACCCACTCATAGACTAGTGGTGACTAGTCAACTACAAGTCGTTCACTAGCTAATACAAATACGTGAACTACTAAACTACCACCATCATAAATGTAAATGGTCTTTGGACTTAGTTGGCTTGATGGATCATGCTGCTCAACACCTACAGCAACTTCTTGTGGTACCTCTGTCCGCGACATGATGCTAGCATGACATGGATGGAAGAGAAGAAAACACAAATCAAATCAACTGTTCAGCAAGTAGTGGATTGAATGGAGAGGAAAGGAAAGGAAAACAGAGCAAGGGAGGAAGGATATCAGATGAAAAGATCACACAACTGCTGATGGTGGCAGCAGTAGCCAGCATCGTGCCACCAGTGACGCTGGCGTTTGGCTGGGCAGGCTAGGGTTATCAACACCCAAGAGGCAACTCTATCTGGAGGCTGGATGGTGCGTGAGTGCGTGGGCGGACTAGAGTTCAGTGTTCAGCCTTGGGCTTTTTCCAGATCACAACTCCATTCGGCCAATTTCTGAGTCCCTCGACTCAAAGAGCTAGACTAGTCGAGATTAGTAAAGACTACTCAACCAGTTGAAATGCCCAGTTGACATCCAAACTACGACTGCTTGTCTAGTTGCTCGACTCTTAATCATTGCAAGCTAAACTAAGTAATCATTATCAGACAAGAAAGCTGGAAGATGTACTCAGTGTGGTACTGAAAGATGAATATACCGGCGATATTGGTTTGAAACTCCATATTTTACCTAAGGTTTACTTTTATACTGTGAACTTTACAATTAGGAAGTGGTATCTACTGGTTTGTACCATAATAATCACAATTCACAAAGCAAGTTATGATAGAATTGGGAGTGCTATATCTCTGGTAATCGTAAGACAGGTTCCAGAAGTTACTAGATAATCACTATCAAACAAGAAAGTTTGAAAATGGGCCAAACGCGATACTGAATAATGAGTATACTATGTTTGTACTTGTCAGGTCGAGAATGTCTGTACTCTTTATGCATCATATATATCATGTATTTCACAAAGAGGTCCTTTAACCTATTACATTCTCAAGAGCTAAACATTGGTATTGCTTCACATTGCCAATTTCAAACATTTGATGCTTTGAAAATGTGAAGCGTAGCTGGAATATCATGGCTCGTTTGAAATTACAATTATCCGAAATGACACTGGTTTATAGATTGCCAGTCTTTCTTATCGTTTGTTTATTTACAAGCTTTCGTACCATCCTTCTCAAAAAAAAAAAAAAAAAGCTTTCGTACCATCTAAATATATCTGCTACCTGTGTTTTCTTGTTTCAGATATAGATCTATAATCCCGCTAATACTGAAATATTTTGAAACAGTGGAATGCCCGAGTGCAAACTTGGGTTGAATGACAAGGTTCTTTTGGAAGCTCAGGGGCGAGCAACTAAAGGGAAGGCAATAGATCTTGATGACATAAAATTTCATCAGTAAGCAACAGTATTGCCTTTTTTCCCATCAAGTTTGTTATATCAGAACTTGAGCATGACCATTCTCTGTTTTGCTACAAGGTGTGTACGATTGGCCAGATTTGAGAATGATAGGACTATATCATTCATACCTCCAGATGGAGCTTTTGATCTAATGACATACAGACTCAGCACTCAGGTTTTTCTTCCTGATTGTGTTTTACTAACATGAGAGACTTGATATATACTTGAAATTTATTGTTATCTCATTTTCACGTGCCTGCCCTAACTATTCAGGTGAAACCTCTTATCTGGGTAGAAGCCCAAGTTGAAAAACATTCTAGAAGCCGGATAGAATTCATGGTTAAGGCAAGAAGTCAATTTAAGGAAAGAAGGTGCGCCTGTAACAAAATTGTGTTTTCTCGTGTTAGATTGGAGACCTTTTGGAAGATCATGGTATTTTCTTCTTCATTTGCAGCACAGCAACAAATGTTGAAATTGAGGTGCCGGTTCCTTCAGATGCCACGAACCCAAATATAAGAACTTCAATGGGTTCTGCTGCATATGCACCTGAGCGCGAGGCAATGGTCTGGAAGATAAAATCATTTCCTGGTGGCAAAGTGAGTGACTGATTCCAAAAATATCCATTGACTTCTGTGATGCTACCTAAAGTGTGCTAATATCCTGAACCTGCTCTCTTAGGAATACATGTGCAGAGCAGAATTTAGTCTTCCAAGTATAAGTGCGGAAGAAGCTGTCCCTGAAAAGAAGGCACCGATACGGGTGAAATTTGAGATACCATATTTCACTGTATCTGGTATTCAGGTAATAGATTGCGTAGTGCTACAGTTTTGCTATACAATAATCGTGACTTTTGTATTTTTCTCCAGCACTCCCAAGTAAAAAAGTATGGCATTTTGTATTTTTACAGGTTCGCTATCTAAAGATCATTGAAAAGAGTGGGTACCAGGCGCTTCCGTGGGTTAGATACATTACGATGGCTGGTGAATACGAACTGAGACTTACATGAGTTTTGTCTGGTATGGCTACTAGAAGATACCAGTGAAGCTGCGAGGCTCTGGGGATACATAGTTCTTGCTCGTCACTGCATATAGATGGCATTGGGAAATGGACATGGAAGTCTTATCCCAAGAAGCTCTACCTTGCAAAGGTTTTTTTGTGTGGCTTGTTCATCCTGGTAGAGTAATTACCATGGTTACTGTAAGTTACACATCAAGTACAGTTTTGAAGAAACAGACACTGTTTTCCTTTTGAGTTAACCTGTATCATTATTGATTTATTATTTTTGGTGCTATACTTGCGTTTTTATGTACTACAGAAATATTTCTGGAACTTTGGGATAAATGAACACTTCATACATGAGTAATGCTTTTGAAGTTTAGGTTGAAATTGTGCCAGGTCTTAGGGCAACTCTAGCAGCCCCCCCCCCCCCCCCCCCATTTGGGCGCCACTTATTTTCCTGAGCACCTATTATTCACGTTGTTCTCTAGCAGTTCCCCTATTTCATATCACATATTTCTCTTTTTTCTGTTAAATTTGTGGATAAACACTATTGGATGTATATTTTGGCCCATGATAATTTAAACCTTGATATTTCTATGGCATAAATATTCGAAAGCATAGTTCAACTAAAATGCATGTAATAAGCTACATGGCGTCATGATATTGCCTAAAGTGCTTGGTAAGATCATCTAGAAGTTGCTTTGTGCCCCTGCCTGTTTCAGTCCTTCGATGGATGTCAAGGAAGTAGATCACACATTCACACACGGGTATGGTAGTCATTCCCACAAGATTGTACAAATCTTGATCATGACTTTGATCATTCTCAATGATCATGTTGTGAATTATCACGCAAGATGTCATAATGTTCTAGAGGGTCTCGTTACCAAAATCTTGTGGGTCCTCGAACAATTGCAAAGCAATCCGGGAGAACACCAAATCCTTTCTCAACATCCTTCCTCACTCCTTGAACTTTTGTGAAATGTTGCCTCTTATTTTCCCCGTTGATACGAATTTGTGTTCACAAATGGGGTAAATCATAGATGCCATCAACAAGTAAAAATCGTATGTTGTACTTGAGTTAATTGGTATCGAGTTCAACCTCCAAATATGTATGTCAAATCCAAAAATCTTGGGAAGAAACAACCTCGAGGATGATGGTTGGCTCTTCCACGTGGTCGGAGAGTTACTATGACATCCTGACCCAATCCTTAATAGGATTGATAGACTACTCAAACTAACAAAATGTATCTTCTTTTTTTGAAACTCATCTCAGTTGGACCTATTGGTTAATAGTGTTGGCCAAGATCAATATTGGGATGAGTCACCACCTAGGAAGTTTCCCATAGGTGTGCATACTCGGGATAAAGTGCATGCGTTGAAAAGATTTGTGTTAGTTTGTGTGTCCAGTCTAAAATCTTAGAGAGCTGCCAGGAGTAACTACTGCCAACCCGGGAGTGGCGGGAGTGTTACTTTTTATTAGAGTCGACACTCGCGGTTACATGGGCTTGTATGGTTTATGTGCACGAACATGTGATGCATGTGCTGGCACTAGACGCATGGACGTGTTGCCAAGAAGTGACATTCTGAATTGAGCATGTTGACATTCTGGATTGAGCGTGTACGTGACATCTTAGCCCAATGCTTAAATACAATTAATAAACCACTCATAATAACAAGGTACATTTTTTCCGGACGCTCGCGCTCCCGAGCATGAAGTGTGTTGGAAATACTTGTGATGCTTTGTGGGGCTAGTCTAAAATCTCAGAGAGTTGCTATCGTATGCAATATATGCATGCTCCCGCAACTTCTATCCTCCCTAGAGGGGTGGACAATGTCAGCCAGTGTCAAGCCACATGGAATTGAAATATGGCCAAAGGTTGGTCAGGACATGGAATCGAAAGACGGCCAAGGTTGGTCGGGATGGGAAGAGGAATTTCTATCGGCCCTGGTCGTTGGTGGAATCGGCGGATGGGTTGGGATCTTTTAAATTAGTCGCTCTAGGGGGATATTGGGTGCCCAAATTTTTTTTAGGTGGTGGGATAGGTGCTTTGCTGGAACACATTTTTTGGCAAAAAACAAAAAAATGCTATTACGGGGTGTGATATAGGGGTATTGTTACAAATGTTCTTACTGTAGAGTATAGTATACTAAAATGTAAGTTATGGATTGTTGAAACCACTTCTAGCAACCCCAAGCATGCTCTCCTTACCCTTGAGGAGCATGTAGCATAACATCTTTTTGGACAAGCATGAGAACCTTATTGCCAATATTTTCTCCCTATGCAATGTTTGGAAGTCGCGAAACCGTAGGATTTTCTAAACTGATATGGCCTAGAAAGAATGTAGAATATCTTGCAGATCAATATGGAAATGGGCCGACTCGGACCTAGCCTTGGACCTGGCCCATGGCCCCAAGGTCTATATGAGAGGCCATGGGTCGGCCCATTTCATCAGAAATCTGTGGCTTCAATGACCCGCTCTGTATATGAGGCCGACCCAAAATGCCCATTTCTCTGTTTACACAGGGAGAGCAAATATATTACCCAACCAATCATGCCTCATAGACAAGATCACAAAATTCATAGACAAGAACCAATATTCACATCAGTATATGACAAGATTCATAGACAAGACCACAAGATTCACAAATTATAGGTTTCAGAGAGCATCTAGCTAAAGACGTCAAGCATCAGTTTTGACTCGATTTTTCATCTCTTTGCTTCATCATCTGCTGCAGCCATCCATTTCTCCAACACGCTTCAGTCTACATTATCTTTATTTTCAGGAAATGGTACAAGAATACTGTAAACATCGACTGAATAATATATTCATGAACATTGCAGCATTCTTAGTAGCAAAATTTGGAATGTAACATTGGGTCACATATAATTTTGCAAAATCAGATGAGCACATAGACAGACAACATTGAATACAAGAATATTACTACTGAACATCATTAGCAATTGTTTCGGCCAGCACAGGTTCCAATATCTATTAGATATGGAAAATAACAGTCAACTAATTGCTGTTCAGAAACACTAGCACTCTAGCAATCAAAACGCTATAACTTTATATCAAATCAAGTAAGGTGGTGCAAAAAAGTAAACAACGGCTACACCGATGTTTATTTTTGCATGCAACCTAATGTAAAATTTACAAGAAATCAACCACATCACAACTACTATCGGTGGTGTCCTAACATACCAGCTTACCACACAATTACCGAAAATGCAACGCATGGGTTATTAGACATCAACTTGGTACAAAATACTCCTTGCACAATGTTTGCATTTAGCAGCCCAAACAATATTTTATAAGCAAAAAACATTTGTTCCTTGCACATGATGCTTGCATGACCATGATGCTCTAACAGACAGCTACAAGTGAAAAACACAGAGATAGGAGGATGATTTTTGATAATTTCTCAAAGAGGTACTAGGTGAGGCAAAAAAAAAATAC
Organism: Poa pratensis; assembly: GCA_947311845.1. Lineage (NCBI taxonomy): Eukaryota > Viridiplantae > Streptophyta > Magnoliopsida > Poales > Poaceae > Poa > Poa pratensis. The sequence goes on along the minus strand of CAMZMU010000055.1, from coordinate 37,578,116 downwards.
AAAGACATGTCAAATACCTTGTAAGTCCATTATAATGTCATGAATTGATGCCAATCTACACTCAGTATTAGCTGCAAAAAAACAAGAATAAATGATTTATGAATTTGTAAACTTGAAGCATTAATAAGAAACAAAAATACTTGTGTTGTGGTCCTTATCGAGCTCGATGGCGACCAAGACAAGGAGCGGGAGACAGCGCCGGCGGTGGCAGAGATGGTTGGGGCGGCCGGTGGCGACTAGGGATAGCCAACTTGTAGTACGAGATCAATAGAAGATGAAGTCGACTGGGTCGACACGGCTGATCCATCGGGTCGCACGGTGCCAGCTCCAGTGACCCATATATCATTCAAGGACCCAGCGGACCAACCCGGCCCATTCCCATCTTGACTGGCAGAGTAGTTTAGCGAAGTACCCTAAACAGCATACAGTGTTTTCTACGTCCTGTGTGTTTCATTTCTAAATATGTTGTACTGATTTTGGTTTTCATTTTCTCTTGCTTAAATAAGCGTAGTGCTAAACTTTTTCCTCAAATTCATTTTCACACTTGGTCACCTACTCTAAAACTTTGGCTGATACTTGAGTTGTATAAACTTTTATTCTGTTACTCTTAAACTATGCAATAAAATGAGACTGTGACTCGTCCTGATGCAGATGTCAGGACTATGTTCCCAATTCAAAACTTTGACAATGAAGTTACAAAAACTTGAAAACTATCTTTACTGAAGTGCCCCGCTGACCGTCACCCGTAGATATAGCCTCCTGGCAGCCGCCTGCCCTGTCACTGATTGGGGTTAAGAGCTCGTCACTAAAAGGTAAATCTGAAGTAAGCTGAACGGAAAGAAAAATGTCTCATTCCAAGTTTCCAACAAATGTAACTTGGTCTGAATACGGAGTAGAATAAACCGAATAATCTTTTCGGGCCTGTTAGTTTTATTTCTATCCACAAGTTACCTATGACACATAATACCCTTCCCAGATGACAAATCTACATACAGAGCCATGTACACTAAAATACACGTAATTCGGATAAAGAATACCGCATACTAACATCTGAACATTGTCCAACGTCAGGTACATAGAACCGGAATCCTATAACTATAAGATTGTCCTGCGCATGCGTGTGGGGGTGCATTAGGTGCACACACCCGCTGGCCTGCATCGCCCACCACTGATCACTTGATCAGGGCTGCTTGATGGTGGCAGCCAGCTCGATGCAGTTGCTGACGAGGCGGGTGACGTGCCGCTGCGCGCCTGGTATCGGTGACTTGAGCTCCGGCCGCTCGTCGAAGATGTCCTTGCAGTCGGTGGAGTAGGTGCCGGCCGCCGAAACAGCCGACATGAGATCGTCGTGGCTGCCTCCATTCTTGAGTATCGTCCGCGAGGTCTTGAGCGAGTCCACCAGCGACGCGTAGCTGTCCCTGCACGACTGCAGCGACGATGACATCGCTTTGCCCTTGGCCCGGCCGCCTGACCTCATTACCCCGTCCAGCCTCATCGCCGCCATCGCTGCCTTGGCAGCCGATAACCTCAGGGCCGCGTCCAGTAGCTTCTTGGGACTTGTCACCGCCGGCTGCATCGCCAGCCTGCTGCACAGCGTCCTGTAGTGCACCTGCACATGTATATGCGTAAGAAAAAATTAACCTGAACATAACCGTCCGTGCATTATAGGTTTTCACGGCTATGTATACCTGTTGACATAAGGCCATGCATTCATCACAGCTGGCGATGCCGATGAGGCGACGGCCACTGTCGCCGAGGGGATGAAGAGAGGGTGGACAGCACGGGCATCGGTGGAGCTCGAGGACGCCGCCAAGACGGCGACAAGAATCAGCGCGGCGAGGAGTCGACACTGGCGGAGCTCCGTTGGGGCCGACCTGGGCCGTGGCCCGCCCAGGATTTCTACCAAAATATCTATACTCTGTATCTATAGTCCAGTCCATTAGCACCCAGCGCACGAGCAAAGCACCAGGCTGGCCTTTCATCGATTCAGCTCCACAAATGAGCCCCACATTAGTACCGACACAACGTACTGGGGTAGCGAGAGCCATTAAAATTAGAGTCCAAGAAGACACGGTGTGCTGTTTTGACTGCTTCCTCTATTTTTTTATTTATCTAATAAACAAATCTATTTTTCTATTCAAAAATGTCGTTCATTTTTCTGGACACAAAAAAGAAGTGGTTGCTGGCTTGCTTCTTAGCTTGGGTCCTTTACCTTCGTAGTCTGGCACGTGCAATTTCGTTCTTTTCACAAATTATTACTCACTCCGTTCCACATATAAGATGTTTTAGATGATACACATGTTGTCTAGATTTGGATTAAAAAGAGTGCATACATAAACTAAAATATGTTTAAATACATGTGCATGCATGTGCATGTGGCAAATGGTTAACACATCTTATATTGTGGAACGGAGGAAGTTGTTACCAGTTTAATAGCATTTTTCACTAAATTTGTTTCTCCAATTTCTTAGTCAGGCAACAAAAAAATTGTGCTATTATTTAGTTTGGCCCGCCCAAATATTTCTTTCGAGCTCCGCCACTGGGAGTCGAAACATCGGTTTGGTCGTGGACCAAGAGGAGGATAAGTGGCCTAAACAAGAGAGACGAGGACCTCGAGAGGCTATAAAAGAAGATCTCCTGTTTGCGTCTGAGAAGAAACCGGTGAAGTGGTGGTGGTCAAGAGTACGGGACTGGAGTGCGGGAGAAACTTAGCCGTAAACTTCTGCGGGCTGGTGATTGGTTAGCCTTGGTTGTAGCTTCTTCCGTCCTTAAATTTGGCTTGAGTTTTTATTGTGTGACACTTAGATGATTACCTCGTGAAAGGTAGTAAAGCTGAGCAAAAACCTCTCGTCCAAGCACTAGCTCCTGTGACATTTTTCTCTAGACTAGAAGAAAACCCATATGCATGTGAGACATCGCAAGGAGGTTAGGAGGCCAGGCCTCGAACAGAAGTTGGCTCTTTGCTCAGCGAGCGCAGAAGCTGCTAGCATACCGAGCCACGCTCAATTGCCTTATATAGTAGTCCATCTGGTGGAATGATCGAAGTTCGTCCACGACTTCTTGGACTGATTGCCAGCTTAGGTAAAATCCTGAGGGCTCCTTTGATTTGCAGGAACTATGGAGGAAAAGTAGAGGAATAGGAAAATTTCAAGAGATGGTACTATTCACTCGTTTGATTCACAGGAATGCTTGAAAGGAAAGCCACAGGAATTTTTCCCGTAGATCCCAGTTTCAAGGCAAAACTTAGAGGAAAAAACAATCCACTCACACCTCATGTTTTTATTCCTGTGCACAAGGAACGAGGAAAGGATTACACCTGCCATCCTTTTCCATTCCTATTTCTTTCCTAATCCTTTGAGTTTCCTACCCTATGAATCAAACAAGCCCTCAACCGGGAGGAAAGCCATGCCTCATACCCCCGCGAGACACACAGAGCCCACATGGCAACGGCCACTCCGGCCACGCCGCCCACCGTCACGGCCGATGTCCTCCCTTGCCTCCTCCTGCCACCATCCTCCGGTCTCCCTCCGGGCTTGCTCGGTTAATCTCCTCCTCAAGTCACTACAGCAAAATGGATCTTTGCTGAGTACAACAATCTTTTGCCATGTGCTAATTTTTTTCCGAAAAGCATACGTCCCAGCCTCTGCATCAAAATGATGCATACGACCGCTTTATTAAATTATTGCAAAGTTTGTTCTAGTCTGTTACAGTTCAAGGATCACAAAGGGTCGATACATGTATCAACCATCGGAAAAGTCCAAAGCAAAAATTAAGATTCATAGCTCTATTCTCTTTTCAAAATGCCAGCCCTCACGGTTGTAGAAGTCCTTGGCGACCATCTCCAACCGGGTGCATCCAAAATCCATAGCACGGCTTTGCTCCACTCGTAGGAGAAACGACCATGATCGGATCCAGTGAGTAATCAAATAAATGACCTGCAAAAAAGATGTTTTTTTTGTTTATTAAAAACAGAATCATTCCGTACATTCCATATTGCCCAAAGCACCGGACATACACCCACACAGATTGACTTGAGTTCTGTCTTATCAATACCCTTAAGCCAATTACCAAGCATATGTGTAATATTTTGCGGTGGGGTGATATTAAAGGAAATATGCACAATTCGCCAAATGAGTTTAGCTACAGGACATTCGAGAAAAGATGTTGAATTGTTTCATCGGTATCACAAGAACAACACTTGTTGCCTAGACGACACATTAGAGGGAGTGGTTGTCTTACATGAAACAATCCATGAACTTCATAGGAAGAAATTGGATGGAGTTCTTCTTAAAATAGATTTCGAAAAAGCATATGATAAGGTCAAGTGGCCTTTTTTGTTACAAGCCCTAAGAATGAAAGGTTTTCACCCTACGTGTAAATGGATTCAAGAATTCATTAGCAGAGGGAGTGTGGGAATAAGAGTAAATGATGACTTAGGACATAATTTCCAAACACAAAAGGGTCTTATGCAAGGAGATCCGCCTGCACCTATTCTTTTCAACGTGGTGGCGGATATGTTAGCTATTCTGAATTTCTGATAAACCGTGCAAAAGAAGATGGTCAAATTGGGGCCTCATACCTCACTTAGTGGAATGGGGTGTCTCCATTTTACAGTATGTAGATGATACGATTATTTTTATGGAACATGATTTGAGTAAGGCGTTGAACATGAAGTTGATACTCTGTTTCTTCGAACAGTTATCGGGGCTTAAGATTAACTTTCACAAAAGTGAGCTCTATTGTTTTGGACAAGCCAAAACAGCGGAAGCATGGTACAGACAACTTTTTGGGTGTGAATCTGGATCGTTTCCGTTCAAGTATTTGGGAATACCAATTCACTTCAGAAAGTTGACAAATGGAGAATGGAAGCCGGTCGAAGATCGTTTTGAGAGAAAGCTAAGTAGTTGGATCGGTAAACTTTATCTTATGGGGACATATTAATACTAATTAATTCGGTTCTCACTAGTCTCGCAATGTTGATGTTATCTTTTCTTGAGATTCCAAAGGGAGTACGGAAAAGATTAGATTTTTATAGATCAAGACTTTGCTGGCAAAGTGATGGTCATAAACGAAAATATAGGCTTACTAAATGGAATATTATTTGTAGACCTAGAGATCAAGGGGACCTCGGAATTGAGGTTCTCGAACTGAAAAATAAATGTTTGCTGAGTAATGGTTATTCAAGCTAATGAATGAGCAAGTAGTGTGGCAGGAACTTTTGCAAAATAAATATCTTCATTCTAGGACACTTTCACAAGTTACAGTTAAACCCTTCGATTCACCCTTTTGGAAGGGACTGATGAAAGTGAAGGATGATTTTTTAAATAGAGAGTCTTTTGTGGTTGGCAACGGTATGAAACGAGGTTCTGGGAAGATGTATGGCTCGGGGATTCTTCCCTAGCGCAACAGTATCCGTTGTTGTATAATATAGCTAACCAGAAACAAGTTTTGGTAGCTCAAGTTTTAACTCAGCCTCCAAATATCAACTTTCGAAGAAACCTCACATCAAATAAATATGAACAATGGTTACACTTAGTCCACCGTTTAATGGAAATCAATCTTTCAATGGAGCCGGATACTTTTGTGTGGCGGTTGACTAACTCTGGGGTCTTCATGGTTAAATCCATGTATTTGGACTATTTGAATGGTCATACTTCATTTTTAAGGAAATATATCTGGAAAATGAAAGTTCCGCTCAAGATAAAGATCTTTATGTGGTTCTTGTATCGGAAAGTAATTTTAGCCAAGTGCTAAATATCGGGCACTAGGCAAAGAGCAAATGTGCCGAGTGCAAAACTAGGGTACACGGCTAAGGAAACTCCGCGGAGTACAGACACTCGGTAAAGAAAATGGACACGACAAAACCTCAAAAATACACTCGGCATTGAAAAAACACACGACAAAAACATCTGTTCGAATGTCACCATATGGACTCGGCAAAGTCACGTGCCACGTGGCTTTTCTCCGCGCGCTTGATGGCTGACCGGGTGTTAAAGATTAGGCACCCGGCAAAGAAATATTTGCTGTGTGTTTTTTAAAGACACTCGCCAAAGAATAGTTTTTCGGAGCAAACAAAAAAAATAAGAGAACGGCTGCAGTTTTCCCGCCCGATTTGCGTTGAGTGTGTATTTCTTTGTCGTGTGCCTTTTTGAAGGTACTCGGCAAAGAGTGGGTGGCGTGGCAGCTACTCGTGCGGGAGCCTTTGCCGTGTGCATGTCCCGGTCACTAGGCAAAGAGGTTGCGCCGTTAACGGCCACACCTAACGATGCTAGGCTTTTCTTTGCCGTGTGCCACGAATTAACACCCGGCAACGAAACTTTGCCGAGTACAGGACAAAATACACCCGGCAAAGTACCCGACAAAGAAACTTTGCAGAAGCAAAATTTTCAGAGTAGCCTTTGCCGATTACTTCTTGGCCTTTGCTGTGTATATTCCGTACTTGGCAAAGATCCTGTTTCCTGTAGTGGACTGGAGTGAATTAGAGGGGCCTAGGGATTTTTTTTTACTTGCATAGGATTTAATCCACCTGAATCTCTGTCAATCCCCTTCAACCCGAACAAACCAAATCAGCCCTCAGGGACTCATCTCCCCAATCAGCATAAAAAATGCAGAATATGAATCATGGCAACATAAAAATGACCAAAATTAATATAATATGTGTATTTTAGTCGTACTTTTGTAACATCAATCGCACCTCGTCCTACCTCCCCCATCTCTCCTATATTTCACATATGTATCTTGCAACCCTACCATATCCTCGTTCGCCGCCCTCTGAGCCCGAGGATGTGGCCTCGAAGATGCAACCTCCTCTCCTTTAACCTTCTATTGTTGACTTCAGGTGCTAGATTGGGCTGGCCCATCCCCCACCCGAGGAGCCGGTTTGAGGTAGCTTATCACGTGTACCACGCGATACCCGAGGAGCCGGTTTGTTTTAATGCGGATGTGGATTGAGGGACTGGAGAAAGTCCATCATGTTGGAGGCCTAGCCATCAATGCCGACCGGGGTGGGGATCGAGGTGCGCGGCATGGACGACATGAGACAGTGTTGTCCTGTTCGCCACGCCGCTCGGCCTTTTGCCTTCAACACGTTCATCATTCATGCCCAGGTACCCTCGCTAGTAGAAATCAGAATATCAGAGTCGGCGGATAGAGTCAGTTTTAGTATTAGAAAAATCAACCAACTCCAAACCGATTACAAAGAAAATACTAGACCAATAATAAAGTATAGGAGTATGTTAAGACAACCAGCCGCCTCCAATACATTCAGAGTCGGCCAAAAGCACCCGGCTCTAATAAAAATGATATTGGAGGAAATTTAAGTACACACAACTCCAATAATTTAAGGGTCAGTTCAAACAAATGGCTGACTCCAATAATAATTAGAGCACATAAAAAGACTAAGGGTTGTGGCCATCCTAAAATATTTGTATTAATAGATCATCAAAGACTTAGGCATATCATAGTAGGGAGGGGGCGCTGATGCCTTTCTACCCTCTCGAGTTCGAATCATGTTTCTCGCAATTTCGGTTATGATGGATGTGATAAATTATCGGCGAGCACGCTCTCTTGACTAGTCACATCTATTTTATTATTGGTTGATTTCTAATCAGCTGTTTTGTTGTGTGGTTGAAAATAAAGTGATAATATTACTCTCCCTGATCCATATTAATTGTCACAAAATTAGTTTAATTAATATGAATCAAAGGGAGTACTAGATTGAAAATATTAAGAAATATTTTTAATGTAACAATAATTAAAATATTTTTTGTTGTAAATAATATTTTTTTAAATAGATAAAGTTGTCAAAAATTTAAGATTGTTTATATGACTCATAATTTGGCAATAAAGACTTGGGATAAATTGGACAAGTCGGAGACAAATCTAGAATGGTACTCCCACAAAGTTTAGTGGCATTCAGTGTGAATCCTCGATTTCCAACCACCTGAACAAAGGTTTTAGTAATTTGGTATATTTTTTCGAATTGATATTGTGCATATGCCTTGACTTAACATGAATAATAAATAATGTGAATTAAAATAATTCCATATTTTGATCTTCTAGGTATCACATCTTTTTTAGCCGAACTACTCAAACTAAATTCTAAGTTGTGCAAATAAAAACTAGAAAAATAAAAAAATACATTATTTTACACACAATATTCATCAAGCAAATAACTTAAACGACATAGAAAACATACACATAAAGTTCAACATAGTTCATACACATAATTGAGATACTAAGTTCAACATAAACATACTAGTTGGACCATGACCGGTGAAAACAAGATTCGAATTCCTGGGAGTGCATCAAAGCTTATAGCAAATTCTAAGGTACTTTCGACTAGCTGTCTCCCGTTGCATGTCTTAGTAGAACTTCTTTTCGGCATCGTAGGGGGTGGGGTAGATGTACATTTGTGCTCCACCTCTAAGGTCGACCCGCAATAGCACTCACGGGGATCCATCCCCTGTCCCACTCTGGCAGCACCTCCATGCTAAAGTAGGTATGGCTTGCTATCTCTCGTCCCCTGCTCCTTGGGGTAGGAGTGTGCTCAGCCAGAGATGCAGGCGAGATGGTACAATTGGTGGTGCCACCAATGGAGCGGGCGAGGCGTTGTAGTGTGTCCCACGTGGCCACAAGGGACGAGGCGCGGCACGCCTCACGTTGGGATGAGAACAGAAGCGAAGGAGTGGCGGCGCGGGAACCTACGGAGGGCCATGGTACCCGCGTAGGGCCTCTGGCAGCACCTTCATGTGTTCTGGCTCAGCCAAACCTGTGTAGGGCCATGGAACCTACGGAGGAGCGGGCGAGGCGTTGCCACACGTCTCACGTGGCCACCGGAGATGGTATGCGGAGGCGAGGCAGGCCTCGTGTTGGGATGGGAGCGGCGGCACAGGAGCTTCCTGCCTTGATCACTAATGGGTCGTGGCTCGTCCAAAGCTGTGCAGGGCCGAGCCACCGTCAGAGAGCGGACGACGCATTGACGGGCATCCCACGCGGTCAACATGGACATCCCACACCTCGTGTTGGTACTGGAGCGGCGGTGCGGGAGCTCCTAGCCTCGCCGCCATGATCCATGGCTCGACCAAAACCAAGAGAGTGGCACCCGAACTACCGCTGAATAGTCACATAGCCTGCGCAGTTGCGGAGGAGCGAATGCCACGTGAGGGCTAGCGAGGCTACAATGTGCATGGATCCAGCAGAGTGATCCAGAAAATGGTCATCAGACAATAGTGAAAAACTATATTTAGTAGTAGCTAAATAACTAGGGAGTTGTTTCTCTTATGGTTGTCGCTTATGATGAAGGATTCGAGAAATTTTTGGGTTGGGTTGGGAAACCGTGCACCGACACGGATATGGACGCCTCCACACTGAGACACGGCCCGGACTCCCACGGGGGTAGCAGTGGGAATCTTGGATGCCTCCACTTCTATCTCAATGGGTGATGGACAAAAATCCGTTTTTGGGATGCCGCGTGGCTGAATGGAAAGAAGCCGAAGCACATAGCCCCACTCATTTTCAAGGCCTATAAGAAGAAGAGGTGTGCGAGGATTTTTCAATGGCCCATGTTATCGAATCCGTGGATCTTTGGTGCGCCTATGTCATGTGCAACTTTATAATAGCGATGAGGATTAAATCGTTTGCACACTTTCCGCAGGTGGACAATACTCGGTGGCAGCAGCCCACGAGGCGTAATTTTTTTGGAGCTAAATCAACCATCAGTAATAGAATTGTTTGGAAATTTTGCTCCCCCCACCCACCCACTAAAAATGTAGTTCTTCCCTTATCATGCAAATCCAAAAATAGTCTATGCAGATCCGATAGTTTGGAAAAACGAGGATGACAAATTGTGGATTATGCATGTCCTTTATGCAAAAGAGCCGCATAATCATTCACTCACCTATTCGTCAATTTTCGCTTCACCATTCGTTCTTGGGGCTTTTCATACAAGGTTGGATAGATCTTCTTGTTTGTTATCTTCATCAATGACCAGCGCACACTATCAAGAGTTGGTGGCACAAAATGTGGAATGGCTCGACTCCCAACCGAAAGGGCTTACCTTTTCTCAGCTTGCTCATCTCTTAAGAAATTTGGGATGGCACGGCACTTTTTTTATCGTCTTAGCTAATTTTTTTATTTTAATTTATTGTCAAACACTTTTCTTAATTGATAGACTGGGAAAAAATGCCCCGTTTAAAAAAAAAATCGTCCACAACGCTAGATTCATCAATAAGAAAATATCGTTGACGGAGAAGACCTATTATGCTGTCTCAAAAAAAATTCTGTCGCAAATTATCGATGCCTTGTACTTGGCTAACCAATGGGCATATGTTAATATGATTAGGAGGTAAATTGTACTGGTCCAACAGCTGTCACGCACTTAATAACTAAGTAAATGAGCTCATATTTAAAGAGATAGAAATTACAAGAATCAACGGCTATAAGCGCCGAGTGGATACCCAGCCCATGAATCTAATATCAAATCAAAGTCGTCGCACAACATGACAGGTACCTAGTAGAAACAAGGCGCCATGGGATAGCTCAAACCCAGCATGGCATAACAGTGACGCAAGTAATAAGAGCAGGGGATTGGTGCGAAACTATTGCAGCCGGCCGGGGCACCGAGTTGCCACATTCGCCTGTTGGGAGCACCGGTATGCCGGAGCTGAAGGCCATCCCGTCTCCATCAGCTCCATGGAGCAATCAGCCAATTGCATCCATGGGAGACTTTGGAGTTTTGACAATTTGGTAACAGCAGTCTTCTTGTCATGTAGCAGAGGCTAGCTGTAGTCTGCCAGTACTGACCAAATGTGAAAGACAAAACTTGCACGCACACAACGAGGAAATATCGGACCCAGAGGAATATATGCTCATCTTTTTTGTTACTAGGCTAGAGGCGAAAAGAGTACCAAATGCAACACTAGCTGAGAGCAAATACAGACTGCTAGAATCACTCAGGAGCACGGGCAGTACAGACGTCTATAACCTGATGGACATTCTGCTAATTCATAGAGGTTCCTGAAATCATATTTGACAGCAAAAGAATCGCATGGCTCGAAGTTTATGACCAGCAACAAAATGGAAGCACAAACCCCTGGGAGATCATGGCTGGCGCCCGGTCTTGGGGTCAGCTTGCTTCCGTACAGACCGGGAATCCAAATGCTCTGAATCTAGACTCAGAGCACATTAATTATACTCGTTATTAGTACTTTTTCCGAGCGAAACGTTGTTAGTACTTTTTCCGAGCGAAAAGCAAGGCCTCCAATGAAGTGACGCAAGATCCCAAAGTCAGAGGAAGAATCTTTCGTGCTCCCACCCAACGGCATGGGTGACACCAGTTCACTGTGAAAATCCAGCGTCGTTATCATATTGCCACTTGGTGACAGGCCAACCTTTCGGTGCATCCATCTAGCAGAATCTCCTGTTCTTTTTCTTTAAAGAAGGGTATCACGGAATCAGGAATCTCTCAAGAATTATCTAATTTGTTTAATAAAATATCGGCTATCCACTAGAGACATACTGCCCCTCTGTTGTTATTCGAGCAAAACAAAGTCAATGCTTCCACGATTGAACTCCTAGGACTTGTGATTTTCAGAAAGAAATCTATTTATGCAGGACACTGATAACAAGACCTTTATTTCTGGGTGATGTCACTCCTAATAAATTTACCCTTTTCAATCGTTCAACAAAAATGTACCTACCCTCACAAACATGGAAACAAAAGTAGAATTATGTACGGGGAATTAGCAACTCTAAACTTTCATCATTTAAATATGTTAGCAAATCATCAACGAACTCTACTGTTGTCATACAATGACTTCTCCCGGATGTCAAATCATGCCTATTACTACTCGATCGAAACTGGTGCGGTAGTGGCTAGAGGTGTGGCGGTATGAGACGTCATCAATTTCCAATTTCTTCTCTAGCAACATTCGGTTAGGAGCTATTGGTCGGACAAGAAATGATGGAAGTGGTTATGCACACTTCAGGTTCAAAACACTTGGTTATGATCTAACAATGTCAACACGCGCTAATGTCATGCCCTTATTAAAGGTGATGACTCCAAACTCGTCTTTAGGGATGAAAATTCCGAGATCGACCTACGGCGACTTCTTCTTAAATAATTTGGCTAAGAGTTGTGTATTTTCTCTTTATTTTTGCCTTTTATCATAGGGTTAGTGCTAGGCGACCCTTGGCCTCGATGCAGATGCCGAAGGTTATCCTCCTTCTCGAAAAACAATACACATATTTATTTTCTTGCATCATTGTTTTCCATATATTTTTAAACTTATATATGTGAATTTCCACTAAGTTTTCTTAAAGGGAAATTTCACTAAGTTACAGTATTAAGATCAATGACTCTAGGATAAGAAAAATCGGGTTCGGGTTTGTTAAAGTGCATTCTAGAATGTAAATTTCATAGTTGCATGGAACTCCCACTAGTAGAAAAAGCACATATAGTCCCGGTTCCCGAACCGGGACTAGCCAATCGGGACTAATGCTAGTCCCGGTTCGCCGGTTCGTGACCGAACCGGGACTAATGGGGTTCCACGTGGGCGAAGCACATGCGCTGGGGCTAGAGGAGCTATAGTCCCGGTTCGTATTACGAACCGGGACTAGAGACCCTTTTTTTCGAAAAAAAAATTATTTTTCGATTTTTTTATATATATTTCAAATCTTTCAATTATTTGTCAGTTTAATCTCTAATCGTCCCTAATCTCAAGTCAAAGTGCATCCTCACACTCCTATCCATACTCGTGGTCAAACTTCCCGACCGGTCACCCATCCTCACACTGCTCCACCCCCAGCACGCTTAACTTTTGAGTTCCTTTCCAATTAGCTGGTCAAGATTGCATTGATAACATCTTGATAATACTATGGTATCAATCTTTTATGCACTAGACTTTGATGTCACATGATATTATTTTTTGAATTCCAAACCTATATTAACATAAATATTAATGATTAAGTAATAATAATTATTAATTCAAATAACAAAAAATAGGTGTGTCTTGGTATAGGAAACAACTAGTGGTTATATACTTATATCACAGAAACATCGATCGTTTTAAAAAAATTGTCCTCTTTCGAGGAAGGTCATGGTGGCCATTTTGACCGCTTTTTGAAAAAAATCAAATAGAGTAAAAAAAACCTCTCATTTTGTGATCCAAAAGATGATATAGTTGTCATATTTGGATTCCTCTCATTTTTCTAATTGATTTAGACATTTTATTTGTTAAATTTCGATTTACGGATTTAAAGATATGAATTATTCCATATTAAATGAAAAATGCGGGACCTTTAGTCCCGGTTCGTGATACGAACCAGTCACCTTTAGTCCTGGTTCGTATCACGAACCGGGACTAAAGAGCGCGTGAGCTTTAGTCCCGGTTCTTGCCACGAACCGGGACTAATACCCTCATCCGAACCGGGACTAATGACTCACGGGCCTTGGCAGCTCGAACCGGGACCAATGGCTGTCATTGGTCCCGGTTTTTGCCCGAACCGGGACTAATGACAATTGTGGCTCCGGACGAAAAACCCTTTTCCTACTAGTGTCCTTTTTCAGCCTTGCAACAAAAGTTGCGTTGCTCAACTCGTGACAAATCTTGTCCCTTGTCGGCATGCTTTCTCACTATGTGGATTCATGCATAACTTCATCCTGCAGGCAAAAGGCTAAATAAAACTTCATTCTACAAACCAAATTTAATCTTGCTCCTCAACATATACTACAATATAAAAGGACCTTGGACCTTTCCCTCCCGCAACAGTAAAGAGGGCGATTTTTGGGCGTCCTCGCAGATCCACCTCGCCGGCGGCGTTTCGACGGTTCCCCCTCCCTCCGCCGGCCGCTCCGGCGGCGGGAGGGTGGGGGAACCCCGCAGCTCGTCTGTACATAGTGTAGGGTCGTGTGAGTCCCGGGCCGGCGGCGTTGAGGAGACGGCGGCGTGGGTGGTGTGGTGTTTTGGAGCAGGGATCTTCCTCTACGGTGGTGGCGCTCTCCGGAGCTCCGTCGCTGCGGATCTGCTGCTTTGTGCATGCTCGCAGGCCTCTGGTGCTGCCGTGCGTGCTCTTCCCTCGCCGGAGTCCGAGTGCGGCGGATCCGGGTGTTTCAAGCTTTCGAAGGTGTTGGTGACGTGCGGCGAGGCGATGGCGATGGCGGTGCAGGGTGGAGGCTTCTTGAAGCTGAGGATCGTCGACTTCCCGTCCGCAGAGGGACTCCTCCTGATCCAAGGTCTGGGGAGGAGCAGCGGCGGCGCGCCGGCGGCACGTTCTGTTCTTCGTCGTCAACATCGAGTTCCAGCTGGACCAAGTTGTAATTTTCCCTTTGTTCTGGATCTTTCTGTAAGGACCTTGCTGTAAGTTTACCAGTGCTTTCCCGCAAAAAAAAAACATATACTACAATACGGTGAAAAGGTGTGGTACGCACAAATGATCATTGTAGTCTGACTTTAGTTTATGTGCTTGTGTAAAGAAGCTATCTCTCTTACATTATACGGAGTAGATGTCATATTTCTCAACTTTTATGCAACAATAACACTCGGCGCTTATGACATACTCCCTTTGTCCCGTAATATAAGATGATATTGCAACCAATATATATATAGTACTATCTCCGTTCCTAAAAGTAAGGCGTATATTATTTTTGAAAAGTCAAACATTATAAAGTTTGATCAAGTTTTTACAAAAAACAATTAACATCTACAATACCTAGTTAATACCGTTAGATACATCATGAAATATATTTTCATATGATGTCGATACTATATTATAGTTGTTGGCTCTTTTTTCTAAAACTTTGGTCAAACTTTACAGTGTTTGATTTTTCAAAAAAATACGTCTTACTTTTAAGAACGGAGGTAGTAGTATATTGGTTGTAGTAACATCTAATATGAACGGAGGGAGTAGTACAATATTCGAGACAAAAGACATGAAAATATCGTATATATCCCATGAGTAGACAACAAGTTGGTCAATATATTGGATATGCATGAATGCGGCGTTATATGCGTGTCATGCGCATGTCAGTGCCATTGGTTACCCGATCTCCATATTTGTCTTGTTGTATCTACGTACATGGACTGAGTTCTATGTAAATCCGAAACCGGCCTAGCTAAGCGTCTCGTAGCTGTTTGTCCGTTCGTGCAACCATAGGCGCAGTTTCCAACCTAGTAACGGAGGATCTCCAAACAACATTCTTATTTCGCCGAAAACGATATTCCCTAAATAAAAAAAAACGATATTCCCTGCCGAATACTGGTGTCGTTTGGCTGTAGTCTTACTTAGTTGTGATAGGCCGCCGCACATGATATTTTCAGAAGTAATCTTAGCTGTGGTAGGCCAGTGATGATCTTTTCAAATGCATTGTTGATTTTGGTCGTTCATTTAAATATCTTGATTTGTTCATCCAGTGACGCGAGTTGTATGCAGTGAAACGGCGGCTAGCACACCAATACCACGGTTTCTGTTTGACAATCGGGAAACAACGGAACGAGTAGTACATAAATATACGGTGTATTTTACTTTAGCTCCATGAAGATTGAAACTGTATCTCTTTGAATTTATTAATCTTGGAGGAAGACAGAAAAAGCAAGATTCGAAACTAATCCTGGGTGTTGGCCGATCTTTTCTCTATCGCGTTGATATGAACATTGCTACTGTTATGCACTCCGCTAAAAAATGAAGGGAGAGGGGTTCAGGGAATCCGGGGTTGCTGACGAAGCTCCACTACCCGAGGAACTGAAGTTGGCCTCCAAAGTCAGAGGTTAGGATCTCCCCCAACCTTACAGCGACAGCAATGTAGTACCAGACCAGTTGGCCAACAAAACCCCGCATCGGCCTCGTAGAACCGCGACGCCACAGCCCTGCCGGCCTTCCACTGACACCGTAAGATCAGCAGCCAAATCTTTATTCGTCTACCCTCTCACCGTTCCCAATCGTTTCGGACGACACGCCGCGCCCGGAGCAGGTCGAACGCCGCTCCCCGGCTGGGCTATATAAACACGGCCCGCCGCTGAGGCTGTACCAGCAGCACCGGCACGTACAGCATTACACACCGAGTCTCAACACAGCTGTAGCAGCAAGGCAGCTAGTGAGATGGAGCGACAGCCAAAGCCGGCGGCGATGGAGGTGCAGGCGGCGCCCAAGGGCAAGTTCAGGATCCCGGTGGACTCCGACAACCAGGCCACGGAGTTCTGGCTTTTCTCCTTCGTGAGGCCTCACATGAGCGCTTTCCACCTCTCGTGGTTCTCCTTCTTCTGCTGCTTCGTCTCCACCTTCGCGGCGCCACCGCTGCTGCCGCTCATCCGGGACACGCTCGGCCTCACGGCCAAGGACATCGGCAACGCCGGGATCGCGTCCGTGTCAGGCGCCGTGTTCGCGCGTCTCGCAATGGGCACGGCCTGCGACCTGGTCGGTCCCCGCCTGTCGTCCGCGGCGATCATACTGCTCACCACCCCGGCGGTGTACTGCTCCGCCATCATCACCGGGCCGACATCGTTCCTTCTCGTGCGCTTTTTCACGGGCTTCTCGCTCGCCTCCTTCGTGTCCACGCAGTTCTGGATGAGCTCTATGTTCTCGCCGCCCAAGGTGGGGCTGGCTAACGGCGTCGCCGGCGGCTGGGGAAACCTCGGCGGGGGCGCCGTGCAGCTACTCATGCCGCTGGTGTACGAGGCCGTCCTCAAGATCGGGAGCACGCCGTTCGTTGCGTGGCGCATCTCCTTCTTCATCCCGGGCGTGATGCAGACATTCTCGGCCATCGCTGTGCTGGCGTTCGGGCAGGACATGCCCGACGGCAACTACAAAAATCTGCACAAGTCCGGGGAGATGCACAAGGACAGCTTCGCCAACGTGCTGCGCCACGCGGTCACCAACTACCGCGCATGGATCCTGGCGCTCACCTACGGCTACTGCTTCGGCGTCGAGCTCGCCGTCGACAACATCATCGCGCAGTACTTCTACGACCGCTTCGACGTCAACCTCCATACCGCCGGGCTTATCGCCGCCAGCTTCGGGATGGCCAACTTCTTCACCCGTCCCGGTGGAGGGCTCATGTCCGACTGGCTTTCCGACCGGTTCGGCATGCGCGGCAGGCTGTGGGGCTGTGGATCGTGCAGACCATCGGTGGAGTCCTGTGCGTGGTGCTCGGCGTCGTCGACTACTCCTACGGCGCGTCCGTGCTCGTCATGATACTATTCTCCTTCTTCTGTCAGGCGGCTTGTGGGCTCACCTTCGGCATCGTGCCGTTCGTGTCGCGGAGGTCCCTGGGGCTCATCTCCGGCATGACCGGCGGCGGCGGCAACGTGGGTGCCGTGCTGACGCAGGTCATATTCTTCCGCGGCGCCCACTACAAGACGGAGACGGGGATCATGTACATGGGGATCATGATCATCGCGTGCACGCTGCCCATCGCGTTCATCTACTTCCCGCAGTGGGGTGGCATGTTCATGGGGCCGCGGCCGGGGGCAACGGCAAAGGATTACTACAACGAGGAGTGGACCGAGCAGGAGAGGCAGCAAGGGTACAACGCCTCAGCAGCGCGTTTCGGGGAGAACAGCGTGCGCGAGGGCGGCCGGAACTCGGCGTCCGGCAGCCAGTCAAGGCACACCGTCCCCGTCGAGGGTCGCCGGCTGAACCCTGATCCCATAGTGATACCGTCGTCGCAGGGCCGGCCGGGTTTGTACAGTACGTACGTGCGTTGGTTTAATTTTCTTCTACATGAGCTAGTTCTATGCTTTACATTTGGTTTGCTCTCTTTGCCTTAATATCTTGTTGTTTATGTATGGTTGAAAGATACAATGTTGTTTTGGGAGACGTGAAATACTATCTTGCTGTTTATGTATGGATGAGAAATACAAATCTGTTTTCTGAGAGGTGAAATACTATTGATTGAGATGCCAAAATTATCTCTTAGATTGATGCATATTGCTTTTATCGCTGATGGAAAAACTATCAGAACCAGCTTCTCCTCTTAGGTAAGTACAGCAGTCAGTCAGCATGCATGTTCATTACAACATACAGCATCAGAATTTGAACAACTTATTTTCTTTGTTATTGAAAGAAATGCAGAGTCATAACTTTGGTGCACTCTAATAAACAAACGCATGCCATGATCAAAGCGATTGTTATGTTCCGAGAATGCCATCGTATTTGTCGTCGTACTGAGAATGCCATCGAACACGGGTTCTCGTTCCGAAATTGCCGCATATGTTAGTTACCACAGTTAACCGTTAACTCAGAGGGAAAAACTTCGCCTTGGGTCGACTCCGACGAGTTGACCTTCAGCCTTACATCGTCAAAGCCGCATATCATTTACAGCCTTGGAATGGAAGTTCATTAACCATGCGGGTTGCATGGCCCTCGTCAAAGCGGTGCTATCATCCTGTTGACGGCTATCAAAGCCGACAAGCGCACCATGAAGGCTTTTGACAAGCTAAGAAGAGGCATGTTATGGAGTTATAGTGACAAGGTGAGAGGTGGCAAATGCAAGGTCAAATTACTTTCTTTGTTATCGAAGGAAATGCAGACTTTGGTGCACTCTAATAAACAAATGCACGGTGACACGATGCGATACGAGTCCAACCTGATCTCACTATGAAGAGGAAAAATAAGAAGTGCCATCAAAGCAATTGTTATGTTTCGAGAATGATTTGTCGTCGTACTGAGAATGCCATTGAACACGTGTTCTCATTGCCACATATGTTACTTGACCATAGTTGACCGTATCAGAGGAAAAACTTGTCAGATTTTTAGTCAATTACCGAATTGCCCTAAGGCCATTTAAGTAGAGAAAACCCGACCCAAGCCTATCGCTCATTCCATCGTTGCCTTCCGACCTGTTGCCTTGTGCCACCGCCCGGCCTATCTAGTCCACGGCCGGTCATCCTAGCGACCCCTCCATCGCCTAATAGTAATCCATTCCACATCGCCGCCTCTACATCTCATTCCTCATTAGGAGCTGACGGAGCTCAATGCGCAGCACTTGCGGTGCTCGCACCGGTGCCATCTGCTACAAGGCGGCGGCAGTGCTCTTGCTCCATACTGACTCTGGCCGAGTGTCCACCCGCATTCTTGCATGCCGCATTCCACACCAAGGGGCATTTGTTGTGTGTGCACGATGTGAATCTGCGCTCAGGATGGGAATAAGCCGGGTCACTGATCCAAACCAAAAATTCAAGGCTAATGAGTCATGTGGATTGGCCCTGAATGATAATTGGGCCGACAGAGTCTGCACCGAGTGACTCCCCCTCCCCCCCCCCCCCCCCCCCCCCCCCCCCCCCCCACACACGCGCGTCGACTTGCTATTTGTATGTCTAATCTATGTTTTTTGTGACACATTGTTGTTTGGAGGAATTCTTGAGGGATGATGCTCGGGTTATTTGTTCGTTTTCTACCAGCATAGCATAAGTTAGTTGCTTGGCGAGCCAGCATTTTTTTTTATTAAGGCTCGAACCAGCACATTAGCATCCCGACTGTGCATCTGGGGCGGGCCGACACAATGAATAAGGTCTCCGATTCCGGCATGCCTTCCATAAATTGTAGCCCAGCCGTAGACAACAGGCCCAACTAGAAAAAACCACCTGACCACCGGCACCTTACGTGGCAGCCCACCATACAGTCCAAAGGCATGTCTATTCGACTAGACAATGACAGCTGGGTCCCAACGCTTGTCAGTGTCCTCGTCTTGTAGTCCGTCTGGTCACCACCACACCGGCCAAGCGGCCGCGCCGTCCGTCTACCCCCACCCCCGCTGCCAGATAGCGCAACGGAAGGCAAGAAACCCATGGCTGCCGTCCTCCGGCTCCGCCCCAGGGCCGCCTCCCCGTCCGCGCCGGCCGTCTCCGCCTCTCCTCGCTGCCGCGTCAGCTCCGTAGCTTGCTCCTATCCCAAGGCAATCCCCTCCTCTTCTTCCTCAAACGCCTACAATTTTTTCCTGTGTTCGTCAGCTCTTTCCTGTATGGTTGTTTGCTTGGTCGTTGATTAGGTAGGGTTATAATTATACTTCGAAAAGGAAAAGATTTTAGTCCCTCTATTCGATGTGATGTCAACGTCCCAATTAGCTTTGACAAACTCATTAATGGTACACTTTTTTTTTCAGATACAACACCTAAAGTTGTTTAGTATGGACGCAGTTACATACCCCTAGATAGACCATTTTTGTGACATCCTTTTCCGAACGGAGGGAGTACATGTCTACCTACTTTATGCTCCACATACTTCTGTGATTCTCGATGCTATGAACTTGAAAACGTACTGAATTATTTTTATTTGTAACAATGACACTGGTTATCTCTCAGCTTGCAAGGTCATTTGCTGTTCAGAGGGTAAATGGAAGTAGGATGCAGTATTCTGATTCTCTCAAAGGTGAAAAAATATTCCTTGGTCCATCTACTTTCTCAAAATCCCTTTATGGAATTCGCAAGGCCCTTTACGCTGACTTACCATGTTAACAGGACAAGTTCTTACAAGCTCCAGCAACCATGATGGACGGTTTCATATCAAGCGACTTATTTCCTTCGCTGCTACGGACAAACAGGAGGCAATCGCTTCACCTTCCTCAGTCACGACGGTGATAGAAGATACCGAGAGTAGTAGTACCGCAGATTCCTCTGCATCTGGCTGCTCCTATTCTAATGAGAGGGGTGTTGGAAAATCGGGATTCATCTCATTTCATGGCGGCAGCTCTCAAGCGATAACTATCGAGAGTGTGCCTCATCCTGGCAAGGAAGCATCTAGATTAGTTTGGTTTGTTGGTCCAACTATCCTTGTGGCCTTCTTGGTGCTCCCGTCGCTGTACCTGCGCAAAGTACTCTCAGCCGTGTTTGAGGATTCCCTGTTGACAGGTATCCTTTCTGTTATAATTCAAGAATGCGTTCTTTCCATCCTGGATTTTGTTTCAGTAATGCCGATAGTGTCTTTTATCTTATTCTCGTAGTAATTTTTGCAGAACTATGTTGGTTACCACTTAAATATATCATATATCTGTGCCTGTTGCTGGCATTTATTCCACTGAAGGCATATTAGTAGTCTTGAAAAATATACATCTGATCTGATAATTCCCATACACCTCATAACAGTTTTATTTCGCTTAAATGAACACTGATATACATCATTCATTCATGTGATATTCACTCCTCTACGCCAAAGAGAATACATATACTATTCCATATCTAGATGAAGTCTAGGCAACATTCACAATAAATAAATGTATGAAGTCTAGTCATAGCTGCATTACACATGATAGATTTGTTGTTGTCTGCAGATTTCCTTATACTATTCTTCACTGAGGCTCTTTTCTACGGAGGAGTTGGGATCTTTGTCCTGTTAATTGATAAAGTATGGAGGCCTTTGCAGCAAGTAGCACCTAAGAGCTACATCTGGTCAAAAGCTAGATTTTTTCGGATTTCTTCAGTAACAACGATGGTTTTGAGCCTGATAATACCGCTTCTAACAATGGGGATGGTTTGGCCCTGGACTGGACCAGCAGCTTCAGCTACTCTTGCACCTTATTTGGTAGGTCTTGTTGTACAGTTCGCATTTGAGCAGTATGCTCGGCATCGGAAATCACCTTCTTGGCCAGTTATCCCTATTATCTTTAAGGTAATTTGTTCTTAACTTATCCTGTTATTGCTTAGATCCTGAAATTGCCCTTTCTGGTTATAGTCAAGTGTGATTCGGTGGTAATGTACAAATCGCTCATGCAATCTGTTAAGATGGTAGTCATTACTCATTAGTGTGACCTGAGGTTTTGAATTTTTGTTTATCAGTCTTGGGTAACGTGGGGACATTTGAAGAATCTAAGTGTATATACATTATGAGATACCTAGACTGATATGGTAGGAGATATACTAGTACAATAAGGAACTAACTCTAGTCCTTAACAAAGTAGCAATTAGCCCCTACTTTCCTAACATTTGTGGTTGATATCCATATTCTGTTAGATGGTAGGGCCTGATGCCTTGTTCTCATCACGGGTCCTCGACAGGCACCTCATCCTTGACATGATCCTCGACAGGCACCTCGTCCTTAACATGATCCTCGACAGGCTATGTCCGCAACCCTTTTTTGTAGATGATGGCTGCAACCTTTGCAGCCCCATGTTGGGGAGATGTTGCGAAGCTTGCTCGTTGTGAAAATGAAAAATAAAGCGCCAATGCCACATGTTATGGGATAACTTGCCTAACTATTCTAACGAAGCTGGGAGATTGTTCTACTGCTTGCTTGGTTTTTACAATGGACATCATAGCCCCTTCCATTTATGTGGGCCTCCTGCAGGCAATATTTAAGCTAACCAAATCAAATAAATAAATCACAATCCCCTTACAAATAACAAGTAAACCCTACTTTACTTACAATAAGATCCATATTTTGTTCGGTGTCCTTATTTGCTTGGATGTAAGGGCTGGCTGCCTTGTGCATAGTGTGGGAATAACAAAGAGTAGTAACTGAGTTTAGGAGCATTGAAGGTCCAAATAAAAGAGGCTAGCAGATAATATTCTCAAACTTTGAAGTTATAAGCTACATTGTTACTCACAGGTTTGCTCATCCAACCATATAATACTCCCTGCTCTATCATCCATCCTTGAGAATAGTAATAACTTTGTACCGTTTATGCCAAAAAAAAGAAAAAAAAAGAGAAGAAGTCCTGATATTTATGGGAAACAATAGGATGTGCACCCAATAAATTACTTAATTGCTTAGGGCGTGTTTGGTTTCCTACATGGTTTTTGGGCCTTTTGCATCCGTGGCTCCGCAGGGCCTGGCCCCGGAAAAACGAGGCCTAAACCACGTTGTGCAGCCCATTTGGTTGCCCACAAAGAGACAGCCAGGCCCGTTTCACTTGGAGCAAATTTGTATGCTTTGCTGTTTGGTTGCCAACGTTCGCGTTTAAGGGTTAAAACCCAGTGTTCGGTTGTCAAACGACCTTGCTTCCGGTCACCTCTTCCCAGCAGTGGTGACCTTACCATGAATAATAGCAGTTCATCGTAGTCCATAGCAATGTTTCAACCCTACCTACTAGCAAATAGCAGTTCATCAGGACATACAAGTTCTCCTAGCTACTAGCAAATGAATGTTTTAACGGGCATAGCAATGTTTGAACTCTAGGTACTACTTCTTCTTCTAGCTCAGATCATGTAGGGGCCTCTGTTTGCCCACATAGAGTTAGCCCACTCCTCCTCAGCACCTTCCAAGCTTCTTGATCATTAGCTTCGGAAAACCTGATCTATACCCCATCCTAAGATCCATTAATGTAGAATGCAACATGCTAGGACCAGCTTGACTTGGGTGCGGAAAGGGTGGAATGGCTTTTGATCAAGGATCTTAAATCTGTTTTTCAGAGCAGCAAAAGCTCTCTCCACCGTGACTCTCGGACTAGAGTGTCTCAGATTGAACAATTCATGGGCATTCCTAAGGTAGTTCCTAGCGCTAAACTCATTGAGATGGTACCTGGTAGACCTGAAGGGTGGAAGAACACCGGAGCAACATGCATATCCAACATCTCCTAGGTAGAACTTGCCTTCTAGAATATTTATCCTATCTGGTCGACTCATGCTGTCAGACAGGATACTAGCATCATGGGCAGATCCTTCCCAACCAGCCAGCACGTAGGTGAACTTCAGGTCGAAATCAACAGCGGCAAGCACATTCTGAGAGGTGTAGTGCTTTCTACCTCTGTAGGCAGCCGCTTGTGACCTCGGCACTCTAGCTGTGACATGAGTACCATCAATTGACATGAAAGACAATGTAATGTTACACACCAAAACACTAATGACATGACATGAACTAAAACATCTGAGTTCCTCACCTTGAAATATGGATACCACCTATGGCTTTGCCGTATCTTCTGTGGAGTCTTACCTGATGGTAGCTTGATCATCTCTGATCTGACCTCTCCAACAGCATCCAAGACTTGCTTGAAATACCTGGAAATTGTCTCACCGGATCTCCTGAAAGTGCGGTGAATAACTCTGAACCTCTGGTTATGTCCAACAACATGCAAGAACATTGCTACTTGCTCTTCCACAAGCTTACAAACCTCTGGACCTAATGTCTCCATAAGCTTACCAAAAGGGGCTCTACCCATTCGCAGCATGTTCACAGCCTCAACCTCAGTGTTGTTGTAGATGTAGTTAAGGTTGGCCATCCTCTCTTGGTCTCGGAAAACAATGGTCCGTACCTGATTACCTCCATGTAGTTGCGACGAACGGCTCTATGATGGACTAATAGCAGCCACACTCAGGCCTGCGTCACTACTATCAGTGTGGCTGCCTGAACGATTAGCTGCATCCGCGGGTCCTAGTGACATCGACATCCATAAGCAACCTAACCATGTACACAGTACTGCTACTCTACGCATAAGCAAGGTGGTATGGAGTTTACCTCCACGGAGAAGACGGCCTTCAGCTGCCGGTGCCGTAGAAGTGGCAGATCTTGGTGCGGGATGCAGAGCTCTTGGTCCTCGCCGCTAGCACTGCCGCCGTCGCCGGAGCCTCACAAGATCTAAGGCGCCGCCTTGCTGTGGCTCAGATCTAAATCGTCCCCGTCACCGCCGCCTCCCTCGGTGCCGAAATAATGGAGTTTGTCCTCCCGCTCGAGGTGACCGAGTAAAAGAGGTGGTGAGTGTAGCATTGCCGCCAGACGGCGGGCCAATTTTTCGTCTCCCGCCATCTCCCCTCCTACATCCCCGCACGCAGCGGCATTCCCCCCCCCCTCGATTATTTCTCCCAGACCTGGCTCTGGAAAAACGGCCAAATTGACCGTTCCTCCTGGCCTGGCTCAGAGGTGCTTTAAGGTTTGTGCGGGCTCGGGCCAACCCGTCTTCCGAGCAACCAAACGGCCCATTTTTGCATCGCTAGGGCCTGTTTGGAGGCAATGCGGGAAACCAAACATGCCCTTAGTTCATGTATGATTCTGTTCTGGTTGGGTTTTAGGCACAAGTCACAAACACATTATTCAGAATAGAGTGTCCAGTCCTCGTTATAGTGGTCAGTATTCAATACCGATTCTAGACTATTACTGTCTATTAGCAACCTGTTCCCTCACCTGACTATGTTTATTTCATTTCATTAGTAAGTAAAGCTTAGCTTAGTAATGCTTAACTGTCTGTTATTTCTGGATTGCCTACAGTTCACGCCATACACTAGAATTGCCTACCTTTCTTCCAACGACTACTGCTGTTGTGGAATGAAAAAAAGAACTGTTTATAGACAAGAATGTATGGTGTACTCCCAGTCGTTCAAGTACTCCCGGTGAACCTGTATTATTTGTTATTTTTAAAAGTTGCCAAAAAATGTGAAATAAATTCGTAACACTAATAATACTTGTATCTATTATGTTGCAACGTTTCAGCTCCAAACTTGATATGTAGCTTGGGAAACAAAAAAGATGTATTCACAGCTGCTACGTTAATGGGCCAAATTTAAAACCCAATTTGAAGTAACTACTGTTCATAGCTATATTTGTCTTTTTTATTTCAAGGGTTATGTTTGGAACTTGGCCTCGTTTTTTTGTGACATGATTGACACATTCTATCTACGTCGTCATATTTTCATAGAATTTTTCCCAACTTTTATGATGTCATTTTCCAATTTGGGAGTACCTGATACGTTTCGCAGTATACATATGTGGAAGAAAGCCAGCTGGTTTGTAATCTTGTTTCTTTGAACCATGCTATTTTCATTTCATCTTCAAATCTGGTGCCATCTACTCTACTCAGCTCATCTTCATTTCAACAAATCATTACATCATTTTTTCCTGGAATGACACACATTTGCATTTAATTAACGTTATTCTTCGAGTGAAGTATTTCAATAGTTCTTAGCATGTCCCATTTACCTTTACTTTTCCCATCTTCCAGGTCTACAGGCTTCACCAACTGAACAGGGCAGCTCAGCTAGTGACAGCACTCACCTTTTCTGTTAGAGCAACTGAGGCAACAAACCAAACCTTGGCTATTATGAACTCCTTAGGGGCACTACTGACTGTCCTTCAGATTCTTGGTGTTATCTGTGTATGGTCACTCTCGAGCTTCCTGATGAGGTTTCTTCCATCTTCAGACATTCCAGATCCTTGACTTGTAGCAGCTGAAACAGCGCTTACACTAGTTCAAACTATTAGCCTCCCCACTGTAAATTTATTCACCTGGAGCGAGTTGACATGTCTGCAGAGGTTAGAACACCTCTGGTTTAGGGATTAAACTTATTCAGCTGAGGTACTGCAGAGAAATTGTCCAATTCGTAGGTCTGGAACTGAGATAAACTGAAAATAAGAGAGGCGACCCTGTCGCTTTGTAGGATGTCGATGCATACCATTTCTATATGCTCATGTCGATCAAATACTGGGCTTCACAAGCTCGACTAATTTTGACTGAAGGTAGATTGGTTTACCTTAAGGCTCCACCAGTCCTATTACAGTGTTTACATTGTAAAGAACAGAAATAATATGCTTGTTTGCAACAAAACGGTAGTCCAGTGCGTCATTATAATTGAACCTACCCTATTGTAGTATTTATCCTAAGATTACTAGCTATTACCTCTGTTCCAAAATATAAGACGTTTTGGTAGGCTAAAATGGCCTACCAAAACATCTTATATTTTGGAAAGGAGGTAGTACCAAAAGGAGCTGAATCCAGATGATTCAAGCCTCGATCCTTCTTTTCCGACTGTTTTCCCTTTCTCTTTCTGTCGTTGGTACCTTGGAGGATCTATTGGTCATGTAAGCTACTTAATTTATGCAACCTCGAATTTTTGGTGCATTTCTTTTTTCGAGAACGAAATTAGGTGCATCATGAACCACCTTTTTTGTCATAGTTAACTTCTCTTAAACTAGTATAAGATACTTCTAGTGGTTTTTTTGGCCTTCATATGTTTGTAATGTTCTGTGAAGATAAACAAGCAGGTTTAAACCACATGTTCTCTTATACGACTTGGAACAATTCAGCAGATAAACATGAGTTCAATATATATGTGTTTGCCATGACTGATTAATTTATATGTAACCTAAACTGCAATTTTGGAAGAGTGGTGACATGTTACTCTGATACGACTTGGAACAATTCAGCAGTGCAAGTAAATCAGAGTTCTCCCTGAAAGCTTGTGACTAATTTTCTTCTGTTACTAAAATCTTCGTGTTTATCTCGATGAAGTTAGTACCCCCTGTCCTTGCATAGTATCCAACTGGTGTTAGTATGACCATGTGGAACCAGATTCCAGATGTCAGGAAAAATTCAGTGCCACTTGAGGTGGCTTGTTATTATCAGTGAGGCAGAGGCTACTTCATTTTTTGTTTATACAATCACGAGTGATTTAGGGATTCGGTTCTTGTTGGAGCGACATGTCTAAAGATATCTGTATCCCATGTCATTTTCCTACCACTGTAAACAAGAAGCAGTGCTGTACATCATATCTAGATCCTCATCTCTTGATAACTGCAGATCTGGTTTGTTTGTCCCCAAATGGAAACCTGCCCCTTGGAGAAAAGGGCGATGTCGAGTTGTCGACAGGGAGTAAAGCAAAAGAAAAGAAAAAGGAACTTTTTAACTACGGAGGTCACAAACCATCTGTGCAATGCAAAGAAAAATAAAGGATTCAAATTAGGTGATGTGTGCTTGCTTCACCAGAGGATTGGAATCTGATGAACTCCAAGCCTCCGTAGTTGAGTGAAGCGAGCACTTCCTTCTGTGCAAAAGGTGGCCGAGCTGTCCAAGAGGGATTTGTCACAGCCGGATTGGAAGTTTTTGCACCAGCATATATATACCAACGAGAAGAAAGCCAAGTCTAAACATCACATATTCACATAGGAAAAAAGCTCAATGGACAAAACAAAGCTAACTCAAAGAAGAAACCCGGAAGGGAAGCACCAACGCTGCTGCTCACACAAGAACACAGCAATAAGATCACGAATCTAGGATACACAAGAACACATCAACAAGATGAACACACGAGTGCTACTCCTAGGTAGCTAGAGCAATGGAGAAAAGATGTTGTGGAGGTAGCTGTGAGCTTGTCCGGCCTTATATAGGGGTCCTGGCGGCTGGCCGGTCATCTGGTTTTGCATTGGTCGCTAGGGTTTCAGCGGGGCAAGCGATCCCAGGGAGCGGGCAGCCTCCCAATTGGCATTAACTTACCAATTCTTGCTCGCAACTTGCCAGAGGTGATAGCTGTCTGCTAGTATATCATCTCTATATAAAATGGCAAGTTGCTCTGGCATGGTCGGCCTGGGCGTCCCTGCCAAACAAATCGCATTTAAAACAGCGATTTATATCATGGTATTAGTGGTAGGAAATAATTCTCGATATATTTGGTTTATATTTTTGGAAACGAAAATCTCAATATATTAATGAGGCGTAAGTGGCCCGAAAATTCGGAAGATCCTACATACTGCGTCGAGCTGGGCTTAGGGCATGTAGACGTCAGCCTTCCCAATTGCATAGGCTCTTTCTTGTAGATATGACACTACGGCTGGTGGACATCTACGCCACGGTGACGCAATAATATCTGCTGATGATTACAAAGACGATTACGTCGGCTACAGTAAACAATAACATCGTCCTTCCAAACAAAGAAGTAAAGTAACAATCTGATACTCCCTCCGATCCATATTAGTGGGTATAGATTTGTCCAAATTCATATGTATCTAGTTAAGTATTTAGACTAGATACATGTGTATCTAGACAAAGTTGTGCCCACTAATATGGATCGGAGGGAGTAACAAAAAGAGAGAAAAAATTGTAACATTCCACCGTATATCTAGACTTTTGGGTTTGTTTCCTGTCAACAGTCCTTTTCCTTTCCGACAACAACCTTCTGTCAGTGAAGTGGGCCAAGGCTAAGAGGATGATGGGCCAACAGGAGGCCGCAGCACACTCGAAGACTGCCGGCCCACTTAGTTGATACAGTCTCGGTGCATTACCGTGTAAAGAAAATTTACTAGCTGTCAAACAAATCGCATTTAAAGAAAATCTATTTACTAGCTGCCAAATAAATCGCATTTAGATGAAAGAAAATATATTTATTAGCGGCTATAACACTAGGGGTGGGCAAAAAAACCGTTGACCGAAAATAGAAACAAAAAACCGAGACCAAAACCGAAAAGAACGGACCGAAAGACCGGGTAAAAATTTGGATATTAAATTTATAGAGCAAAATTTGTTTGGTCAATTCAGTCACCATTATGAGGTAACAGACTAAATTAACCAATATAGTCCCTCTGATCCAATATAAGTGTCGCTGGAAATGTACTGATCACGTACAACTTCTACGTACAACTCCCGTCACTTTTGTAGGATCAGAGGAAGTATATGATTAGTGATCTGCGCACCAAGGCCCGGCAACGAAGAGGCCCATAATTTCTCCTAGTCCCAACGAGCGGTGCACCAAGTCAGCATATAAAAAAGTAAAAAAATCCCTAATCCAAGGACCATCAACACCTCAATGATTCCTGCTCACATCCCCTTCCCCGCCCGCCGCTCCCCCAAGGCGGCGACGCCCTAACCGCTCGTCACCTTCTGCCACCACGCCACTCCTCACCTTTCGCCACCGTGCCTCTCCTCCCATTCCTCCACCACGCCGCCATTTTTGCCTGTTGGGTCGAAACCTACTGCAGATGTAGTGTTGTTGGATTCGAGCTTAGGCCTTAGAGGAAGCTCGTGGCGACGCACGCCAGGTCACTACTCATGACGAGTTGCACATCTGGTGAGGCATGAGGGGTGCATATGTGCACCATCGATAAACTTTCATGTTAATTTCATCATGTTTTGGAGCTAACAACCGAGCTCTGTGCAAAATGCGGTCACGACCGAAATTCGAAGTAACGGACATTTTCTATCCTAAAAATTGTCAGTAGTATTTGGTCTAGAGATTTGGTTGGCCGGATTTCGAAAAGATCAAAAAATTAAGACCGAATTTTCAGTCTAGACCGAACGCCCACCCCAAGCTATAACCCGTATGTAGCGACGAAGGTGGCTAGGATTTGGATATCACAAACCTACCAATGAACTAGACATGACGAGGTTCCTGAGGGGAGGAGGGGTGTGTAAGGATCGTATGGGCACCTAGGGAGGGGGGGGTGAATAGGTGCTACTTCAAATTTTAGTTCTTTTTCAAATTAGGCTTGATACAAAAGGTAAATTCTCTAGATATGCAACTAAGGTGAATTTACCTATATGACAAGCAGGCAACAAGGAACTAGCAAGATACAAGATACAAGTAAAGACGGTAAAGGATAGAACGAACTGAAGTGAAGCACGCAGAGACACAGGGTATGATTCCCGTAGTTCCTTCCTTTTGAGGGGAAGTACGTCTAAGTTAGAGGAGTGTGAGCTTCACCACAATAGGCTTACTCAGCGCCACAAAGGCCTCATCCTGTTCTCCGATGAACCGCACCACAAATTATTGGTTCACCTTCACCATCGGTAACCTTCAAGGCGGAAACATGAGCCTTTACAGCGAGGTTGGGGCACACATCCACAACTGAATTGGAGTCTCCCAAATCACCACAATTTGTCACAACACAACAATATGTGAGAACAAAGGCCTAGGTTTTCCCAATGGAAACTGATCTGCATGATATTTATATGATTTGCAGCCCCTATTTTAGTTATCAACATCACTTTATACCCTCAAATGCATAGCTAAAACATGGTTAAAAAGCACTTTCTGTCCAAAATGAGCATTTCATCTTGTTTTACTGTCAATTTGCAGAACAGTGCGAAAAGGCACTTTAAACAGCTACATTTGATCATCAAGCAAAGGACTAAAAGGAGAAAAGGCAGTGAAGTCATTTGGACCATCTTGTTGAAGAAGAAAAGAAGCCAAGGTTGAAAAGAAGAAAAGGTGGTAAAGCTAAAAAGGGGGAAACATCCCATGTGCACCATGAGCTGTGGAAGAAAGGGGGAAGCTTCCCTCTCAACCACCACCAAGACCACCTCACCAAAAAGGCAAAAAGGGGTATAAAGCAGCACCACACCTCCTGGACACATCCATCCGCAACACCTCCCTCTCCACCTTTCATCAGCCACCACAACACCTTTTCCACCACCAAGAGCATCAAGAACAGCAAGAAGAAGAAGAACATGGCTCAAGAACTCCATCAACATGAAGATTGGTGACTGACTCGTGACTGAAGAGAACTGCAACTCCTTCCCATGCCTCCTCTGCTGCTCCAAGTTCTTCCTCTGTACCCCTACTGCTGTGATCATCAACAACACCCAAGAACAGCCAAGAACAAGCATCTCCATCAAGCCAAGGAAGATCAATCCATTCCCTTTCTCTGTTCTGCTCGAATTCTGTTTTTGTACTATGTCCACTGTTCATCATCCAGTGCTAAATTTCAGTCCTTTTCATTTGGTTGTCAATTTGTTCAGTAACCCATCTGTGATGTTGTTTATGTTCAGCACATGTTTAGTATATGTTGTTTGATCCACCAGTGATGTTTGTTGTCCATGTTTACTTGTGACTTCGTGAATTCCATTCTGAATCTCCTCTGCTACTATTTATGTTCTTGTTTTGTCAGTCTGCATAAACCCAAAAACCCTAAAAACATCTACTTTTCTTTGTTAAAATCAATCCACTTATTTGATCTAGCTGTGATTTAGGAACTCCTATTTGTAGTTTATTCCCTGAGATCGAACACGACATCCCACTAAAATCTACCACATCAATTTGGCGCCGTTGCCGGGGAATAAATATAAGTAGTTGTGCCAAAACTGCAGACTAGATCTCCCTGTTTTGTTACTGCTTGTTTGAGATTTATTGCACTGACCCTTGATCAGTTTCTTGGTTGTGATTGTGTGTAGGAAGATTTATTTCAGTATGTGCAGGTTGCATGCAACAGACTGAAGATTCTCCTCTTGCACCTCTTGATCCAGAAATTGAAAGAACTTTCAGAAGAAGAAAGGCAGCAACTTGTTTGCAGGAAAGTTTAGTAAGGCAGAAGAAGATGGGTGATAAAACTCTCAGAGATCTATGGATACCTCAGGAACAGAATGCAGAGAGTGCTCAGCCTGCTATACAAGCAAACAACTTCGAATTGAAGCCAGCTTTGATATCAATGGTTCAGCACAATCAGTTTGGAGGCACTGCTTTGGAAAGCCCTCATACACATATCAGGAATTTTTTGGAATACTGCAATACTCTGAAGTACAATGGAGTACCTCATGATTTTATCAAGATGCAGTTGTTCCCATTCTCTCTTAGGGATGGAGCAAAACACTGGTTTCATGCTATGCCAGAAACACAAAAGGATTCTTGGCCACATTTGTTGCAAGCATTCTATGGCAGATATTTTCCTCCAACAAAAGCAGCTGAATTCAGAGACAAAATCACAAGGTTTTCTCAGTTTGATGGTGAAGGTCTTTATGATGCTTGGCAGAGATTTCAGGGTCTGATCAAGATGTGCCCAAATCATGGCCAGGAGCCTTGGCTCATTCTGCAGACATTCTATAAGGGACTGACACATCAGACCAGAGCCTATGTTGATTCTGCAGCAGGAGGAGGTATAATGAGCAAGACACTAGATGAAGCCACTGAGCTAATTGAAAGAATGGCCTCACATGATTTCTCTTGGACCAATGAAAGGGCATTGCACAGTCCTCAGCCAGTAATTCTCAGGTCTAACACTAATGACACTGTGGCAGCTCAATTGGAAGCTATTACAAAGCAACTGTCAAGTATGATGTCTGACAGTGCATCAGTGGTATCTGCTATAACCACTGGAGGATGTCAAGCTTGTGGGAATTCTGGTCATCAAACTCATGAATGCACAACTTCATGAATGCTGAACCTTCAGTTTCAGAAGTCAATTATGCACAGAACCAAGGACCTTTCTCCCAGAGCTATAACCCAAGCTGGAGAAACCACCCAAATTTTCTTACAGAAATGGAAATCAGTTTGGAAATTCTCAGTCATCAAATGCAGGGTTTAGGCAAAACCAAGGGCAAGGTCAGAGTAATTACCAAGGCAGTTCAGTTTCTTATGCACCAACAGCACAGAGCAGTTCAAGTCCTGAGATGAGAGAAATATTGAAGCAACAACAGCAAATGTTCAGTGGGATGCAAAAACTCTCAAGCATCAGTCAGACATGTTTTTGAGTGCTATTCAACAGTTGACAGCTGGTTTGAATCAGTCATCAAATGCAAAGGCAGAAGCCAGGCTACCTTCTCAAACTGAAGAAAATCCCAAGGGACAATGTGGTGCAATAACAGTGTCAAGTTCAGTTATCACTAGAGGAGGAAAAATAACTGAAGCTATCTTACCAAAGCCAGTTGCCCCTACATATGTTACTCCAGCTAGAAGACCACCTGAATCAAGTGAGAAACAGACAATAGTGCCACAGTCAGTACAGACTGAACCAGTAAGCATGCCTCATAACACTGTACCAGTTCCTGAAAAATCTGTACCTGAAGCAAGAGTACCATTCCCTGAAAGATTGGAAAAAAGTAAGGAAGAAAAGCAATATGCCAAGTTTCTGGAAAAGATGAAAGAAGTTCAAGTGACAATACCAATTCTAGATGCTGTCCTGCATGTGCCAATGTATGCAAAAAAATTCAAGGAACTTCTCACCAAGAAAAGAAGTTTTGAAGAACCAGAGGTTGTTACCATGACTAGGCAGTGCAGTGCTATTTTGCAGAATTCTTTGCCAAAGAAACTTGATGATCCAGGAAGCTTTTGCATTCCTTGCAATATTGGAAATAAACAGTTCACTGCACTTTGTGATCTTGGTTCCAGTGTCAGTGTGTTGCCACTTTCAGTTGCAAGCTATGCCACTTGGTGATCTGAAACAAACACCAATGACACTGCAGCTAGCTGACAGAACTATCAGGAAACCAGCAGGTGTATTACTTGATGTACCAATAGTGGTTGACAAATTTGCTTACCTGTTGATTTTGTAGTCCTTGAAATGGAAGATACTTCTGAAACTGTGATTTTAGGAAGAGCTTTTCTGGCAACAGCTGGTGCAGTAATTGATGTCAAGGTTCTAAGTTGAAATTGCAGTTTGGAGATGAAGAAATCATTTTTGACATGAAGCATGCAGCCCATCTGCCATATTACCAAGCACACTGTAATTCCATTGATGTTGTGCAAGAACTTGTTAATTGCACTTATGAGAAAACTGGAAACAATCTTGAATTCGATTCAGAAATCCTTGAGCAAGTTGGACAGTCAGGTTTTGCAGAAGCTTTTCACCTTGAAGCAGTTTATGAAGAAGATTTGGTTAGAATGGTTGAATTACCTGACAGCAAGAAAGAGCAAGAACCAGAATTGAAAAGTTACCAGATCATGTCACTTACAAATTTTTAGAGCCAAACAACAAATGTCCAGTGATTGTCAGTTCAGAACTAGATGATGAACAGTCAGAACAACTGTTGTCAGTCTTGCGAAAACACAGAAGAATTCTTGGCTATTCCATTGAAGACATGATTGGTATCAGTCCATCCATTTGTACACACAGAATTCACTTAGAAGATAACAGTGTACCCACCAGAGATCACCAAAGAAGATTGAATCCTCAAATGCAAGAAGTTGCTAAAAAAGAAGTTCTGAAACTTTTGGGTGCTGATCTTATTTACCCTATCTCAGATAGTGAGTGGGTTAGTCCTATACATATTGTGCCCAAGAAAGGAGGAATGACTGTAGAAACTTCAGAAGCTGGAGAAGAAATCCCAACTAGAAAAGTTACTGGTTGGAGGTTAGTCACAGATTTCAGAAAGCTAAATAAGGCAACAAGGAAGGATCATTTCCTATGCCATTCATTGATCAGATGCTAGAAAGATTGGCTGGCCATAAATATTTTTGTATCTGGATGGTTACTCAGGATTTTTGCAAATTCCTATTCACCCTGTGGACCAAGATAAAACCACTTTCACTTGCCCATATGGCACCTTTGCATATAAAAGGTTGCCATTTGGCTTGTGCAATGCTCCTGGTACTTTTCAGAGATGCATGATGGCAATTTTCTCAGATCAGATTGAAAAAATCATGGAAGTTTTCACAGTGTATGGTGGAAGCTTTCAGGAGTGTTTGAAAAATCTGGAAACTATTTTGCAGAGATGTTCAGAGAACAACCTTGTGCTCAATTGGGAAAAATGCCACTTTCTTGTCAGAGAAGGAATAGTCCTGGGACACTTGGTTTCTGAAAGAGGAATAGAAGTTGACAAGGCAAAAGTTGAGGTGATTTCAAAACTGCCACACCCAGTAAATGTTAAGGGAATTCAGAGCTTTCTTGGGCATGCTGGGTTCTACAGAAGATTCATCAAGGATTTTTCCAAGATTGCTAAACCCTTAACTCAGTTACTGAATCATGATGTTCCCTTCATATTTGATGAAAATTGTGAAAAGGCATTTGCCAAGTTGAAAGAACCCTGATAACTGCACCTGTGGTACAACCACCAGACTGGAAATTGCCATTTGAATTGATGTGTGATGCTAGTGACTTTGCAGTAGGAGCAGTACTTGGACAGAAAAAGGGTTCAGCTCTACATGTTATTTACTATGCAAGCAAAACACTTGATGATGCTCAGATCAACTACACCACCACTGAAAAGGAACTCCTAGCTGTGGTCTATGCCTTTGATAAATTCAGACCATACCTAGTGGGAAATAAGTGCATTGTGTACACAGACCATGCACAATTAAGCACTTGATGAATAAGAAGGATGCCAAACCAAGGTTGATCAGATGGATCCTGTTGCTCCAAGAATTTGATGTTCAGATCAAGGATAAATCAGGTTCAGAGAACTTGGTTGCTGATCACTTGTCAAGAATTACAAGCACAACTCAGATAGCTGCAAGATAAATGAGAGTTTGCCAGGAGAACAACTGCTGCAAATAACAGTTACAGATAAGCAAACTCCTGGTATGCTGATCTGGTTAACTACTTGGCATGTGGAATTGATCCACCTGATATGACTTACCAGCAGAAGAAGAAGTTCAAGAATGATGCAAAACACTTCTACTGGGATGAACCACATTTGTACAAGCATTGCATGGATGGGATTATCAGGAAATGTGTTGCTAACTCTGAGGTTTCTGAAGTAATCCATCATTGCCATTCATCTCCTTATGGTGGACATGCAGGCAGCTCCAAGACTCAAGCAAAAGTTTTGCAAGCCGGTTTCTATTGGCCAACCATGTTCAAAGACATATATACTATGTGAAAAGTTGTGATCCTTGTCAGAGAAGTGGAAAAATAGGCAAGAGACATGAAATGCCACAGAAAGGAATTTTGGAAGTTGAACTGTTTGATGTTTGGGGAGTGGACTTTGTAGGACCTCTGCCTTCTTCAAATGGCTACAAGCACATTTTAGTGGCAGTTGATTATGTCTCCAAGTGGGTTGAAGCAGTTCCAACAGTTAATGCAGATGCAAGATCAGTCTGCAAGCTTTTCAAGCAAGTGATTTTCCCAAGATTTGGAATTCCAAGGATTGTCATCAGTGATGGAGGAAAGCATTTCAATAATGCTCAGCTTGAAAACCTATTTTCCAAGTATGGAGTTCACAGTCACAGAGTGACAACTCCATATCATCCTCAGGCAAATGGACAGGTTGAACTGTCAAACAGAGAAATAAACACATTCTGGAGAAAGTTGTTTCAAGCACAAGAGCAGATTGGTCAACTAAATTGCCAGAGGCACTGTGGGCATACAAACAGCCTTTAAAACACCAATTGGAATGTCTCCTTTCAGGCTTGTTTATGGCAAGGCATGCCATTTGCCAGTGGAACTTGAACACAAGGCAGATTGGGCAATCAGAAAACTCAACCTTGACTTGAACCTAGCTGGAAAGCACAGAAAACTGCAGCTGTGTGAGCTTGATGAGCTGAGACAAGATGCTTATGAAAGCTCAAGAATCTACAAGGAAAAACAAAAAGTTCCATGACAGACACATTCTCAGGAGAGAATTTCAGCCTGGTGAGAGGGTGCTGGTTTATGATTCTAGATTCCACCTCTTTCCAGGAAAATTCAAGTCAAGATGGTATGGTCCTTGCATTGTAAAGAGAGTGTTGAACAGTGGAGCTGTGGAAATACAGAGTCAGTCTCAAGGCAGATTTACAGTCAATGGTCAGAGGCTCAAGAAGTATTGCTAGGAGATTCTATGATCACTAATGAAATGGAATCTGACACTGAAGAAGGAGAAGCTGAGCTAGCTACTCCTCCAGCATGAAAAGAAGCAAGGGTCAAGCTAAAGACCTTAAATAAGCGCTGCTCAGGAGGCAACCTGAGATAATAATGTTATTTTCCCTTTTTCCTTTTTATTTTTATGTTTCAGGTCAATAAATTATGAGAAGAGCAAAGCAGAGCAGTCTGGTTGATGATGCAGAGCACATCCTGATTTACTACAGTACCATCAGGTGAAAACGTTTCATCTTGCAAAATCTACTTGTGAACTTACTGAATATTCATGCTTATTCATATCATCTGTCAGATAAAAACATGTTTGTAAATGTTCCAGTAAATGAAAAGAAATTTATGCAATCCCTGAAAACTGATCAGTGCATGATCTATCTTATAAAATTTTCATGCAGCTATAAATCTTGTTCTGGTTTCGTTTATGAGATATACTAGTAAACCTGCATAATTTAACCTCAGTTGGAATTTCTTTTGTTTCTCTGTCTAAAAGATATCTGAATTTTTAAAGATGCTCTAGTTTGTTTCAGAAGTTGAATTACATGATCCTCTTGTAGCCTTCCTTTACTGACATTTTTGCATTAGCCTGTCATGATCTTGGGATCTGTGACAGGTGAAGCACTAACTTTCATGCATATTACCATTCTGAAATTATCCATATTTAACATTGTTTGCATTAGCATATCATTATCTCGGGATTGTGATATGTGACGCACTAACTGAAGCAAGCTTTTGGCAGAAATCCCCTAAAAGGATGAAGCACCAAATTTTGAGCATTAGCATACTATGATCTCGGGATCTGTAGTGTGTGAAGCACTAACTGCAGTTAACCAAAGCATTTTCATACTAATTCTTGCATTAGCATTAGCATGCCATGGTCTTGGGATCGGTGGCATGTGAAGCAGTGACCTTGCATGCATATCTCTGCATTTAGGTTTCATTTGGATCCTGTCAATTTTAACTCTGAATTTGAACTGAGCATCCTCTGAATTCAATGCCTTTTAAATCTAGAAACACTTGAAAGTCTTACTGATTTTACCTTCTGCAGCTATCTAGCATAATTCAGAAATTAGAAATCAAGCAACGAATTATAACTGAATGCATCTTATATGCTTTAGAACTGTTACTGTTCAGTTTCAGATATTGTCGGTTTCAGAGTTCTATTTCCTTTACTTGAGGACAAGCAAAGATTCAAGTCTGGGGGTTTGATCTGCATGATATTTATATGATTTGCAGCCCCTATTTGAGTCATCAACATCACTTTATACCCTCAAATTGCATAGCTAAAACATGGTTAAAAAGCACTTTCTGTCCAAAATGAGCATTTCATCTTGTTTTACTCAATTTGCAGAACAGTGCGAAAAGGCACTTTAAACAGCTACATTTGATCATCAAGCAAAGGACTAAAACGAGAAAAGGCAGTGAAGTCATTTGGACCATCTTGTTGAAGAAGAAAAGAAGCCAAGGTTGAAAAGAAGAAAAGGCAGTAAAGCTAAAAAGGGGGAAACATCCCATGTGCACCATGAGCTGTGGAAGAAAGGGGGAAGCTTCCCTCTCAACCACCACCAAGACCACCTCACCAAAAAGGCAAAAAGGGGTATAAAGCAGCACACCACCTCCTGGACACATCCATCCGCAACACCTCCCTCTCCACCTTTCATCAGCCACCACAACACCTTTTCCACCACCAACAGCATCAAGAACAGCAAGAAGAAGAAGAAGAAGAAGAACATGGCTCAAGAACTCCATCAACATGAAGATTGGTGACTGAATCGTGACTGAAGATCCAGAGAACTGCAACTTCTTCCCCTTCCTCCTCTGCTGCTCCAAGTTCTTCCTCTGTACCCTGCTGCTACTGTGATCATCAACAACACCCAAGAACAGCCAAGAACAAGCATCGCCATCAAGCCAAGGAAGATCAATCCATTCCCTTTCTCTGTTCTGCTCGAATTCTCTTTTTGTACTTGTCCACTGTTCATCATCCAGTGCTAAATTTCAGTCCTTTTCATTTGGTTGTCAATTTGTTCAGTGAACCCATTTGTGATGTTGTTTATGTTCAGCACATGTTTAGTATATGTTGTTTGATCCACCAGTGATGTTTGTTGTCCATGTTTACTTGTGACTTCATGAATTCCATTTCTGAATCTCCTCTGCTACTATTTATGTTCTTTTTTTGTCAGTCTGCACAAACCCAAAAACCCTAAAAACATCTACTTTTCTTTGTTAAAGTCAACCCACTTATTTGATCTAGCTGTGATTTAGGAACTCCTATTTGTAGTTTATTCCCTGAGATCGAACACGACATCCCACTTAAATCTACCACATCAGAAACCCTAGGCACGAATCTCTCAAGTGAATGAGGGGGAAATATAAATCGCTTCGGTGAGATTGTAGATCTTTGTCTTCTCCTTTGATCCTCCAAAGATCAGCAAGTTTGCGTTGGCGGAGGAGGAGATCTATGAGATTTGGTGGCTCGGCTTGTAGTGTTCTTGAGGGGAAGCATGATCTCACCCAAGGTTGAAGAAGGAGTGGGGTATTTATACCCCCTCTCTAATATAGCCGTTTGTAACCGTTGTAGGATTCTGGGGGTCTCTAATATTAACGCAGCATTATTTCACTACTAACAACATGACTTCCCCATGTCCTCAAGAACTACAAACTACTCACAAGACATCATATGGATCATGATCATAGATGATATGGCAATGAATAACAATCTGGACATGAACACTAATCCACCAAACAAACTCAATAGCATCAATAACAAGGAGTAATCAACACCGGGAGAGTCTCCCCAATGAACTAGACAAGGTACAGCCCTAGATGTTACAGCAAGATGGATGTGGAGTCGGTGGAGATGATGGTGATGGCGCAGTGGATGGTGGTGATGATGATCCCGATGAAGTCCAGCGTGATGACGATGACGATGGCGATGATTTCCCCTCTCCGGGAGGGAATTTCCCCGGCAGTATCTCCCGTCAGAGAGCTCTTTCTCTCTCGGTGGTTTCCGTCCCGTGGAGGCGGCGGAATATTTCGTGGACGTACCCCCTGCGCTTAGGTTTTCGGGAGGCAGATATACGCGAAGAGTCAACCTGGGGTGTGGACCCAGGTGGCCACGCCATAGCTGGGCACGACCCACAGGCCAGCCGCGCCCAGGTGTGGCGTGGGGCCCACCTGGCCCACCTGGCTGCCTCCTTTTGGCTGCCTCCGGCATCTGACATTATAAGACCTCCAGAATTGGTTTCGTGATTTTTGGAGTTCCGCTGATATGTTGACTCGACGACGCTTTTTCCAGCAGAAACCTGACTCCGGAAGGATAATTCCCAATATTCATCAAACATGCAAAATAAGGCAAAATAACATAAGTATCATGTATTAATATGAAATATAAGGATAGATAATGACAAATTATGATATAAAATAGTGATGCAAAATGGACGTATCAGTGACGTGTCGGTTCAATGCTGGCAACACGTCTCCGCCATGCTAGCCTGACAAGTCGCTTGGGAAGGCTGCTCCACACGACGTGACCGGTGTGCATACGACAAGAACTTGTATGTCTGTGGCTGCATGCGGACATGTTCAGGCGTTGTCCGACACCCTCCGATGCCGACCTCAAGTTTTGAGTCCCGCCCGGGGGTGTCGGACATAAATTGGATCAGGTTGGACACTTGGGGTGACATTGTGGCCGTTCCGGCACGTATAATCTTTTGGGGGTCCGGCCGCCGCGTCCTGGACGTCCTCCGGCTACAGATCCGGCCGCCGCTGCCTTGACCACCCGTAGAGCACCATCTCCGCCCTGAGGAAATTCCCGAGCTCATCGCCCCGCACCGCACCGCACTCCGTTCTGAACGAGTTTTTGTTTTCTTTTTTCTTGAGAAGACGTTGCGAACGAGCTGAAATGGCCGGAAAATCTCACAAGCCGAACTGGATTTCATATAGGCTAGCTTGGACAGATGGGCTTCTAGCCCAACAAGAGTCGAAGAGAAACGAGGAGCAGCACCGAAAGTTACCTGCTCCAGTAGCGACGCAGAATTGGGCAAACAGAAGCCGGATCAACGGATACCGTGAAGCTGGACCGTTTCCGAACACGCCCTTAACTACCACTGGTTACAGTGTTGCAGCAGAATGCAACGAGTGTCGAGTCTTTTTTAAGGAGGACAGTAGCAGTTACAAATAGTAGAACGGACTGTTCTGAACAGTAGAAATTAAGGTCGGACAGCGATGAGCTGGAATGCGAGGCGAAACGTGGAGTATGTGCAAACTTTGAGTAAAGCAACCCTTTGATTTTTCAACCGCGGTGGTTGATCGATTCAGTGCGCGTCCTTGCATGCCCGTCGTGACAGCTCGTCCAGCCCCACCGGCGAGCACGCAAGGATGGCGCGGCCCAGCGGCTCGGCACTCACCGCCGGCGCGCAGGGCACCCACTCCCACCGCTCCACGGCACTCCCATTCTTCCCCTCCCGCAGCTCGTAGAGCACGGCGCCGTTGCCCGGCTCGGCCGCATTGTACACGTACCCTCCTGTGGCATTGCCGCACACCCCGATCGATGGGCACACCTCCTCGTCGTCCTCCTCGTCCTCGTCATGGGGGAAAAGCCTCCTCGACATCTCGCTCGGCATTGTGTCTTCTTCCCAACCGGGGGACAGATCCAGAGCGTCGCCGTCCACCTCCCATGTTTGAATGACGACTCTGCTAGTCTCCGCTCCCTCCCCTTCGCGCTTTGCCCCGAACAGGACCAGCCGCTCGACGCCGGCACGACCAGGCGCGACGGCCCACGTGGAAACTCCGGCGTCTGGTCTGAGGCGACGTGTGGGACCCCACCGCCGCTCCGACGGATCAAACCAGCTCGACCACCCGGTGGTCCTGTCGGCGACGTAGACTCTCTGATCGGTCGCGGCCGCCGAGAGCCACGTGGCAGCCGCGGACTCCCGGAGAGCAGCCGGCATCGGATCGCAGGCCATCCAGCTGCCGCCCTCGTGGACTTCCACCGCGGCGACGTCTTCTCCATCGGCCAGCGCGAGCTGGCACGCGCCGCCCAGGGCGACCACCCGGTCGCCCACCGTGGCGAACACCGGGTCGACGCGCCACACGTTGGGAGCCTTCATGGCGACGCACGCAGACGTTCCAAGAGGGTCTCCGGCGACGTCGAGACCAGAGAGGGAAAGCGCGCAGACGCGGTCCCCGCGCGCGCCGCGCACGAGGCGTACGTGCGACGGCATGGCGTGGCGCGGGGCCTGCACCGTCAGCCACGCGCCGGAGTGGGGGTCGTACGCCGCGGTCCGACGACGGCGGCCGTGGAGGTGGACGACGAGCCAGGGAAGCCGCCGCGGGCGGCGGCGCAGCGCGGATCGCACCGCGCGGAGCCACTCTCGCGAGACCTTCGCCGTAGCGGCGAGGTCGGCCACGGGCACGCGGTCCACCACCGACTCGAGCACGTCGCCGTACAGGTACAGAGCGGCGAGCGCAGGCGATTCCACGCCGTCTTCGGCGTCGGCCTCGCGCTCTTCTTGTCCTCGGTGGTGCCGCCCGTGCTTGGGCTCGTGCGCTCGGATGCTCACGCCCATTTTCCAAATTCCGATATGTGCTAGGAGCCCACGATAAATAGTACAGGCTATACTGGTAGTAGCGCCGGATCTCTAATTTGGGCTCTGCGACTACAGATGGCAAGCTAAATAGGCCCGGAGCCCCGGTGTGTTTGAGAAGGGTCGACCACCGGAGCAGTGGTCACTGAGATTGAAGATGAAACTGGAGGGATGAAATAAACGTGTGATGTGAACCTGGCCCCTTTGAAAACTGGAACGACGACGACGTAAAGACTTGTCTTTTGGCCGCCGAACCTGAACGGAGCAAAGCCGGTATCCGTCGCGGGCCAGCAAGATATTATCATCTGGTGCTGCTGAGCTGTGTGAGTGACGCCTCGCGAATGGAAAGGCCGAATATCTTTCACTGCCTTTGATAAGATCACCGCCACTGGGTTATGTCTAGCCGTGGCCACTCCACTAGTTTTACTGAATCGAACAGTGAGATATTTTGGGAAGAATATCTCTCCAGTCGAAACTGCGCACCGAAGATAGGCTGGGAGATCGAATCATGATCCAGACGACGTCCTGGACGATCGGGACAAGCGTCCAGTTTCGCGGTTGGCTGCTTGAGTCTTCTTTTATTTTTTTGACGAAAAAGGCAGCGCCATTTTCTATTAATTAAGCAGGAGAAGAAAGAATAGTGTAGCGTTACAAAGAATGGGTTAGCTATGGAATTAAAAAGTTGTTAGTTGTATGTGTGGGTGTAGCGTATAGTTAGTCCGGTGGCATCCATTGAGCTCCTTTAAGCCCTGCACGCTTCCACTCCCGAAGGTCTTCAGTGATCAGGTCACAAATTCTGGGAGCATTGCAGGCTTTTGAGTCGAAGATGCGAGAGTTCCTCTCCTTCCAAATGCGCCACCAAGTGCACATCACCACCGAGCTGAACTTGATTGCAGTGGGTGTGGTCTCTTTACTGAAATTTTCCCACCACCATCTTTCAAGACTTGGATCAGATCTTGATGGTATCGGACAGTTGATAGCATGGCGGTTGAATGTTTGACGCCAGACGCTACCGGCAAAGGAGCACTGAGCAAGCAAATGGAGAGCAGTTTCCGGATGAATGTGGCAGAGCGAGCAGATGGGGTTGCATTGGGTGTTCTTCTTTTGCAGCATGTCAGCGGTGGAGCACTTTCCCTGAATAGCCAGCCAAGCGAAGAACTGGATTTTGGGAGGGACCTAACTTGCCAGATCAACTTGGGGAAATTGGATAGAGTACGGGTGAGGAACTGGAACTGATATGCCGAGCTTGCACTATAGACACCATTAGCAGTCCACTTCCAGCGTATACTGTCAGGAGTACTGGCATCCAAAGTGAGGGTCGATAACTGGACAGCAAGGGTTAGGTAATCCGTCAGCACCTGAACATTGGGAATGGGCTTGATGCATTGAATCCATTTGCTGTTAGCCATTGCATCCCGAATAGTGAGTCTCGATCCACGGCTATGCTTGAAGAGTGCAGGGTAAGCAGTTTTTAGCGGCACGCCATTGAGCCAATGAGCAGTGGCGGAGCCAGGATTTTACCACGACCCGGGCCAACATTAGGCAAGACCGCGACAACGTCGAGCATGGCATGCGAAAATAGTACAGTTGAAAACCATGGTATACGAAATTTGACACTACAATAGCGTGAACTACTCCCTCCGGTCCACTTTAAGTGTCGCAAAAACAGTACTATGACAGTAAAAAAACTTATACATAGCCACGGCACTAATTCCAAACTAAAGGGAGCCGCACCATAAACAGAGGGAGAGAAGGCGATGCAGACGTAGCGACATACGGGAGCACGCAAAGTTTCCATGTTTCTGTGTGTAGGGCGACCAAAAGCTAGGTACGGCTTTTTTTTTCATGTTCATATTCAATGGGCCGATGGATCAGTACAGCTGCCGTGCTGCCTTATGCTTTAAATTGATTTTTTTTTTTTGAGAGGAATGCTTTAAATTGATGGGTAGCTCTGTGCGAGACAATGCTGATATTTCTAATGGGCTGCAAAGAGGCAGAGGAATAGCTGGACTGGAATTGTACACCACGGGCCAGGCCAAATAAGTAGCAATATATAGGTAGGAAAATTTCCCACGACCCGGGCCATGGCCCCTGCTGCCCGGGGCCCAGCTCCGCCCCTGCCAATGAGCATGCCAGAACAGGGTAGAGGCTCCGTCACCAACAATGATTGAAGTGCAGGCAATGAACAAGCTCTTGGTAGTTGGGTCTGACGGAAAAGGCAGTCCGCGCCACGGTTTGTCCAGCTGAGTATGATCCTGCCAAAGCCATCACATGCGTA
Organism: Poa pratensis; assembly: GCA_947311845.1. NCBI lineage: Eukaryota > Viridiplantae > Streptophyta > Magnoliopsida > Poales > Poaceae > Poa > Poa pratensis. Next base: position 37,533,134 of record CAMZMU010000055.1, on the reverse strand, counting down.
GAGCATGCCCATGAAGAGTGAGGTTAGGGATTCTGAGGCCTCCGTTAGCAGTTGGTTGGCAAACACTGGACCAGCGTACAAGGCACTTGCTCCCGGTCGCAGTGCACTCCCCTGTCCATAGGAAGGATCGCCGGATCCTATTTACAATTTTATCAAGCCATTTGGGATGTGTAATAGCAAAGCATCTGGAATGTGCGGATAGCCGAGAGTACCACCTTGACAAGGACAAGTCTGCCTGATACAGCAATCCAGCCGATCTTCCAACCCGAGAACTTACTGATCAGTTTGTCAACAATAGGTTGGTAGTCATCCTTTTTCAGTCTGCTGTCAGAAAGTGGCATGCGGAGGTATTTGCACGGGAAGGTGGCTAGCGGGCAGTCAAGAATTGGGAGCAGTTCTTGGATGTTCAGGTGGGCACATCGGATGGGGATGAGGCTGCTCTTGCTGAAATTTGGATGCAAACCAGTGGCATCACCAAACAGTGACAAAATACTGTTAGCCGCTATGAGGTCAGGCGCAGAGGGTTTAAGGAAGATCAGGACATTGTCGGCGTAAAGCGAGGTGTGGAACCGGACTTGCTGGACGCCTCGCGAATGGAAAGGCCGAATACCTTTCACTGCCTTTGATAAGATCACCGCCACTGGGTTATGTCTAGCAGTGGCCACTCCACTAGTTTTACTGAATCGAACAGTGAGATATTTTGGGAAGAATATCTCTCCAGTCGAAATTGCGCACCGAAGATAGGCTGGGTGATCGAATCATGATCCAGACGACGTCCTGGACGATCGGGACAAGCGTCCAGTTTCGCGGTTGGCTGCTTGAGTCTTCTTCTAGTTCAGAATCTTATCTGCACGGTGCGCGTCATTGTCAGATAGACATGAGCTAGCCTCTACTTTTCTAGAAGGTTTCCAAGCTCCCAACCGCAAACGAGAGCATCATGTTAGCATGTCATGTCAAAATCAGATGGATGGTACGTTATTATTTTTTCTGTTTGCTCGAATAAACAACCAGTTTAGTCAACTACTTGTAACACCCAGGTTACTTAGAGAATAATTAAAAGTCTACTATACCTAATTAATTGTGTGCTTAGATGAGTTTTTGTTTGCCAGCTTATTGAAAATGAGCTATGCATGCCAATCACTAGAAATCTACTATATATGCATGAAAGTTGGTAAAATAGAACTAGTCCCTTTTATCTCACGTACACTCTTGCGTGCATGCATCGATGGAGATTGGAGCAGTTCATGCAGGCACTGCTAGCTATGATGTTTGCGTACCGCTTGGTTAGCTTAGCTAATTGTGAGATCAGCGCTGCATCAGCTTGTACTTATAATTGGGAATTGGTTCCCTATAACCAGTGGTTAGGTTAACCTAACCTAAAAAAGAGCCCAATGGGCCTAATGGTTTACCAGAAAATCAGTTAGGTTCTTTAGGTTCGATCAGGTTTGGACCAAGGGTTATCCGGCATCGTCCGCCTCAAAGGACTAGGGTTCGAATCGATTAACAAGCACAATGATCCGGATACAAGGGTTTCAGCAAGAGATTGGGGAAGAACAGAGGAGCAAAGACAGGGAAGCAGAGAAACAGAGTACAAGGGAGAGAGAGCCGGTTCCTTCCGTGATCCAACTGGATGTCGTTCCTGTTGCCGTGTCCTCCGTATTTGTAGTTTGGTTCCCTTGTTACTGGTTGCTGATGGGTGGTCAAGCCCATAACGACGGCCCAGCTGCCAGCCCAAGACGACGTATAGGAAGGGTCCCTGACCTCCTCCCTCCTTGAAACGCAGCTTGTCCCCAAGCTGCAGCTGCGACGCCGGGGTCCCATGGAAATCGTAGCTCCTTGTTTTGATCCGTAGCTAGCATATGCCTCCCTCCTTGAAATGTTCGTTGTCCGCCACCAAATGCCATCATAAACATCACTTCTGAATTGGCAGCCACCAAGGCATACATTACTGTCTCTGTATTTGGAAAGCGCTTCAAGTTGTCCCAAGCAAAACTGTGAGCTATCTGAACCACTTGCTCCCAGCCAAAATTACTATGTTGATATGCATGAGGTAACAGCAAAATTGGCTGGACTGAACAAGCAACAACCAGCTGCCTAGTAAACACAGTGCTGAACATGCTCGCGATTTCAGTCAAGAAAGCAGTCGTAAACCACCATAGTTCCATCTTTTCCGGAGCAACAAACTGACTAGAAATGAAGAAAGCTGGTCGACCAAGTGCATAATGTGCAAACTTCCAGTTCGGACAGAATTTTCCAAAATGAATTAGCTCACAACTAAGCACCGAGACTATATTATCCCATTCCATTTGAGCAGAGACATACGCACCCCGAAAATCCTTAACATGAATTGACATAGCACTATTATTCACAATCATCATAGAGCATTTGGAATTGGAATACCATGTGGTTTTTGTTCCCAGATCAAGCTGACGATCAGTAGGATAATTACTTCGGACTGCAAGATGAGTAGCAACAGCTAGACAGATTAGAATCTTGTACCTGGACCATATTGTGATGTTGTACTTGGTAATATCCACATGCCCATCTTGAAGGTCAAGTAGAATTACCTCAACTGTCAGCTGCTCCAGCCCACTGATTACAGATTTAGTTAGAGCTGTGTTGTATCCACTAGAAACTAGTACAACCAGTGACACAACCATTTGACCCAGAATCGTTCAGACATTGCAACATCAGTTTGCCACCTGATATTCCTTGCATCACCACTCTGCTAGTGCTCTTGCCAAGGGCGTGAAGCCCAGCTTGTATACCAAAATAACTCAGACCAGTGTACTGCTGCACCATGTAGGAAACCATGTTAAGCTCCAGCTTATTGCTCTCACGGGATGTACTATCACTTGAACTTGAGATTTTCTTTTCCTGTTCAGAGAGACAAGCTAAATAGCAGGCCCCAATTGGCCTATGAACTAGTACAAGCGGTGGCAGGTTCCGTGTACCATGGCATTTAGAGTTGAAACCCAAATAGCTATGATCAAACCCACTCAGAAACCAATTCAGTATTGAAACATTGACCTTTAAATGGAAACCAGAGGCAGCTGGATGGAGCAGGTGCTTAGAATTATAGCCTGTTGTGACAATGCATATGCCAACCAAACCAAGTAAGGCCTCCAAAAAGCCAAGCGTGTGAAAAGTGAAGCCGGATAAATGGAAGCGCCTCTTCTCACGATCAAGATGAACATGCTGAAAATGCCACTGTTTTCCAGCATCAGTTGGACTCCACAATCGATCCAACAAAGTCTTCCACTCAGAATAGAGACACACCATCATCGTCAGAGCTACCGTTGGGATTTCCAAATATGGTTTCTGCAGTTTATCAGAGCAGGGAATAGTACCTCCAGTAGAATATAACCTGGTTTTCTCAATTGACCGTGGACCGCAACAAAAGCAAGGTATCACATCAATATTTTGTGAATATTTCACGCCAGAAATATGATCTGTATCCCGAAGACAAACAATGTCGCAGCAGGCAGAGAAAACTGCTTGTCCAGGATCCCATGGTGACAGTACCCATTCATCACATAGAACAGAATTTGAAGAGCTAATTGCAGGAGCACATACACAAGGAAAGCGCTTCAGTTCAAGCCTTCTGACCAGGACTCGCAAATGGAACCGAGAGATAGTGCCACGTAAGTCTGAAATTTGCATCTCCACAAGAGCAAAACCTTCTGCCCAAAGACTGTAAGGACTGCACCACTGCAATTGCTTCATGATGGCCTCGCTTAGAGTCTCACAGTCATAATCCTCGATGAACGACGGCCATGGCAGGGGCCGTGTCATCTCCATTGCCATGAACATACAGTAAGGAAGGCCAGGGCAAAGGCCGATGTAACGGGACCTTGTTTGTAACGCACTGACTAGAACTCGGCCTGAAGAGCCCACTGTCGTTGTAGAGTTGATGCAACTGAATCACAGGTGTAGAATCCGTAGGCGCGAGAACTTCCAGAACCTTACTCATCACGGCCAGGGGCGCTGCTGCAACAAGGGTGGTGTTGGTGTCGAAGACGCACTCGGGCGGAGCCGGTGTCGAGGACGCAACCAGTACGGCCGCTGCCACTGGGTGTCGGGGCAGGCAATCAATGGAACAGGTGGCGGGCGTGGATGGAACACCACTGATGGCTTGATCGTCGAGGGTTCCGTCACTTGCTGCAGGTGCATCAAGCACGGGAACGATGTCGACGGTGGCCATGTGCGTCGTGGGCGCCGTCGTTGGGGCGGGTGCAGACCTCGACTCGGTGGTGTCGCGGCTTGGGTCTCCCGTCGAGCGCATGGTCCACGCTGGAGCTGCGGGGCCATCAACGTCGATGGTGGTGAGCTTGGCGTCGGAGTAGGAGGACGCTGGCATGGGAAGCTCGGCGATAGGGTTGGGGGACGCTGGCGTGGGCACGTCGGCGACGCTGCAGCCGTTACTCCCGGCGAAGGTCGAGGAAGAGGGCGCCGCACCGCCCATAGTTAGGCAGGAGTCGATGGTTTGGATCATCCTGTCGTACCTTGCGGCAAGCTTGCGGTCGGTGATGTCGATCAACTCCTGCAGCAGGCGAAGGATCTCCTCGTTGTTTGGATCCATGGCGGTTGTGAAGGACGGATGGAGAAATCGATGCAAAAAATTGGGAAGGGTGATGGGCTAGCTCTGATACCAGGTGTAAAGGTCTCACTAGGATTCAAATCAATTAACAAGCACAATGATCCGGATACAAGGGTTTCAGCAAGAGATTGGGGAAGAACAGAGGAGCAAAGACAGGGAAGCAGAGAAACAGAGTACAAGGGAGAGAGAGCCGGTTCCTTCCGTGATCCAACTGGATGTCGTTCCTGTTGCCGTGTTTGGTTCCTTGTTACTGGTTGTTGATGGGTGGTCAAGCCCATAACGACGGCCCAGCTGCCAGCCCAAGACGACGTATAGGAAGGTCCCTGACAGGTCCCAGCGCCGCTACGCAATCATGTGTGGCCCGGGTGCGCGCACCAACTTTCCTCTCGCCGTCCTGGCGGTCGTGGCCTCCCGTTCTGCTTCACCACGTGCGAAGCTCCAACAGTTCAACATGGCGTCCATGCAGGCGAGGTCTACGATGACGGGACGGAGCACCATGCCGACGGCGGCGCGCTCCGAATGCTGAGCGAAGGAAGACGACCACGGCAACGGCGGCAGAAAGTCTCCGGCCCCGGTTCCTTCGACTTGAAGGACCTATGGTTCAAGGAGGAGCTAAATGACTCGTTCGTTTTTCTCGGCGAGATCTACGACGACGGGACGGAGCACCATGCCGATGGCGGCGCGCTCCGAATGTCGACGACCTTGGTCTCCGACTCTCCGTTGCCGCGATGACCTGAGCCACGGACGTGAATCCGGGCACCTTCTCCACGGCGGACGCGCCGCCAGTACTGGTGTACTCAGGTGATCGCCGGCGTGTGCTAGAGGCGGGGCGCGTAGGCTCCAGAGCAGGACCTTGCCAGCACGTGCTAGCGGCGGGGCGCGCAGGCTCGAGAACCGGCAGGAGCTCGCCGGCGTGGCGGTCATGGGTTCTGCCTCTCCCTGCACTCCTGCAGGCCTAGCTCGGACCTCCAACGGTGGCGGCCATGGCTCCCAGCCACGGGAAGTGTTTTGGCCAAGATTGGTCAACGGGAAAGGAAATAAGAAAGAATAGAAAAAAAAATGTCTGTAACCTGCCGTTACCAGAGGCATGGCCATTTTTTTTGCCTACTGTTGGCAAGTTAAGCTTTGTTAGTATTTGTCATTGTTGCAAAGTGGTTCGAACCTTAATAACCAATGGTTAACCATTTTTAACAATATTAACCTAATGGTTAACCCACTTTACACATTAATATCAAATGGTTAAATAGGTTAGAATTCAAAACATAAACGGTTAACCAAATCCCATCTTGACTTGTACTGCTAGCAGATAAGATTGTACTACATGTACTGCCGCACTAGATATTTTGCATGCACGACGGTTTAGCTTGGCTGAGAAGGATCGACCAGGTTTATGTGTTGAGCTCTGGTTACATGAGAAAGTACGTATCGCCAGGTGATAGAGGCGCTCGCATGCACGTAGCTAGGATGGAAATATCTAGTTGCCTCACTTATCCATCTTTGGAGTCCAAAATAAATACTCCCTCTGTCCTAAAATAAGTGTCTCAAGTTTGTCAAAAAGTGGATGTATGTAGACATGTTTCAAATATAGATACATCTATTTTTGGACAAACTTGAGACACTTATTGTTGGACGGAGGGAGTACAATCTTATCCTTTGGCCTAGTATAAATAGAGGACCAGGTGCTGCTCTCGAAGCACATCGGGCAGAGTTTAGACAAACAAATAGAATCATAAGGAGTGGGTAGTGGTCAGTGCGCTAGCGCTGCTGGGCCGCTCGTGTGAGGGGCAACGGAAGAAGTATAGGCTAGTACTGCTGAAGGGCTGATCAGGCAAGTGGTACCTCTGCTATTCCTAACACTTGTCTTGTTGCTTCGTCGAGATGCATTTACTTCTACACGCACTATACTTTGGTTGATATGTGGAGGAGATGCTGCTTGATTATATCTCCTCTTCTGGTCGTACCATCCGTGGGATGGTCTCGGCGCTTGATATCTGTTGTTGGTCTGATACTATGCGAGATGATTGTGGGATGATAAATAAGAAATCATCATAAATTTAGTTGGACTCACGCGGTGTCGTGAGAATTGATATCTCGATTTTGTATCAGCAATCTCTACTCCTCTTCATATTGGTGTCACGACTGCAAACATATTGTACCGGTCACGGTTCAGGTATGGGACTGTCTGAGTTCTCCAATGGGAACGACACTTGGTCCGAACAGGGTATCGACGATGAATCCTTGGGAGCGGCCCATACTAGTAAGTCAAGTCGTCGTGTCCCGGCGGGTAAAAGGGCTCTGCTCGTTCTGGAATCCTGTGCGGTTCTGGTCAAGACTGTCGACGTCGGAGTACCACTCTTAAGAACGTAAAAGTGTGAATATTCACCCCCGTGATTCCTGGGAAGGGAAACTTGCTGGTCATATGTGATACCAATTATTCCTTTATCCATTTTTGTTATACATCTGTTGCTACTATATTCATTCTTGTGAATCCAGTTCCTTTATATGCCGCTCTATTATCCATAGCCACGAGTAGTAGGCGTAGCGACACATCGGGATGGGAATAAATAAAATGCTTAGAAGTTTATTTTTCAGCAAGAACTATGTATCACCAGATAATGAATAAAGTTGTCTTTGAGTAGTATTTTAATATGTAAAGTTTTAAGCCTCACACGTTTATAATCTTCGGTTTATAAACGCGTGGCGGTTGTTACGTCCAGGCCCAGTTTGGGGCGTGACCCTACTGGTATCGGAGTTTCATGATGCAGGTTCGGTGGCGTCTCGGCCAAAGCTTCGAGCTCCAAAGATTCTGATCATGCAGGCGTCATTCTTCACGGAGGATGAGGAGCTCGGCGATTGGATCATGGTGAGAAGAAGACGACATCGTCGTCACCGCAGGTACGTGCGCTGGCGTGGCGATCCGGGTTCCGCGGATCAGAAATTCAAAAATCACCACGATGGGGTTCGGTGGGTGTCGGCCCGGCCAAAGCCATTGTGCATGAAAGCCCACGGGCCGCGATTGGTTATCGCAAGAAGGAAAAAATAACAAGGCTCCCATACCTACGACGGCTGGTGTCGGGCTTCGCCGTTTGTTAGGGTTTTTCTGGCGGCGAGTCTCGTCGAACCAGAACGAGCTCGTCTGCTCGAGCGCCATGGCCTTTCGTGGCGGCGGAAGGGGAGGGGGAGAGTACGGCCGCGGCGGCGGTGCCTCGCACGGACGAGGCGCTTTCGGTGGAGCCAGCCGTTTCAGCACCTATGAGGTGGGCGGATCAAACGGCACTGCCGGGGTCCCGAATGGACCTGGAGATGGAACTCAGGAGGCGGGCTACCGTGGTGGTTTCCACGTCGGCTCGGGCTTCGCGGCGCGAGGTCACCGGGGTGGCTTCTATGCTGGCTATGGGGCGGGCCGAGGACGCCGCTCTTATGACAACCGTGGGGGTTTTGCCCATCGCGGTAGGGGAGATGCAGGTCATGGCGGCTATGGCTATGGCGGTGCGGATGCTGGACGTGGAGGTCATGGCAGCCGCGGCTATGAGAACTGTGGCGTTCGTGGCCGATACGGCGACGAATCGTTTGCGAGAGGAGACCGCAGTCAGGCTGGGGGGCACCTGCTGCAATGGTGCCGGTGATGCCTCAGGTTGCGGTGCCGGTGGTGACGGCTCCGGTGGCAGCGGCTCCAGCAGTGGCTCTGGTGCCTGTCCAGGTCGTGCAGGTCCCGTGGCGCAAGTGGCACCGACTGCGGTGGCTGCACCGGCGGTGCAAGCAGCTCCCATCGCGGCAGTCTCGGCTGACCAGTTGGCAACTGCGTTGGCCACAGCGGCCCCTAAGAAGGGGAAGCGCTGTTATCGTTGTGGTGTCGCTAGACACCGATCAGTTGACTGCAAGGTGGACATCTGTGAAGGGCCGGCTCATGGAGATAAATCTTGTCATTTGTTGACAGCTCCGAAGCCGCAAATTCGAGTTTACGAGTATGGACATGAGGAACTTATATTTTTTTGAGTATCCATGTACTGACACATATAAGCCGAAGATGGAGAATGTTCGTCTTGCTTCTTTGGTGGTCACAGGAGGACAGATGTCTATTCCAAGCATTGTGGCGCAATTGCAGAGGCTTGTTCCGTCAGAGCAGTTCATTTGGGATGTGCGTCAGATGGGACACAATGTGTACAAGGTACAATTTCCGACAAGAGGTGATCTTGAGAGGTTGAAGGTTTTTGGTCTGTGTCGGGTGCCTAATAGCTCGTGTGAGCTCACGGTGGACAATTGGGCTCATAATCCTGAACCAATTAGATCATGCCAGAGGTTTGGGTGAGAGTTTCTAGGATTCCACGGCCACATATTGGAGACTTTCTTGCTCTATGGGCGGTAGGAGACATGTATGGCAAAACTTTGCAGATTGATATGACTTTCACTAGGAAGCACGGGGTGTTGAGAATTCAGATTGGTTGCCTTGATTACACAAAGATTCCTCGGCATTTTCCTATGTTCATCAAAAATGGTTTTTATGACCTCTCCTTTGTGGTGGAGGGAGCTGAGCTACCAGCGGATGTGGATGATGACATGGGAGGAGATGATGGGGATGACGGTGACGAGGAGGACGATGAGATGAGTGATGATTTTGCAGAGGCTGTGAAAAAACTTGGTTACGCTGATCAGCAGAAAGATTCGGAGAAGGCACCAGAGACCACAGCTGCGACCGAGGAGGGAGGTGGATCAACCTCACAGCCACCAGTTTCGGCGGTGAAGGTGGGGTGGTGTTCTCGCCATCGGTACAACGCTCTTTTGACCGTGCAAGAGAATAATACACTAGGCTTAGGATGGGCTATGGGGCAGCCAAGGGTGGCGATGTGAGTGGAGCTACGGAGGTGGCAAGGACGCAGCTGTCGGGCATGGCGTTGCTGGGCATGGCGATCAGCACATGGCTGAGACGCCATCCTCTACCTCTGGCTTGGTGGTGCAGCAGGAGGCTGCACCGCAGGCTTCTTTGACTTTGGCGACAGCGGGTAACTCAAGCTCTCCGGGCACCACAGGAGGTGGGGCTGGATCGAGCATGGGGACCACTGTTCCTGCCTCTCCCGGTACCCCAGATGGGGGTGCTGTATCGAGTGTGTAGGGGCAGCAGCAGCGGCGCATGGCGCCGATGTACTCTACCCCGATGCCCTCTTTTCCGATTAACCGTAAGGGTGATGAGGAGAAGGAGGCATCCAACCAGCGCATCATCGACTTTGGAGGCATCCCGGGCGTCGAGGCGTTGGGACTGCGCTCTAGTGGACGGATCCGAGCTCAACACAATGCGGATGCCACTCAGATGGAGCGGCAATGGCATTGGCTGAGAGGCACCACTCCTTTTCATGTATGAATTTCGATAAAAGTTTTTCAATTCTGTCTTTTTCTGATAAGGAGATTGTTGATAGAGCGTCTAAGTTGGGTGTCTCACTTGGGTCGAATGATTTTACATCTGCTATTTCGGCCTCTTTGATTAAGAAATCTGAGTTAGATAGAACAATAAATATTCTGCAACATAACCTAAAGGATAAATATGATGATCAGCCCCATAGTTTAATTCTTAATAGGGCTTCGAGCCTTACTGAAGATTTGGAAGAAGATGACATTTCTAGAACTTTGGAAGATAGGACTGATTTTTCTATTCAGTCGGAGAAGGTCAAAAGAACCAGGAAAAAGAGGGAGTATTCGACTCTTAACAAACATAGAAGTACCAGGATAAAACTTCAAAAGAAAAGTAAAGATGCATAACTTAAAAGGGATTTTCTGGAATAGTGAGGGTTTTCGTGACCCCGGAAAGCATTTGTTTGTGCAAGAATCCATTAGAGAAAGGAAATTAGATTTTATCGCTTTATCGGAAACGGGAAGATCTAATTTCGCCACACCCTTTTTAACGCATCTTGCGGCGGGACAAGATTTTAGTTGGTTTTGTTTACCACCTAGAGGTAGGTCAGGGGGTATGCTCATTGGTATAAATATGGCAACACTCCAAGTCAAAAATGTTGATGTTGGAAATTTTTGCGTAAAACTATACATCAAATCCAAATGTGATGGTTTTGAGTGGGTATTGGTGTCTGTTTATGGGGCAGCACAAGATGAGCATAAACCTATGTTCTTATCAGAGTTAGTCCATTTATGTGAAAATGAAGCATTACCGATGTTGGTGGGTGGGGATTTTAACATTTTACGGAAACCTGAAGAGAAGAACAATGATAACTACAATCCTCGCTGGCCGATCATGTTTAATTCTATCATACAAAGTTTAGAGTTGAAAGAGATTGAACTATCGGGAAGACAATATACCTGGGCCAATAGGAGAGAAACTCCTACTTATCAAAAATTGGATAGGGTTTTAGCTACAACTGAGTGGGAACAAAAATTCCACCTAGTTTCGGTACATGCTCTAACCCGGGCAGGCTCAGATCATACCCCTCTCTTCGTGGATTCAGGGGTACAGGCACATTTGGGTAACACAGCACAATTTTCATTTGAACTTTCATGGCTTCGAATGGAAGGTTTCTATGAGATGGTGGCTGCTGAGTGGGCTAGTTACGTGAAAGGGAATTCTCCTATTGAAATTTGGCAAAATAAAATTAGACATCTAAGACGGTATCTAAAAGGTTGGGCTAAAAATCAAAGTGGGAAATACAAGACGGAGAAAGAAAGGTTGTTAAAGATTATTGATGAACTTGATATTAAAGCTGAAAACACTCCGCTTACTGTGGCTGAGCGGGATGCGTTAAGAGAGGCTAACGATAGAATTTGTTGTCTTCGTAGAGATGAGGAAACAAAATGGGCACAAAGGGAAAAGTTAAATATATACAGGAGGGTGGAAATAACACGAAATATTTTCATCTTATAGCAAATGGAAAGCATAGGAAAAAGAAAATTTTCCAGCTAGAACAAGACGAAGGAACCATCTTAGGGGACACGAATTTAAAGATTTATATCTCTGAATATTATAAGAAACTATTTGGGGATTCGGCCCCTAATCATATTGTAATGGATGAAGAGATCGTTCATGATATTCCGCAACTTACACAAGAAGAGAATGACATTCTTGCAGCTGATTTCTTAGTGAAAAAAGTGTATGAGGCCATCTCTGAAATGGAACTCAACAAGGCACCAGGGCCAGATGGCTTCCCTGCTGAGTTTTATAAAAACTTTTGGGAGGTAATTATCTATGATCTAATGGCTCTATTTGTTCAGTTGAAACAGGGAAATTTGTCTCTATTTAAATTAAACTTTGGAGTTATTACGCTTCTCCCAAGAAAAGAAAATGTGGTCCGGATTCAATAATATAGACCGATTTGTCTACTCAATGTCAGTTTCAATTTTTTTTACAAAAGTAGGTACTAATCGTATTACCGAAATTGCACAAAAGATAATTAGGCCGACGCAGTCGGCTTTCATGCCTGGGAGACACATTTTAGAAGGTGTGGTAGTCCTACATGAAACCATTCATGAGCTTCAAAGGAAGAAAATGGATGGAGTTATCTTTAAAATTGACTTTGAGAAAGCATATGACAAAGTAAAATGGCCCTTTCTCCAACAAGCATTGCTGCTGTGTGGAACCTTTGAGGCTGCTGTGGCGATTGCCGAACAAAGGTTGGCTGCGTCAACGGCGGGGGCATCATGGCCCTGTTGTTAGCCTGTACTATGGCCCTTGACCCAGGTATCTCTGTTACTCTTGGTGCTGCGAAAGATGGAACCGCTGGTACGATTGATGGTACAGCGAGTGCTTGAACCGCGGGCACAGCTAACGGGGCCGCGGACCGCATAACCATAGCAGATGGTGCCACGTGTGCGGGTACCGCGACTGAAGGTTGTGCGACCCCTGACCATGCGACCGGGTGTGCCGTGTTAGTGGCGATTGATGGGATAGTGTTGGTGGCGGCTGACGGGACCGCAATTGCTGGTTCAGTAGTAGGTGATTGGAACAGCTCCATAGGGTTTACTGTTCCTGGCTGCAGGCGACTCGCGTGGCGTCTATGTGGCAAGGTGGCCTGTATTCCTTGCATAGTATTGGTTTCCTCGATGAGTCGCAGTTGCTCCTGTTGGAGACGCTGTTCCTCACGCGCCAGCCTGGCTCCCTCATCTGCGATCCTCTGGACTTCATCATATAGCCCGATCCTGGTAGCCTCCAATTCGGTCACCCTAGCAGCCGCGTTAACCTCAGATATTGGTGTAAACAACACGCTTCCCTGTAGCGGCGTGTCTGCTACGCTGGGGATTACCCTTGATCCTGATTCCGTAGGCGCGACTCCAGGTGGGGTTTCTCTGTTTGCGACTCCTGAGGCCGCGACTCCTGGCGTCATCGCAGCGGATGCCGCGACTCCTGATGCGTCTAGCGCGGCTTGTTCTGCTGCTTCCGGCGGTGCGGGGAGGGCTAAGCTGCCTGGTGGCATGCCCAGCCCTTCGTCTGCTTCTGTGGTCCTGTAGACCCCTTCCACGTGCCGATCTTCTACAGAGGGCGAGCCACTATCCACAGGGTCTCCGCATAGCCTTTCCTCAAGGACGTACTCAATGGATTGGCCTTCTTCGTCTTCGAGAGGTAGCGACTCATGGTTGATAGATTCTCCTTCTTGGTCCACTGTTACCGCGACTCCTTCTTCTGAATCGCCATGTTGCGATGGATCCTCCGACTCACCGCCAATGAAGCCGACGAAGACGTTGATGGATCCAAAGGGGATGACGTGGCCGGTCTCCAAGTAATCTGCTTTCGACCCCCAGCTTGAATCGTCGATGAGGGGTGTGCCATTGACCGTGATGATACGGCCAACAACAAGATCTTCAGCTCCTTTCATGGATCCTGCGCGGAACGTGACGCTCTTGACTGCAGGCCCCATGGTGGGCGCCAACTGTCGTGGGTTTGTCACGTCAGGTGTCATAGATGACTTCGTAAGTGTGGGATTATGCGAGTCAAGCATCTCCGAGCTTGGGATCGCAGGAACAAAGATCAACACAGATTTACCCAGGTTCGGCCCCCTCAATGTGAGGTAAAAGACCTACTTCCTGCCTACCCTAGATTGGTATTGATATGATAATCAAGGTGTTACAATGGAGGCGATCCGATCTGGTACTCGCCGTATGAGCTAGGGTTTGGGGCTTGATAGCTTGACCCGCTCTAAGTCCTGCGAGTACTCTTTATATACACAGAGGCTCGCTAGGTTACAAAAGGAAACTTCCCCCATAAGGAATACATCCACAGAGGCCTACTCGGAGACTACTTGGTCTTCACGTCCTCCGGATATGTCTTCTAGATCTTTCCCCTTATGGCGGTTCAATATTGGGCTTGTTCCCAAGTGGGCCTTCGTCCGTGCGAGTAAGTTAAGTCGTACTGGGCCGCGGGTTAATCCAGAAAGTATTCCCCCGACATTAGCCCCCAAGATTGGTTAGGACTTTACGGTGAGAACCTTCTGACCTCTTGAAATGGTCTCTGAGCCGCAATGCAAACGTTCTTGACCAATCTTCTGACTCATGCAATTCAGCGCTGTGACTCATCCGCGCGACTCATCTTTCCTTCTGGGAATATTCCGTTCCCTTTGATTGTGGACCGTTACTCGTTTTGCGGGCGCGAATTATGCCGTTGGTTGCGAGCACAGATAATGCCGTTAGTTGCGGGCCCCTTCAGTTATAAGCTGCGGCCACCTAGGTCATTATCCATTTGCCCTTGCAATCTTCTCATCCCTAGCCGCGCCGTCTTCTTCCTCGACCCGTGCCTAGTTTCCCAATTCAATCTCTCCCTCGCAATGGCGCCCAAGGCGAAGCCATCTGACGATAGGCGCAAAATCTCCTGCAACAGGGAAGGATCCTGGGTAACGGAGGAAACTCTTGCGGATCTGGCTGAGGCTGGCTTCTTGCCGCCAAAGGGGGACGGCGTTTGGCGGGCTCCAGGCGATGAAATCGAGCCGCACCCCAAGCCCGACGAGCTGGTGATGTTCGTGGAACACGTGGAGCGTGGATTCACGCCGCCAGGTTCTCCCTTCTTCCACAATTTGCTGCAACGCCTAGGCCTCCGTCTTCACGACATCGGGCCCAACTCAATGCTCCAGGTGAGCAATTTTCACGTGTTGTGCGAGGATTATCTTGGCATAGCCCCCAACATCAATCTATGGCTGGCCTCTTTCACCTGCAACAGCCAACTTGTCTCCAAGGGTGGCGCCTACGTTCAGGTCGGCGCCATCTCTCTTCAACGCCATAGGAACTCTTGCCTTCCCAAGCTAGCCCTGGCGAATCGACCCAGGGCTTGGCAAAAATCTTTCTTCTATTGCCAAGATACTTCTCCGGAGGGCGAAACTCGCCTTCCCTCCTGGTCTAACACCCTCTTCGTGCCTACCGAGACACTGAAATCAAAACCCCGCAACTCGTCCATGTCCTTCATCAACGAGTCGCTGATCAAAATCCGCGCCTTAATAGGTCATGGTCTTACTGGCCTTGATCTTCTCTCTTGCTAGACCAAATGGCGCATTCAGCCCGTGAGTCCACGACAGCGATCCTTCCTTGAGTGCACAGGCACCTCTGCTGACATTGATCGTATCAAGGCTTCGGACTAGAGGCCTGAGGATTGGGTGGAATTTGTCACCCGCGTGACTGAGGAGAAGGACATCTCCTTCGATAAGGTGGGGCTTGCCCTTTTTAGTGTTAACAACAAGCCTTTTGAGGTAACTCCTCTTCTCTATCTTTTTGTCTTTGTAGTTGAGTCGCATTCCTTTTCTTAATAATGCAACTCATATCTCCCTGATCCAGGCTGATGAGAACTACTGGTCGCTGCCTGCAACCGTCGCCGGCACTGCTGCTCCCAGGCGTGCCGCACGAAAGAAGTTGCTGCCCACTCTAGAGGGCAGCGAGACTGCTGATATCCCTTCTGTTGCTTCTGCGGCCTCAGATGGTGAAGAAACTGAACTGGACGAGGATGACAGTCCAGTGCCAGCCGCGAGTTATGTTGCCGCGGCTGGACCAACTCCCCGTAGAGCCTCCAATAGGCTATCTCGTGAGGAACCAGAGGTTAACGCTCTGGAAAACCCTGAGGCCACGAAGCGTCGCAAACCTGCTACGGGCGCGACTCCTCCGCTGCTGTCGGAGAATGGCTCCCACGAAACAGGGGCAGTCACACTCGCGAAGAGAGTTCGTGTAAGGGGCTGAACACGACGTCAATCAACCCTCATCCGGCGCGGCGACGCTGCTCGTCGTTCCAGAGGAGGGACATCACGGCAGAGAGAGACACGGCGTGTACCCAGGTTCACGGCCCTCTTGTGGAGGTAAAACCGCTACGTCCTGCCTGTCTGTATTGCTGCTTGTAGAGGTTACAGTACAGCGTGCTTGCCGAGGGCACAGTTGTGGCAATGGCGCGTACAAGGGGAGGGAAACTACTGTCTTCTTCTCCCTTGCGCGCAAGTAGCTAGACTAGGAGTAAAATCTGTTCCATCCCTGTTAGGGTGGTGCACCAGCTCCTTTTATAGGCGCCCCGGGCCTCCTCCCTGTCCTTGTGCAGCAGAGGGGCTACCACATGGCGACAACGGTCGGGAGCTCGGTGTACCGCTGCTTGGGCGTCCATGAGCGCGGTCCATGGGCACAAAAGCTGAGGCCGCAGCAGAGAGGCCGCCGTCCATCCACGGTGACGTCGCGTTCGGCGCGTAGCGCCGGCCTGCTCCCTTATCACCAAAGAGGAAAGCTTGGTGGTCTGCGCCGTTGCCCCTGCTTTGTTGACTCCTTTATCACCAAAGTGGGACTGCAGCTCCGTCGTCACTCTGCGCAGAGGCGCGGTCACTCTGCGGCCACTGCGGAAGCCATGTGCGCTCCGCAGAGCTTGCTTTACAGTGAAGGAACCTCGCGTGGGCGGGAACGCCCTGTGGAGGATTCTGCGTTGACTTCCCTTCAGGGAAAACTTCCTTGGAGAGGAGGCAGCGGAGTAGAGGCTCCACAGGCCTTAGCTGCCTCCTCAGGCCTCCGCGAGGCGATTCTGCCCGCGGCATCCCAGGCTTGCAGGCCTGGTCCTTAGCGAGATTCACTCGCCGAGTGTTGAGGGTTATAGAGGCCTGGCCCAGTACACCCTGGTTCTTACTGGGCTGACAGTAGCCTCCGGGCCCATGACGGGCACGACGCGGTCCAGGGGGCGCAGGCGAAGCGTCATGGGCCCAAAGTGTCCGGCCGGCCCGAGACACGTGGCGAGCGGTTGGAGCGTCTCGGCTTCTCCGGAGGAGGTGGGCGTCGTGGTGGGACCCACGACGCCTCGGAAACCGCTCTGAGGTGATATTAAGGCTGCCGCGGCTGTGCCGGCAACAGTTCCGCCGCATTTACGCCTTTTCCTTCTCGCATACACCTCCGGTGCTCCACTACTCCGGCGATTTCCGTTCTTCTCCGAGCTCTTCCGTCGCCCTTCCTTCGCGAGCCATGGGCCCCAAGAAAGGCAAGGCGGCGATGGTGGAGGCCTCCGCTGAAGCGCAGCGGGAGGAGGAGCTTGCGCCGGCTCTCATCGGCACTCGCGTCTCCACAGCGGAGGCGCTGGATAGGCTGAAGGTCCTCGTCGCCGGGAGGAATAACGAGCATGGCGCTAGCGGCGTCAAGGCGGCGCGCTTCGGCAAGCTGGCGGCGGGGTGGTACCCCATTTTCGTCCACACGCTGTTCGCTGGCTTGGTGCCGCCGTTCTCTCCCTTCCTTGCGGAGGTGCTGGCTTTCTATCAGATCCAGCTCCTGCACCTCCACCCGAACTCCATCCTGATTCTCGCCATCTTCGCCTATCTCTGCGAGGCGTATCTGGGAGTGATGCCCTCCGTGGCCTTCTTCCGGAGCTTCTACGCGCTCCGCAACACGGCGCCCGGCGAGCGGTCTGGGTGCGTGTCTTTCCGCATCGCAGACGGGATGGGCGCCGTCTACATCCCCATGTCGTGGGATGGCGACAAGGCCGTTACGAGGGTGACGAAGAAGGTGGAGGACTTCCGCCAGAAGTGGGTCCTCGTCGACGCCAAGGAGCGGAATGCTTTCTTCGATGAGCCTGAGGCGCCGCCGCTGAAGAACTCGAATTGGTCCAGCGAGAAGCTCCAGCACCAGAAGATTGCCCACTTGGTCTCGCGCATGAAGCTCGTCCGCGAGGCTGGCCTCACGGGGCAGATGGTCGCTGAGGACTTCGTGAGGCGGCGCATCGCTCCCCTCCAGGCGCACACGAAGCCGGTGTGGATGTACTCCGGCCCGGCAGATCCAATGCGCTTGCACCTCAGCGCCCACGCGCCAGACGATGTCGCCTCCATCTTAGGCACGCTCTTCATCGCCCCGGAGATCCCTGTTCCGGGCACTGAGCACCTGAGGCCCCTCCACCAGCTCACTCCAAAGAAGCGCCTCGCAGTTCTGGAGATGATGCCGACGTTCACGCCAGAGGGCTTGGAGGGAGAAGAGGCGAAGGGGGCTGCGGCGCCTGTGGTGGAGGAAGACTTGTTTGGCGAGTCCTCTGCTGCTTCAGACGCCGAAGCTGACGCCGCTGCCGGAAGAGTCAACCCCTCGTTAGGGGAGGCGAGCTCTTCAAAGCAGGCGGCCCCTGAGGAGGAGATCCTGGAGGTATCGTCCGAGGTGGACGAGGATTTTGTGGTGGCCCCGTCACGACGGGCCACAGAAGAAGAAGACGAAGACGGGGACGATAGCGGCCCGGAGGCCGCGGCAAAGCGGTGCGAGCCCCGCACCAAGGCCATCCACGACCGGGCCGCCAGAAGCCTGGAGGGCACTCCTATCAAGAGGAAAGCTGGGGCGGCCCCTGAGGAGCCCAGCGCTGGAGCCTCAACAGGCCTGCGGCGCTCCGTCAACAAGGTGTGGGTGGACACCCGCGCCAAGTCATCTGGGTGAGTACTGCTTCTTCTTGACTCGTTCTTGCTATCGAGAGTTCTTGCCTTTCTCGAGGATCTCACTGTCTTGATTATCAGGGTCTGGTTCATGCGAAGCGTCGCCGACTCCGCAAGGCTGCGGACGTGCGGCGCGACGCTACGACCGTTGTTGAGGGGCCTACAGCGCCCCTTGGAGAGGAGACTGAGGAGCCCGTGGTGACAGTCACCACGGGCCCGGCTGTTGACGAGGCCATGAGGCCTGTAGGGGAGACGCCCCTTGAAGAAGCAACTGCCTCGCCACCTCCTTAAGGCTGCAAGAATGAAAGAGTAAATCTATCTTAGTCAAGGCGCTCCTGCCGAGAGTCAGTTTGAGGAGGCGGCGAAGACTCCGTCCCCGCGCCCTGATGCTCCTCTGGAGCCCCCAGAGACACCCGCCGTGGAAACGGCGGGGACCAGCACACAGACGCCGGGAGGCGTCGACGTCGAGATGGAGGAGGGAACTCCTCCGCCGCCCCCTCCAAATTCCGAGCCTGAGGGGAGGCCACTTCTTCTGAGGCCGCAGCAGGCGAGGCTGCGGTTGAGCCTCTGGTGGCTAGGCCTCCCTCGCCAGCCCCCGTGGCCCACGAGGAGGTCGTCGTGGAGAACAACGACGCACAAGACGGTGGGGGCCCGCTCCTGTGGCCCCGTGCTGACCCTGGTCCAAGCACTGTGCTTTCTGCACCAGAGGCTGGCGCTGGGGCGGAGGACGTTGCGCCACGTGAGGGCTCTTGGGCCTTGGTCTTGAGCGACCGGAGCCGGAGCGGCGCGAGCCGCCAAGCTGCCCTCCGTTTGGTGAGGGGCACCCTAGACGGGCTAGAGACCCAACTTGCCCTTGAGGAGGCGGAGCTTGGCAGGAGGTATGACGCCCTTGCTGCTGACTGGGCCCGCTTCTTCGAAGTCAGGCGGCGGAGTGGCCCTGACGACCGAGCTCTTCAGGCGCAGCGCGACGAGGCGACGCGGCAGGCCCAGGAGATCCGCGAGAACGCGGAGCGCGAGGCGCAAGAGGCCTTGGCGCCGGTCCAGGCGGAGCGCAAGGCGGCTGCAGAGGATCGGGAGGCGGCTGTGGCGGAGCGCCAGGCTGCAGCCTCCGACCGAGCGGCTATCGAGACCTCCCTCGCCGACCAGCGCAAGGAGCTGGCAGCCGCGAGGAGAAGATAATTTCTGAAGCTGAGGTGGTGAGGAAGTCTCTGGAGCAGCATCGTCTGTCGCTGGAGGCTCGCGAGCAGGCCATGACGACACGCGAAGCTGAGGTGCTCAAGCGTGAGGAGAAACTGGAGCAGGCGGAAACTGACATGAACAGAGAGCGTGAGGCCTTGGAGTCCCGCGAGAGCAGCTTGGCTGAGGCCATGGGCAAGCACGACAAGGAGGTGGAGCGGCACCGGGAGCTTGTGGAGAAGCCAACCAAAAGCTTGCCGAGAAGAAAAAGGAGGCAGAGGCGGAGGCCCTCACCAAGCAAAAAGAGTACCGCACTGCTGTCACACAGGCCGTCTCCCGGGAGTATGCTGGGAAGTTCAAGAAGCAGGAGGACGGCTTCCAGAAAAAGCGCAGAGAGCTCGGAAGCGCATTCGCCAGCTGGAGGAGTGGAACGCCAACTTGAAATCCTCGCTGAAGCGCGCCAAGGACGCTAATCTCCGCACGGAGCAGGCCCTCGAGCGCTCGGAGCAGGACCTCACAGCCCTGATGGCAGACATGCAGGATCTGAATGCGCAGGTGGCCCCTGTTGTGGAGAGGGTCGAGGAGGCTGAGCAGAGCGCGGTGGCGGCACGGGTCTTGACGCAGCAGCGGGAGCGTATGTTCCGATCTTTGGTGACGCGCGGGAACGCTCTTGCTGCGAAGCTGGGGGTGGATGCTCCTGCCGTCCCCGTCCACGGGAACGCCGACGTTGCCACGTATCTGACCTACTTCGACCAGCTCTTCTCCGTCCTTGAGGGCCCTGTGGCGGAACTCGACGATGTTGTCGACGAGGAGTGCCGCAAGCTCCTGCTGGTGGCGGTCGAGCGCGTCTTCGTCAACCTCAAGCGCCTATATCCATGCTTCGACTTCGAGTCCGTGACCGAGCCCATGGGGATGCTCAGACCGAGACGCGCCTCTTCAACTCGCTGCGGGAGGAGATCAACGACTATGTCAACCGCTTCAAGAGGGTCGCTGAAGAGCCGGCCTCTGGCGAGGAGGAAGACGCCGAGGAGGAAGCGCGGGGGAGATGACGCTGAGGAGGATGAGGCCGCCAAGACTTCGCTTAAGCTGCTCCTGCCACAAGTCGCGCCTGAGGCGCAAGTTATCTTTGTTTAAAGACTTTGTTTCATTTGTGATGGTCTGTAAAACACTTTATTGTGCTGCAATGTGTGTGCCCCTCGACGGGCATTTTATCCCTATTCCATGCCTTTTTCGCTTTACGTCGTCAGGACCCGTCTCTTAGCGCTATGACTCCGCCACTACGGTATGCCAGAGCAATGACTCAGCAAGGCCGGGGGGTGTTTAAGGCTTAGAGAGGTAAGAGCTCTCGAGTCGCGATGCTCGAGGGCTCCCCTTTGACGCTCAAGCAGTCCATGAAATGCGAGGAGAAAATACCCGCCCGAGGGACGGAAGTTGCTCGTGAGAGGAAAAACACAACGCCTGAGGTGTAAGCGCAGGACTTAGCTTAGCGAGGTTCTGCCTCGTGGAGGGCGTTGATTTCCCTGAAGATGTGCTTCCCTCTTTGGGTCTGGAGCGTGACTCCACGAGCCTTGGGGGGACTCTTGTTCCCTGTGTAGGTTAGAGGTGGAACCAAAGCAGAACATGGTAGAGAAACTCATGCGCGCTTATAGGTTTCCTCATGGGTGCCTCGCGAGGAGAGTAAGTACCAAAGGTCCTTAGGTGAGGTGGCAGGTTTGGGAGCAAGCCCCTGGGCCAGAGCTCTTTGGTGAGGTAACAGGCGTGAGAGCGTGCTCACGTGTTAGAGCTCGGATCCTTTTGGGTTTTGCGGTGCTGCTGGGATGCTCCCGAGGCACAGTCACCGTACTCAGCCCCCGCTCGCGAGGTGCGCAAGGGGAAAGATATGAGCGCGAATGAAAACACAGAGTAACGAGAACTAAAACTCACCCCCAAAATATTACATAGCGGCGCCGCAGCGCAATGTTTCACTAGGAAACGAATTGGTTCGTTACACTTGGGCTTGCCAAGATAAAGTTTCCATGTCGAGGCATGGGGACCACATTCAGTGGCTGAGACTCTTCACGGCCTGCGGCGGCACGTTACAGGAAGAGCTCAGAGGGACTGGCCCTCAGAGAGAGAAGCTTTTGTGAAGCTTGGAGGTGAAGCTGTGCGCTTTCCTCTAGAGACAAAAAATGCCTGGTGTGATAGAGATCACGGGTAGAACTTGCGTAGATGCGCGATGTTCCAAGGGTTCTTGACCGGGATGCCGTCCTCCGTCTCGAGGCGCACCGCACCAGGTCTGGCGACATGCGCGACCCTGTAGGGGCCTTCCCACATGGGCGAGAGCTTGTGGAGACCTTCCCTGGAGAGGATCCTCCTGAGGACAAGGTCGCCTGTCTCGAGAGTGCGCGGACGTATGTGGCGGCTGTGGTAGCGTCGCAGGTCTTGTTGGTATTTTGCCGCTCTGAGGGCGGCTGGCGGCGCAACCCGTCGAGGAACAGCAGGTCGTCGTTGTGGAGGTCTTCTTGATTGTCCTCATTGAAGGCAAGGACCCTTGCGGACCCGTGCTTGATCTCTGTGGG
The DNA here is from genome assembly GCA_947311845.1 of Poa pratensis. NCBI lineage: Eukaryota > Viridiplantae > Streptophyta > Magnoliopsida > Poales > Poaceae > Poa > Poa pratensis. The sequence goes on along the minus strand of CAMZMU010000055.1, from coordinate 37,510,971 downwards.
GAGGACTGCTTCGGCTCCATACACCAGGGCGAATGGCGTCTCACCAGTGGGTTTTGTAGGGTTCGTGCGGATGGACCAGAGCACGGAGGGGAGCTCATCGATCCAGCCCTTGCCGTAGCCCTTGAGGCGGTTGAAACTTCTCGTCTTGAGGCCCTTGAGGACCTCAGCATTTGCTCGCTCGGCTTGACCATTGCTCTGTGGGTGAGCTACCGAGGCGAAACAGAGCTTGGTGCCGAGGCTCTCGCAGTAAGCCCTGAAGATGCCGCTGGTGAACTGTGAGCCATTGTCGGTGATGATGCGGTTTGGCACACCAAAGCGGCAGACCAGGCCTCTGATGAACTTCACGGCTGCCCTGGCGGGATGGTGCGCACCGCTTCAACCTCTGCCCATTTGGTGAACTTGTCAACAGCCACGAAGAGGAAACGGTAGCCCCCTTGCGATCTCGGGAAGGGTCCCAAGATGTCCAGCCCCCAGACCGCGAACGGCCAGGAGAGCGGGATGGTCTGGAGTCCCAGTGCAGGCTGATGGACTTGCTTGGCGTGGAACTGGCATGCATCGCAAGACTGAACGATGGTGACGGCATCTTGAAGCACTTGAGGCCAGTAGAAACCGCTCCTGAAGACCTTGCCGGCGAGGGTGCGCGCGCAGGAATGGTGGCCGCACTCTCCACTGTGTATGTCCCTGAGGAGCATGCGTCCTTCCTCAGGAGGCACACACTTGAGGGCAATGCCATTTGGGCGCTTGCGGTATAGGTCTCCCTCCAGGATGTAATAGGATTTCGCTTGTCGAGCGACTCGTTCTGCCTCTGCGTCTTCCTCGGGAAGGACTCCTTTTAGCAAGTAGTCTTGAGCTCGTCAACCCAGCCTGTTTCTTGGTGCACCATGGTTAGCATCAGCGCTCCCCTGAGGTGGGCCACAGTTGGGTGCGCCACCTGGGGAGGTGGTGGGAGTACTTCGTCTGTGCTTGCTGGTGCTTGCAGCGGCTGCTTTATGGATGCCTTGGAGAGCCTCTCTTCAAAGACACCTGCGGGCTGGGCCTCCCTTCGTGATGCGCGCTTGGCGATGTCATCTGCTTCCTGGTTCTCCTTGCGCGGGATGTGCATGAGCTCCATGCCCCTGAAGTGCTTCTCGAGCTTGCGGACCTCTTCAAGGTAGGCAGCCATATGGCTGTCTTTAGGGGTGTAGCTCTTGTTGGAGAAGTTGACCAGGAGCTGGGAGTCGCCTTTGATGAGTAGGTGCTTGACACCGAGGGCAATGGCAGCTCTGAGCCCGGCGAGGAGGCCTTCATATTCAGCGATGTTGTTGGAGATCTTGTCCATCGTGAAGCACAACTGGACGGCATAGTGGAGCTTGTCGCCTTTAGGCGAGGTCAGGACAACGCCAGCGCCTCCGTTGCGGCAGGAGAAAGCTCCATCGAAGTGCATGGTCCAGTGGCTTGGCGTCGTATCTCCAGGCGGTATAGTTTCTGCTTCAGGAGGCTCTTCAGGAGTTGGGTCTGTCCATTCGGCGACAAAGTCTGCCAGTGCTCTTCCTTTGATGACCCTTGTGGTGTCAAAACGCAAGTTGAAAGGCTGCAGCTCGATGTTCCACCCTGCTACGCGATCAGTGGCGTTGGGGTTGCGCAGGATTTGCTCCAGAGGGAATGATGTGACCACCGTGACAGGGTGGCCCTGGAAGTAGTGGCGCAGCTTTCTGGAGGCGATGAGCAGGGCGAGAAGGAGCTTCTGCTGCGTAGGGTACCGCTCGCGAGCATCTCTTAGCACAGTACTGACATAGTAACTGGATGCTCGACAAGGGTTGTGGAGGGTGACGCAGCGTTGGCTCCCTCGAGGGACTCCTCAGGCCCTTTGGCGAGGTTTCCTTGTGGAGGAGTCTCAGCAGGGGTGCCTGAAGTAGGCTCGACAGCTGGCTGTGGGTCTGGCTCTGGGCCTGGAGGGACTTTTTCCTTGTCGGGAGGCTCTGGACTTGGAGTGGCTGCACTTTTCTTGGGGAGGACTGGCTCTTCTCTTTCGACCACCAGGACGGCGCTTGCGGTTTGTGGAGTGGCTGCAAGGTACAGCTTTAGATGCTCGCCCGTCCTGGGGGCTACCATAACTGGTGCGCTAGCCAAGTACTTCTTCAAGTCCTCAAATGCCTTGTCTGCCTCTGGAGTCCACTTGAAGGTGCCGGACTTCTTCATGATCTTGAAAAATGGCAGGGCCCTCTCGCCAAACTTGGAGATGAAGCGGCCCAAGCTGGCCATGCACCCAGCTAGGCGCTGCATGTCCTTGAGGCGGCGGGTGGCTGCATTTCTTCTATGGCCTTGATCTTGTCAGGGTTTGCTTCTATGCCGCGATGGGACACGAGGAACCCGAGGAGTTTGCCTGAAGGTACCCCGAAGACGCACTTGGCGGGGTTTAGCTTGATGTTCACCTTGCGCAGGCTGGCGAAGGTCTCCTCGAGGTCCTTCAAGAGAGTGTCTCCCTCGCGAGACTTGACTACGATGTCGTCAACATATGCCTCTGCATTTCTTCCCATCTGAGCCCCCAGGGCGATCCTCATGAGCCTCTGGAAGGTGGCGCCGGCGTTCTTCAACCCGAAGGGCATGCAAGTGTAGCAATACACGCCACAGGGGGTGAGGAACGCTGTTTTCTCCTCGTCCTCTTTAGCCATTTTGATCTGGTGGTAGCCTGAGAAGGCGTCCAGAAAACAGAGGAGATCACAGCCGGCTGTGGAGTCCACGATCTGATCAATCCTTGGCATGGGGTATGGGTCCTTGGGGCAGGCTTTATTTACATCAGTGTAATCGATGCAGAGCCGGCCTCCCCCATTGGGTTTTGGGACAACCACGCCATTAGAGACCCAGGTGGGGTGGGCAACTTCTCGAATAATGTCTGCTGCTTTTAGCTTTTCTACTTCTTTGATGATGAAGGCTTGCTTCTCAGGGGCTTGTTTCCGTGCCTTCTGCTTGACGGGGCGTGCGTTTGGACACACAGCTAAGTGGTGCTCGATCACCTCCCTTGGTACGCCGGACATTTCTGACGGAGTCCATGCGAACATGTCAGAATTTGCCCGAAGGAAGGCGACGAGCGCGCTTTCCTATTTGGGAGGCAGCCAGCGCCTATGGTGACGCTAGCCCCCGAGCCCTCAGCCCCCGAATCGCTGGTGCTCAGCGACACCTTCTTTGTAGCGCCTGCTCCTGAGAGAACAGCTGCTTCTTCTTCTTGGGCCTCGCGAGGGGCTCCAGGTCTTCGTCAGCAGGGAACGCCATGGCAGCAGCTTTGTAGGCGAGCTCGACAGCGCGTGTAGCGTCCTGTACGTGACCATGGATGGTGATGGTGCCGCCGCTGCCAGGGATCTTGACCATGTTGTAGGCGTGATGCGTGACGGCCATGAACTTCGCGAGGGCGGGGTAGCCGAGGATGGCGTTGTAGGGCAGGCCAATGTGCGCACGTCGAAGTCGATGAGCTCGGTGCGATAGTTTTGCTGCGTGCCAAAGGTGACTGCAAGCCTCACTTGCCCCAGAGGCGAGATTGAGCCGCTGGTGACCCCTGTGAAGGGCCTGGAGGGCATAAGCCACTCGTAGGGCACTTGAAGCGTCTCAAAGGTCTCGACAGAGATGACGTTCAGGCCTGCACCCCCATCAATGAGCGTTTTGCCGACGGCGATATTGTTGATGGTGGGGGTGCACACCAGCGGGAGGGTGCCTACAGTCTTGGTGACTTGGGGTGGTCCTTGGCGTCGAAGGCGATGGTGTACTGAGACCACTTGAGGGGACGCGATGTCTCCACCCCGGCAGCGCTGCGTTGAGCTCGCGGGCGAACTGCTTGAACTGATTGTTGGACTTGGGCGCCTGAGCCCCGCCGAGGATGCACGCCATGGCGCCTCTAGGGGCCTGGTAGCCCCCAGGCTCCTCGTCAGGGAGATTGTTGTTCTTCTCAGCGGCGTTGGCCTGAGTCCCTTGAGGCTTCTGGTAGCCACCTTTGCGTCCGCCCTTGCGGTAGTTACGGCCTCTGCCGCGACCACCGCTGCCTTCTTCCTGCTCGCGCTTCTTGCTCAGTGCTTGAGGTCGTAACAGTTCTCTGTCGCGTGGCCGCGCCTGTTGTGGTAGATGCAGAAGGGACGGTTGTCGATCTTCTTCTCGCCATCCTCTGCAGAGTCCTCTCGAGCGTGCTTAGCGCCGGGCTCAGCAGCCAGCACAGCAGTAGGCTTGCGCTTGGTCTCGTCACGCTTCTTGTGGGCCTTGGATCCCTCTGGGGGTCATCTGCAGAGGCCACCTTGGTGAAGAGGAGACCCTCTTCAGCCTTGGCACACTTGTCTGCGATGTCGAAGAGCTTCACGACAGAGGAGAGGGTATCGTGAATGCCGAGCTTCTCAAGCATCCTGCGGTTGGTGACGCCCTCTCTGAAGGCAGCAATGACGTGCGAGTCAGGGATGTTGGGGATTTTGTTGCGGACTTGGCTGAAGCGCTGGATGTACTTGCGGAGAGTCTCGCCAGACTTCTGGCGTACGGCGCGCAGGTCGTTGTAGGTGAGGGCGCGCTCGTACGTGCCCTTGAAGTTCGCAACGAACTGCTTGCAGAGGTCCTCCCAGGAGTCGATGGAGTCCTCAGGGAGGTTCAGGAGCCACGACAGGGCAGAGTCCCTGAGGGCGTGCGAGAACCAGTTCGCCATGACCTTGTCGTCTCCTCCCGCAGCTTGGATGGAGGTGGTGTAGAGCTGCAGGAACTCGATGGGGTTGTTCGTGCCATCGTAGCCCTTGGGGAGGTCTGGCCTGAACTTCTGCGGCCAGACGACGCGGCGCAGGTTGCGGGTGAAGGCCGTGCAGCCAGTGGCGTACGTGGCCACACCGCCCTGGAGAGCTCTGCGGTTTTGGCGCCCGGCCTGGCCAATTTCCTCGACGATGCGCTTCTGGAGGTCCCGCTGGCGCTCCATCTCCACCCGCGCGTCCGGCGGCGTCCGCTGCACGATTTGACAATCATGCGGCGAGGACGCGTGAGAGGCGGCTTTGTTTGCCGCAGCCGGAGGTGGTCCTGGCGGAGGCGGAGGCGGAGGCGCTCCATGCGCGGCGGTGCCTGCGCGCCCGGAGTTGTGGTGCACCAGGGAGCGCGAAGGTGCTGGAACCGCGCGCGGCGCAGCCGCGATGTCGACGAGGTGCTGGAGACGGCCAAGCCAGTTGTCGTGCGCCTCGGCGGTGGGGCGGTAGCGGAAGAGCTCTGCTGCCATGAGCAGCGCAGTGTTTGGGCTGGGCGCCGGGCGTCCAAGCGTGGACGCGCTTTGGCGCCGAGAGGGATGCGAGGACTCAGCGTCCTCGCTGTGCTCGTGGTCGACGTCTTCGTCGTAGCGGTCGTCCTCATCCTCGGGGTGCTCCACGCGTGGCTCCGCAGTAGTGCGCCCCGAAGCGCGGTTGGTGCGCGGACGGCCGCGTGGCCTGGTGGCGTGGACGACGGGCTCGGTCTCAGCTCGGCCTGACGCGCGCCGGTTGGCGCGAGCAGCGCGAGTGTCCGCCATGGCGTTGAGGTCGATGGAGGTTGAATGCGCGCCTCAGCCCCCTACCTGGCGCGCCAATTGTCGGAGAATGACTCCCACGAAACAGGGGCAGTCACACTCGCGAAGAGAGTTCGTGTAAGGGGCTGAACACGACGTCAATCAACCCTCATCCGGCGCGGCGACGCTGCTCGTCGTGCCTGAGGAGGGACATCACGGCAGAGAGACACGGCGTACCCAGGTTCACGGCCCTCTTGTGGAGGTAAAACCGCTACGTCCTGCCTGTCTGTATTGCTGCTTGTAGAGGTTACAGTACAGCGTGCTTGCCGAGGGCACAGTTGTGGCAATGGCGCGTACAAGGGGGGAAACTACTGTCTTCTTCCCCTTGCGCGCAAGTAGCTAGACTAGGAGTAAAATGTGTTCGATCCCTGTTAGGGTGGTGCACCAGCTCCTTTTATAGGCGCCCCGGGCCTCCTCCCTGTCCTTGTGCAGCGAGGGGCTACCACATGGCGACAACGGTCGGGAGCTCGGTGCACCGCTGCTTGGGCGTCCATGAGCGCGGTCCATGGGCACAAAAGCTGAGGCCGCAGCAGAGAGGCCGCCGTCCATCCACGGTGACGTCGCGTTCGGCGCGTAGCGCCGGCCTGCTCCCTTATCACCAAAGAGGAAAGCTTGGTGGTCTGCGCCGTTGCCCCTGCTTTGTTGACTCCTTTATCACCAAAGTGGGACTGCAGCTCCGTCGTCACTCTGCGCAGAGGCGCGGTCACTCTGCGGCCACTGCGGAAGCCATGTGCGCTCCGCAGAGCTTGCTTTACAGTGAAGGAACCCTCGCGTGGGCGGGAACGCCCTGTGGAGGATTCTGCGTTGACTTCCCTTCAGGGAAAACTTCCTTGGAGAGGAGCAGCGGAGTAGAGGCCACAGGCCTTAGCTGCCTCCTCAGGCCTCCGCGAGGGAGGCGATTCTGCCCCGCGGGCATCCCAGGCTTGCAGGCCTGGTCCTTAGCGAGATTCACTCGCCGAGTGTTGAGGGTTATAGAGGGCCTGGCCCAGTACACCCTGGTTCTTACTGGGCTGACAGCTGCCAGGCGTGCTTTCAAAGCCACCACCTCTGCTGAAGAAGACATGGGTCCCCACTCTGGTAATTTCTGTTGTCTTGTCATCTTGAATGCTTATTCTTTTTCTTCTACTGACACGCAAAACTTCTGCTCGTAGATTCTGGGACCCAAGCCTATCCTCACCGTCAAGCGGTGAAACTTATGGCCTTTGTGAAGATGGCTCCAGAGTTAGTGACTTTTCCCTCTGCTTATAATACTTTTATTCTGGCTTATGTGCTTCTTCTCACACGATGCCCTTGCTTTTTCCAGAAGTGCGGCTAAACCCGCGACTGAGCCTGGAACCGCGGTTGAGCCGCATCTATCATCTGCACCCATACCCCATGGTAGAGGGCATGGCCACCACTGATGAACCTGGCCACGGCCCCTGTTCTTGACACAGCCACCCAAGAGGTGGCTCTGGAGGATAGAACGGATCCCCTTATGATCCAGGACTGGAGAAGGTCAACCCCTCCTCCATAGATGTAATGGCCGAGGATGCTGATACGCCAGTGGTTGAGTCGCCAGTGGCGGACAGCTGCGTTGCCAATTCTGCATGCTCAGGTTGTTTCTTCCTCCTCCACAAGCCGCGCTGAGAGACTGTCAGAGGCTATCATTGCCTCAAATGACAAGCAAGCCATGGAGCTCCTCAAGGCACTATCTGACTGTCTGCGGCTTATAAGGTAAACTTCTATCTCCAGTTATCTGTCTCTAGCCCCCAAGGATCAAGTTTCTTCTTTACTGTAAAGGGAGACTTGATGCTTCTCCTTTAGCTGTTGATATATACTTGCTAACTGATGTACCCTTCGTAGGAGGAACTAAGCTCCATAACAGCTGCCAAACTTGCCTTGGAAAAGCACTGGGTGATACTCCCTCTGAACTGGAGAGGCTGCGCGAGCTCCTTGGCCAGCGTGACGCTGAGCTGAAGAAAAGGGAAACCAGGATGGGCGAGCTATCTGATGAAAACTTCAATTTATCTGAGCAAGCCAAAGCTCCGAGCTGTGGCTTAAAACTGTTGAAGAGAAGTTCCAAGAGAGGGTCCAGCAGCTGAGCTCCAAAGAAGTGCTCAAAAGACGCCATTGCTGATGTCAATGAGGACGCAAGGCTTAAGGCTATTTCCATTGGCGAGCTTGAGAAAAAGTTGAAGAAAGTTTCTGATGCCCATAACCTTGTCCACGCCAAAGGTGCATCATGACTCAAGAATTAACTGGTATGTGTGCGTCTCACATCTGTATCTGTTTTTTCTACTATCTTTGCCTTTATGTTGCAAAGCTGACTGAAACATGCCTCTATGTAGGTGAAGATGCCAAGGAGCAGCGCGGCAGTACTCAAGAGCAGCTGGAGTATATCCGCGATTTTTCGTCAAGGACTTGTGACGCCATGAAATCACTGTCTAAGTGCCTGCTGCCGACCAAGCCAGTCCCTGGTGATTCTGAAGGGCTTCTGAAAAGACTGCTTAGGCGCCTCAGTTCTTTTTGGACTGGAAGGAGTCCTCAGCTCGCAACGGCGCGGCTCATGTTATTGCTTTGGCCAAGACGTACTATCCTTCTTTTGACGCTGCCAAGGTTGCAAAAGGTAGGCCCTCGAAGAAGGTGGATGGCACCGAACTGACGGCCTCAGAATATGCGACGACTTGGAAGGATATGCGCGGCCACGCGACTGAACTGGTGGGGGGGATAGATCTTGCGACCTATATGGGTAAGTATAATCCAGATGGAAGCAGATGGGAGAAGTTACCCGCTCCATCATCCAGTGCGGTGATTCCGCAGGAAAAGAACTCCTCTCCAGGCGTATCCAGCTCTGCAGCCCCCAAGCCCGCGACTGAAGAGCACTCGAGCGAGCCTGCAATTGCTCCTTCTGGCAAGCTTGGTAAGCCGCCTGTTCCTCCTTCCCACCGGCCAAAAGCTGCGCACAAGTGAAGAAGAGAAAACACTGGTTTGATGATCTTGGACCTTAGCGGTCTGTAATAATTTTTTTAGAATTGATGTGTCATAAGACAATATTATGGTTTGCTTAAGTACTCTTGGCAGTACATGTTTCGACCAATAGGCTGGTCCTTATGATTTGTCTCGGTATTTCCTCACTTAGGCCCTTGCGCGGCTCAGTATTTCCCAGGTAAAAAGTGCGTGTTCAGGGTCGAGAGCGGCCATGATAGGCATCAAACTCGATTGACGCCGCACCCCAGTACTTTGCCGCATAGTGCAAGTCGCATCCAAGAGAGGTTGAGTATAATCACGATAAATGCCACTTGTTTGGCGATCCCACAAGGATAGGCCGCGCTAAAAAGCTGCCGCACCCCCAAGGGACCAATGATTAAAAAAATAAAAGACTCACAACTCAATTGTAGTTTGAGATGCTTTATTTCAGAATCATTATATGATACATAGGTCGGATCGCGCCTAGGTGGACCAGAAGTGATGCTTGGGTCGGTTGCGCCTAGGTGGCAACCAGAGATGGGTCGGTCGCGCCTAAGTGGCGACCAGAAATGGGTCGGTTGCGCCTAGGTGGCAACCAGAGATGTTCATGGGTCGGTCGCGCCTGCGTGGGCGACCAGAAATGGTCGGTTGCACCTAGGTGGCAACCAGAAATGTTACATGGGTCGGTCGCGCCTGAGTGGCGACCAGAAATGGGTCGGTTGCGCCTAGGTGGCAACCAGAAGTGTCATATTGGGTCGGTCGCGCCTGAGTGGGCGACCAGAATTGGGATTTTTAGCCTTGAGTGGCCAGCTGATGATGTAATCTCTTAATTATTTTGCTGCGGCTGCTGATGGCAACTCGCGACGCTTAGGATGTGTCCTTATTGCAATGGCTCGTACCTTTGACTTCCTTGCCTCCCTTGCGGCCGTAATCTTAAGTCGCAAGTCAGGCAGGTGCCTCTTGGCCTTCCGATGTCATCAAAATTCTCCTGCGACTCGCGCATGTCGCGCTCTCTGCGATGCAAGCTGCTCTGGCTATGGCCTTGTCGCCTCATCACATTCCTGAGCTATTCTTTTGTCGCCATTGATGGTGATGACACCTCTAGCCTGGCATTTTAAGCTTTAGGTACACATAGCACGGCCTAGCCATAAACTTTGCGAATGCTTCTCTGCCAATCAGCGCATGATAGGGCTCTGAAATCTACAACCTCGAACCAAATGTCTTGCTCCTGAAGTTGCTTTGTGTCCCAAAGGCGACCTCCAAGTAACTCGCCCCAATAGCTGAGCTGATATGCCTGGCACGACACAAGAAACTTGTTCTTGATGGTGTAGCTGCTTTTCTTGAAGGTTCATCCTTTTGAAGGTTCCATAGTATAATATATTATGCTGCTGCCTCATCCATCAGTACTTTGCTCAACTTTACCCCGCGACTTGAGGGGCAACCACTAGCGCGAGTTTTCCTCTTCAATTTATTTCTCCTGGTGATCCTCGCGGCTCCAAACTACTGGTTGCTCGACCACTTTAGCCACTGTGGGACAGTTTGGTACTATGGCGTTAACAGCTTGATTGCGTACTCGCAGCTTTTGTTCCCTCCTTGAAGTATTCACCACAATGGTATGATACTGGCCCAACTGTTTTGGGAATTGTGGCTGATCTGGCTGCGGATTTGGACGGCGTTGTCGCTGTTGTGCTTCTGCCATGTTTACCTTCCCGTTGTTTTTTATGATTGAAGTTTGTTTGAGTGGCTGTCCATCCATCCACTTTTGTAATGAAACACTGTGCCTTCGTGTGGTTGGGTGGTTTCCCATCTTTTCCTATATGGATGTCGCAGGGGCGGTTTGAAAACCTCTTCCAAATTAACTGGGAGAAAAATTCCTTCCTCTGCCGCTGCTTAGTTTTGTAACGAGTATTCGTATTTGCGACTAACCCTGAGTTTCCTTCCTCGATTTTGCGCTTGTTATAACTCGCATTGGCATTGCTAGCTTGCTGTAGTGAGGCTTGCTACTGGCCTTTTTACCCTTGCCAGTGTTTTCCTCTTCCTCCCATCAGATGCGTCTCTGGTTTATCCGAGCTAGCATACATTGTTAGCCGCCGCCATACCTCGCTTAGGCTTTTCACTTTATCCTTCATGCGTCCTAGTTTGTGGACTAGCGGCTCAAATTTGCAATTTTCTCCCATGACAAGGACTGCTGAACTGGTGGTATGTTGTCTGAGAATGTATGATCTCTGCGACCCTTCTCATCCAGTGGCGACTCGACTCGCCTTCCTTCTGCACACAGCGCTCAAGGTCCTCTATGCTGCAGAGTCCGCTTACATGTCCTTGGAAATTCTTGATAAAAGCTTCCTTCATCTCCTCCAAGAGTTTATTGAATTTGGTGGCAAATTTTTGTTAACCATATGTGGGCTGCGTCTTCTACATCAGTTTAGGTAACGTGCGCAGATCTCTTCGATGCATTTAGGATGCTCATGCCCATCTCGTAATTGTTGAGCCAAGTAACAGGGTCCATGCTAGTGTTGTAATTGGCGACCTTGCGAGGTCCTTTGAAAGCTGCAGGAAACGGTTCAGACCTGATTCTTTCGCTGAAACAGACTGGGCCTTTGAGTCGCGACGATAGGTTGGACGAAGCTGGCCTTCCTATTGTTTGGCCGCCGTGCGCGTCTGCACAATCTCTATGGGTTGAATTTGCTGAGGTTGATTTTGAGCCGCAGGTTGATCTTCCCTTGTCCCTAGCCGAGCTTGATGTCGCAACGTGTGCGACTCCGCGTGGATGCTTCTCTCCGCCGTTGCTCTGCTATTGTAAGGGGCGTAGTGCAGCCGTCCTGCGTGTTCTGACATATTCGCCTGCTGTATTACTTCTGTGCTCAGCATCTCGATGGGCGCGCCGTGCCTCTCTGTCCATTGGCGTGTTTCCTGCTAGCGCTAATCTGCCAAGATGATGTGGCTGCAAAGAGATTCCTCCACTGGGCTAACATAATGCCCCTTGCGGCGTGGAACCTTTGAGGCTGCTGTGGCGATTGCCGAACAAAGGTTGGCTGCGTCAACGGCGGGGGCATCATGGCCCTGTGTTAGCCTGTACTATGGCCCTTGACCCAGGTATCTCTGCTACTCTTGTGCTGCGAAAGATGGAACCGCTGGTAAGATTGATGGTACAACGAGTGCTTGAACCGCGGGCGCAGCTAACGGGCCGCGGACCGCATAACCATGGCAGATGTGCCACGCGTGCAGGTACCGCGACTGAAGGTTGTGCGACCCCTGACCATGCGACCGGGTGTGCCGTGTTAGTGGCGACTGATGGGATAGTGTTGGTGGCGGCTGACGGGACCACAATTGCTGGTTCAGTAGTAGGTGATTGGAACAGCTCCATAGGGTTTACTGTTTCTGGCTGCAGGCGACTCGCGTGGCGTCTGTGTGGCAAGTGGCCTGTATTCCTTGCATAGTATGGTTTCCTCGATGAGTCGCAGTTGCTCCTGTTG